>BSBK01001064.1:0-695000 GCA_027943335.1 Chamaecyparis obtusa
CAATCCCTCTACCGCTATGTAGACCTCTAACCAGTCCTTGCAAGCGAGCTTATGGATTTTGAAGAAATGCATCAGAAATTCCAAGTTTCTCTTGTAAACTAGCCTCTCCACCCATAACCCATCAAGGTCCTCAAAGTAGATGATCGAGTAGGTGACAGCTGACTTGTTTCTTATCATTAACATGTTGTAGTTACCTGGCCCTTAGATTGTGAGATCATTTCTAATGTTAACCATAACCCTATCCAAGTACATGAAAATATCCTTAATAAAAATATGTCGACAGAGTTTCACCACCTGGGTTTGGTCATTGAATATGTGTATGGTGATGGCAATCAACATCATCGGGATATCAGGGTTCGCTTTGAATCTGTCTTTGCATTGGACAAACTGGTTCCCTAGGCCTCACAAGATAGCTCTCTAAATAACTTTGTTCTTAACTTCAACTTTATTTCTAATTATGTCCATGGTGAGTCCTATATTAAAGGCCATCTACCTGTTGACACTGCCTAGCTTGATAGGAGTCTCCATTCCTTAGTGTCCAACTGGCTCTACCTCCAAATGACTGCAGAGAGAATGATGTGTAAGGGATCAATGAGTACTCTCCTAATAGAATTAAATGCAAATTGTAAGCCAGTTATTAATTACACATCATTTGAAGATCATCTCAAGTTAACAATTGCATTTATATAGTAAAAGATTGGTCTCGAGCCTTTTAACAGAGGGACTCTCACGTTGGTTAGATAAGAGGCCATCTTTTCATACCTCTAACATGCCATAATATCTTAGATATCTTCACTAGATAGCCTAAATCTTACGTGTGAGATGTCACTCTCTGATGAAATTTATTAGTTATTTTGATGATAGGCATATCTAAGCCTCGACTTAATAAAATCAGATGATGAGATCAAATTATATGGGAGAGGAAACTCCCTTAAATGTTCATCACTAATAATTACCACTTTTACCACCCATATCCCAATTGCCTTATGACATAATTCCTAGCAAAGGTATCCCTTTGGGTAACGTGACATTCCTATAATAGAGTAAGGATAGGAATAATTGAGGGGGAAAATTCCTACCTAAATTCTTACAAAATTTTTAATCTCTTCACTAATTATATCATCTGATCGAACGCCACCTATGAAACGAAGTTAGAAAAAATGACACCAAAGCACCCCGACTAATAAGCTAAAACCTTTGACTTCTCAAATCCCTAAAATGATAGGCAACGTGAACTTAGCAACTACAAAGATACTACTTCTAAATATTAGGAGATATACATTTATTCTTAATAATAGTTATGATCAAAGTAAGCTAACCTAAGAGAGTTGTAAATAATTTAACCCATCCCTAGCTATACTCAACCGTACCTATATGTCGACCAAGGGAAGATTAATAGTTTTAAAATTACCATAATTTAATAAGCTAGACTATAACATAATTTAAAATTGCCATCTACGAATTTGAGGATGCCTCTAATCTATCGAAATTGACATCCATGGAAGAATCACCTGCTAGCTCAACTATATCAGACCTAGGCTCTGACCAGCTTAAAGTCCTTCCCTGAGAGCATAAATATCCTCTACAATATTAGTCCTAATACCTTAAGGGATGCCATATAATGAGTTGACCTGGACCAATAACTCTATATATATCCTATCATTTACTAAATTTTAAAATTTATCCTATCCTGAGTTTAACAACATCTGCACCTAAATTAGCTAAGTTGTATGTTATCCCATTCCCTTTTCTAAATATGTGATTAATTATATAATGCTTGAAAAGATGTAGCAGTTCCATTATCTGATTAACCAACCCATCTAATTGCCAATTTAGGGTAGTTCCTTTTCTTATTGCATTGATTACTATGGATGAATCCCCTTTTATCTCAATATTTTCAAAGCCTAAATTTTGACAAACTTTCAGACCCTCCAGCAGGGCTGTAAATTCTACTACATTATTAGTTTGGATCTCTATAGGGCCTGCTAATCTATATACAAGCTTCTTATCCCAATTGTGAATACAACATCCTATACCTTCTATTCCTGGATTGCCTCTGGAGGCCCCATCAAAATTTAATTTGTGCCAACCTACAGCTGGGGCTTTCCAAACACAATCCTTTCTTAGCTAATCCGATTCTTTCTCTTGGATTCTCCTAATGGGGGAACTTTGAGGCCTTCCCATCTATTTCTAATCTTGTCATCCTACCCTGAGAATATCATTCCTTTCGAGTTGAGGCAATTTCTATTATTAATAAGTTCAACAATACATGCCTCTAATTTATTTGAAAATTGATTAAACTGCAATTCAAAGTCTTTGAAAATTTTCCTATTTCTTTCTTTCTAGACTTCCCAAATGAAAAGGGATGGTGCAACCATCCATATATTTATGAAAATATCCTTTGCTTGATTCCTTGGCCAATACTTGAATAGATCCCCTATATTATTTGGAAGCGTTGACTTCCAGTTGAGTTTATACATTAGCTATACCCAACATTTATTAGTGAACTCACAATTCGGGAATATATGATCAACTATTTCTTCCTTCTTCTTACATAATACACATCTAGATGGTCCATAAAATCTCATTTTCATGAACCACTCCACAGTTAAATTCTATGTTGTAAGGTCGCCCATGAAAACATCCCAACCTTTGGTAAGCATTCCTTATTCTAACATAGATCTAAAGGTAGCTCTGTTCTTGTGAAGTTATGGGTCCTATATAAGGATTCATAACCATCCTTACTGTTATACTCCCCTAATTTTGATCCTATCTACACTATCATATCTTCCCTAGAACTAGGAAAGATTAACCTACCTGCTAGAATTTCCTTCAACCTAGCTCTAAAGTTAGGCAGTATCCTTAAGTCCCCCCTCTAACTTCCAGCTCCACCCCATCATAGGATTTCCACTTGGGATGTCTATATAATCTCTAACAAAGATACCTACCCGCTCTTTGAGAAGACTTATTATATTTTGGTCATCTATTAGGTTATGAATAATCAGGTATCCTCCCCATGAATCTTCCCAAAAAAGTGCCTTTCTCCCATCCCATGTATTCCAAGAGACCTTATCACCGATAAGAGGTCTACATTCCTTGATAAAATTCCATAATCTAGACCCTCTTGAGGAGACTCATGATGAATAATTCTTAGAGGGTCGTTCCCCTCCAAGTATTTATACCTAATTATTTTGACCCATTTATATTATGGTTCCTTAATCATTTTCCATACCAAATTAGTCCCTAATGCCACATTTTGATCTCAAAATTTTTTAAGGTTAATCCCCCCATCCTCTTGGGACCTACAAATCTTGTTCCAAGCAACTAAGGCTAACCTATTTTTGTCTGTCAAACCCTGCCAAAAGAAAGTTCTCAGTTTTTTATTTAATTTCCAACAACATTTTATAACAAGACATTTGAAAAATAGGGATTGAAGACAAGACCGATCTCAACATAGTTTCCCTCCTCATTGAAGAGATCCATTTTCCTTTCCAAGAAGCCACCTAATTTTCAACCTTAGACTTGACATCTTTCCATAACTTTGTCTGATTACTCCCCTTGTCCAAGAGAAGACCCAAGTATTTGCTAGGGAGTACTCCTTTCTTGAATACTAAGATATCCAAAATAATTCCCTCTACATTTACTTTTGTATTAAAGAAAAACATTTATGACTTCTCTCTATTTATAAGTTGACCAGATGCCTCTAAATATTCTAGTAATAAATTTTTAAAATTTTTGGTCTCTTCTACTTCCACCTTTCCATAAAGCATTGTGTCATCCACAAACTGTTGGTGAGTAGTAGGCTCTATGTTACTAGTAGTTCTTATACCTTTAATCCTCTTCTCTTCCCTTGCCTTATTTAGAGATCTCCCTAAGGCTTCTGCCATAATTATAAATAGGAAGTGAGAAAGGGGATCCCCCTGGTGAAGCTCCTTAGAAATATCAAAGAAGCCTTCTGGAGTTCCATTAACTAGGACAAAAATTCTAGGCATTGAGATACATTCAAATACTAAATTAATCCATTGCTTAGAAAAACCAAAGGCCTTTAGGAAATTACAGAGGAATCTCCAATCCACTTTATCATAGGCCTTTTTGATGTCCAACTTTATTAACATACTAGGGGTTTTATTACATTGAATCGTATGAATTGCCTCCTGGGCTATAATCACTCCATCCAAAAATGATCTCCATGCCACAAAGCTTGTTTGTTCCTCAAATATTATCTCTGGGAGTAAGGTTTTAATCTATTTTCCAACATTTTTGTTAAAAGCTTATAAATGGTATTACATAAAGAAATTGGTTTGAACCCATCCAGGTTTGTTGCATTTTCTACTTTAGGGATTAAAGCTAGGAAAGTATTGTTCATCTCCTTAAGGATTCTACCTGAACTTCTAATTGTACACACTAAAAAGGTGCACTTCTATGAACCATTACATGAAAGGTTGCTCAAGAATGAGGCCTCACAAAGCGGCTCATAGCTCTCTATGTATGGAGTTGCAAGATTGAAAATTGCTCTCAGCTAGAGCTATGAACTCATGACCTTGCTAGTCAACCACACAATGAGAGATTCAAGTGAAGACAAGGGCAACAATGCCAATATCTCCAAGAATCAAATATGCAATGCAATGCAAATCTAAATGATGATGCAATCTAAGCTATGAAAGGAAAGTACAATGCAACTAATCTATGAAAGGAAATAGCAATGGATTACAATGCCTTCTATTTAGACTATGTGAGCTTATTCTATTGCATAAAAGGAAATCTATACTAAGAATGCCATTATCATGCAACTAAGAAAGCAAATATGCAACTAAATGATGAGAGCAACAAGTCTTCAATATCCTCAAAAGCTCCAAATGCACCTAAAACCTGCAGCATAACATTAGCATAAAAACATGGTATGCAAATGAAGGAGAGAGCTCTCCTTTTATAAGAAATGCAAAGAAATGGACCATTGAGATTAAGAGGCAAAAAGTCTTAATCAGCGGTGGAGCTTGAAAGAGGAGCAATCCATGTGCACAAGTATCCTCCAATAGGAAAATAAGAGTTGACTTTATGTCCATATGAGACAAAAAGTGCTTTTCTCCTTTTTATAAAATATGAAAAATGTTTTATTTGTGCAACTTAGGATAAGAGGAAAAGTGGGGCTTTTTATTTAATTAAAAGGGGAGGAAATATTCCTTTTAATCAAATAAAGACTTAGAATAAATGGTTAGCCCAAGGATAAAAATCTAATATATGATCGAAATTAAGACTTGATCAAGAGATTGATATTGTTGAAAATATTGATTATTGATAAAAATTGATTCAGGATTGATAAATCGAATAAATGGGGCCCAAAGTCTAGGCGACCATTTTAGGGTGCATACATTTGCCCCTCTTTGACTAATGTGTGATCGATTTGGGAACACATGCAGTCAAAGAAGAATTGAAATGTGAGATCGATTTGGGATCACAAAACAACTCAGATGTGAGGTTGATTTGGGATCACACCCGGACAAACATAGACAAAAGATTCTGGACATGAGGTCGATTCGGGATCATATCCGAACAAAGCATAAACAAAGGTCTTTGAACATGAGGTCGATTCAGGATCATATTCAAAGTAAGAGATAAGGATCTCAAATTTTGAGCAAAATCTCACAAAAGATGTCTGAATCAAGAGAATCAAGCAAATCAGGGATGAGAATCCCATAGGTACTGCCCCCTTGGAATCGAAATCAAAATCAAATAGAGGAGAACAACAAATTGATAAAAGATTTGATCAAATCGAAATGAAATCATAATCGAAGGTAAGGGTCAATAGGTTAACTATTAGGCAATGAAAACATGCCCCAGTGATGAAGTAGAAGAATATAAATAGAAGACTAGAAATAGAGTGGATGAAAGACTAGAAGTTTGGAAGACATGGAAAGGAAGAAATTTCATCAAAGATCAAAGAATTATGCCTCAAAAGGGTCAGTCAACTACGTAGAAGAATGAGAAAACTTGGAAACGCAACTCAGATTTTGATTTCGAGTCTGAAAATGGATAGAAAATGATGTGATATGAAAGACTAGAAATGAAAGATATGATCAAGAAGAATCAGAAAATGAGCACAGTTGACCAACTAGTCTGTAGATGATAAAAAAGAGAGCTCTCTCCATATGCAAGATGCAAAAACTAAACTATGATGAACCTAAGAATGCAAGCTACTATGAAAGTGGTTGACTTGCCAGGTCACAACACCTATAGACATCTAATTATCATCATCGAGCATTATTGGTAGCGTTGTAAGATCATACCATGCACACTAGCATAACTATGTGGATATGAATATGATCTTTATCAGATAGAAATGTGGAAATCCCACCTAGGCATCAAAGACATGGAGGTCAAGATGACTAATGTAGTGAGATCACCTAAATTTGATATAGCAAGATTATGCTTGTAACAAGACACATGAAAATTAGGATAGCTAGAAGCATGCACTCGCAAAATAGTCAAGGATAATACCTTGTCAATCCATAAGGTCAAGTAAGACCAATATAAATACTCATGACAGTTAGGATCAACAAAATATACCCACAAGTAGATAAAGAAAGAAAACATGTTCTCATTCCCTCAGTCTTCTAGCTATGCGTCATCGAAAACTTCTCAGGGAGAGACCACTCATCAAAGAAATCCTCATAGACAGCACACAAAGAAAAAAAATAAAGTCATCATATCGTCAGCAAGTTGATTGTTTAAGTGCGTGTGTGTTGGTCATAGAGTCAAACTCTGAGTATCATATCTGCTTAGTGAGAAATATCACATCATATGAGACTATTGGGTAAGACACCTGATAAGTGTTAAGAAACACTCGACGCAAGGGTAGTGTTGAAAAACACTATTTTGGGGTGGTGTTGAAAAACACCTGTTGTGAAATGCCCCAAGAGACAAACGCACCTAAAAGACCAATGCTAACAGTTATGCCACCTAGACAAAGACAAAGACCAATTCCAGACTAAGCCAAATAAGGTCAAGGCATGAGGGAAAGGCTCAGTGTCGAGGATGCATGCTAACAAATAAGAGTGCGAAGGCCTCAAGTAGCGCCTGTTTCCAGGTTTTCACCACTTGGAATCTTTTTTCATTTTTTCATTTTTTTTTTTTTTTGTATTTTTGCTACCAAGGCGCTTGTTTCCAGGTTTTCACCAAGGCACTTTTTTTATTTTTCTTGATTTTTTGATTTTTTTGTATTTTTTTCAAGACTTTTTATGCTTTTTAGGATTTTTTCAGCATCATAGATCAATTTTTTTGGTATTTGTTCAGGATCAATAAGATATATACAAAGGATGCCCCCAGACAGAAACAGGCATCAAGGATAGAACTTCTTGAGATGCACAATGTTGATGGGATCAGGGAGCTATTCTCCATCAGGATCTGACATTAAATACACACCGGTACCAAAAGCAGCTGTGATGACATATGGTCCAAGCCAGTTAGGTTCAAACTTGCCCTTTTTCTCTCTGTTCTGTTGATTCTTAAGGTTTTCTCACAAAATGAGATCACCTATTTGAAATTCTCTAGGGTGAACCTTCTTGTTGAATGCTTTGGACATACGCTTCTGATACACTCTCATATGATCAAAGGAAGCCTTACGCTTCTCATTTAGAAGTTCTAATTCTTGTAACCTCATGGTGCGGTAATCCTCATCTGTAATCAAATCTTTGAGTGAGACTCTAAGTGATGGTATCTCGACTTCTAAAGGCAATACTGCTTCAGCGCCATAGGTGAGAGAAAAAAGAGTGGCTCCTGTAGGTGTGCGAATGCTTGTTCTGTAAGCCCATAGTGCTGGATTGATTTGTAAGTGCCAATCCCTACCATTCTTGTGCACTGTCCTATGAAGAATCTTAAGAATGGTTTTGTTAGAGGCTTCTGCCTGTTCGTTTCCCTGTGGAAAATAGATGGAGGACCAATGTTGCTTGATTTTATACTTTTTGCATAAATGCTTTAGGTCCTTATTCTTGAATTGACCTCCGTTATTAGTGATAATTTCAAAAGGCACTCCAAATCGGCAAATAATATGATTCAAGATGAACAAGGAGATAGTCTTCCCTGAAGCAACAGAAAGTGGCACAACTTCCACCCATTTTATGAAGTAGTCAGTGGCAGTAATAATGAACTTATGTCCACCTGATGAGTTGGGATGAATCTGCCCAACTAGATCAAAGACCCAGCGCTGAAATGGCAAAGGAGAAACAGAAGGGATCAGTTTCCTACCTGGAGCATGAATCAGGTTTCCATGTTTTCGACATTTTTCACATGACTTAGCAAAGGTGACTGCGTCTATCTGCATTGTGGGCCAATAATATCCCACCCTAAGCAACCTTCGAGCCATGGCAAGACCATTAGAATGTCCACCACAAATGCCCTCGTGGATGTCAACTAACGCTTGGTTGGATTCCTCCTTTTCCAAGCACCTAAGGAGCGTCCCATCTAAACCCCTCCTATATAAATCACCAGAGATAAGGGTGTGGCGAGAGGTGTTACAGATGAGGTTTCGGCATTTAGAGCGGTTGAATGTGTCGGGGATGATGCCATCACAAAGATATGAATAGATAGCACCATATCGGGAAGACTCATGTGTGACAATGGTACAAATGACATGGCTTTCAGATGAGTCAAAGATGGGATAGTGTAGCTCTTCCACTAGGAATTCAAATATGGATTCATGTGTCTCCAACTAAAGAAGGGAAGCTAATGTGGCCATGGCATCTGCAGCTTTGTTCTCTGTCCTAGGGATCTGTTGAAATGTCACAAAGGTGAAATAGCGTCTCAAAGAATCAACCATCTTTTTGTATGGTATCAATTTATCATCCTTGGTTTGATACTCCTCATTGACTTGGTTGATGATTAACTGGGAATCCCCAAAGACATGTAACTCTGTGATGTTCCATTCTATAGCCATTCTCAAGCCATTGGTTAAAGCTTCATATTCTGCAATATTATTCGTACATGGGAATAAAAGTTTGTAAGATTTTGGAATATTGTACCCATGTGGAGAAACAAATAGTACTCCAGCACCTGACCCATTTTGCATGCAGGAACCATCAAAGAACATTGTCCAAGTGCGAGTAGTCGTATACAAGATGTGTTCATCTGGGAATTCCACTTAGACCGACATACTATCCTGAATTGGGAAATCAGCTAATTGGTCAGCAATAGCTTGCCCTTTTATGGCCTTCCTTTCAACATACTCTATGTCAAATTCAGTTAGGAACATCATCCATTTAGCAAGTCTACCCGTGAGGGCAGCCTTACTAAGCAAGTATTTAAGAGGATCAATTTTGGGAACCAAATGTATGGTATGAGCAAGCATGTAGTGGCACAACTTTTGAGAAGCAAACACCACTGCAAGACAAGACTTCTCAATATTATTGTAATTGATCTCATAGGAGACTAGAGTACGACTGATATAGTATATGGCCTGTTCTTTCCCAGTATCATCTGATTGAGCCAACAATGCCCCCAGGGAAGAGTCTGTAGCTGAAATATATAGGATCAATGGTTTCCCTGGAATAGGAGGCATTAGGATCGGAGGATTAGCCAAGTATTGTTTGATCTGATCTAGGCTCTTTTGACAATCCTCGTTCCAAACACAAGAAGCACCCTTATGTAATGTCTTGTTAAAGGGTTGTGCTCTATCTGCAAGCTGAGAAATAAACCTCCTAATCGATTGAAGATGTCCCTGAAGACTTCTCATTTGGCTGATATTTTGAGGAGGTGGCATATCTAGAATTGCTTGGACCTTTTCGGGATCAACCTCGATACCTTTTGCTGATATTATGAATCCTAAAAGTTTGCCTGAGGTGACGCCAAATGCGCACTTCTTTGGATTCAACCTAAGTTGAAACTGTTCCATGCAATCTAGAATTACTTCCAGATCATCGAGGTGTGTGTCCCATTTTCTTGATTTTGCCAGGGTATCATCCACATAATCTTCCATGTTTTTGTGCATCATATCATGAAAGATAGTGGTCATAGCTCTTTGGTAGGTTGCTCCTGCAGTCTTTAATCCAAATGGCATGATGTTCCAGCAATAGGTTCCCCATGCACATGTGAACGCTATTTTCTCTTGGTCTTCGGGAGCTATTTTGATTTGATTATACCCTGAGAAACCATCCATTAGAGAGTATATGTCATAGCCCGCTGTCATGTCCACTATCATGTCAATGTTTGGAAGTGGAAAATCATCCTTTGGGCATGCTTTGTTTAAATCTCTAAAATCCGTGCATACACGAATGGACCCATCATGTTTGGAAACTGGTAGTATGTTTGAGATCCATTCTGCATAATCAATGGCTCTAATGAATCCAGCTCTCAAAAGTTTTTCTAATTCTGTTTTGACAAGGAGAGCTACATGTGGATGCATTTTTCTGAGTCTCTGTTTCACTGGTTTGACTCCTGGAGCTATGGATAAGTGATGCATTATAAGATTTGTGTCAAGCCCTGGCATGTCTGAATAGGTCCATGCAAAATTAATTTTCTTCTTTTGTAAGAACTGTACATATGCCTTGGTCTCTTCCTCTGATAAAGACTGAGCAAGATGAACTATTTGAGGAGTTTCTTCTGTGTTCAAATTGACTGGCTTTGTTGGCTCAATCAATACTGATGATCTATCCTGGAAATAACTCGGCAAGTTATTAAGTACCCCATCCTTAGGTGCCTCAAAGAGGTTTTCACCCTTGGATACGTCATTTCTTTTTACTATTTTTGGTTCTGATACCGCCATAAAGTGGTTTTCGCCATCAGACCTATTTTTCTTTTTTTCTTTCTCTTTTATTTTTAGACTGAGGTACTTAATATTAGGCTCTGTCATGCTGGTCGTTGGTTCACTGGTGGAAGAAGCCACGGGTTCAAGAGCATTCAGATAGCAGGCAATTTCGTAATCATTCTGAAAAGTGAGGAATATAGGCTCTTGATGACGCTGAGACCAGTCAATTAGGTCAAAGTGAACAAGGGGTAGGTCAATGACTGGTTCAATGTTATTTATGCGAAAGGTGTCATCTCTGGTGACCATACAATCAGGATTCATCAAGTCTTCTCCTAAGATACCCGAATTGGGACTCATCCTATCAAACGAAGCATCGTCCACTAAGGTAATTTGAGGAGTGCAATCCTCTAGTCCTACACTAAGCTCGTTAGCTGCATCGGGTTGGGTACTATAAGCATGGACAATATCTACGCCCAGATCAACTGTTGCATCTGAAAGTGAGTCCCATTCATATTCATGGGAGTCTGTGTCTAAGTCATCATTTGGGCCTCGTGATGTAGAAGCCTCAAGGTTAGGAAGGGTTTCCCCCTCTCTAGTGGTAGTATTGGTACTATCCGTCGTAGCTAGGACAGTAACACTTTCCTTTATCGATCTAGCAGCCATATAGTCACTATCCGTCACAGCTGGGATAGTAGGACTATCAAGTATCAAATCTGTGGAATCTCCCCAAATGAGATTTGTCGAGGGCACCCAATCATCAGACACCTCTTGTTGATTAGAAAGATCATGTGTATAGTCTGAGTCACTATCACTGTCCGTCGCAACTAGGATAGGGACACCTTTCTTCTTCTTACTTTCAAAACCGAAGCCAACCGTGGACTTATTCTTTCATCCAAAAAGGGCATGGTTAAGAGGCTCCACTTTAGCATCCAGCCTATGGCTAAGGGGACCATATCCAGGATACCCCATATTCTTAACCAGTGTATACCCTCTCCCATAAGCTTCAGGTGAAGGAGCAAAATTCTCATTGTGTTTGTATTTTTCCTCGTGATAGATCCAGTCCCTTACGGCAACTTCCTCTTTCTCTTCCTGAATGGGAACCGAAGACTCAACAAATTTTCCAAATAGTGTCATTGCTGATGACGAAGGTTTCATACTTGGTGATGGTCTCCCATAAGACCTAGGAGAGATTGGCATTTTTGTAAAAGAATCAATTTTATAATCTCCCATCCCAAGATCTATGGTCCTAAACTTCTGCTTGCATTGTGCAAGTGAACTACTAGGGTTGTCAGCTTCCCTATTCAAAGGTACATGTGATCCAACAGAAATGTTATTAACTGACAAAGCACTATCTCCAGGGATGCAAATTTCTACACCATTATGGGGAAACTTAACACACTGGTGATACGTTGATGGGACTGCTTGCATTTCGTGAATCCATGGCCTACCTAGCAAAATGTTGTAGGCTAAAGGTCCAACATCAACAATTTGAAATAAGATATCCTTTTCTACTGGACCAATGCGAATAGGCAAAACGGCCAATCCCTTAGAACTTCTTTCTGCTTCATCATATGCTTTGATCGTGATCTTTTTCCTTATGTCAATGACGTTCTCAGAATATCCTAGAGCCAACAACAAACTCATGGTACAAATATTGAGCCCTGCACCCCCATCTATCAGTACACGCCTGACACGGGTTTTATGAATCATGACTTCGATGTGTAAGGCCAAGTTATGTGGGTGACTGATGGATTTTTCGTCTTCTTCTGAGAAGGTGAGGTAATGAGGGCTAGCCAAATGGTTGACCATGTTCTAGAATTGATTAATATCTAAGTTGTTAGGGATGTTGGCTGCTCACAAAGCATCCTCAAGTATGCGCTTGTGCTTAGGGGATAATTCTAAAAGCTCAAAAATGGATATCTGCGTGGGTGTACGTTGTAATTGGTCAATAAGATTATAATTGGAATCAAGACCACCGGTAGATTTAGGAGGAACGCCTTTGGACATGGGCTGTTTAGACTTGCTAGTGCTAGGACCTCTGATAATAATGGGTGCTTGGGCCTGGCCCCTAATGACAGCATTGAGGGACTGGGGCATTCTTTGTGAGTGAGGACCTCTTATCACCACAGCGGGTCTTTCATGAATCATAGGAGTTGAGTCCACATTATGTCCATAGGGATCTTTCCCTCTCACCATGTTGACACTATCATCCACAACTTCAAGCATGTTAATAACATTCTCCACATTTGTGTAGGTGTAGTTGATAGCCGCCTTGCCATTCTTAGAATTCTCTCCTTTCTCATATTTAGGCAAGGGCTCTTTAAAGGCTTTATGATCCGCATTAGTGGTTAACCCATCAACTTGTAATTGTCCTTTTTCAATAAGGTCTTGGACAAGATGCTTGAGTTTAAAACAATTTTCTATGTCATGTCCAATCCCATTATGGAAAACGCAAAAAGCCTTCGCATCCCACCAATGAGGTAAAGGATCCGGTATACGATGTTTTGTAGGATCCTGTGGGTGTGCCAAATTATGAGCAACTAATGTCTTAAAAACATCTGCATAAGATTCTCCCAATTTAGTAAATTGTCTCTTCTCCATTTTAGATCTCCTTTGATACTTAGGTTTGTCTTATTGTGTTGAAGATGTTTGCAGCTTCATAGCTTGAACTGCATGAGAGAGGTTAAGAACTCCTTCATTTTTGGGCTGAGATGAGTCAACAACTCTGTCATTGACCACTTGCTTGTTTTTGTTCCAATAGGAGTTTTTTTTGTCCTTGTTACCATTAGTATTGTTATTTTGGCTATTGTTGTTATTTGTTGGTTTAGCCAAAATTCCTTGTTCTTTTAGGACATCCTCAATGCGACATGCCACCTCTACCATAGTATCAAAGGAATTAAACAGGATTTTCTTGACTTCATATCTTAGTTCTGGTATTAGATTGCTCACAATGATATCAATTCTCTCCTCCTTAGGAATTGTCCTTGGGTATTTCGAACACAATCACCTCCATCGTTGTAAAAATGTGAAAAAAGATTCCCCTTGATTTTGCTTGAATTTGTACAAATCAAGCATTGTGACCGACCTCGATAAGTTGTAAGCAAAATGCTGAACAAACCTTTGGACAAGTTCTTTAAATGTTTTTACTGGAGGGGAAAGGTTGGTGAACCACTCCATGGCTTGACCTTTTAAACTCCTTGAGAATAATCTCATCAAGTAGGAGTCTTCATGGTGAAAGGAAAAGCTCATTATGTACAACTGTCAAACATGGTCGTGAGGGTCACTAGTGCCATCATATTTGTCATATGTTGGGAACTCAACTTTCTTAGGGAATTCTACCATCACCACACTTTTGTCAATGGGGTTAGGACATATGGAGTCCAAATGAAACATGCTTTTGGGAGCCTTCATCCTGTCTATATCCTTTTGCATTTGTAAGATCACCTCATCAGTGGAAGGGCTCTGTTTCTTGATCTTTTGGTGAACATCAAAATTATATGGAACTTTAGCGCCTTTGTTAATAAGACTTTCCAAGAATTGATATTTGTTTTGTTCCACATATTGCTCCACATATGCTTGAAAGGATGGTTCTTGTTGCATAGTCATGAAATCCATATGATCAAATTTAGCATAACTTCCTCCATGTTGTGAGCCATGATGTACTCATTGGGAGGGTTGCTTTGAATGTCTATGAGATGACTATCTCCTATGATGGTCATATCTTGAAACCCTTCTTCCTCTAGGGCTTGGGGATCATGAGGGTGTCCTTGACCGTCTTCTAGGACTTGGCGAAGGGGTAGATGGGGGCGAGTTGGTCCCACTATTGGTGCCCCTTCTATTGAATTAGCTTTGGAGTTGTTGTGCGTAGAGTCTATCTTCTTCTTCTTGGGTGACTCTTTTCTTTATATCCAACAATGCACGTTCCTCTTCTTCTAGTTGTTTGAATTTTTCCTTTTTAGCAGCTTGTTCATCCAAATAGGCTTGTTTCTCTCTCTCAACGCTTCTCAATCTTGTATTTGCATATCGAGAGGTGTCTTTAAGTGGGGAGGATTGTCTCGAATGCCTTATAGCATTAGCTGCGTTTATGTGGTGATCACTAGATTCATTGTTCTGGTCTTCATGTTGTGACCCTAAATCTGAGTGAGCTTGCTTATGATGTCTCTCAGCTCGTTGGTGAGCATCAAAATACCTCACATTGTTGGGAGGTGACCCGGGTGGACTAGCATGAGACGAACCACCATACTCTCTTCTGTGTTGTTGGACGATGTCCTTAAGAGTTTGATTCATGGCTTCTCTTTGTTGTCGGGTGAAAGTGTAACTCATGTCCATACTTGATGAAAGTGGTACAAAAGAGGTGCTCACTTCACTAGGATTAGCTCCCAGATTAAAACAAACCTCAGATTCACTCTTAGGAGATTGATCAAAAAGGGGTCCTTTTCCCTTATGTTGTCGATGGGTCTTGACGGGTGGTAACTGGCTAAAGGCAACAGGGGGTCGCTTCCCTTGATTGACTTGGTACCTTGTCGTAACTGACATGAAAGAAAGATACTCTCAATGATAAGGTGACCTCTCAAAGTGTCAACGCCAAACTAGGATAATCAAAGTTCTCTATTGTCCAAAGAGAAATGAAAAGATAAAAAAAGGGCTTTACCAACACTGTCAAAGAGGTGCTTCAAATCAAAGGGTGAATACCCTTTCACTTTTGAATCAGGAGGTTGGACTAAGCCAAAGATATATTTGAAATTGAGATTTAAATGAAAGCGATTTGGACAATAAGAGTACTAAAATTTTCGAAGAATGTAGCTAACAATCTTAGAGATGAACCTTGGCACCAAGAATGACCTTCTAACTTGACAATTATTCCAAAGTGATTTCGTAAATCAAATGATGCTATCTCGGAGGACTAAAACCAAAAATTTAGAGTCAAGACAGGTCTCAAACATCAGGGCGAGAAGCTTACTCTAAGACCTAGCCTGATTAACAACAACTGAAACTGACCAAATTGTAAGCACGGTAGAAATTAACTAGGCGATATACTCCAGGCTACTGGGGCGATATACCTATAACCGCGCAATACTTCGCACAAAGCTAGGCGATATACCTCAGCACTGGTGGGCGATATACTCCAGGCAGGTCGGGCGATAGTCCATCAAGGGCGAACTATCGCGCGATATTTCTCTTCAAAGCAGGCGATATTTTTAGCAAGCACGAAGTATCACGCGATATTTCACTTTACAGAGTGCGATACTATTGCAAAATTGTTCAACTCTTGACCAGAATTGTGTAAAATTTGTGCTTTTGGGTCTGCTTGATCAAAATTTTCAGTCTTAGGGTTGATGTTTTCAATTTCAGTCATAATATCAACAGAATTTTGGCAGGTTTGCAAACAGTGAGGGATCAAAACATGTCTCAAACACTTGAAACAAGGGCAAAAGCAACCTTGCCAAGACAAACACTTATGATATCAGAATTGAAACAACACTCTATGAATGCTACCGATTGTTTGTATGTAAGAACATTTGCACTGGCATCACACAACCGAAGATAATTCAAGCAAATCTATCATAAAAGGTCAAGGCTCAATGCTTACCAACTTATCCCACAACTTGATGTCCCCTTGTCTCACACCAAGTGGTTACCCACAAGAGATGTTGGCTTTGTCGTGGAAGCGTCAAATGACACAACCAAAGGGACACATATGGTGAGTATCTTAAGGTGATCCGGGTAAACCACTTGGATCAATCCTTGCACTAAGAAGATAAGCGGCTAAACAAGGTGGCTTCTGTCTAATGGTTCTTAATAAGGATTTCCGTTCACAACACCCCTCTTGCTCCTCATAAAGGACTAGGACCTTGCGGCCTCAAGAGTACCTTAAGCATTCTTGTTCAATATTTTCCCCATGGTCGCAATCCCATGAGCTACTCACATCAAACGAAGATAAGTGTTATGTCTACCAAAGTTTTTGGTGTCCTTGATAGCCTTGAGATTATAGTGAGTTGGAATCACTTGCCACCAAGGAAAATGATGACAAGGTTGTCCCCACTTGAGTCGTTCCTCTTGATTGCTCAAGAGCAGGCCCGCTAAAGGATTCCTAAACTAAATGAAAATGGATAATTTATGAGGTTCAAGGTTTTTGATTCACCTCAAGGGTGAAGATCATACTCCCCTATCTCAAAAAATCTCTCCCAAACACACCAAACAAACAGGTTCAATTACTCCCTTGCTTCCAAAACCTTAAGATGGGTCAAGATTTTCTGATTCACCTAAAGGTGAAGAGCATACTTCTCCTACCACCTCAAAGTCTCTTTCACAAGGTTTTAAAATTTTTTAATACAATTAGTGAATGCCACACTTGAAAGGAAAGCAAATAAACAAGCAAGAAATTTTTTATTTTTATTTTTTTATGCTTGGGTAGCCCTGCAAAAACTGTTAGTAGCCCTCTTTGACATGCATTTTTAGCAATTTTCAATCAATGAGAGCACCTACAAACACAACTTGTTAGACCAACAAGGTTAGCAAAATCAAAATTCAAATGTAAATATACACTAAACTGATAGATTCAAGCTAAAAGATGCAGGTTAGACCTATCTAAATACAGTAAAATAAGACAGCAAACTAAAATGATCAAATTCAGATGATAAAACTAGAAATGTAAGTCTCTGTCAGATCAGGCGATATACCTCAGACTTCACCAGTATCGCGCGACACAATTTCCTATAGTCGCGTGATATACCTCAGTCTGGGCGATACTCTGCACTATGGGCGGGTGATACTTCGCACGATGCCAGGTGATGTACCTCAGTACTGGCGGGCGATTCTTCTGTCACGCGAAGTGTCGCACCACTATACAAAGGTATATTGCATGATATTTTTGAGAAGTATCGCGCGATACTCTGAGATAGAAAACTAAAACTGCAAAATTTCTGAAAAATAATCTAAAAATGACAAAAATGCAAATGAAATAAAGGACAAAGTTTATCTACTCTGCCCCACGGTGGGCGCCAAAAATGTACACACTAAAAAGGTGCACTTCTATGAACCATTACATGCAAGGTTGCTCAAGAATGAGGCCTCACAAAGTGGCTCATAGCTCTCTATGTATGGAGTTGCAAGATTGAAAATTGCTCTCAGGTAGAGCTATGAACTCATGACCTTGCTAGTCAACCACACAATGAGAGATTCAAGTGAAGACAAGGGCAACATGCCAATATCTCCAAGAATCAAATATGCAATGCAATGCAAATCTAAATGATGATGCAATCTAAGCTATGAAAGGAAAGTACAATGCAACTAATCTATGAAAGGAAATAGCAATGGATTACAATGCTTCTTATTTAGACTATGTGAGCTTATTCTATTGCATAAAAGGAAATTTATACTAAGAATGCCATTATCATGCAACTAAGAAAGAAAATATGCAACTAAATGATGAGAGCAACAAGTCTTCAATATCCTCAAAAGCTCCAAATGCACCTAAAACCTGCAGCATAACATTAGCATAAAAACATGGTATGCAAATGAAGGAAAGAGCTCTCCTTTTATAAGAAATGCAAAGAAATGGACCATTGAGATTAAGAGGCAAAAAGTCTTAATCAGCGGTGGAGCTTGAAAGAGGAGCAATCCATGTGCACAAGTATCCTCCAATAGGAAAATAAGAGTTGACTTTATGTCCATATGAGACAAAAAGTGTTTTTCTCCTTTTTATAAAATATGAAAAATGTTTTATTTGTGCAACTTAGGATAAGAGGAAAAGTGGGGCTTTTTATTTAATTAAAAGGGGAGGAAATATTCCTTTTAATCAAATAAAGACTTAGAATAAATGGTTAGCCCAAGGATAAAAATCCAATATATGATCGAAATTAAGACTTGATCAAGAGATTGATATTGTTGAAAATATTGATTATTGATAAAAATTGATTCAGGATTGATAAATCGAATAAATGGGGCCCAAAGTCTAGGCGACCATTTTAGGGTGCATACACTAATACTCTCCAATACTTCAGTCACTTCATTCCCCAAAAAGGACCAATCATTTTGATAGAGGAATGCTGGGAAACCATCTGGTCTTGGGGATTTTTCTGGGTGTAAATGTTTGAGGGCCTCCTCTACTTCCCCTATTGTTATTTTTGCATTCAAGCTTCTATTATGATCCCTACTAATAATGAACGAAATGTTTCTAATGATATCCTCTATTAATTAAATAGATATTTATTATTTAATTAATTAATTCATTAGATCTTTCCTTTATTATTAAATAAATAAAATTATTTATTTATTTAATTCAGTAGCTTTTTCTATCTTATGATTAAATAAACATTATTTTATTTAATAATTTATTTTCCACCTGTATCGTCTTAAAATGGAAGCACTTCCATGATAAGAGAATTTAGCCCTCTGAGTAAGTGGTTTGGGGTCATGTTAAGCACCTTGATTATGTCTTTGCATGTATTTGGCTTTCTCCCTACTTTCCACTTCTTCCTGGCACTTGATTTCTTCATTCTAGGTGAAATTAGGGTTAGGATCTTGAGGATTCTCCTTAATTTCCCTCTTCCATGGCTCTATTTTCTAGGTAGGATTTAGAAATAGGTCCTCCTAGCTTTCATCACAGTTATCATAGGATTTTATGTCTATCCATGGCATTCTGTCCCTATCTGATATCATTTCTAAGTTTCTGGGCATCCTCGGGACCTCCTGACCTGGCTCTAATTGAATCTAGGCCCACGGTCAAATATGAGGTTGATCCTAACTAGGTCAGGATCGAGCTCGAATCGAACTAGGTTAGGTCCAACCTTAATTTTTCCCCCCTCATTCAAATTTCTAGAATCTTGGATTTTCGGGCATCGGGCTTTCAGGATATTTATTTTCTCGCCTTCGGGTTGGCCATTTCGGGTTTTGGGATGGTAAATCCTTTAATTGCATTTAATATAGGTATATTTTCTAAAGGTTAGGACCTAATTTGGATTTAATTCTCCAAGGTGGCCCCTCTAGAGGATTGTGCCCTGGTTCACTATAAAAGGAGGCCTTCCTCTCTCATTTTCTCATCCACAATCAAGCAATTGACATCTCATCTCAAGCAATTTCATGTGAAAGCTCTCAAGGTGATCAAGTTCAAACATTCAAGTCCTCTTCTCCATCCAAGTTCTCCATTGAAGATCAAGGATTCAAGAATTCAAGCTATTGAAAGGATTTGGTTCAAGCATTCAAGATTCATCACTCAAACCTTAGATCTAGCCATCATGATGGTGTGATCTTCCTTCAAGATCCTTTTGTTCATCTTCAAGATCCATTTCATTCTCTTATCAAGGTGGATTCCAAGCATACAATCATGGAGGTTTGATTTACATTTATTGTTTTGTTCAAGCTTTCATATCAATATACTTGTTTACATTCAAAATACAATTGCATATCTATTGAATTGCATAGCTTCATTGTTAGATCCTTTTCTACTACTTGCTAGCATTCCTATTTCAATTTTAATATTAAGGTTGATTCCAAATCGGGGTTTGACCAAGGCAAACCCCTCAAACAAATAACAAAAACCCCCCATTTTCTTGCAGGTACAGGTGCAGAATTTTAGATCTGAGAGCGAATTTGGATACCCTTTTTGGCAAACTTTCAAGATTTGCAAATAAAATCTGAATCAAACTTCAAATAAAGAATGTAGTATTTGACCTTTTATGAGGGTCAAACTTGACCTGAGCTCATCTTGGAGAAAGGTTTATGGATTTTCTCTATCTCAGCATTTCCAATCCAGAACAGGTTTTAGAATTTCCTGAAAGTACACACAGACATCAGAATTTAACATTTTCCAGATCTGCCCTAATTTGAGGTTAGTATTTGTATTTCAATTATTTCATATTCCAAGCATAAAATTCCTTCAATAGGGAAATATTGGATTTACTCTCTCTTTCTTCCATATTCTCCATAAATTGATTCAATTGTGTATTAACCTCTTGGTTGATCAAATTGGATCTCTTCTTTGGGAATTTGAATTAGGGAATAGATCTCATATTTCCCCCCTTCCCTTTACATTTGAATAGAGTTGAATCCATTTTAACCCTATTCATTTTGGTGAACCCAACATACTTACTCTCCTTTATTTTATGGAATTAGATGCCTTATTGTGTTAGATTTTAGATCCTTTCTTGCATTTAGAATATATCTAGTTTATGCTCTTGCATTTTACATTCAAAAAAAATAAAATAAAAATCTATATATTCAATAAAATCCAAAAATATTTCTTGCATTCCATTTTCTATGGTTACTATTAAGATGCTTTGGTGTGTTATTATGTTCTTCATTACTCTTCTTTTAGCATCTCTTTATCATACTTATGATGTTTATGAAAGTATTATGCACTTCATTATGTTGACGACCCTTCACTTTGCTCTTGCTTACACTTTTGTGAAGTTGACCGACACTAGTCTGCCTACATTTAAAACTTTTGTTAGAGATTTATGTGGTAACCTTATTCATCTTTTGGATTATGTGAAGAATTGGGTAGATGACACACCATCTCCTAATCATCCTAATCCTATCAATCCTAATCTTGATCCTAATTTTCCTATTCCAATACCTAATTCTCCATCTGTTCATCCTCGCTCTTCCCATACTTATGATGGGATTCAAGCTATAGTTCAGGATGCGGATGTGCAAGATTTCTTTGATTTACCTTCTCCTCTGATTCATAATGATATTAAAGGAAAGGGTAAAGAAACTTCTTCAAAACCTATTATCCCACCTTATGCAACCTTTACTCATGAGCATGATAAACAATCACCTCTTGTAGAAGCTTTACATAATCTGTATACTACTAGATATAATATGGTGACTAAACAAGGTTATAAAGGTTTAGGGCTAGGCATTAATGAGCATGGTATTAGATTTCTAGTTCATATACCCCCTAAACTAAATATGTATGGTGTTGGGTGTTAAAAATCTCAAGTTAAGGTATGTGATTGTAAACATCATCCTCCTCTCCCCACACCTATCCTAGATAACCCTAATACTCGACAAGAAATTGCTAAGAAGGTATATATTGAGCTAATGAATTCCAAGAAATAAATCTTTAGACCTATGCCGATAGATGCTCTATACAAATAAAAATGTCCTTTTCATTATAGTAACAAACATTTACTTGCTGATTGTAAACATTTCAAGTCATATGTTAGAGAAAGAGCTGCTTTAGGAATTATATCTCACTCTCATGCAGTTTTACAATTCCTTCATAATTTTGATATAGGGGATTCCCCTCCTTTAGATATAATGTAGATTTTCTTTTCCTCTTGTCTCATGACTGGGGGGCAAGAGGTGTATCTTCATCTAGTCTCCTAGGATCCATTAGGTCTTTTGATTTTGGCTTAGTTGGTATTCTTTTTCTCCTATTTTTCTATAGTTTTGCATTATGTTTTTAATCATCCATAGAATCTATCCTTTCTTTTCAAGATATCTTTTCTAAAACATTTTTTTTGCAAAGGTATCCCTTGTCTCTATGTCTGGGGGGCAAGGTACCTCTTTCTTTCTCTTTGTCTAGGGAGCAACTTTCCTTAGCTTAGTGGTATTTGTTTATATTGTAATATTATTTTATCATATTGACAGATGTGTTGACTACAGATAACCTTCTTATATGAGAAGTTGTTGTCCTAAGTCATCACTTCTTCTCTATCTTACAAATTATGCTCTTTATAAACTCTCACCCTTGCTTCGGTGTTCGAGTTGCTTCTCTCAATCCAAAGATTCCTTTTCCTCTTCTTTGTAGGGGGCTTGATGATTGAATCTTTGTTCCCACCTTTGAAAGTTGATATTTTATCTAAAGCACTCCTCTTTGGTGGGGGTCTTGTTGATAATATCTCTTTCTTTGAGGATCCTTTTTCCATGAGTGACATATTCTTTTCACGATTATCTATACTCTTGGATGTAGAGGTCAATATCCCTCGCTAAGGATATAGTATACATTGTTGTTGAATAAGATATCTCCTTGCCTTGTGAAGTAGGTATCCTCTTTCATCTTTCTCCTACACTTGGGGGGCAAGGATGCCATCTCCTTCTGTCGTACCAGGATTCACCTCTTTCCTTGGTTAAGCAATATTTATCTATTATATGAGACATCCAATCATACATGAAAATTTTGGTTTGCATTAAGGACCTATGTCCTTGATACCAACCTCTTTTGTTGTTTGACATTGGGTTCCCATGGTTGATATATCTCTCACCTTGAAAACTGAATAGTGTGCTATCCCTCATAAGGGTTACTTTCTTTTCACTTCTTGCATGATATCTCTTTACATTCATCCCTTCCATGGCCTTGGAGGAGCTATGACCTTCTTGGCTTGGACTGGGTGTTGTTTGTGGATATTGTCTTAATGCTGAAGAAGGCTTTATCCTTGTTCTTTTCTTTCCTTAACATGTCAAAATAGTATGTTTTTGTCATATTAAGGAGGGGGGAATATATAGGGTCTCCCTTGTACTATAGTTTTTTATTTTTACATGCTAAATCTTGGAAGGTAACGCACATAAGTTGCTAAATATTGAAAAGACACACATTTATATGCTAAATCTTTCGATGGTAATGCACATAAGTTGGTAAATCCTGAGGAGACACACATTTTTCAAATTTTTCAATATGCTAAATCTTGGAAGGTAACACACATAAGTTGCTAAATCATGAAAGGACACACATTTCTAATTTCAAATATGCTAAATCTTGGAAGGTAACGCACATAAGTTGCTAAATCTTGAAAAGACCTGCACCTATATGTTAAATCTTCCAAAGGTAACGCACATAAGTTGCTAAATCCTAAGGAGACATTCATTTTATATTCATAGTGATACAAGAAGGTGGATCGATGGACATTCTAGAAGCTGTCAGAAGATGAATTACATTTGCAAGCACAGTTTATGGGTGAACCTATTGGGCTCTCCCTCCAGGGTGATTCACGATAAGGTGGGCATCTTATTGGGCAAGGTAATCACTTTCTCTTTTCTCTCTTTTTGCTTTCATGCTAATAGGATGAGATCATGAAGCTATGTTATTTATAGCATTGTTCTTGTCTTTCTTATGTAAACATTTATGCTTTTATGATAGCTTTCCAAATATGATATTAGTGAGGTTTCTTATGCTAATTGATTTGGGTTGTTTAGTACTAACCCTTGTTCTTTTGACACCCTCGTGCATATATGTTGAGTTAGAATCCTTAGTCTAGGGGCTTGTGTCCTTAACTAAGTATTATTTTATCTCATTGTGAATCCACTAGGATCTTCTCTTTCTTCTCCTTTACCAAGAGTTTTCATCGAGTCCATACTCTTGCTAAAGTGGGGGCTTAATGTATCATCTTAAAATGGAAGCACTTCCATGATAAGAGCATTTAGCCCTCCGAGTAAGTGGTTTGGGGTCATGTTAAGAACCTTGATCAAGTCTTTGCATGTATTTGGCTTTCTCCCCACTTTCCACTTCTTCCTGGCACTTGCTTTCTTCATTCTAGGTGAAATTAGGGTTAGGATCTCGAGGATTCTCCTTAATTTCCCTCTTCCATGGCTTTATTTTCTAGGTAGGATTTAGAAATAGGTCCTCCTAGCTTTCATCATAGTTATCATAGGATTTTATGTCTATCCCTGGCATTCTGTCCCTGTCTGATATCATTTCTAGGTTTCTAGGCATCCCCAAGACCTCCTGACCTGGCTCTGACTGAATCTGGGCCCAGGGTCAAATTCAAGGTTGATCCTGACTAGGTCAGGATTGAGCTCAAACCTAACTAGGTCAGGATCGAGGTCGAACCTGACTAGGTCAGGTCCAACCTCAATTTTGCCCCCCTCATTTAAATTTCCAGAATCCTGGATTTTCAAGCATCGGGCTTTCGGGATATTTATTTTCCCACCTCCAGGTTGGCCATTTTGGGTTTCGAGATGGTAAATCCTTTAATTGCATTTAATATAGGTATATTTTCTAAAGGTTAGGACCTAATTGGGATTTAATTCTCCAAGGTGGCCCCTCTAGAGGATTGTGCCCTAGTTCACTATAAAAGGAGGCCTTCCTCTCTCATTTTCTCATCCACAATCAAGCAATTGACATCTCATCTCAAGCAATTTCATGTGAAAGCTCTCAAGGTGATCAAGTTCAAACATTAAAGTCCTCTTCTCCATCCAAGTTCTCCATTGAAGATCAAGGATTCAAGCATTCAAGCCATTAAAGGGATTTGGTTCAAGCATTCAAGATTCATCACTCAAACCTTAGATCTAGCCATCATGATGGTGTGATCTTCCTTCAAGATCCTTTTGTTCATCTTCAAGATCCATTTCATTCTCTTATCAAGGTGGATTCCAAGCATACAATAATGGAGGTTTGATTTACATTTATTGTTTTGTTCAAGCTTTCATATCAATATACTTGTTTACATTCAAAATACAATTGCATATCTATTGAATTGCATAGCTTCATTGTTAGATCCTTTTCTACTACTTGCTAGCATTCCTATTTCAATTTCAATATTAAGGTTGATTCCAAACCAAGGTTTGACTAAGGCAAACCCCTCAAACAAATGACAAAAACCTCTATTTTCTTGTAGGTACAGGTGCAAAATTTCAGATCTGAGAGCGAATTTGGATACCCTTTTCGGCAAACTTCCGAGATCTGTGAACAAAATTTGAATCGGACTTCAAATAAAGAACGTAGTATTTGACCTTTTATGAGGGTCAAACCCGACCTGAGCTCATCTTGGAGAAAGATTTTTGGGTTTTCTCTGTCTCAGCATTTCCAGTCCAAAACAAGTTTCAGAATTGCCCAAAAGTACACACAGACATCAGAATTTAACATTTTCCAGATCTACCCTAATTTGAGGTTAGTATTTGTATTTCAATTATTTCATATTCCAAGCATAAAATTCCTTCAATGAGGAAATATTGGATTTACTCTCTCTCTCTCTTCCACATTCTCCATAAATTGATTCAATTGTGTATTAACCTCTTGGTTGATCAAATTGGATCTCTTCTTTGGGAATTTGGGTTAGGGAATAGATCTCATATTTCCCCCCTTCCCTTTACATTTGAATAGAGTTGAATCCATTTTAACCCTATTCACCACCTTCCCTTTTTCTAATATTAATTAAATGAATATTTGTATTCATTTAATTAATTCATGATTATTATTTTCTAATTCTAATCAATCTTTTCCACTCACATGGATCAACTCTAAGTTCATAGTCATGTGACAAATGTCACTTGTCTCTTCATTTGACGTTTGCAAATATGTTTAGATTCAATGCATCTTGTGATCCATTACCAAAAGTCAATATCTTCTACCTACCACTCAATATCATCCCCACATTTTCATCAACCTCTTAATCTCTTTTATTTTCATTATCTCTAATATTATCCTTACCTACTCTCTAATCTTAGCCATCCATTCTTCCATCTTTTAATATCTACCCTTATTTTTCAAGAGGCCTTCTATAAAACAACATTTTCTCCTCTCATTTGAATTCTAATGTCTATTCTAATGCTATAATGGTCTTCTTCATGCTATCCTACTTGTAATTTGGAGAAATCTTACTATCATTATTATCTTGTCATCACTATTATCTTCATATCTCCATCTTGCATCAAATCAACCACACTACATTCCTTTAATTCCTTCTATTACATGTGCTTAAAAATATGAGAGAAAACACCATTCAATACAAGATCTTGAAGGATATGAGAATAATCAAGTCAAGTGTTTCATGAGTTTATTGGGTATAGATTTTCTTTGTTTTGTGTTTGCATTCGTGAAGACAATACTCTATTAATATGTTATTGAATTATTTTGTTGACTTTAGATTAGTGGTTGGATTGATTAGGGTTTACAAATAGCTTTTCAAAATTCAATGTCATTAACTATAATGTCTCCTATTTAAAAACTTTAATTTCTCCTTGTATTGTTTATTTTTTAGACTCATATACTTTAGTTGTCACCTTCTAACATATATACATGTGTATTTTGGCAAGGGTGATTGGCCATGCACTAGCTCTAGATAACTTTGTCTTGGACACCAATAGAAAAATATGTCAACATGGTAATTAAATATTACTTTAAATTTATTGTTCTTTGGACTTGTTAATCAATCATAAAAATCTTTGACTTGGATGCAATTTTGTATATGTAAACACTTTTGTAAGATAAAATTGACCACCTTTAGAAATATTAATATAACTTTGAGTTTTCCATCTTTCCATCTTATACTCTCTTAGGTATTTGGTCTTCTTTTTAACCTCATCAATGAGTGCATTCCATTATGGAAAATATTATATTCATGTATTTGAAATCAATGATAATTAATGTAACATTCTTTATTGATATCTATGATATTTCGACCAACAATGCTTCATATGTCTTCCATTTATTTAGATGAAATAGTACAATTAATTTCTCTATCACATGCACTAACCATGATTATGAATAAAAGGGCAGATAGTGAGTCCCCTTGATGAATACCTCTTGAAAATACCAAAATACATGTGGGTTTCCATTAATGAGGACCAAGTATCTAAGACTTGGTACAAAACTAGAAACTCATCCTTTTTTTTGTCAAAGTTGAAAGCTTCCATAATTTTAAATAAGATTTTATTTTCCACTACGTTGTAATATTTCTTGATATGTACCTTGAATTAAATACTATTCCTTATAGTGAAGAATGATGAATGAATCACTTCACGGGCAATTCCTTTTTGAAATTAGAACTATAAGAGTATTTTTCAATTCTTTCATAACCTCACTATTTTTACGAGACTCTTCAATGGCCTCCAAAACATGTCTCTTGATAACATGCTAGAACTTGTGGAAAAGACTTGTTAGGAAACCATCAAGGACTAGGAATTTGGCCAAATGAATTTGTGAGGTTGTCACTTTTCATTTTTATTTTGAGAAATCCTTGGTCAACAATTTTTGTGACTTTGAGCTACCAATTTAGGGACAATCCCAAAGAACTGATGAAGAGAATTCAAATTTGATTCATCTCAATTGTTATAGAAGCTTTATCTAAGATAAAACCATCCAAATATTTGATCTTTCTTATTATGTTATGAATTCTTTATTGTGGATTTGTTTTGAATCTTGACCCCCTCTTTAAGTCATGTAGATTTTTTAAACTAATAAATTTCTTCTTTGACCAAATTTTTTGAGTAGTCCCTCATGAGATTATTCTCTACAAATTACATTTCTTGGTCCATGCCATGCAAAATAAATATTTTATTTAATTCTTTAAATGTTTTCTCTAAGATTCTCTTTTTCTTTGAGAATTTTTTCAAATGCTCTTTATTGTGCATTTTCAACTTATCCTTACATACTTTACCTTCAAGAATAATTCAAATATTTTGGAGCAAGGATTTATATCTATTGACCATCATTGTTCAATGTTGGGGAGGAACCCCAAACCTCTCATCCACATATTTTTTAAGTTGAAGGAGCTCATAGACAAATTATTATCACACAACATGTTTAATTGAATTAGGTAGTGATCCAATTGAGAGAAAGAGATTAATAAACAAACATATGTTTTGAGAGAAGCTACTAGATCACCTTACTAGAAGAAATGATCTAAATTCTCTAATACATTGTTAAAACTTATACTTCTATCTATCTAGGTGAAAGAATTGTTCCCTTTTAGGACTTCAGGGAACTTATTTCTATCCACAAAGTTTTAAATTCAACATGGAGTAGTAATTTCCTCTAAGGTTTCCCTAATTTGTCCTATTCATGCAGGATGGTGTTGAAACCCAAATTGAGTGTGTAGAAAAAATGGGGGAGGCTTGGAGAAAAGTTTCAAGTTATTTCCAATCCCAGTTTTTTCTTTTGCATGTACTCAGATAATAAATATTGATCAAAATAAATTATAAGTTTTATTGGACACATTCCACATCACATCTTAGCTAGAATCTATTTTCTAAAATTTTTTTTAATGAAACTAAATGGGGGTTCCAAAATGTGGCAAGTCCTCTAGATGTCTCTTTATCTTGAACATACTCAACTTCCCAAAACTACAATTTTGATATCATGGTTTCTAATTCTCTTAAATTAAGCTTAATGCTAGATCATTTAAATATTCAAATTAGACATCTCCATTTGGTGCTCGACCAATTGATTCTTGTTAGGGACATTACACAAGGAGATCTTAATTACTCATTGGGAAATGAATTTCCTTCCCAAACCTCAACATTATACTTATTTTCATTTCCCCTTTGACATCCCCATCTTGACATGGCTTCTCCTTATTCAAATCATGTACTTTCTTCCTTAGGTCTCTACAATTGAAAGCCTCCTTCATTCTTTCAAAATGGATTAACCCTAATTTAACTTTAGGATTGTCGATTCCTTATTCCAAGGTCAAATGGTTAAGTGTATTGATCATTTATACTTATTCAACCAATATTTCCCTTTCCTTTATACAATACATTGGGTAATTTATGGGCTTCCTGTAAATTGAAGACTGGGCTTGCTTTTGGGGTATGCTTCCTTCCTTGGTCTTCTTTTTTTCCTTGATTTTATTATGGTTATTGGTTTTTCATGATAATGATGTAAGGTTCCATTTGGGTGTTGGAATTAAATAACATCAGAATTAACAAATACTAGTATTTGACAATTCTAGAAGTTTTAAATCCAGAAAACAATTTTTAGAATATGGTTGGAATTGTTTGTTTCACCTAGAATTCACTTGGAATTAATAATGAGAAGATGAAAAATGTTGTTTGCATATAGATTTCAAAATATTATAAATTTTTCTTTATCCCCAATTCCCATTTAAGTGGAATTGGAATTGATTTTTCAAATTCTACCTATTTTGATGGAAGATTCAAATGCTAGTTTTGGGGGTGAATGGGAATTAACAATTCCCTATTCTAGTTTCATGTTTTGAACACAAACATAAAAAATGTCAATTATGGGATTTGACAATTCCAATTACAGTCTAATTCCAAGAAACTTACGGGCCCTAAATGGATAACCTAATTGAGAATATAATCAATCCCAACTACAAGCCCTAAATTCACAAATATAACCAACATCATATAAATTGAACACTTCTTCATGAAAACACAACAATATAAGTAAACACAAATATACCCATATGTTTTCATGAAGCACTTGATTTCATTGTCCTCCTACAATTCAAGTTCTTGTATTGAAATGGGTTCCTCTTAGAATTGTCATCACATGCACAAGAGGATATAAAGGAATGGAGTGTGGTTGATTAATGCAAGATTATAAAAGTATGAAGACAATGATGGTGATGATGCAAAGATAATAATGATGATATAAAAATAGCTTATGGATCTCAAAGATCACAAAGTATGAAAAGGTTCAAATATGCAAGATCATAATAGAAAAAGCTCATAATATTTCATAGGGGTTCAAATAAGAGGATAAATTCTTGTTTTATAAAATTCCTCATGAAAATCAAGGGTTAGGATTAAGATCTGATAGGAGTGGCTAGGATGAAAGAGTAGGTAGGAAATATGGATGATAGAGGAGATTGAGAGGTTAAAGGAAATGGAGGGATGAGATGGAGGGGTAGGCCAAGGATATTAACTATTTATAATACATCACGAGGTGAATTGAATCTAGACATGTTGAGAGTGGAAATGTCAAATAAAGAGACAAGTGTCATTTGCACAAGCCTAAAATATGATGAGTTAATCCATGTGAGTGGAGATGATCGGTGAGAAATATAAAGAAGATGAAAATGAATTTATAAAGTAAAGAAATATATGTGTTTAATAAATAATAGAAAAGGAGGTGGAAATATGTAATTAAATAGAAATTTATTTAATCATATGATAGAAAAGGTTGATGAATTAGATAAATAAATAGGAATATTTATTTAAATAATAGAGGAAGATGTTATGTAATTAATTAAATAATAAATATCTATTTAATTAATAAAGTAATTTAGAATATTTGTTTGATCCATAAGGACATTTTCAGGTGTCTTCAATTCTAAAAAGATCACAAGCCACATCAAAGGGATATGCACTCTCACCAAATTTTAAGTCCAAAATCCAATAGGGATAAGACAAGGACCAAAAATTTGTTGAACAAGATGAATAACTGAGAGGGGGGGTGAATCGGTTATTCACAAACACTTTTCAAAACTTTTATTGAACTGGTAAATACTTAAAATAATCAGAAACTTATAACAAATATAAACATGAAAGCACAAAACTATCAACACAATGAACACCAAAATTTATGTGGAAACCCAAACTGGGAAAAATCACGGAGAAGCCAATTCTCATGAAATGAACACCAGTTAAGGTGATTTTTACAAGGGCTCACTGCCAATTTGCTCATTGGAGGAGGCTCATTGTTGGTCGGGCTAGCTACCATGAAAAAGTGGCTAACTACCAATACAATTAGGCTCACTGCCAAAATATAAGAAATGAGAATTGAATCCACTACTGAAGTCACTGTTACCAACACAATGCAATAAAAAAATGATATAATAGTCTTTTACCGATTGCTCTATCTCACATGAACATCAACACACAAATATTTCCTTGTCAAATTCACATTCACTTTGCATATGCTTGCATACAAGCATCACACAAACAACTGAGATTATCACTCTTCTTATACAATTTGATGCTAACAACCAAGTCAACCTAAACCAATTTGAAATAGGTCACACTGAAGCATTCCCATGGTAGTAAGGAATGAAATGTGGACCACCTTGCTTAGTATAAAATGCTACACCTACTCTAAGACTTTTGTTACCAATGAATATGATCAATGCATTACACAGTAATTGCTGAGACCAAATCACAATGAACACACTCTAAATATAACCAAACTCAAATAATCATTCCACCATATGTTGCACACTAAAAGGGATCATCACTAACATAGATAAGGATAAAACATTAAATCATATACAGTAGTGAACACTTCTATTGATACATCAATAACAACTACCAATACACCAAAGATATTAGTACACACATCAATCGATATAGCCAAACAACCAAATCATAAATGAACTGCATCTATACATTAGATATGTTGACATCAATGAAAACCATTAATGAAGACATCATGAATAACATCAACCTCATATTCTAACAATCTCCCCCTTGTTCATTGATGGCAACATTTATCAATAAAAAAGCAAACAATGCATTGTCAAAAGATATCAACATTAAAGTTGTTTGTTATTCTCTATTCTTCTCCACTTTTCTCTACTTGTCTCCCCCTTTGAAAACAATGAAAAAGGGCTAAAAATCCCCCTTACTAACTCACTTTCCTCCTCCCCAGAGGAAGCCACCAAGCATTGATCTAGAAAATAATAAGCATGTAAATCACTAGACCAATACACACGCGAGTGCATTTAGTGAACACTAGGAAGGGGAAGAACACTAGCTTCCTCCTGAGATACTCAAAATATCCTTGCACAAATATTTGGTAAATATTTCTACTATCTTTTCCTTTATAGGTACATACTCAAGCTTCACTTCCTTCTCCAATAACTTCTCTCTCAAGAAATAATACCAGATAGATATATGTTTTGTTTTGGAATATTGCATTACATTCTTATAACATTGGTATTATCACACATAATTAAAATTGGTTCATCAAAATTTATACCTATATCCTTAAAAGTATGTTTCATCCATAATACCTGAGTACACCATGAGGATGCTACAATGTATTATGATTTAGCAATTGATAATGTTACAGAATCATGCTTCTTGCTCAATCAAGCAACCAATTGAGAGATAAGAAAGTAATCTCCACCACTATTACTTTTCTAATTATCCAAGCAACCAACCTAATCTGCATTAGTATAAGCTAAAATATGAACTTTTTGGATATCATAATCCAAACTCTTTCCTTTAAGTATCTAAATATCCTCTTTACTACCATAACATGTGACTCTTTCTATTCTTGATAAAATATGGCTACCAAACATACTTCATACATAATATTTGGTCTAGTAGTAGTTAGGTACAACAATCCCCCAATCATTTATTTGTACTTGCATCTTATTTCAGTGAATCATCTTCCTTGGTCAACTTACAACTAGTACCAATAGGAGTACATATTGATTTAGAATTCCCCCAACCAAAGTTCTTCAATAATTCCTTGACATACTTGGACTGAGAAATAAAAATGCCTTTACTATTATGATTCTCTTACAATCCAAGAAATAAATTTAACTCACCAATTATGGACATCTCAAATTCCTTCTGCATCTCCTCTGCAAGTATCCTACACAAGTCATCTTTTCCTCCAAAAATGATATCATCAACATAAATAACAACAATAAGAATCTGATCTGAATTAATCATGTAATACAAATTACTATCTACATAACCTTTTTGAAATCCTTTTCCAATCAGATATCTATCCAATCTTCCATACCAAGCTCTCGGTGCCTACTTCAATCTATACAATACCATCTTTAATCTACACATTATATCCAAACTCCCTTCTGATTTGAATCCTTCTAGTTGTTCAATGTAAACTTATTCCTTCAGTTCTCCATTCAAGAATGCTAACTTGACATCTATTTGTTAAAATTTGAAATCTTTATATGTTTCAAAAGCTACAAATATTCAGATTGCCTCTATTCAGGCAACAAGGGCATAAGTCACATAAAAATCAATACTCTCAATCTAAATGTAACCCTTACATACCAATCTAGCATTGTTCCTTATTACCTTACCATTTTCATCGAGCTTGTTCTAGAAAACCCATTTTGTATCGATTACATTTTTATCATCCATTCTGGATACAAATTGCCAAGTCTAATTCTTCTCTATTTGATCAAGTTCGTCCTTCATTGCTCTTACCTAGTTCTGATCACTACATGATTCTTCTATAGATTTAGGCTCAATTTTTGAAAGTAAACACAAAAAATCTTGCTCCTGTGCTTCTCAAATCCTAGTAACAACTCCTATATTCTTATCACCAATAATCTAATTATCAAAATGATTTCTCTGTACATACCTCAGTACATTATTTGTAGATGTAAAAGCATGTTTTGTCTCTTCCTCTTATTTGTTGTCTTCTTTTTCTTTGCCCTCTGTATCAGATTCATACTCAATGTGTTTCTATGGAGTCTTTTGAAAATCTTCATCAACCTTCACATTTGCACTTTCCATAATCTTATTTAGTCTCTTGGTGTAACACCAATACACTTTGTTCTTTATAGAATATCTCAAAAATATACCTTCATCTCCTTGTTATCAAATTTTTCAAGATTGTCCTCATCTCTCTGAATGTAACATCCACTTCCAAAAATCTTAAAATACTTCATTGTAGGTGCTATTCCATATGATAGCTCATACAAAGTCTTTCCATACCATAACTCATATGAAGTCTTGCCATAATTCCTCCAATACAAAACTTTGTTAAGTGTATACATAGTTGTATGAATAAATTCTCTCCACTAAACTACTAATAAAATTGTTTCCTTTAACATACTCCTTGTTTCTTCCTGAATTAACCGATTCATTCTTTCCACTACACCATTATGTTGTGGTGTTCTAGTTGCTAAAAACTATCTTTTAATACCATGTTTCTCACATTTTAAAAAAAAATCATTAGAAGTAAATTCTCCTCCTTTATCAGATCTCAAAAATTTAAATATTTCTACCACATTCATTCTCAACTCTAGCCTTAAATATTTTGACCTTCTCAAATGCTTCTGATTTTTCTCTTAGAATGCAACCTGAGATAATCTTGAATAATCATCAATGAAAAGTATGAAATATTTATCACCTTGTAAAATTCTTGTTCTGGTAGGACCACAAAGATCAGTGTGCACTAGATCCAGTAAATCAGTAGATGAATAGTCTTTTGCCTTGAATGATTCTCTTCTCTTATTTCCTTCTTGACATCCCTTACATATAACATTGTCTGGTCTGCACAACCTAGGTAAGTCTCTTACTACACATGATAAACTTATTCTTACCAAATTGCCAAAATTGATGTGGCACATCCTCTAGTGCCAAAGTGATCTATCATCAATATGAGATAGTAAACATCCTTCTATATCTCCTTCAAGATAGTACATGTTCCTTCCTATCCTTTTTCCAACTGCAATCACTACTCTAGATCTTTCCAAATCTCTCATCCTTCGTTATTGAAGACAACATCATAGTCATTCTCACACATCTATCAAACACTCAAAATATTATGACACAAATCCTTCACATAATAAATAATGTCACTTTTATTCTTCCCATGAAAAGTAATAGATCCTCTACCGACAATATATCCTACCTTATTATCATCAAATCTAATAGGATCACCATCATATTTGCCAAGTGTTAAAAATTTACTTTTATATCTAGTCATATGATTAGAAAAACCACCATCAATCAACCATTCATTTTTGTTCCTTCTAACATACAAAGCAGTCTCAAGATTATCATCAACTTCCGAGAAAATGCTAGAAATATCAATTCTTGGTTTTTCTTCTTCAGCATAAAACAAACAATCTTTTGTTTTTGAATCATCATCCAAAACACTAACATATTCTTTTACATAGTAAGCCTTCTTATCAAACTTCTTAAATTTCTTCCTAGGACCTTTCTCCAGAAACCTAGTAGCCAAATGGCCAATCTTTCAACATCTAAAACATTTAAGAGGTAACATACCTTTGTATTCTCTAGTACCTTTCTTCAGCTACCTTGCAAAGTTCGCTTCCATCTCATCTGAATCTTCATCACCATCTGAATCTTCCTCTAACTTTGTTGCTTTAAATGTTGTCTCACATCTTTTCTTCTCTTTTCCAAACTTCCTTAACTCAAATGCAGTCAAGGTTCCAAACAACTATTCTTTGGTAAACTTATTCAAATCATATACCTCCTCAATCATTGAGATCTTGTCACTATAGCTATCTGGTAATGACATCAATATCTTATTCATAACATCTTCATTGGTGATATTTCCTCCTTTATTCTTTACTTCAATCATTACTTTTTCAACCCTATGAAAATAGCTTCTAATATTTCACCTTCTTCCATTCTCAAATTCTCATAGTGACACTTAGCTGTTACCTTCTTAGATAACTTAACTCTATCATTGCCTTCATAAATTTATTTCAACTTTTTCCAAACTTCATAACCAGTCTTCAATGAAACAACTTTAGCTAATTCATCTTTTGATAAAGCACTAAAGATCACATACCTCACTCTCTCATTCTCCTTATAGGTTGTGATTTCATCCTGAGTGTTAAGGCCATTCCGAGGAAACACATACTTTGTCTCCACATGCTTCTAGGTAGTGTAACCGATAGAAATCATATTGTAATACCCCCAAAATGGGCTTCAGGACCATTGACCTCCTACATCGACAAATCGATCGAAATCGATATAAAAGTCCTAACCTAAGGCACATCTATGCATCAAGTCATCGAAACCCTAATCGATTTCATCTTTATTCTGCATAGGGGAATATTCCTAAATATTCCTAATTTATCCTAATTATCTTTAATTAAATATTATTTGGCAATAAATGATATTATTTATCCTAAAGTTAATTAATTGAATATGTCAAATATTTGATTAACTAAATTTAATTTTTCCACTTAATTATTTAAGTAAATTTAATTATATTTATTCCTAATTAATATTGTTTTTATTTGACAATAAATTAAAATTGTTAAAAATAATCAATTGAACATTTATGTAATTGATTAAATCAAATTGTCAAATTTAATGATATAGTTTTGGGATAAAGTTTGATTAAATAATTGATTAACCCATAAATCAGTTAAGTTGAGAACATAATACTTGGAATATTAAATAAATTCATAATCATCCATGCACATTCAAAAAAGCAGTTAAACTCTAAATCAACAAATCAATTCAATTTGTTAACTTTTTGAATTGAACATATGATTGTGAGTTGAAAAAGTGATATGAACTCTTGATTTGAGTTAAAAAGTTGATTTTGCATGATTTTGTGAGTTAACTCTTTTTGATTTTATAATAACTCAACAATCAATCTGAGTTGATCAGGGAGAGTTTTTTGGCTTTTCATGAGTTCTCACAGAACCTGGATTTCTATATAAACGAGGCTCAGTCCTTCACAAACGATCACCCTCTTGCAAATTTGGAGAATCTTGCTTGTGCGATCTGGCAATTTTGTGAGATTGTGCTATTTCTTGATATTCTTGTTATCATTTCATAGCAATTCATATCATTGTTAGCTTAATCTGCATTCAGTTTTTAGATCAATTTTCATATAGTTTTTCATCTATATTGCATAGGAAAATTTAAAAAATAGCTTAATCTACATCCATATTTCATTCACTTTTCATTAATAAATCCTTCGTTTAGGTGTTGCATTGTCACTGATCTCAGTCTAATTCTGAGAATATCAAACTCACATATACTAGAAGGCAGTAAATTGCCTAGCTAGCAATATTTGTCTTATTTGTAGATTTTCTGATTTGCTAACCTCTAATGTTTTACTAAAGTGTTGTGTCCATAGCTAGGTATAATTTCACACACACATTTAAGGCACCCATCATGGGGCCCGATAACGGGTTTCATTTATCAAAATCTCCTTTTTCTGACAATTTCATTTCAAGCTTCAATTTTTATTTTTTGTTTCGTATAATTTCATACGACATTCTGCAAACTGTCGTATCAAAATACTCTGTATGTTGTACGACATACAACAATTTGCATTATCATGCCGGTTGTATTGGTATTGTCATATAGGAGTTGAAGTGTCGTGTGTGCAGGAACCCACTATCGTATCGTACCTAAATTATTGTATGTGAAGAGGTATATTATCGTATGAGTTTTGACTCTAGTATTGCATTGTCATATCAAAATTTTTAGGAGTGTTTGAGATTTGGATTTTAGATTTTGACTAACAGCTAACCCTAACAATTGATGCTTGTTATTTTTTAGTCATTTTGATAGCCTAACACATTTGTGCAGGATGAGAGATGAAGAATGAGCATAAAAACCTATTCTTTAGCCTCTTCTTGTCTTGACTTCTAAGCCTATCTTTTGCAGATAACCCCATTTTCATAAAAACGTTGGTCAAAGATGTTCATTCAACACAATTTCTAATAAGTGGTTTTGCAGGTTGCCTAAATCTTCTACAAGCAAATATTTTGTTTGCTTAGATTTTAATTTTTCATAGGCACTTAGCTAAATAGGTACGTGTGTCTATTGCCATCAAGGAAAATATTGAGGGGATTATGCTCTTCTCCTTCTTAGGAGAATCAGAAACCCATAAGGTATCTTCCCTGGTGCCAGTTTGCGTATTGTCTCTGGATTAATCTACTTGACATGTCTTGGATAGGGAAAAGGATAAGGTTAGGGGATTATGCTCTTCTCTTTTAGAGAATCAGAAACCCAGATCTTGTGGTCCCCAACCTCACATTTTCTTTGAACCTTTAGAGGTCCTGTCAGAGAAGTAAAAAGCTCCCGGGAATGACCCAAGTGGGGACAAGTCTTACATCGACTCTTCCACTCCACTATAAAATTTGACACTTCCTTGAGGTTAAAGCCTTGGAAGACATAGTTGTGTTTGTTCCTTGGACTCGTTCCATGAACATGCTTTGATTTTGTGTAGAGCGGAGCTACTTAAATCTTTCTTGCGAGACTATACTTGTCAAAGTGCTCATAGGGTTAACAGCCTTAATCCTGCTTGTGGGACTATGGGAGATAGTTGTGAACAGATGCCTTGATTAAAATCCTAAGTTATTTTTTCCATCGATCCACCCTCGAAGGATTTGTAGTGCTTGTGTGAGGTGAATAGTAATCACTCTAAGAAACTCGTCATATCAAGCCCTCTTCAACACTTGAACTCGACTAATATGGGCTTCAACATCTATTGTGTATTGTTGGATGTGCATATTCTGAGGATTCCATGAGTGTGTTTCTAATTCAACAAGCAAGTAATACATCTCTTCTCCTAGCTAGGGTAAGATAGGTGTGATTGATTCATTGAGTCAGTTCCCTCTATTTTATGTGATTGTGAACCTACTGTTATGCTAAACAACCTAAGATAATTTGATACATAGATTTTTAAAAACTTGGATAGAGAAATTTGCAAACAACTTGATACCAAAAACACCCAACAGTTGAAAAACTTGCAAAATTTGAGAGAAAATCCTTTTCTGGTGTAGACTGTCATCTCAGAAATTTAATTATCGTACGAGTCTTGCTGTAAAATTCAATTGTCATATCAAAACCCCCAGAAAGTCATACAGGAAGCTACATTGTGGTGTACGAGCCTTGTTAAGAAATCCTAAACAGAAAATATCTTGGAGTCATTTGTCGTATGAGTCTCCGCAATTGCCGTGTCAACCCTGATTCTGAGTTGTATGAGCTTGGATAAAGTTGTATGAGAGTTGACCCAAAAAATGCCAGAAAATCCCTATTTTGTTACAAATTCAACCATTTACAGTCATCATTTAGATTTTGTGAGAAAATCCCCTATATCAGGAATAGAGCAAAGTCAACAGAGAATCCAACTCATTTTTCCAAAGTGGTCCTTTTAGCTCAATTTTACCTTCCAATTCATTGATCTAAATCCCATCTCATCTTGTGTCAAAATCTTGTCAAAATAATCTCAAGATGTATCCTCAAAATGGATAAGTATTGTGAGCTCGTGTCTGTCATCTTTTGGGCATCTACCCATACACCTAGTGCACAATATCTTACACTTACGTCCAATCAATCTTTTTATCAATCAATTGATTCAATCTTGACAAGGTTGTGTCATTCGATTTTTCCTAAATCAGATCATTAGTCAGTTTTCGTATCCTACTCTCTTGATTCACTTGAGGTTAATGGTGGAAAATAGAGCTTTCTCACATAGAAAATAGAGAGAAGAACCAAAAATCTCTCCATCATCTTCTATTTTGGCTTAGACATTTCATCAGCCTTATGATACAAATCTGTACGAAGAGGATGCCCTTAGCAACTTGCACTTGAAAGGTGGTTACATAACCCCTCCAATATCAACACCAAATCCAAATCAAAGTGCCACTATGTCTCAAGGAGGAGCATACCAAGGCTCCCAGGGTCACCAATCTAAACATGGTGGGGATCAAGAACCCACACCCTCTGAAATTGTCTAATATCATAATGATGATGTCTTCAAGAAAATGATGAAACACTTCTTGCATGAAGACAAAGAGGCATATTTCCTTAAATTATCCCAACAAGGGGCCAAACTTCCTCCAAGCTTCAACATTGACAATATCGTCACACACAAGGAAGAAACACCCATCACTGTCATGATGAAACAAATGCATGCAATGCAAGTTAAGCTAAACCAGCTAGAAAAGGAGGAAGAACCTAAGGAATTCTCCATGGATGCTCTATGTCCTTTCCCATTCGATTGTAGCTTATATATGCCACCATTCCCTAAAGGGGTAGAACTCCTGAAATATGACAAATATGATGGAAAATCTGATCCTCAAGATCATGTCAGAGAGTTTTGCACCTTATCTATGGAATTTATGCATGAACCTACATTATTAATGCATCTCTTCCCATGATCTTTGGGAGGAAGAACCATCAATTAGTTCTCTAAGATCGCCCCCACAATCAAAACCTTTGAGTTAATCAAACTATTTTATCAACAATACTCCTACAATATCCAACATCCAGTCACCATGATCGACATCTACAATCTGAAACAAAACTCAGGAGAGCCCTTCTTGACATTCCTCAAACATTGGAGGAATAAATTTTCACTCTATGCCTGACCAATCCCAGAAAATGAAAAGTTGGAAATCTTTATCAATAATTTGATTCTAAAAATCAATTATCATATGCAAATGCAAAATCATACATCCTTTGATAAAATGGTAGAAAATGCCATAAAGATAAAAATGTGCTTGTTCAAAAGGGAGACATATCGCTTCATAAAGAAAACAAGTATGATTCAGGATCTAATACCAACAAGGATAAGGGCAAAATCTGGAACAAAAACAAAAGCATTGTCATTGACAGTGTTGTTGATCATATCAGTGCTCCATCTAAAGCACCAGCATTTAATCTCACCATTGGCACCCAAGCCATAAAAGCATCCAAGATGAAAGCCATTGAACCTGCTAAAAAGTCAACTAACTATAAACCTTGGGTTACAAAACTAAAGCGTGAGTTCACTTCTATGGGTGAGTCCTTGGAATCTGCCATGAAGACTCTCTTGGCAAATAATATCATCACATTACCTAAAATCAAATCATATGACCCTGAAGTCAAACCTAAGTGGTAGAAAGAGACCGATTTCTGTGATTTCCATTGAAACAAGGGTCATAAAACCAATAATTGCATGCATCTGAAATATCTCATTCAAGACAAAATTGATGCTGGAGAAATTGTGATTGATAACCATAAATCCAATAATGATCATACAGCATTCACGAAACCTTTTCTGAAACATAATCAAGGAGATTCATCTTCTAAACCAAACATGGGTGCTAAAGTCAATTACACTTACTCTGGTAACAATGATGTCATCAACATAGTAGAACCATGCTTATCTGAACACTATAATGTCATCACTATTGTCAAAAAGGACGGAGATAACCAAACTACTAATGCAGTTACTCGATCTCAAACTCAAGCAACTCTCCAAGGACAAAACTCGGGTTCATCAAATGCCCCAAAGGTACCATTTAATATGGCATCAGCATCCAAACAAAAGACTACTTCCAAATCTTCCAATTCTTATGAGTCCTAAGAGATATCATATAGTATCATACAACAAATCCAACATACCAATGCCAAAATCTCTATATTTGAATTGCTTCGCATCTCTCTTGCTCATCGTGTAATTCTGGACAAAGCTCTAATTGACTCTAATGTTCTTGAAGATCTTGATCTTGACAGATTCCAAACAATGGTGGGTCACTTGACATCCCCTTAGTAGATATCCTTTTCGGAAGAAGATGACAAATCATTGAGTCATCCACATAACCAACCCTTGCATATTGAAGTCTTAATCCAAAAATGTTGTGTCAAACATCTGTTGATAGATGGAGGCACTAGTCTAAATATCTATTCCTACAAATTGGTTATACAACTGGGATTGTCAGAAGATGTTATTGATCCTAAAAAGAAGATAACCATAAAAGCATATGATGAAAAAGAAAGAAATTCCAAAGGAGTCATTGTGCTACCTATCAGAATAGGACCTGTCATCAGAGATATCACCTGTCAAGTATTAGACCTTTTGCTAGCCTATAACATTCTTCTAGGAAGACCTTAGATACACAAAATGCAAGCTATTCCATCAATGTACCATCAATGTCTCAAATTTCTCTATGATGGAGTAGAGTTCACTATACCTTTAGACACATCAACATCTTGCAATGCATTGAAAGAAAGTGCAAATAAACTTGTTCCACATAACAAAGAGTCTTCTACCAAACAAATAGACATAGCTTCTACATCTAAAATGGAAGACCTATCAAAAGGAGTCAAGATCAAAGATATTGGCATGGGAGAATACACAATGGAACCAGTCCTATCTCTCATGTCTCTCCCATTTTCACCTAAATCTTATGGACAACCTTCAAAAAAGGTAAAATCGACAGTTAAGGCATCTCATGTCATATTTAATGGGAGTTTTGTCACATAATAAGTATCTAAATAAGAATCGAATGAGTTAGAGACTATACTAGCTTGGTTATACAAAGATGAATCTCAATCATAGATAGTCCAAAAGTGTGACTCTAAAACACCTAATATTCATGCAAGATCATATGGACCAAGTCACAAGCTAATGTCTAAAATGGGATATACAGGAAAAGGACCTCTAGGAAGAAGAGGCAGAGGCATTATTAAAACCATTGAACACTGTGGGAGAACAACCAAGGATAATACAAGTCTAGGGTACCACAAGAAATCTTTCCATCTCGGTGGGAGCTCTACACATGTCCTAGAACAAATAGAACCAGATATTTAGCAAAAGGAAGAACCCAAACACTCAGACAGTGATGATTCAGACACAACTGATGTTTTTTCCTTATGAACGTATACCTCAACACATATTAGAACTTCTTGAAAATGAAAAAGAGCCTAAAAGAATTAACGTAGTAGACACACAAGAACCTACTACTAAACAAGAGACAGTCACCACACAAGAACCAGTTGATCCTGAAAACAAGAAAAGGGAAGAAGGTGAACCTATCGCAATAGCTGACTATTTGGGACACAACAATTATTCTGAGACAAACTCCCATGAATATGAGTTCTGCTCAAACTCTGAAGGAAACCCTTCTTGGGGAATCCGTCCTGATTTCACATCCCAACGAATAATCAAATGACTATGAATGGGGAATTGTTCTAGAAGAAGACGATCTCATCATAGAAAAACACATAGATGTCATTTAGTGATACGCACCTATGTCTGAAATGAGTCTAGAATGAAATGACAGACCTCATGAGTTTGATTCACTTATCAGTAACGCAGGATCCAACAATGACATTAAGACACTTAACAAACTGAACATTCTGAGTAGTAATATCATCCTTGAATTTGAGAGTCGAATCAAAGCCAATGATGACAACACTATAAACATAAACATGGTTACTCAATCCTTTCCCACACTTACTATCCAACATCCCGAGCTTATTGACCAAACATCTACTGATCCAAGCCAAGACATCCATACCTTCCAATTAGATTATGCTCTTGTATGCTACCTACACACTGAAGAACCCATGACAACTTCCATCACCGAACCTAGCGTTAGCATGATAGAGTTAGATATCAAATATCTCAATCAAAAGAATAAAAGTAAAAAGAAAAAGAGTTCCGAGGGTGAAAACCACTATGTGGCAGTCTCATAACATAAAATAGTAAAAACAAAAGACATATCCAAAGGTGAAAACCTCTTTGAGGTGCCTAAGGATGAGATATTTGATGTCCTTCTGAGTCACTTAAAGGATAGATCTCTAGTATTGATGGAACCAACTCAATCTATCAATTTGGGCACAATAGAAGAACCAAAGTTGATTCATGTAACACAATCTTTGTCAAATGAAGAAAAATGAGCATTTACAAAATTCTTAACAGAGAAGAAGATCAACTTTGCATGGAAATATTCAGATATGCTAGGGTTAGATCTTGATCTCATCATGTACCATCTCTCTATCACTCCAGGAGTCAAGCCAATCAAACAAAATTTGTGTACAATGCATCCTCATGTGGCACTCCCTGTCAAAGCTGAACTAGAGAAACTACTAATACTAGATTTATCTGAGTTATAGATTATGTTGAATGGATCTCCAACATAGTTCCAAATTCAAAACTAGATAAATCAATCAGAGTACACATAGACTTTAGAGATGTAAACAAAGTATGCCCTAAGGATGATTTTCCACTACCAAACATCAATATGATAGTGGACATGACTGTAGGCTTCAAAATGTATTCCTTAATGGATGATTTCTTTGGATACAACCAAATCAAGATAGCTCCAGAAGATCAAGAGAAGACAACTTTTACCTGTGCATGGGGTACTTTCTGTTGGAACATCGTGCCATTTGCTCTTAAGAATGCTGGTGCTACATATCAACAAGCTATGAAATCTATCTTCCATGATATGATGCATTGAACTATGGAGGACTACGTTGATAACACCTTAGCTAAATCAATGACAAGATCTGAACATATGGCTGACCTAAGCAAAATAGTGGATAGAATGGAAAAGTTTAGTTTTCGACTAAATCCTAAGAAATGTGTTTTCGGTGTAACTTCAAGAAAACTCCTAGGGTACATTTTTTCAAATAAAGGAATAGAAGTAGATCCGACAAAGGTCAAAGCAATCATAGAAATGCAACCTCCTAAAAACATCAATCAAATGAGGACCTTACAAGGAAGGGTGCAATCAATCAAACACTTCATATCTCAGCTAGTGGACATATCACAACCTTTCACAAAGACATTACATAAAGGTGTGACTTTCTCATGGAACAAGGAATGTGAAAAGAAATTCAATCACATCAAAAAATATCTAACAAACCCACCTATTCTCATGCCTCCTATACAAGGGAAGCCATTGATATTGTATGTCTCTGCTACAAATACTTTACTGGGGGCATTACTAACACAACATGATGAAAACAAAAAAGAGAGAGCTATCTACTACATCAGTAGAACACTGGCAGCTTATGAAAAGAACTATTCCATGATAGAGAAGGTGTGTCTAGCTATCATCTTTGCATCACAAAATCTAAGACACTATATGTTGGCTCATACTACACAAGTAATAGCAAAGATTGATCCATTGAAGTACTTATTGAGCAAGGCTTCCCTCATAGGTAGACTGGTGAAATGGGTCATGTTGCTGAGCAAATTTGACATAGATTATGTTGAAAGAAAAGCTATCAAAGGACAAGTCATTGCAGATCAATTGGCTGAAGCACCAATGTTTGATGACCAACCAATGCAAATGGAATTTCTAGATTTTTCTATCATGCATCTATCTTCAAGAACATGGAAATTATTCTTTGATGGATCCTACACATAAAATGGATCTGGAGTGGGCATATTGTTCATAGCACCCCAGGGTTACTCTATTCCAAAGGCATTTAGAATCAAGTTCCCTTGTACCAACAACATAGCTGAGTATGAAGCTTTACTAAATGGTATGAAAATGGCACTCGAATGGAGAGTAACAGAACTACACATTCATGGAGACTCATAACTAGTCATACACCAAGTCAATGATGTGTATCAAATAAAAGATGAGAAGCTTGTTCCATACAAATGCATGGTAGATGACCTAAAAAAATATTTCATATCTATCACATTCGAACAAATTCCTAGAATGGAGAACAAGGTTGTTGATGCCATGGAAATGCTATCATCTTTACTATAGTAGCCCAAACATGAGCTAGGGTATGAGTTCCTGGTGGAAGCGTTGTCATTCCCTGCCTATGATTGTCCACAAACCCGAATGATCTGCAACATTGTGGGTCATGATTCCTCCCATTACAAAAACATATATTCCTACCTTTGAGACCAAATCATTCCCAATACCTTTAACCGTCATGAAAAATGTTACCTTATTTGAAACACATCACGATACATCATCATTGGTAATAATTTATACAAATGAAGTCTAGATGGTACACTTCTTAGATGTTTAGAATGTGAAGAGTCACAATGCACATTAGAAGAAGTCCATGAACGTATTTGTGAATCACATTCCAACAGTTTGACACTAGCTCAAAAAATTATTAGGGCAAGGTACTATTGTCTGGAGATGGAAAAAGAAGCCATAAAATATGCTAAGAGTTGTCAGAAATGTCAAATCCATGGAAAATTGATTCATGCACCTGGAAGAGATTTGATTCCTTTTACAACACAATGGCCTTTTCAACAATGGGCATTTGATCTTATTGGTGCTATCTATCCTCATTCTTCTAATGGTCCTACCCATATAATCACAACTACATATTATTTCACGAAATGGGTGGAAGCGGTTCCTTTAACATAGACTACGGGCATATAGATATCAATGTTTATTTTGAACTACATCATTTGTAGATATGGTATACCACACTCCATCATCATAGATAATGGAGGCCAATTCAAGAACAAGGACCTAGATTCCTTATGCTCTAAATTTAAGATCACTCAACACTGGTCGTTTATTTACTATCCTCAAGGGAATGGATAGGTTGAAGCATTCAATAAGAACTTATTGAAAATCTTGCATCAAATAGTAAACAAGATAGGAAGAGACTGACATCTAATGATCAATCTAGCTCTTTGTGCCTACAGAACAAGTATCAGAACGCTCACTGGGGCTACTCCTTTCGCTTTAGTATATGGCACCGAAGTAGTACTGCCTATTGAGGTTGAAATCCCATAACTAAGAATCATAATGCATGGTCTGGTAACTTATGATGACTACAAAGTATCTAGGTTACAGGAACTTGAAATACTAGATGAGAGCAGACAAGCCGTGTATGATCATCTTAGAGTATATCATAAAAGAATGTCTAGAGGCTATAACAAGAAAGTCAGACATAGAGAATTTAAGGTTGGTGATCTAGTTTTGAGAGAAAATACTAAAAATCAATCCCATTGAGAATGCAAGGGGAAGTTTGAACCCAATTGGCTGGGTCCCTTTGTTATCACTACTACTTTTGGCATTGGAGCCTATCAACTCTCAATGACTCAAGGAGAACAACTTCAAGAACCAATTAACATTCTCCATCTGAAGAAATTCTATGCCTAAGACATTTAGTCTGTGGAAAATGCCCTGCAAAAAATCATAAAAAGTTCTGAAAAAATGATTATCCTGGTGAAAACCTAGCAATAGGCACCTTGGTGATTCACAAAAAAATTAAAAAAAAGGGAAAAATACAAAAAATTTGAAAAGATGAAAAATACAAAAAAAAGAAGAAAAAGAAAAAGTGCCTTGGTAAAAACCTGGTAAACAAGTGCCTCAGTAGCCAAAATAGATCTCTATCAAGATGGTGAAAACCTAGCAAACAGATGCCACTTGTATCAAAGCGTTCCATCTATCAGTGCAATCTTGGTATTTCCCAGCTTTCATTCATCTTTAGCTTGTATATATCCTATTTTTAATAAAGTCAGTCTTTGTGCACCAAAGCCAAAGTGTCTGCATCCTATCAATGTTTCAAACTTGGGGGAAACCAATGTCATATCCTATGGTCCTCAGTATCTTTAGACAAGTCATATCTAGTCAAGGTCCTTCAAAGCTGTAATTGAGTCAGTCAGTTAGTCTCCTCACTAGGAAAGGATTTTGCAACTTACAACAAACACCAACAAACAACAACAACAAAATGAAAACAAATCTTTGTACACATGCTTTAATATTTTTTGTATGCTAATTGATTCACATTGGGATTTCTGCATATTCTGTCCCCTCAAGCTCTTCAATGATGTCCCTTATAGGATTTAAAGAGTGATGATAGGGGGCATAATATTTTATTTGTTTTCTGTTTGAAGTGAAAATATAATAACTTTGGAAATTCTAGATTGAATTGGTGTCCACTATAATTGCCTTCATCATGAATTGGATGGCCATGTGTACCTCAACCATTGACACCTAGATGTTTCAAGGAAGTCTAATCTAACTTTGTGTTTTGAGTGATTTCTTACTCCTACTGTGAAACATGATTCTACCCAAGGATGTGAACGATAAAGGGTCACTGTGGGTAATTTACATTGGAATCAGAATGATATCCCTACTGCTTGGTGTGTTTGTACACAAGGCATATTTAGGTCATCACAACGTTTATGTTTTGATGCTTATACAAATTGCAAAATCAAAATGGACATGATATTCAGGTCATCCTGGCTTTTGTGCCTAGGTGCTTATATCTAATCCGACATTTCTGACTAAAAGTCAATATTCATATGTCCATGGTTGTCTAGCCAGTGAACATTGTATCGACTATTTGGTTACCTAATAAATTCTATGATGATAAAGACCGACACATGATTAGTGACTAAGTCCTAGGTCTACATTTCATTTGCATTTTTCACTTTGCATGGTTATATTTCTCATGGTTTAAACTATAGATCAAATGCTTAAATTCTCCAAATTTGCACTTAACATATCACAAGGACTGAGTATCACATGAAGGTCTCCTTAAATTGATTAGCAAGTAGTCACCATCCTGGGTTACACATCCATTTTGACAATGACTGAGCACTTGTCTTCATCATGTACCTACAAAAATATATCATGTGTATTGCTGCATTTACATTACATTTCATATCATAATCATTTCATCTATCGATTGCATACATACGTGTGCATCCATACAACATAAATAAACATAAATAATACATTTACATTTATTCATTTACTATCTATCATTGCAATGCATATTCATACATTTGAAAGAAAACATTCATTACATGATCCATACATTCTACACTAAAAGAAGCATTTCATACATTTGCATCACATGATATTACATCATAAACTAAAATGACAAGTGCATATGATGCCACAACCAAAAATTTGATCTCATATATATATATATATATATATATATATATATATATATATATATATATATATATATATATATATATATATTTGTGTGTGTGTGTGTGTGTGTGTCAAGATAGTATAACGAGGTGCACTAATGGTATTGGATACAAAGAATGAGCTATAATGAGCTATCAAGAATGATCAATATGACAAAAATGAGGGACATCAAGTATCAACTATCCACCTGGTCCTCTGCATCGAGTGCTCCTCCTCCTCTGACAGGTACATCTGGTGGTGGCTCAGCACATGGGGCACGGGCTCCCTTTAAGTCTATCATATAATGAGAGTAAGAAGTAACTCTCTGTCCAAGAGGTACGATGGAATAATAGGCTGATACATAGTAATTTGCATGACTCATCTGGTGGATCATCTCAGCCTATAGATGTCTAACCTCAGCATCCCACTCTCACAACCGCTGCTTGTGATCTCAGAGCTGAACCTCTAGAGTCAAGTTGTGTGTCCTCTAATCTCTTAACTGGTGCCCAAGTCTCCTAATGACATCCTGTGGTGTCGACCTCAGTCTAGGATCTGCCTCTGTAGCTACATCTGCCACCTCCATCACCTCATCCCCTGCACCTACCCCAGAACCTGCCTCTATTTGTGCCTTACAATGATGAACCTCAACTCCGAGATCAAAATCAAGAACATCTTGTGCATCCCCCATCCTTACATCCTGATGCGCACCTAGCACCTCCTCAACACTGCCCACTTCACCTAAAGTACCTCCCTCACCTCTAGTGTACCAATGCTGCAACACTATTGACCTACCTGATGGAACTGTATGAGGTCATGGAGGAGGTCTCATCTGTCCTACTGGCCTCAGTGGGGTCATCACTGTTCTCGGCCTAGGTGGAATAGGTTGCACTATAGGGATTTGGACCTCCCTTAGCCTTTGTCCTCTGCCCATGGGGGCACCTGTCACATCCTCAACATCCTCCATCATTAGAATAATCTTGGTGGGATCAGAGAAATGCCTCATTAGATTCTCTTCCATATATGCTATCAAAGCATCAGTAACACCTGCATCAACCACTTGTGGCTGATAATCCCTATCTCTGCTGACTAGCCTACTGTACTCAAGGCTGCACACTGCATAAGATAGCCTCGCTGACCATCCCAGTCCAATCTCTTGTACTAATCATACATAGGTAGTGAAATCCTATGGCATGTCCTAGATAATACCATACTACCTCTAGACATGGGTAATCAGGAACCTCTCAAGAACAGTGGTGGACTGCCCTATCAATATCTGGCTCTGACAAAAATAATCGAAATGGGCACGAGATGTAGGCCATGCCTCTATTTGAAGATAGGTCTCCATGTCACGGTCATTATATCATCCAAAAATTGATGCCAGTACTTAGTACATCCCATCTAGACTTGTGTGATGAAACCAGAATATCTATATATAAGTGGCTCCTAAGGTTGTCGCTCATCACCATCGATCAGTCTATATATGGGGATATGCTCCCATGCCCATATCTATAATACTAGTGCTCTAGATGCAAATGTCTTTGCCTCATGATAGATGATCTCATGCATCTCTGAAAACATATGTGCTAGGAGGCACTAACCCCATCCTAACTCAGTGGGACTCGCCATCAATTGCTGGACCATCGAGGCCCAACCCATCAAGAGACCATTCTGCTGATAGTCAGACATGATGATCCCTTTGATCATCCCATCTATAATGCACTTGTTGTGGTCCCACAACCACACTCCCCTAATGGCCCTTAAGGCCTAAGGGGCCCCCCTTCTACTTTTTGCTTGTCTCGCTTTTGTCATCTTTTTGGTTTTTGTCCTTAGTTTTTTTTAGTTTCCAGCCTTTTTGACGTTGTCACCCTTTCGCACTTTCAAAGGTTCGAAAGTGTGAAAGGCTCAATGGAGTGAGAAGGTGCACCCTTGTGGTTTTCAGACTGACCCTTTCGTCAAACCTTTTGGAGGTTTGAAACCCCAGAGTCTGACTCTCGTAGGAGTCAACCTTTTGAGTCTTTCGGCCCATTGGAGGTCTAACACCCCTAAAAATGCTGAAAGGCTGAATCGCGGGGTGCTTACCTCAGCCCCCCCCTGCATGGCCTATAAAAGCATGTGAGGGTTTTCAAACCCTCACTTTATGCTCGCTCCTCCCCTGGTCACCCATTTTTTGCCGCTTGTCGCCTATTCGTCGCTTAGGTCTTGCCTCCTCGCCAGCCATTGTCATGTTTTCATCTCTTGGGTAGGTGTTCTTTTCTCCTCTTCTTTTTTTGTTCTAGTTTGGTGTTCTTTTTTCTGCTTTCGTCCTTCCCGCTTTGTCCTTAGGTTTAGGGTTGGCATCTTTTCGGCCTTTTCGGCCTCATCCTTAGGTTTAGGTTGCTTTAAGTCGGCCTTGTTTGGCCCTGGGGATTGTCAAGGTAGTCGCCTTGCATCCCTAGGTGAGTTTGTGGTCAAACTCATCATCGGACTCACTTTTCGAGTCTGACTATAAACCCTAGTTTCAGACCTTCGGGGTCTAAAACTTTCATAGCGCTTGCCGTGATTAGAAAACTTCCAAGTTCCAACTCCTTTTCGGTGTTTCGGTGTTGTCGCACACTGAAACATTCCTTATCTTTGAAGCACCGAAGAGAACATCCTTGACTTTAGACTTTTCAAGATTTTCGGACTCGTTGGTGTTTTCGCTCACCAAAAATTTTCATCCTCAGACAGCCTTGCCAAGGAATCTCTTCGGCCTTTTCGGCCTTTGCACAATTTTTGACCTTGTCGGCCTTCAGGAGTTCTCTACCTCTACATGCTCCAATTCACCAGAAGGATCCCGTCAGCTGCTTTTACCATTTTCACACCTTTTGGACTTTCAGAGTTCTAATGCCTTCGAAAGTCCGAAAGGGTCGAAGTCACTTTATGCTTTTTTTGAATTTGGAAATTAGCATTGTTTGGTGAGGTTTCTCTTTTTTCCTCATTTTTTTACTGATTCAGGTCCTGTACTTTTTGCAGATATGGCCGAGAAGGTACTGGCATCACTAGCAATGAAGTATCAGCTCAAAGGATACCACCCACCATCCAAAATGACTGACTTGCATGCAAGGATAACTAATACAGATATCAAAAATGTGAGTTGGAATGAGTACCTGAATAAGTGTGCTCAGCTAGTGGGCCGCTCAGAGGACTGCACTTCATTAGTCCATTGCTCCCTGGTGAATGCGACAGCACACCCAGTCTCTATCCAGTAAGTGGAATTGATTAACACACTAGCCAATAACTATGTGCCAGATGAGTGCATGGTCAGGAACAACATTAGGGAGGTGGTCCTGGACCTGAAGCTTGACAATATTGAACATGTTTTCCATCTACCCAAAGGGGGTAGATAAGTTCTTTAATTTCAATATCAACAAGGGGATGGAATTTTACAACAAGGACACAGAGGGCTCACAACATTGTTAATAATGAGTACCTGATGTAGCCCTTTCCCAAGAATAGGCTGGATAGAATTGATATGAGGAGAGGCTATATGAAGAGAATATCCAAGCCACCATAACAATGATAAGCAGGGTGTATGGCTTACCTAAGTCCCATCAACTAGAGCCCTGGATGATCTTCCTTATTCAGAAGATAAAAGAAAGACAAGTGAGGTTCAATTGGGCCTCCATCCTAAGTGACTGGCTGGATGAATAATTGATCTGGGTTAAGATAGATCCCCACTTCTACATGACATCCTATGTTGTGTACTTACTAGCCGCTAGGGCAGTATATCCAGGATTGACCAAAGTTGGAAACATCGGGGAACAAAACACATGGCCTTTCACTTTGTACCCTCAATTGGTGTGAAAGGACTTCTTTACGCATAATAGCCCAGAGTTCAAGATAGTTAATGATGCCTTCATTTTTGCAATCATTCACTTCATTGAGGGTGACTATGCCAAAAGGTTATCAACAAAAGCAACGGCCAAGGTAAAGGCCATTGGGGCATTTTATATACAATTCTGAACATTCACATACATTTGGGTTGCGGGAAGCACCTTAGCACCCAAGAAGCTCCCAAGGTACCCTTTTGATAGGGTAGTTCTACTAGAGATAGCAAGGCAATTGTCCAATGCTTATGAACATATCAAGCACAAGAAGAAACATTGTTGGGACTTTCCTATTTCAATTGTACCTCATTATGTACTTGACATGAAAGTCTACAAGTCATTGATTGGAGAATGGGATGAATTCCCACTAGCAACCTACAGTTTGGTGAGGCTGCATTTTGACCCCATTGGTACTTATAGCCACATAATGGGGAGACACTACGTCCATGAGCCGCATGTTGAGGACCATTGGTCTAATTTTATAGATGATTATGAGGTAAGAATCTGTGATTATTGTTGGATGAGTCTGGAGCTGGCACAAGGTGCCCTTTCCCTAAGAATTCCATAGAAGGTGTTAGATGTTGACTCAGACAAGATTTTGGATTCTATTTATAACACATATGAGATATACAACCGGGCCATTCTGAATGTAGAGGTAGATCAAGATGAGAATGACAACATGGATTTTAGAGCATGACATGTGATCAAATTGACAAAATCTTGGATTTCTCATCCATTTCTAATGCAACATCTCCTAATGAAGCAACTCCCCAAGAAACCATCTTGAGAAAAGAATAAGAAGGGAGAGAAGATATTGAAACCACAGTTCAAAGAGGTTGCCCCTTTGAAGCCAGAAACTATGTACCGACACAAGTGTCCCACTGCGTATGGTCTAGCTACACACTCCAAGAAGGTGAAAAGTAGGATGATTGGAAGCATGGCATCACCAGGAGCCCCTCCCTCTAGTGACCAATATTCTCCAAGCTCGACGAAGAAAACAAAGTTCAAAATAATAGGACCTAAGCCGACCGGAGTAATCAAGGGCCATGTCTACAAAAGAAAGGCAGGCTCAACCCCCACACAGATGGATACTCTGGAAAAAGAAGATGAGGATGTATTGGATGATGTTCCCCTCAGTAGGAGGACCCGATCAGTAGGATTCCTGAAGAAAAGAAGGATAATGGAGGATGATCCTAAGGATAGTGAAGGGGCTACTCAAGTAGAGACAATAAATTTGGATGCCCTTGGTGATGATGAATTCAACATCTCAGATTTTGCAGGGTTACATGGGTTCAAGGAGGCTGAGCAACAAGCTCCTATGCAGTTCACTAGCCTTTTTGGCAACATAGGAGAGGATCTATAATAGGGATCTCAGGGACAAAATGATGTCGAGATGACCGAAGACCAAGGAAGAACTACAGAACCTGAAATGGACTCTTCTGTTGGGATCACCGTGGAGGAAGGAGTAAGTTCATAGGTACCATTGGTTTTAGCCATTCCACCTCCACCTCCACCTCATCCTTCCACACTTCCTACCATTCCACTTCAAGAGCTTCCCACTACTCCACTTTCCACTCCCGTGCAAAATGCTCCATTGTCTCAGCAACCTTCTTCATCCCATGTTCCCTTCTCAACTCCAACTCCACCAGCCCATTCAACCACTCCCCTCACATCTCTTGCACCTCCCCCACTATTCCTCCCCAAGTTCACGTTGAGTTAGTACCTCAGAGCTCATAGGAGTCGGAGAAAGAAGTCAAAGTCACTGGCGGGGAGAAAATGGAGGAAATTCATATTGGATCCGAGGAGCCAAATGACAAGGGAGAGTCACAGGTGGAAGAAGAACCACACACTAAAGAAGATAAGCCACAAATAGATACTAAAGAGCAGATGACGAATGAGCAGTAGACTGCTGATGAGGGAGAACCTGAACAAGATACTGGGAATGAGCAGGAAACAAGAGAAGAAGAGGAAGCTCGAGAGGAGATAAGGACATAACACTTGCCAACCTCTACTACATTGGCTACTCCCTATGAGCCATTGAATGCATTCTCTAAGCCCACATGGTTTACCAAAGAAGTGTAGCCGAGGGTCAAGGTATACACTGATGATGAAGTTGACATGACCACACTAGGGCACGCTTTCCACCAGATGACACCGGTTCCCCAAGCAAGGAGAATGTCCTATGTAACACAAGACCAAACAAGAAGGTGGAAAGCATAGGTGGTTGTTCCCATGATGGATGTTAGCGTGAAGGAGATCACTCCAGAGGATTATGTGCTAGAGGAGATAGACTTGGGGGAACCAACTAGGGAAGGTAGCAAAACCTTGGCTACTTTAGGTTTGAAGCACGCTCTGGGCTTCATGAATAAAGATGAAGAAAGGATAAAAGCTTTAGAGGAGTAGACTGAGGCTATGAAGAAGTTCATTTTGAAGACAACGGGTCCAATTGACCCTAATGACCCTAAAGCCTCATTACAAGCAATTTTGGAAAAAAGGGGGGATGTAGATACAGATGTTCCACATTCTTTTGTGTAGGCTTGTGCTGAATGGAAGCTAGATTTTGAGTAGTTCACTAGCTTATCTCTTAGGATGATTTTAAGGCCCTTCCAGAATATTTTGGCAGGAATAACCTCTTTAGTGGAGATCATGAGTGAAGAGAACAGTGTAAAATAGACCATCCTCAGTTGGCAAAAAGTGTTGGATGAGTTAACAATGATAAGAAAGTAGTGCTTCCAAGTTCTGATGAAGATTTATGAAGGAGAGGAATTGGATAGTTTTGAAGAATGGATCCAAGAGATAATTGTGACGTTAGCCATATTTGAGAAGGTTCTCAAGAGACTGAACAAGAGGAGAGACAATAGCACACTCTATGCAAAGGAGCTGCAGGGGTTCTTTGAGGGATTGAATTTGGATTTGTTTGATGAAGATGATGATAAGACCATGTATTAAGTAAATGACATCATCAATCAATATCTAGACATATTCCAAGGGGTAAAGTCTAAGGAAGACCTCCAACAGATGTTCTTCCAAAAGGAAGAGATCCAAAAAATGCTAAGTCAAGAAGAAGAAATAAAGGATTTTGCAAAAGAACTAATGGATTTTAGAGATAAACAGAAGGAGATACTCTAAGGGATCAAGATGTCAGACTTCAATGAGGTGCTAGAGATAGTAGATAGGTTCAAGAAGGCACACCCAAAAGTGCCTCCTAGCTAGTGGACCTCCAGTCCAAGATCTGCCAGTTTTGTAAAAGTAGAAAGTTCAGTTTTGACACTTAGTCATTTTGTAGAGTAGGATTTTCAGCCATTTCGGCCAAAGGGAGTTTTCGGCCACCTTCAAGTTTGATAAGTCTGACAAGTTTGACAAGTTTGAAGTATTGGGGATAAAGGACTTAGCACTTAGTCAATTTTGGGTTTTGAGTTTTTCAGACCAAGTGTCGGGTTTTGGGCATTTCCTGGCATGTTCGAAAGTTGACTCCAGCTATCTCAGAGATCACTTTTCAGTCATTTGGGCTTCTTTCTTTGGGTTGTTTGTGCATGATTATGGGATCTCTTTCAGTCAAGACCACGTGGGAGAGCTGGAGCCAATGATCAAGGGTATAAACATGAAGATCATTGAGGGCATGCACCAGTTCCAGCTCTATTTTTAAGATATCTGATGCTTGATTTATTCAAATATTTGTAATGCATGAGGTTTAATTTCATGTCAGGGTATTTTAGCTCAGCTTTAGCAGTAGTTTCTTTAATGCAATCTCTAGTTTAGATTTCTTTTCAAGTTTTAGTTGCAGCAAAACCCTAGCTGCAAAAATAAGAGCAGGGCTCTATAAATTGTAATAAAATGATGTAATGAGGGTCGACTTGATGATTAATACAACAAATACAATTGGTGCTTCATTCATGGTGTGATTTATCTACTATCTATGCGAAGTTTTTGAATGTGTGATTTGCTCATTCTATATTTCAAAGAGCCAATTGGTTGTTTAATGATTCTAAGTCTGCGATCTTTTAGTTTGGTGTTTTCTAGTACTACATTGTCATGTTGTGACAAATTCCTTGAGAAGATTATTCTTTGGTAATTTAAGATTAACTTGTCTCATGTGTGCGCACATCTAGAGTGACTTTGTGATCTAATGAGTTTTGATTATCTTACGTCTGCATTGTTTGATTCCGTTGATGATTGCATCCTTTCAACTAAAGATTGTGACATGATCTGATCTCTATTGTGTGGATTTTCCTCATCTTCTCCGTTATTTAATTCACATGGTAGTGTGATGTTAGCATATGTCCGTTAGATTTCTTTCAGTAATTCCTTTCAAATATCTTGTTACCCTTCATCTTTCTAACCTTCTTTGCAATTTGCTTTTAGTAGATTAATTAAATTAGCATTGCTTTCTGTAATCACCTAAAAATGGACAAAGACAATTTAATGATAAATCAAAGTTTATCAAGTCAAATCAAAGCAAATCAAGGAAATAATTGAATCAATTGAATCACAATGCACAATTAGCCAATCAAAATTAAAATCAAGTCCTAATTTGAGATCAATCAAAATTGAGAGCATTTTAATCAAGTGCAATCAAATCAAAATACAATTAATTCAATTAATTGTATAGTCTTGGATTAAAAAAAAAATAACCCATTCAAGGGGTACATGGCTAAAATAAATCAATTAAATCAATTAATAAAAATCAATTACTCTCAACAACCACAAAGGAGAGAAAATCAATCAACCAATGAGATTTGAGGAAAGGCATTCACATGGATCAAGCCAAATTGAATCTCATTCACTCAAAGTGAAAAAGAATCTTAACCATCCATCTTGTCTACTTGTCTCAAGCTTTGAGTACACAAACTTTGCTTTGTCTTCAAAGGGTGGAACCAAGGACTCAACCAAGGTTTAATCATGATCAAACACAACTACACCCCCTACCATTGGAAAATCTATAAAAGGAAGACTAAATTCCTTCATTATTATCAACCACCTATATGAGAATTGCATCAAACCTCTTGCAATTTGAGTTTAGAAAAGTATTTAAGAGCAATTTTAGCATTTATCTTGATAATTGTTAGCTTTAGTATCATTGTTTATCTTTATCATTCTCATTCTAGGACTGTCATTAGTGAGAGCTTGCTGAGAGCTCACTCATTAACATCTTCGTTAGAGAGCCATATGATGCTTAATTAGTCATTGATTTTGTTAAATAGTTGCTCAATTGTGGTTGTATTTAGTTATTATTTCACTTATTGTTGATGATTAACCCTAATTCTATGAAGATACTTTTATTAGTATACACTTTCATCCTTAAATCTAAAATCATGGCAAAAAAAGAGATATCTTGGTTTTCTAAAGTTTGTTTTGTAGTTCCCTTGAGAAAAGAACTAGCAAAGGCCTCCTTGTTAACAAATGCACATTTGTCTTCCATTGAGCTATCCAAGCGGTTGAGACCCAGCCAAAAGGAACCTTGAGATTGATTCCATCAATCTTCCAAGAGGGGAAGTTGTTTACACAAATTCCTAGCCATTGTCTTCATGTAAAAATGACGCTCAACAACACTCTTAATGGTGCATCTGTCCATATCTCTGCACAAGTATCTCCCAAGGGATCTGTTGTGCAATCTTCTCATCAACGCTAAAAAGTGTCCTAAATTTAGCTAATCCTATGTTACCCACACTAATATAGTCCGTGTGAGGTCCATGGAATGGAATGCGAAGGATCATGTAAACATCCTCCGGAGTAATAGTAATCTCCCCTATCAAGAGGTGGAAAGTCTGCATATTAGAATGGAAATGCTGAACCAATGCAGAGATCAGACCATGGTTTACCTAAATATCAGGCAACCAGATAAGGTACTCAAAGCCGCACACTGCAAGGTGCACTCTCAAAGGATCTGGTAAGGCCATGCATAGTCTCTGTGTCACCGGATGGGAAATACAAAATAAATATCTGGGTAGATGACCTACACAACACAAAAATGGGACACCCTATCAGTAACTTGTTAAAAAATTAGGCTAAAGGAATGAAAAATGAGAAATTGAATACTTCTGAAGATGCATTAAAGACTAGGGAAATCAACTATGAAATCAGAAATTTTGAAAAATTGGCCTAAGGATCTCAAACTTAGTTGTTGTTTTCCATACGATAATTCAGAATGGTGTCAAAAGTCGTACGACATTATACATCGTCCCATATGACATTTCATGGTTATATGACTATCTACAGGTTCTCGCATGACACTTGAGGGACCTGATGAAATGTTGTATGATAAATGGGTGCCCCTCATATGAGTTATACCTATAACACACATGACATTCTAAATGGGATTGGAAACTCCTATGAGCCCCAACATACTATCGTATGAGTTATGTGATGCAAAAATTTAAAATTCCTAACTCGTCCTAATTTTTTTTTAAAGCGTAAAAAGATGCAAATTTGAATTCACAAAGAGGCACAGAGGTCCACTTATCGGATGACCGTACTGCCAAGGTCTCTGATATTGCCAGTTGTGCTTGAATCGGTGAGATGACACAGGCACTTTCATTTTCACTCAGAGGGCTCCACAAGGTTTTCTAAAGTCAAAAGGTTGAAATGAATTGAAAATGACCCTTTTGGGCCTTATATAGGTTTTGACCTAATTTTTCAAAGTGCTTCATTTTGCATGAAAATTGCACCCTTAGCTAATTTCGATGTTCTGAACACATTATTGGGATTAAAATTGAAATCTAAGATTGTTTACTTTGTCAAAATCATGATTTAAAATTTCCAAACCTAGGACGACTGATTGCTTGAATAATCGACCTTCGTAACATCAAAGAAATCTAGTAATCAACTTAAATGATTATCTCACATCAAACTCTTCAAATTTTAGCTTGGTCAACCATGGTCAACTCATGGTCAAACCTAGTCAAACTTGGTCAACAGGAGCCCTAAATGGTGTAGAACGCATCTCCGGATGTGTATAAACACTTCTAAAATTGATTACATCACCTCTAAACCAACTCGCATTGGCTTTCTTGCCAGATTTTGATTTTCATCCCGAAGGGGGCATGGTATTACACATCATCAATTAAATTTGTTAATCAAAATTTCCTTCAGTAATCAAGACGACAACCACGTCTAGTTGCTGATTCATCAAAAGACCTCATTGCTTGGGGCACATTGCTTGAGGCATATCAGATTCATCAAAATCCATATCAATCTGGTGTTCTCTTAAAACTTGTGAAGTATATTAGCTCTTCATAACCATCGGTTCAGTTGTGTTATTTCCTTGATTCTTCGTAATTGAAGGGTTCAGATTTGACATCCTTTTGATCCCTTTTGGACAATCAGGTCTAGAGTCAGGATAATCACTTCCTCGTAATCATAGGTTTAGAATCAAGCATTTTGACACCTCTTCGTAATCATCGGTTCATTGTTGATATCGTTAACATCATCTCGATTATTTGGTCAATTAGGCCCTGAATCAACATCTTCAAATCTTTCAATCAATTTCTATCTCGAAATTGGTTAATCTTTTAGGATTAGTTTTTCCACCACATAACTGAGTCTACATCATCATCAAAAACAAATTAATCTTTGAACCACTACACTTCACATAGTAATTCAAAGAGGGGCAAAATGTAATGCCCCAAAAATGGGCTTCAGGACCATTGACCTCCTACATCGACAAATCGATCAAAACCGACATATAAGTCCTAACCTAAGGCACATCTGCGTATCGAATCATCAAAACCCTAATCGATTTCATCTTAATTTTGCATCGGGGAATATTCCTAAATAGTCCTAATTTATCCTAATTATCTTTAATTAAATATTATTTGGCGATAAATGACATTATTTATCCTAAAGTTAATTAATTGAATATGTCGAATATTTGATTAATTAAATTTAGTTTTGCCACTTAATTATTTAAGTAGATTTAATTACATTTATTCCTAATTAATATTATTTTTATTTGACAATAAATCGAAATTGTTAAAAATAATCAATTGAACATTTATGTAATTGATTAAATCATTGGGATAAAGTTTGATTAAATAATTGATTAACCCATAAATCAGTTATTTTAATTCAAAAATTAGTTAAGTTGAGAACAAAATACTTGAAATATTAAATAAATTCATAATTATCCATGCACATTCAGAAAAGGAGTTAAACTCTAAATCAACAAATCAATTCAATTTGTTAACTTTTTGAACTCAACATATGATTGTGAGTTGAAAAAGCAATATGAACTCCTGATTTGAGTTAAAAAGCTGATTTTGCATGATTTTGTGAGTTAACTCTTTCTGATTTTTTGATAACTCAACAATTTGAGTTGATCAGGGAGAGATTTTTGGCTTTTCATGAGTTCTCATAGAACCTGGATTTCTATATAAACGAGGCTCAGTCCTTCACAAATGATCACCCTCTTGCGAATTTGGAGAATCTTGCTTGTGTGATCTAGCGATTTTGTGCGATTATGCTATTTCTTGAGATTCTTGTTATCATTTCATTCATTTCATAGCAATTAATATCATTGTTAGCTTAATTTGCATTCATTTTCATTCAATTTTTAGATCAATTTTCATACAGTTTTTCATCCATATTGCATAGGAAAATTTAAAAAATAGCTTAATCTGCATCCATATTTCATTCTCTTTTCATAAATAAATCCTTCATTTAGGTGTTGCATTATCATCGATCTCAGTCTAATTCTGAGAATATCAAACTCACAGCTACTAGAAGGTAGTAAATCACCTTGTTAGCAATATTTGTCTTATTTGTAGATTTTCCGATTTGCTAACCTCTAATGTTTTACTGAAGTGTTGTGTCCATACCTGGGTACAATTTCACACACACACACACACACACAAACACACATCCTCTCATCTACTCTTTCCATGAACTATAATCAGAACCATCAAACATAGAAATGTTTAGTTTTTATTCCATCAAATATGCCTGAAGTGGTTAAGCTCTATATCAAGGAACCAATCTCTGATACCAATTGTTAAATAGGTTGAATAACTGTGAGGGGAGGTGAATCAATTATTCACAAATACATTTCAAAACTTTTACTAGACTGATAAATACTTAAAGTAATTAGAAACTTATAAAAGATGTAAACATGAAAGCACAAGACCATCAACATAATGACCACCATAATTTATGTGGAAACCCAAATTGGGAAAAACCACAAAGAAGCTAATTCTCATGAAATGAACACTGGTTAAGGTGACATTGGTGAAGGTAATTTTTACAAGTGCTCACTACTGATTTTCTCACTGTAGGTGGCTCATTGTTGGTCGTGCTAACTACCCTGAAAAAGTGGCTAATTACCAATACAATTAGGCTCATTGATAGAATATAAGAAATGAGAATTGAATCCACCACTAAAGTTGCTGGCACCAACACACTGCAATAAATAAATGATATAATAGTCTACTACCGATTGCACTAGCTCACATGAGCATCAACACACATATCTTTCCTTGTCATATTCACATTCACTTTGTATATACTTGCATACAATCATCCCACAAACAACTAAGATTATCACTCTTCTTATATAGCTTGATTCCAACAACCAAGTTGGTCTAAACTAATTTGAAATAGGTCACACTGAAGCATTCCTGCAGTGGTAAGGAATGAAACATGAACCACCTCACTTAGTACAACATGCTACACCTTCTTTGAGACTTTTGGTACCAATAAATATGATAAATGCTTTACATGGTACCTATTGGGACCGAACCACAACAAACATGCTCCAAATAGGACCGAACCCAAATAATTGTTCCACCATATGTTGCACACTGAAAGGGACCATCACTAACATGGATAAGGATAAAAATTTAAAACACATCCTTTGGTGAACACTTCTATCGATACATCAACACAACTATCGATACACCAAAGATATCAGTACACACATCAACTGATACAACAAAATAACCAAATCATAAATGAACCACATCTATACATCAGATATGTTAACATCAATGAAAACCATTAATGGAAACATCATGAATAGCATCAACCTCACATTCTAACACAAATCCCTAGACATGCTAGGTTTATTGGGTCATTAGGGAAACGATTTCCATTTCCCTTTAGCTTTATTGCCTTTTGCAAGTTATAAGAATTTGATTTCTCAATTTTCAGTTTGGAATTCTCTCATGTTTTCATGTCCACTTGTTTGGGCTTATTGTTCAAAGATCCTACACTGGGCAGAGACTTCCATTTACAATTTCATTCTTCTTAGATGTGGAAGGTGATTTGATGTCTTCTTCCTAATCACTATTGTTAGAGTAAAGTATTAATTATATTAATTAACTTTACTCCTTTCTTAAGATGTCAACACTTTTATTTTTAGTTGTTTATATTTAAACACACATGCATTAGTTGATTTAAACTTATGCACTTGTTATTTTAAATATAAACTTGCATGCATTAGTCTTGTAATAATTTAACTAATTATTACATGCACTAGGGTTGCCTTTCAAGGCTTTCAATCTTCTTTATAAGGATGATCCATTGTACATTCAATTCATTCATTATTTGAGGATATTTTCTTCTTCATTTTTTGAGTCAAACCCTTGCCCTCTTCTTGTCTCTACTTCCTTGTAACAGGTTTTTGTATGCAGGTGATCTTCGGGTTTTGTGGATATGTATTGCTCAAATCCTACATGGTATCAGAGCCTAATCTGCTACAGCTTGTTCGCGTTTGAAGGATTCAAATTAGGGATTTTCTGACTGATTTGAGAGGTTTTGGTTATAGTTTCCAGATCTAGTATTCTTTGTAGGACGTTATTTTTTTAAAAAAAAATTTAGCACTTTTTACAGGCGCTGCATGTGAAATCCTAAGAGATTCGGCCGTGTTCGTCAGATCTGCTATTTCATATTAGGGCCTTTTTATGTTTTTTTATTGAAATTAGGGGGTCCCTATTTTTTGGAGCACTTTGAGCTCAAATAGACCTCACTGTTGAGCTCGTAGCGCCCAAAAACCCCCATTTCGATATAAAACACATCAAAATCAGACAACGTTGCAGGAAGAGGCAAAAAATTTTTTGCCCCAGGGCCGTGCACGCACCCCGAGGCAACTTCCGTATGATTTTTGGCACAAAAATAAAAAAATTCAAAAAAGGCATAGACAACATGCAGCCAGTGCACCGCCTGCGCGCTGCCTGCGCTCCGCCCACGTCCCACCGCTGCCCGCGCGCCGCCTTTGCCCACCGAAATCACCAGCTGTCAGTGCAAACCACCAGCGGCTAGCACTTAACCACCAGGTGCCAGCAGCTATCTACACGCGGCGGAGCCCCCATGTGACCAGGGTCTCCCACCTTGGCCAAACCTTTTGGGATTTTTTTTGTCTTTGGAGCCTCTTTCACTGAAATTGGCGTTCTAGGAGCTCCAGACATCATTTTTTGACAAACGAGATATCGCCAGAAAGCTAGTTCTGAGCTCGATGCTCTCATGGATGTTAATCTAGTGTTTTTTGTCATCTAGCTTGCTATTTTTTCTATCAAAACCAGATTCTCTTTCTTACATTTTGGGGGGGCTAATTTGCTCAAATTAGCTTCATTTTTTGATCTGAAAGAAGAACCAGAAAGATCTTCTCGAGCACCATCCAGATTTCTACCTATTTTCATTAAAAAAATTTCAAGGTACATAAGATTCAGATCTAAAGCTTTTTTGCTCTTCTCTTGATAAAGTATATCATTCTAGGCTTAGGGGTTCGATATTTGGATTGTGGGGGGGTGTTATTTTCTTGTTTCTATTAGTTAAACCAGATATTTATCAAAACAAAAACCCCTTCTAAAAAATATGGCCGAGACCTCTTCTTGTCTAGAACTTCTGACCCCACATAATTATCACACGTGGAAAACCCCGATGACACGACTTCTCCATTCAAAAGGGCTCTGGTCTTGTCTAGATGCAGTGCAACCAGTATTACATAGGCCCTTTGAGATCATGCAGCATTGAAACAAGATGGATGAGGCTATGGGGTTGATTGCTTTACAGGTATCAGATAGCTTGCAGTTTCATCTTGATGGGTGCACTACCCCTCTACAGATGTGGGCTAAATTTGAGACATTATTCGGTACCATCAATGAGTTCAGAGCACTTCAGATTGAGGTAAAGCTTACCTCTCTTGTACCTGATTCTTTTTCCTCTATTGAGGACTTTTTGATGAAGTTCAAACAACATAGATCTTTGTTACATGGATGTGGAAAGTGAAAGACTAATCATAAAGAGTGCATTTATCTAATTCTATCTAAGCTTATGGGAAACTTTAAGATGTTCTCTTCTACCTTTCATTCTACCATGGATGCTTTGGGACCTACATTCACCATGCCCACTTTTGAGGTGTTTTGTGATCGTTTGACTAGAGAGTAGGCCAAGCTTACTTAGTTAGACTCTCTAACAGAATCAAAGAACCAAGCATTGGTTTCCCAACCATCTAAGGAAAATAGAAGTAGAAGCCGAAGCATATTTTATATTCCTCTTCTCAGCACTCTACTAGCCCATGATCTTCTTCTAAGAAGGAGAAACAGAAGAATTAGAGACCTCCATGTTCCTATTGTCAGAAGGGACCTCATGATGAGTCACATTATTTTTAGAAGAGATTTGATGGCTATGAGAAACAAATTGTAGATTTGCAAGCTCTTCTTCAGAATAGCACTGTTTCCTCTCCATCCTGTTCTACCTCATAGGGGTTTGCTTTTCAGTCTTCTTCCACATCTTTGACATTTGGACAGGATTTTGGATAGGGTCATGCATTACGGGCATCCATTGCATCCCCTTTACAGGTCCCTTGGATACTGGATTTAGGTGCTTCTCACCATATGGCATCTTCTCAAGGGGTCTTCTCTACTGTTCAGGCTTCTCCCATTCCTCATATTCTCATGGGGAATAACACTGTCCTGACAGTCTACGGGAAAGGTTCAGTAGGCATTCAGGATGGCACATTCAATGATGTATTATATGTTCTATCTCTATCTTTAAACCTTCTCTTGATTTATCAGATTACACACAGTGGATCAAGGAAGACAGTTGAGTTCACTGCAAATTCAGTCTTAATTCAGGATAGTACGACATGAGGCATTGTTGCTAAAGGGACAGTTGATCATTCCACCCGTCTCTACACCTTCTCCCACTTTGGTCCACCATCTCCATTGTCAGAGCACAACTCTCCTCTTTCGCGAGAGCATCATGTGGTGCAGTCAGGTCGCTTGAACCTTTGTATTGTTCCTGAGATCATTGCTATGACTGTCACACCACATCCTGTTGAGGTCCTCTCTCTTCAGTAGGATTCTTCTTCAGCATTGCTTGACCCTCCAGCTCCATTCATCAAGCCACCAGGTGCACTTGTTGAGGATTCTACAAAGGACATGCATCTCCTCTTTCATGACAGTGTCAACACACCTGTCACACCACCTACTTTGGGTATTCCCTTTCAGGATCCTCGTGTTTACTCCTTTGAGCATTAGCTCAGCCTTCCAGTTTCACCTCTCATTCAGGGGTTTCCTTGTTTCGTGCCTTTGTTTCTTCCGCATTGGAGTTCCATTGGTTCGATCATTTCCATAGGGGTTCCATCATTCTGGGGGGGCTTTGGTGTCTCATCCCTCTCTCATGGGGGGATTGGTTGTACTTATGGTTTTGAGAGACTCTCTTGAGCCATTTCTTTTTCTACATTTTTCTATCTCTTTTTGGAGTAGGGTTTTTTTCCCACTGGGTTTTTTCTATTTCTCCATTTTATAGAGATTTGGTTGTGCTGGGTACCTCATCAGGCCATGTTGCCGGGACCTATTTTTATGCTTTCAACACTCTAGTTTCCTTTGCTTTCTTCTTGCATTGTTTGTAGCTGCATTGTTGCTCATCTTAAGGGGGGGTGTTAGAGTAAAGTATTAATTATATTAATTAACTTTACTCCTTTCTTAAGATGTCAACACTTTTATTTTTCATTGTTTATATTTAAACACACATGCACTAGTTGATTTAAACTTATGCACTTGTTGTTTTAAATATAAACTTGCATGCATTAGTCTTGTAATAATTTAACTAATTATTACATGCACTAGGGTTGCCTTTCAAGGTTTTCAATCTCCTTTATAAAAATGATCCATTATACATTCAATTCATTCATTATTTGAGGATATTTTCTTCTTCATTTTTTGAGTCAAACCCTTGCCCTCTTCTTGTCTCTACTTCCTTGTAACAGGTTTTTGTATGTAGGTGATCTTCGGGTTTTGTGGATTTGTATTGCTCAAATCCTACAACTATCTTTTGCAACAATGTAGCTCCCTTGTATAATATACAATACATTATTAAGTGACCACTTCCTATACATTTTTTTTTGCATATTACAAGGTCTTGTTCCACTTTTATCCTAGAATTCCTTGTTACATGATGATCTTCAATTCTTATAGAAAATGGGATTTGAGGTTGATTGTAACATAGGCTCTTGCATACATGCCAAAGTCACTCTACAAAATGTGTTCATCCACTTTGGTAAATAATCCTAGTGCATTAGTATAAGTGTGTAGTGATGCTTCTTTTTAGTGTTTAGAGGGCATGTTGCAAAATCTTATCCACATCAAGGTTTTACCTACCTCATACTTTGTTGGGTTGAAGTTTGGTACCCAATTAGTTCTATAAAATTCTATTCCATTCATTAGGAAGTGTTCATGACTAAGTATCTACTTTTTCTTTTTGCCACTAGGGAATTCAATTAGAAAGAAACACCTAGGTAGAGATTTTCTTGATCCCCTATCCCCATGTCTCCAAATAACATTTTTGGAGTCTAGCTCTTGCAAACCATTCACGTGCTCATTTCAATAAAAGAAGGGCAATCCTTAAGGTTGGCAAGCGATATAAATAAATCATTGTAATTCAAAGCAATTGCTTTACAAATTACCAATTTTCATTTTTGGAGAGGGATCCAATTTGTTCCAATTGTAAAATATAAATTATTCATGATCCATACTTTGTTTGACTTTGAAGGGCCAAGATTTTGTCTCCTTCACACTAGATTTCTTCTCCAAGCTGGATGTTGTAGTTTTTTGTGCTCAACATCATCTCTCCACAATGCCTTGAAACTGCTCCTTGCATGGTTTTATGGATAACTTCATTATATGAAATTGGCTACAAAATTTTGGTTCCACGTCATTTGTTTTACTAAGTGGGCTTATTAGTGACTAATAATAAAATTAAAAAAAAACTTTTTAATGTGTTTTCAAGCACTCTTGTCAACATCCTCTCTCTCTCTCTCTCTCACACACACACACACACACGCATGCGCACGCGCGTGCACACACGCACGCACGCACACACGCATACACACACACACACACACACACACACACACACACACACACACAATCTCATGACTTGACTTCTAACACCATACAAATTTTTCTTACACAAATACATTAAGAAAACATCTTCTATAGGTAACAAAGATAAGACTTTTCATCATGCTATGATCACACTAGCTAGAATTTTTCATCATGCTATAAACTCGCTATCTAGGATTCTTCATCATGCTATGATCTCACTATCTAGGATTCTTCATCATGCTATGATCTCACTATCTAGGATTCTTCATCATGCTATGATCTCACTATCTAGGATAGAATATTGAGTGTTCACATCTCTCCATAAGTTTTTTAGGTTGTCTCATTTTAAATTTTATCATCATGATTCTAACACATCTAAGTTTAAGTAATTCTAAGATATGGTTAAAACAATATAATGGAAATAAAAATCAAGTAAACCCTATTCCACTTGTTTTTTTATTTCAACACTTTTCTAATTTCTATATTCAACTCTTTTACATATTTATATTTAAAAAAAATTATAAACCTTCAAATAATTTGTAAGGTGTAGTTTTATCCTTCAAGAATTATATCTAACAATTTTTTTTTGTCACTCTTTAATATATTAATCATTAAAAAGACATTGGTATGTTGTGGCAGTTAAATTATGGTGTTGTTGTTCTTACCATCAAGGTTCAAACCCCTATTGAAGTGCTATTGTTAAATGTTTCAATGGAGATGAGGTCCCTTATTTATGATCTCACGCTCCGAAATATTTACCACTTGAAAAAAAATATTAATTATTAAAAATAAATTCTATATACATCTAAAAAACAACCACTTTAAATTGAATGGATCACCTTGAAAAAAAAATAACTTAATTCAAATTTAACTAATTTTTTTTTTTTAATAATATTTTAGATCACACAAATCACACTTAATAAAATTTATACAAAGTAAACTTACAATAATTGAATAAAATACACAAAAACATCTTCATAAATATAAAAGTTCTTTGATAAATACTATTGCCTACCTAGTAAAGTCATTAAAAAATTCTTGAAGAGCATTCACATTGACTAACATGACCCTTCTACCTCCCTAATTAAAGGGAAAAATATTTTAAATTTTTTGACGGACCAGCTTGATTTGACCTTTTCTTTTGAGCAGGAGAATTTACACGAGGGGCTACATAGTGTGACCGTCAGCTTATCGTACTTTTGTGAAAATGGATTTTTGGTATGTGGAAATGTTGGTATGGTGGGGAACAGATACAAAACCCTTTTCTGCGGACATAAAATATTATTTCAATCCGATTAGTGGTCCGTTGTAGATTCCCCTGTGTGTTCTGTGACGCTCAAATCACTATAGACTAGGGTTTTTGTCAATACTGTTGCGAATTCAGTGGAAAGTATTTGCTGGAAATCGTTATGGAAAACGTTGATTTGCAGATCGGGGAAATTTGAACGGTTCAAATCCGTTATTTATCGACATTTTACTCGGCAAAATAAAAGGTAGTTTTAAAATTTTTTTTGTGTCTCGTTCTCTTTTGTGGGTTGTAATTATTTTAGGTTTGGTGGATTTTTGAACTTTGTCTCGGATTTCAAATTCATATATTTTTTTTCGGTCAAGAAATTTCTAGTCATTTTAGCATAATTAAATTGAAATATCGCAGTGTTGGGTTTAGGGTTTGACAACACGTTGTCTGTGGGACTGGTTTTGAAAGCTTCAGATTTTGAAGTTGTCAATGATCTTATTTCTGTTTTGGTACTTTATTGGAAGCAAATTGCATTTTTAAATTTGTAAATTCCCCTTGCTATTGAATTGGAGTACATCACACTCAGAATTGGGTGTGGAGGTTTATCTAATTGAACATTTAACATCACATTGGAAGCACTGATGATTTTCCATTTGAGCTCATCCTGTTTGATGGCGTTGGAATTTATTTTTCTTGCTTATCTTGTTATATTTAGGCACAGATCCAAGTAAACTGTTGAAAGCTGCCTGGGATTTTTACTTTTTCGAAATTAATCAGTGATTCAATTAGATTTTTTAATTATGTTGCAGAAGATTTAAGAAATATGTCTTTTTTCCTCCCTTTAAATTCACTATTTGATTGGCTAGATGAGCTTGCTTACAAGCATTTTCATCAAAGTGAAAATTACTAGCACCTTTTGCATTTTTTAAGTAAACACAAAATCTGATCTGGACATCTGTGTAGAACTTTTAACAAATCACAATATCGAGACTTGTTTTGTAATTTAATGAAATGTGATGCTTTGCTGAAGATATCTTATTAAAATTAATGGGCAGGAATAGTCAGAGCTTAACCGTATTCCACTGATTGTTTATTATTAGAGCGTTTGCGAGATTTGTAAGATAGGTAGTCAAGCGGTCTCTACATGTTGGGAGTTCTTTAATTGGAATGCTTTATGCAGTGTTGGGCACAGCTAAGCATTGCACTTGCTGTTTGCTTTTGTGGCATTTCTATGCGTTTGGTATTCACTATTCTTTACTAGTTAGATGCAAACATTGTTTTGCTGCTTTTTGTTCTGTTACAATGTTTGTCAGATTTGTAGGTTCTAGGTAGTCAAGCGGTCTCATCATGTTGGGAGTTCATTAATTGGAATGCTTTATGCAGTGTTGGGCACAGCTAAGCATTGCACTTGCTGATTGCTTTGTGGCATTTCTATGCGTTCGGTAGTCACTATTCTTACTAGTTAGATGCAAACATTGTTTTGCTGCTTGTTGTTCTGTTACAGTGTTTGTCAGATTTGTAGGTTCTAGGTACTCTATGTTACACGATGTTGGCACCAATTATAGGTATGAGGTGGCTGCTACTCTGTTAAGATTCTATTGATGAGACATTTTCTGTTCAAGATATGGTCTATAATTGAATGTTCAATAGCAGGTGGTTTCAGGCATTGGATAGTTGTTTGCTGAGAGCATTTTTCACATTTCTAGTTACTGTGTAGCCTCTACTCTTGAAATTCAGAGCAAACATTGTCTTGCTGTTTATTGTTTATCAATGCATATGTCAAACTTGTGGGTACTAAGGTGTTTCTGTTCTATCACGACAGCACCTGCTCATAAGTATTAGGTGGTTTGTGCTCTTAATTTTTTTTTAATAGTTTTGTCTTTTTTGTTCAAGACATTGTCTTAAAATTTCCGAAGGGGTGACTAAATTTAAAAATCCCAGTATGATCTGCTTTGATATCCCTTTTTTAATTTGAGCATTGAATAAAGGTTCTGTTAACAGGTAGTAAGTTAGGATGAAGTCTTCTTCTGGAATAAGACAAATTTATTTCCTTATTAACACTGTTTGCTATCACAGCAAGATACAGTTATTGCCCACATTTGGGGGGGAGTTAGTTAATAGTCAATCACCAACAATTATGGAATTGATTTCCAATGACTGGAAATTGCTGCAGACGGGGTTATGAGTGAGAGCTCAAGTCAAGTCTTTTGCAAATGAAAATAAAGAAAAGCTTAACTACGGCTATAGAAAAAGGAACACTGTGATGACAGTTCGCGGCTTGAGGATGTACCTTCAAGCTTTGATCTGTTTACAGCCTTGGAGATGAAAACCTTCAAGTGTGAGAAATTGGAGAACTGTGCAGGACGTCCAACCAGCAGAGTGATGTGTCTGTAATATGCAGGGCACTAAGGACATTCCAGAATTATAGATCAGTGAGTTGGGCAGTCCAGTGAGTCCTATTAGAATAGTTCTTTCTTTTGTACATTTTTGTTGTCAAGGAATGAATAAATATTTTTGCTGTTAGCATTTTCTGGTTGTTTTCTGTATGCATTTAGCGTAGAACATTTTGGTGGTATTAAAGCTGTGATCCTGCCAGTCTGTGAAAGATAAAATATTATATTAAAACAAAACAAAACAATCAGTGTGAAAAACCAAAACCTAATGCTCGACAGGGATGAAAAGCAGAAATTTGTGATGTAATGAAGTCATTAATGGATGGGTAGGAACAGCTGATTTTACTCTTTATGCTGACCCAGCTGAATGAATAAATTAATCAGGCAGCTATACCTCTAGGTAATGAGGTACAAGGGGCATCTTTATCTGCAGAAATAAAACGCAATTTACTCTTCATGCTGACCCAGCTGAATGAATAATTTAATCAGGCAGCTATACCTCTACGTAATGAGGTACAAGGGGCGTCTTTATCTGCAGAAATAAACTGCAATATCCCAACATTATCAGCCATTGATACAAGACTACCCAGCATTATGTTCTTGCAAAAAGAAGTCTTGAAACAAGATGAAAATGTGGATAATCAGAAGGGGGGAAGATTTGGATGTGCTTCATTCATAACATAGGGCAAAGAGTGCAGAATTTTGGGCAGATATTTCCTTAATGAATTTTTCTACACTAAAGTACAAAATCAGAACAAGTAATGCAAGTAAATCATCTTTGAATAGGCTTTATAAAGACTTGCAAAGTAGATTGGTTTAACTTACTGTCCCCTTGTTTGACGGATCCAATAAAACCTTTGCTTCAGCTTGGATCTAGAAGTTGAACATGCACTTTTTTATTTAGTCAGATGTATGAGAAGGCAATGAAATTTGCTATCCTTCACTTGGAAAGAGTTGTGCATAGATGGTGGTACTACAGTCTAATTACTCAGGGCACAACCATATCACCACCAAAGAGGAATTTTGTAGGAGGTTGACAAATAGATTTGAAAGGAAAGATCTTGAGGAGCACCTTAGAGAGGTCATACAACTTAATCACAAAGGCTCAATGGGGCCTTGCATGGTTGATTTTGGAGAATAGTAGTTATGGTATCCAACATATCAGAGAGGCACCCAGTATTCCTTTTCATGGATGGGTAGGAAGAACCCCTTATTGGTGTAAGGGTCTTGATCTCAACTCATTTCAAGTTACTATAAAAAGCACCCTAACCTTGGAAACCACTACACCAGGTAGATCTTTCCAAGGGTCAATCTTTAGAGAAGCAAGTCTAGGGGCATTAAAGTGGCAATGGCAACAACAGCAACATGGAACAGTATACAATTTTTTTCCACAAAAATGAAGGTTGCACCTTCTCAACTTGAATGGACTGTATAGAGTAGAGCACACTTTTATGAATCATAGTTAGGAGACATCACTTGCAATGAATTGTGGAGGAAACAACTACGCTAAAGAACCTTGGGACCCATCACAAGCATTTTGGAAAAGGGTAGGTCCATTTGATTGAGGTGCACTTTGATGAGGACAACAATCCAAGTTAATTTACAAAGGCACTAGGTGTGTGTGTGGAAGAGGACAGGGCTTCGTTAGTAGGCAAAGGAAAGGAAGGTGTACAATCACTTAAAGGGGGAGTGCAACCAGATATTATTCTTTTGTTGTAAGGAGCAGTGAGGTGCTTGTTTTTGAGTCAAGAGAAGGATTGGAGGGCAACATGTAGTGGTACTCATTAACATGGCAAAGATCCATAACTTTATCTATTACGGGTTGGTAGCACATTTCAAGCTGAAAAACGAAGAGTTTGTTAGGTTTGAAGTGGAGGTTGTTTGCCAGTTATAAGCGGGATTAGAAGGACATATTATAACCCATGAATTTTATGTCATATTTCTCGGGGTAGCTCGTATGAATGTGGGCATCCAATGGCTACATTCACTTGAGAGTTCACATGGAACTACCAAACAATCACTCAACTTTGTGGAATATTGGTGAAAGAAGACCATCACGGGTGTTGCTGATTCTTCAATATAGTAAGTATTAGCCCATGGAATAGAGAAACTATTGAGATGGGATCAAGTGAGTTGGATGGCAACTAGTTTCACCATTAAGGGGCTATCTCTAGGTGCCATTTATTTAAGGGAAAATTAATATTTATCAAATATTTGAGTTTCATTAGATAAGTATGGTTTTGTTTATGGGATATGCTTCGAGGAATTGCATTGGATAAGGGTTTTAGCATATGATTGAGTTGCAATTAGGTAGGGGGCTTTTCATAGTGATTCCTTATTTTCATCCTCATGTCTTAAAGGATGAGATAGACCATAAAGGAGCTGTTGAAATTGGAACACATAAGACCCAAGATGAGTCCATTTGTAGCTTTATTGGTACCGAAGAAGAAGAAAGATGGAATTATGAGGATGCTTATAGCTTGAAGGGTTTTGAATAAGAAAGTCATCAAAAGTAGATATGTCATACTCCATATTGTTGTGATTCGTAGGGCAGCATATTATAAGAAAATCGATTTGTGCTCAAGGTATCACTAGTCAAGAGTCAAACGTGAAGACTCTTTTAAGATTGCCTTCTAGTGTCATTGTGAGCTGGCTACTTTCCTATTGACAACAAATGAAGTTTTCAAACCTTTTTTGAAGAGACTTTTGTTGGTATTCTTTGACAGCCAAACATGTGGGAACACATAAAACACTTAGAGATAGTGTTGGTTGTGCTATAGCAACAAGCCTTCCTAAGAAAAACAAATGTTAGTTTGCAATGCAAACAATTTGTACTTGGGAGTTGGGACACATGTTTTGTAGGATAGGAGTAAAGATGGTTCCAACCAAGGTGTAATCATTCTTGAGTGGCCTACACTGACACAATTAAAGGGTTTGTTTGTACCCACTACATGAGGTTTATTACTGTATTCTCACACATAGCCTTGCTCTTGTTGGAATCAACTGAGGAAGGTGCTTTTTGTTGGTCCATAGTGACATAAGAGGCATTTTACCCATTAAAGAGGGTAATGTGCATTGACCTCACTCTTTCCATACTTGATTGTGAATTACCTTTTGTGGTTGATGTGATGCTTTGAGAGAGGGTTTAAGGGCTATCCTTATGCAAAAGGGATGACCAATATCATGGAGTCGAAAATTGACAATTATACAATGTAGTACCAATTTGTCTTTCTATTATAAGGAAATGTTGGTAGTCTTACATGTACTAGCTAAATTCAAACAATATCAAATTAGTTTTGAATGGAACAAGTTCAGATATTTCTTCTTGCATCATGACCTCAATGATAATCAACAAAAATGGGTGAGCAAGTTACAAGCCTATGGTTTTGACAATGATTGTGTCAAGGGAAAGAACAATAGGGTAGTAGATGCACTTTCTCAAAGACCTATATTATTGGCTATCCATCCCTGTAGTAGAATTTGATTGGAAGGAAGAAATGCTGGTTGTGCATGGAAAAGATCCACTAGTTATAGGGCTGATTGATTTTATAATCTTTATGTCAAATGGGGATGAGAGAGATGAAGAATTATATATTTTGTACAAGGACAATTTTTTTGTGGTACCATGATCCGAGCTGAAATAGAAAATTATTGCAACATTTCACTATTCTCCACTTGTTGGTCACATTGGATTTTTCAAAACTTCTAGACAAGTTTGGACTAGTTATGCTTGGAAGGGATTGAAAGAGGATATAATGCAATATATATGGGAGTGTGGAGTGTGTCAAAGGATGAAACATGAAATCACATATCCTGGAGGTTTGCTCTAGCTCCTCAACAAAAATGGGTATCTATGTCAATAGACTTCATCATAGGCTTTACTTGAGTGGAGGGAAAGGATTGTATTTTTGTTTTTGTTGATCATTTGACGAAATTTGCACACTTCTCCAATCCGAGTGAATTCAAAGTTCTTGTGCATGCACATAATCAATAGAGGATCTATGTTGATAGGCATTGTATCAAGAGACTTTTTGAGGTAGGAGACATGGTTTTCTTGCAGTTGCAGCCCTATGGGCAATCTAGTTTAAAAAGGTATGGGGCCAAAAAACTTAAAACCTTGCTTCTAGGGTCCCTAAACAGAGTTGTGTAATGTGCTGGTGAGGTGGCTTTTTAGCTGTAGCTACCTGTAAGAGTCAAATCCACAATCTTTCATGTGTCTTGTTTCAAGAAGGCAATGGGACAACTTGCCGCATTTTAAATTGAACTTCTATGGCTCAATGATGAAGGACAATTAATCTTTGTGCCTGGATCGTATACTTGGAAGTAGAGACAAGTGACTATGGGATCCTCTAAAAACTGAGTTCTTGGTGCAATGTAAAGGGTTGCCCAAGGAGGATGCTACTTGGGAGTTGGCTGATATCCTATTTCACACAACCTTGTCTTGCTTGAGGACAAGCAAATTTAGAGAGGGGGGGCTTGTAATGCCCCCTTTTTAATTTGAGCATTGGATAAAGGCCTTGTTGGTAGTTAATTTGGAAATAAAGGTTTTGTTATCAATTAGTAAGTTAAGACCAAGCATTCAATTTGAGTAAGGCGAATCAGTTTCCTAGTTAACACCATTTGTTATCACAACAAATAAGGAACTTGTGTTCATTCTTTTGGGGAGGCAGTTAACAATTAACCATCATCTCTTGGCATAAGAGGGTGTTCAAAGAAAAAGGGAGTATCTTTTGCAAATGAAAAAAAACTGTCAACCACATGTATAGGAAATGAATGATGCTAAAACAATTTGGATCTTGGTGATGTACCCCTTTAAACTCGGATATGTTTACAGCCTTTGGGACAAAAATTCTCAAGTGTGAGATAATTGGAGATCTGTGCAGGATGTCGAAAACCAACAGGGTAATCTGTCTGTTATCTACAGGGTGCCAATGACAATCTTGAATCTAGATCTGTGTTTTGGGCACTCCATTGAGTCATAGTAAAATAGTTCTTTCTATTTGTATGTTTGTGTTGTCAAGGAATAAATAAGTTTCTATGTTGTTACCATTTTTGGGTTGATTTCTGTATGCTTTTAGTGTAGAATATTTCACTTGGGAACCAACCTGAGATGGATGGGGCCTCTCAAGGCAATTTGGGTGAAGAAAGTGCTGATGTCTTAGCTGGGATTCTACAAGTAATTTTAGGTTAAGCATTTGTCAAAATTTGGGCATTAACCTAAACAACAATGTTGGAGTTTTTTGCATTTTGAAAATGTCTCTCTCTTGCTCACCAATGTAAAATTGACATGGCAGTTGTGGAATTTGGTTTGCAAATATTGGTTTCAGCCTTAAAAAAACGAGTGAAAAATTAGAAATTGAATAAAATCCTCAATGACCTCTATTTGGTTAATTAGACATTTTCAAGTCTATTTTGGCTTTTTTCTTCGTGTTTGTTTTGGGTCTTGCTGACAGCTGCTTTAAGGTTTTTTTTTCTGTTCTTGTATTAGTAGTTTCTCATGTTGTTCTGCCCTTGTAATAAAGAGAAGTTCTTGTACTTGCTGACTAACTCTAAAGTTTAACATTCAAAATTGCCCACATGCACACCTAAAGGCTTTGAATACCCAAAGTTAATCTCCTTTGCAAATTCTTGCTCTAAACTTTTGAGGCAACATTCTGAATGGTTTCAATATGGCACGATTCTCTCATTGCTATTAGTTAGAAGGTCCCCAAAATAGTTGAAGACTTGAATATGGCTAAGATTCTAACAGTTTGGTGGTTGTAAATGATACAAAAATTATTTAAACTAAGCTGGACCAGCAGGGTCAAGGAGAACCACTCAAGTACACAAAGTTTAGAGACATGGAAACAGGAAATTGATGTAGAACTCTTGTGCTATGTGCAAATAAATCTGTGAGCATGTCAAGGGGGCGCCTGAGGTGCTCTGAAGCATCTCAGAAATTTCAGTAGCAAGTTGCAGCCTTGTACTCTAATAAGAAAACCAAGAATGTGGAATTTTCTGCTTGTCATAGGTGGCCAAAACATTAAAGGCCAAAGAATGCAAACTCTCTTGCCAATACTTCAAGGCTGCAGGCAATGCACAAAACCCATTCTAGTGGAAGCAGCAAAAAGTCAAAAACATGTCCGAACTGATATTGAGTGAAAACCAAAGGGTCTAACTCTTGAATTGACTTTTTGGACATTCCAACTTGCATTTTGGCATCACGGAAGGGTGTAGAAAGGTATGTACTGTTTGTTGACAAATTTTGGCCAAATGCTAAGCTATTGGTTTGTCTAGCAGAGGTGTCAGTTCTGGGTCTGATTCTTGAACTTGTTTTGAGATCTGGTGTGGTGCTGCTGGGGATTCACACAGTAGTTGGCAAAACGCTATGGGTTATGTTGGACAAATCTGAGCTAATCGGTGAAGAGCCTAGCAGAACCCAATGACGTAGTGGGTGAGTTCAGGACCAAAATCACGAGCCTTGTCTGAACCCTCTGCAAATTGTGTTAAAATTTAAAAATCTGCAATTTTTGTTTTTTGGCTCGACAATCTTACAAAAGAAAAATTATATTAGCTGGTTGCTCTGCATTCACACCACTGAGCAGAGTAGGCAAGTAGAGGACACAGCTTGTTGAGCGGCTTTTCATGAGTGGAAACATGAGACATTTTTACAGTTTTCTCATATCTTGTTTTGGGATTCACACAGTAGTTGGCAAAACACTATGGGTTATGTTGGACAAATCTGAGCTAATCGGTGAAGAGCCTAGCAGAACCCAATGACGTAGTGGGTGAGTTCAGGACCAAAATCACGAGCCTTGTCTGAACCCTCTGCAAATTGTGTTAAAATTTAAAAATCTGCAATTTTTGTTTTTTGGCTCGACAATCTTACAAAAGAAAAATTATACTAGCTGGTTGCTCTGCATTCACACCACTGAGCAGAGTAGGCAAGTAGAGGACACAGCTTGTTGAGCGGCTTTTCATGAGTGGAAACATGAGACATTTTTACAGTTTTCTCATATCTTGTTTTCCCTGCAGCAGACCATGGAAACACTCTACTTGTATTGAAAGCTACTAGAGAAATGTGGATGGGTCCCTAGATGATATTTATTTTTGATGATTGAAGATAATATTAACAGTTGCCCATGGTGGTGTTGAACTTGTATGTGGAAAGCCCTCTAACACAAAAAGTTAAAAACAAATTCAAATCAAGTTTACTTATACAAGGTTGAAGAAAAATACCACAAGAGAAAATAAATTTTACGAATGACTTGAGATGTTATTAACAATTGCCCATGGTGGGGCTTGAATCCACATGTAGAAAACCTTCAAATACAAAACATAAATTAAAACTGATTTACTTACACATGATTGAAGAAATGGTACCACAATTTTTTTTAAAAACAAGGCTTACAAATAAATTAATAATTGAAAATGATATCAACCATCATCCATGTTGAGGCCTAAATCTACATGTAAAATTTTTAGAACGACAAAACAAATTCAAAGCAAATTTACTCACACATACTATGTTTGTGGCTTGACAATTTTACAAAAGAAAAATGACACTCGCTTGTTGAGCTGCATTCATACCACTGAGCAGGGCAGGCAAGTGGAGGACCCAGCCTGTGGAGCGGCTTTTCATCAGTGAAAATAAGCGGCATATTTACAAACTGCTTGCATCATTGTTCTCCCTGCAGTGGAAACACTCGAATTGTATAGAAAGCCACCAGTGAAATTTGGATGCATTCTTGGATGATATATATTTTGGATCCTCTATTTATTTGTTTTCTAGTTCATAATATTTATATACCTTTTTTGTCTATTTTAATTTTTAACTATAATTGGGAAGATTATTTATTTGTTCATTTATTTATAAAGGAAAGTCTTTTTATAGTTTAAAAAATCAAATATAAATGTTTCTAGGATATAATGGGAATTTGGATCTAATGAAGGCCATGCATATATACATAAGTATGATTTTTATGTGCTTTTAACCGCCGAACCCAAAATTTACCATCCTCAATTTTTTTTGGCTGGATCTGTGAACCTAACTTGCGAATCTAAATCAGAACCAAAAATTGCAATTTAGCTTTTTTCATCCCACAAGCTCTAAACATGTTTATGGACACTTATTTCAAAAGAAAGAAGACTGGATTCAACAAAACATCAAGTGGATGAGTAAATGGAATATTCATCTCAATATGTGCCCCTCACATAACAAAGAAATAAAGGTTTTCGTTATGGATAAGTTGTACAAGAGAAATTGGTGTATTGGGATAAGAATGAAGAAAAAATATTATATCAACGAGTTTAATCCCACATACGATCAACTTCATAAAGCTTACATAGGGGCCAATATTTCATGGAGAGCAAAAATTCTTATTGCCCAACTTAGAACTAACTTTCATCAACTTTGTTGTGAGACCAGGCGTTGGAAAAGGCCAAAGAAGAGAGTTTTTTTTTTTGTTAATTCTGGGAATGTAGAATCTGAACAACCTTTTATTGTTGAGTGTGCTATTTACAAGGACATCAGGGACAAATTTATGAATATCTTAACAGCTAGCTCTTGGCATAACTTATTCATCGAGGAGTGCATTGAGAAGTTGGGGCTACTCATCATCAACCTGCATAGGAAAAGAACTGATTTATTGAATTCGCCAGGGTGTCCTATAGCCTTTGTTTAGCCTCATGGACGTTAAAATCTTCTTCTTCTTCTTCTTTATCTTTGTATCTTTCTCGTCCTATATAATGATTATTCTGGGTTAGAGGGTCATAGCAATAATTTTCTACAATTGAAATGGTTCCTTCAATTGCATTCTGTTTTCATATAAGAAATTAATTTTTTTTATAAGAGACGATGTATCCATACAATCTTTTTAACCTTTTTCCTGCTCTGAGCATATCGTCTTTAATCTATTTCACTTTCCCTCTTTGGTTGTTATCTTGTGGATAGTGAACAAGTTTTTAATTTAATTGATCTGAATTTTCCAATTACTCCAAGAGTCTGAATATGCCTGTCATTTATACCAAATAAGCTCCAAATATATATTGCTGACAATTTGCTTGGGTTCAACATTTCAAAAATGTATTTTTTCCCATTGTTTTGTTATATATACTTTGCATCCTTTCTTTTCTACTATTAAATCATAACCAGCAATGGGAGATGTCGTAAGAGCCATTTTTCTAGCAATTCTAATGTTTGCTTCTCTTAATCTTCTTTTTCTGCATAACTCAGATTATAATGCTTTCTGGATGTAGGGAAAATTATCCTTATTAACACATTCGCATTCTTAGGCTTCCACATTTAAACATTAGGAAGGAGATTTTAAGGACACATTAAACTGAGGGCATCATTCTTCATCATTGCCTTCTTTTGCTAGAACAGTGACACTGATTTCATTAATATTTACATCATTCTTATCTCCATATAAGTTAATTGTCTTTTCTTTTCGAAGTAAGTAAAATAATATATAGGATAAAGTAAAAAATCAATGTAGATTTGAATCTATAAGGGCGTGTCACACTCGATATTGGCATCTTCCTTGGCAGTGACCTTAAAAACCATTTTTATCTGTACCTTTAACGGTCCCAGTGTTGCACTTCTTGTCTGCATATTCTTCTGTGTAATTTGATGCATCTTTCTTGATTGCCATCTATTCCGTTAGTACAAACATTTCAAAATTCTGGTATGGAAACTATAAATGCATTCGAGATAAACTAATGTATAAGTATACACCATTTATTGTACCCCTTATGAAGACAATTTAGTTTGACCAATCTTGTTAAAAGGGTGAGAGTACATTTTTATGGGATGACGGTTTTAGTAGCTGTCTTTGCATACATTTGAGGCTACATTAAAATTTCCTCTTTGCTATCTTTGATTTTGCTGATTCCCTGGCTTTGAACCCATATGTTTGGGGTCAATGCCAATTTTATCTTTTTAGAGCTGCTCAATGGTGGTCCCCACAAGTGAAACATGGGACATTTGCGCTCATTTTATATTTTAAGATTTGTCGTTTTTTTCTAAATTATATAAGATTTATGAAGCCTTGAAGTGGCATCCTATTTGGGCAAGTTTTTTCAGACACATTACTAATTTCTTGGGTGCTTTTCTGTAAAGTGGTGTTTTCTTATTCACTGCCTTAGGAATTCCCCACATGCAAAGTGCCATTCAAAGATTGTTAGATGCTTTTGGTTCAAATGTCAGTCACATCAATTTTAAATAAATGTTTAAACTTTAAAGCCTTTTAAGCATGTTGGGCAACCCAGTGAAACAAGATTTGTCTTGTGGCCGTAATCTTTGATCGTACTAGTTATTTTTATGATTATCTAGTGATTAGGGGTATTGGGTTATCAGTTTATTGTTTACGTATGACATTTAAATGTGCATTTTTTCGGCACATGGGTCCAAATCTATCCGAGATATATATGTTCATTTTATTCAGTCCTGTTGTTGTGTTGTTCATTTATCAGTATCTTTATTGTTTAAATCTTTGTGGGATTAAATTGCTACACTAGACTAGCTTTAATAGTTCAAGCACAAGGTTGGCTGTCTCTTGCATAAGTTTGACTTTTAGGTTTTATAACATTTTATTACTGCAGTCTTGAACACGGATTGATACTCTCTCATGATGATTGCATTGTTAGGTTGTTCAGTTTTGAAGGTTGATGCGGTAGCTTTAGCTTGTCCAGCTTAAGTATTTGGTTTGAGAAAGTTCTTAAAGGAGAGATGCTAGGTCTTATATCACATCTCCCTTAGCTTCAGAAGTGTGGGTGTTTAAGAAGCCCCATTGTGCTGACATAGAATTTTAGATCCCAGAAACTCTTCAGAGGAAATCACAGCTTACTGCTTTAGCAATTGCCCTATGTTCATGGTTGCTAAAATAATTTTCTTAATGCGGGGAAGCTTGCTATTGTGTGTGCCCGTGGCATTGGTATTTGTGCAATGACATAGATTCTGTAATGAAGAATCTAGTAAGAAGCTAAAACCCAAGTTGAAAATTTCATGAATCTGATCCTGGACCTTTTGAGGTAACTCATTTTTTCCCTTTGGAAAATGCTTCATAATTCTGCATTAATTTGCATAGGTCCTGGTGAGAATATGAATGATAGACTGAAATTTATTGGTATCTTTTGTATCATTTGCTTTATGTTTTTAATAGAGTTTATAATTTTTTTGAGCATTGTCCTTGTTACAGGCTTGTGCCATGGAGTCTGGATCACAGTTATCACAAACCTTTTCCACATCTATTCAGGAACATCTTGAATCTCCTGACATGGGTGAGATAAACAATGGTTCTCCTGGTTCTGGTGGTCAGAATAATTTCTGGTGTTACTTGTGTAGAAAAGTTGTTTTTGCAGAGCCAGAGAGACCAGGAGACAATTTGGCAATGGTTTGCTGCGATTGTCATGGTGGCTTCATTGAGACAATGACTGCAGGTCAGTATTTGCCTGATATGGGCCGTTCTCATTATCGGAGGCATCGAAGGAGAGGAGATAGTTCTGGTCAAAGTGTGGAGAGTGTAGAAAGTGTGTACTCGCATCCCGTTTCACAGTTGCTTCAGCTTCTGGGTCAAAATTCACACGAGAGCTCGATATTTGATCAGGGTCTACGTTCTGACCAAGAACTTGATTCAGGGAGAAATGTATTGACAGATGAGCAAACCTCTCACATTCCTATAACCCGCCCTTTCAGCCAAAGAAGAGCCGCTGCATCAAGTATGGGGAGTGAAGGGTATGATCATATGGAGTCCTTCTTAGGTGATAGTGATACTAATATTACCTTCAGTGGACATGGAACATATTTAGGAGAGAGTGATGGAAATATCACTCTTACTGGGCATGGAGCTAATTCAGATGCCTCAGGAGATGTCTTAGGGGATGGCCATAATTTTCTTGATGGTGATATGTTCCTAATTCACCAGGATGAGGAGAGTCATGCTGATGGAGACAGTGAATCTGGGCTTGAGACTATACATGCAGGTCGATATGATTGGGATTCTATAGATGAGAATGATGATGGAGAATGGGAAGCAGGAGGTGAAGATGAATTTGGAGTTGAAGGTAGAGAAGGAACGGGAGAAACAAGAGGAGCTTCGAGTGCTGAAGAAAGTAGTGAACAATCTGATCACCGATCACAAGTACGGTCAAGGAGATCAATGTGGGATATTCGTAGACATCAGCGGAGGAGGATGAACTTTGACATCAATTTACACGATTTCATTCCAGATGTCTTTGAACATTTTGGGGGTAATAATTCCGAGGCAAGCTTGGAGCTTCGTGATGGGCCATTCTATGTTGGGAATCCTGGAGATTACCTTGATGCAAGGGGTTTTGAGCAGCTATTACAACATCTGGCTGAGACTGATAACACTAGGAGAGGAGCACCTCCTGCTGCACAATCTGCTATACAGAAGCTACCTTTGATTTGTATTGAGAAGGTGCATGAGGAGGATGGGAGTTCAGTATGTGCCATCTGTAAAGATTCTCTAGCGCTTGGGGACCAAGCCAAGCAGCTTCCTTGCAAGCACCTGTATCATCCTGATTGCATTTTGCCATGGCTGAGTGCTCGGAATTCATGTCCAGTTTGTCGTTATGAGCTACTTACCGATGACCACGAATATGAAGAAGAGAAGAGAAATGCAATTAATAGAGCCAATCGCTATAATGAGCACAACTTCACTCAGGAAACCTATTCTGAATTCTCCACCAACACAGAGGATCTGGAGAATGTTGGTTCTGAGCAACATGAGGCAGAAAGTTTACTAGAAACATTCAGAGCACTTGGAAGCCCTCATCTTACCGATTTTGATGAAGAACTCCATGCAGAGGGAATAATTACTCATGAAATGGAAGAAGAGCATGTTGTCTCGGAACATGCTCTTCTGCAAGAGACTGATCATGAGGTTACTGACAGTTTTTCTGAAAGCAAGGAAGTAGGTGCTTCTCAAACTTCAGGAAGAAGATGGTTATTTTTGGCTGCAGGGCCTGTTTTAAGTGTTGTTGGCCTTGTACTGGTTTTGTGCTTTGGAAACCGTTTAATAGGTGGTAGGATTCAGCATAATAACACACAACAGTACTTCCAAAATTCCCATGTACAACAAATAGTTCCAAATGAAGTGAACAACCGAAGGAGATGGTGGAACCTTTTCAGGAGGTGAGAAGATTGAAAAATCACCAAGTTGTTGATTTAAGAAATTTAAATGGATCTTCTAATGTTTGATTTTGTTGTTTAGATTTTGGGCCCATGGTTTGTTTTGACCTGAATGCAGGTAGTAACCATTGGATCAATATATATATTTCTGGTTTGTTACAGTTGAAATATTATTATTTCTCTCTCTAATGTTGTTTCAAACTAGAATCTATGATCTGGTTTTGTGATGGAACATGTACAAAAGACAAAGATATTGGTTTAGTTAACATGGCTTAACAGATGTAATTAATATTAAACTGTTGATTCGACAAATGTGTTGTGCAGTTTGTATAGACTTAGAAGATCAAACAAGAGCTTTTGTGAATCAAATTTTCTAACATGCATAGGCATATTTTGGGTTTTGGAGTCCTTTTAAAATTCCCATTTGCCATTTAACTTGCTGAAGTACAGGTTAGTATTCCTGTAGACTGACTTTACTTATTGGGGGATGTAAGTTTTCTATTTTCCTTTCTTTGCTAGCAAATGCTGGCTTTCACTAACTAGTTTTGGAAAGCAAATGGGACCTTGTATTTGTTAATTGCAGCAATGTAGGACCATTAGAGCAACATAATTTGTACTGTCTTTAGTTCTTGGGAGATAGAGAATCTTATGTTTGTTGTTGGCATCAAGAATTTTATTTCTACAAATCCCCATTTCCTGGGATGACCCTCAGAATTTACATTTTGATATATGTATAATTGCATGAAGAAATTATGATTATGAAGTAAAGCTTGGTCATCGAGGGTGCTAATTAATTTTTAGAATGAAGAATATCATGGCAGGGATGGTTTTCCAATTTATAGCTTCTCTAAAGCATCTGAGATTCAAGACAAATGTATCATTTGGCAGCAAATTACGAGCAGGAAACTCAAGTGATCAATAGGAATCTTACGTTTTAGATGTTGAGCTTCCACAATCCATTATATTTCAGAGAACTTTTTCTAGAACAACCGTGACAGTTTTAAACATCTATATTTTGGACTGAATTAGAGGGAAAGGAAAAAGTTATTACAAATACATATGCTCTATTAAGCTTCTTTTCTATAGGACTTAGAAATGTAAATGAAAACTTTGCAATATAAAATTAATAATTATGTTTTGACTAATTAAAAGGAAACACTTATGCTCCATTAAGCATCTTTTCTAGATTTCTATTGGAAATATTATGCCCTATTAAATATATTTTCTAGGCTTATTACATGCATCTCTTATACTCATTGTTAACTAGATGTTTTTATCTTGTTTCAGAATTTTCATGCAAATTTACTCGCTCCCCTTAATTGAGGGACTCTTGTAGCTAAAATAGGTAATGAATCCTTTTGCTAGTTCATATTTATGCAATAACACTTGGTTGGATCCTCCCGGGCTAGTTTATTGCTTCAAACCTTAGTAAGGCTGTTGGGCATCACCAAAAGTGGTGCATAGCAAATACAAAATTATAGCTAGTCCCCCGCTAATTTGTGGAATCTGAGACACGATTTCCATTTGCAAAGGTATGGTATTTAAGGTCAAGATTCGATTTTTGCAGGAATGGACTTGAATAACACAATAGTCGAAGGGCGACGTTCATTAGTCTCAACGCAAATGGCTACATTGTTATACTATCCCTTTTTGGAGTCATGCAAGAAATATTTGAATATTGGCTCCTCTTCCATAACTTGATTTTTTTTTTAATGAAGGATTGGCACTTAAATTTCAAACCTGAAAACAAAATCTGTTGCATTCTTATATGTATTCATTTTTTCAAAGATTTCATTACCATGTTGGCAAGAATAGGTGGTAAAAGGTGTTGGAGATTTGTTGTAGTGATCCAGTTCTTCAACCTCAAACATGCTACGATCCATAAATCACGCCTCAAATCTTGGCAACGTGTTATCTCACCAAGTCGTCTAAGAACACTTAAAATGAACACTTTCTCAGAAAAATTACTGAATTTGATCACATAGTACAATGTGATCTAGCAACACAAATAGGACACAATCTAGAAACATCAACAAGCAACATGAAATACCACAACAGCAATATAAACATCTCTGACTTAGAATTCATCATTGTCTTTGCACTGTTCATCAGGAAAACAAACAACCACCTTTGTCATATAAGAAAAATAGATTGTCAGCATCCAAATCACAAACCATTCAGAGTTGAGGACACACATCCATGTACTAAACTCACCACCAGGTTAGCAACCAAAAATATTGCATAACTGATTCATACCGTTCCAAAAACTGCAACACTATTACTTACTAAACAACTAGAAAATTGTCCTATGATAAATCACTCATAACTTCCTCAAATCCCAATGTGAACCTCTGCAACTTGATACAGATATTCCTCAACACATATACAGTTGCACAACATATGATACTCAATACAGTAGCCAAACTGATCAAAACACTTTCCTGAACAAACTAGAAACATTGTCCAAAATAGTGAAATATGTTGACATCAATGTCAGCACATATATGCAATATATCCAAACATTAAATCATCGTTGATCTTGTAAAGTAAGATCTTGAATTCTTCAGTTTTAATAAAATTGTCATATCTAGTGTGGTTTGTGGTCAAAATATTGACACAAATTTTTTGATGGAATTAGAGCCTCTCGTTCTATAAAGATATGAAGTGGTGACATAGACATTAATATAACTATTGGACGATAAGCCCATTCTATTCTTTAGCAAGGAAATAATGCCCTCTAGAGGCCAAACTTGCAATGCCCTCGAGACAAAACTTGCAATGTTTCTTAATGCCTTTCGTTTAGCATGAATGCAAATTTGAACGCTAGCGATGCTTTTACAGTAGTAAAGTAGATTATCAAACTAATTACTCTTCTAGGCTTAAGTAATCTACAAATATATATGGTTTATTAAGAGATTGTGTTGATGACATCATCAATATTAATATGTCAATGAATGTGGATAAAACAAATAATCTTATAACCCTAATGATGGTTTTGTTGGACTCTTTATCACATCTCGTGTTTCCTCTCATACATCTTCCGAACTCTAGTTTAGACTTCACCCGCGTCTAATCAATGCTCTGTCCTTTTATCCCCTAATCCTTCTCATTCCTTTAGTTAATCCATCTTACATATCTTAACCTTTTAGCTTTGCTCCCTAGCTCTTTCTCTTCGGTCTTCTCTCCACCCTTTCTACTTGACACTCTTATGGAAAATCTCTTGCACCTCTTGAATAGGTATTGTAATATTGTTAGGAAGGTGGCTTGTACCCCATGTGTAATAACATTTTAAGGTTCTAAGCTGTGGTTTATCTAGGGCGACATGCCACACTTTGTATTTGTATATTTTCTTATGTTGTAATTGTGGTCTATAACATCGAGAATGTAAATAATTAGGGTTCACATGTAGACGAATAAGCAAGATATAATTAATGAGATGTTGGGATTGAATGCGTTGTTCACCTTGAAAATTTTAAGGTTTGTTAAAATTCAATCGTTTATTGATGATAGAATGATGTCTCTCCAAAAGAACTTGGTCTGGGCAAAATGGCACATTCAAAAGAGAAGAATTTTTATCAGTGTTTTGGACTATGTTTGAGCCCACATTATCCTCATGGTGGTAGTTTGGAACTTCTCAAGCCCGCTTGAGATGTAAGTTGTAGTAGTAGGTTGAGCAAGGTTACTTTGCAAACATGCTATCAAATTTGTATTATAGATGAGCAATGATATATATATATATATATATGGTTGCATGTGGTCTGTTTTCAAGCATGAAATTATTGCATGTTAAGTTATTGGTTGATGGACAAGTGTTAGAGATGATATTGATCTCCATGCTAAAATTGATGTTGGTATTGTATGCGTTTATTTGTTAAATTATAAGGGTTCCATGAAAGGAAACAAGCATGTGAAAACACTTCACAGTCTCATATTTGAAGAGTTATATGCAAATAAAAATAATCCTTTCAATTACCAAGAAAAATATATTATCCAAAATTATATAATAACACAAGCTTACAGGGGGAAAATCTTGTTGAGAGAAAAAATCTCATTAAAATATGAACTAATTATAATATTAGCAACAAAAGGTTATAATACATTCTCAAGGACATGTACTTCTAGGAGCATCAGCGATGTCAAATGTTATAATATCGTAGGTAAGAATATATTAAAAGACTTTAATATATATCAGCGGCTTGCAATATGAATGATTCAAAAGTTTTTCCAGATATAAAAGAAGTTAATAGATATCACAATCGGTTTAATAAAGATTATGCAGCGGTCAAAAGAATATAGTTTATGCAGAATTATTATCAAAGGTATATATTATAAAGTATATATATTTATCAAAGGTTGATACTACAGCGATAAAGTTAATCAGCGATATGTTATCGAAGGTGGATGGATTTACTACAGCAGTCGATACATTAATCATTGTTAATTTAAAAAAAAAATTAAAGTTAATAATATTAATTTTAATAGTTAATAACATTTTTTGAAAAGACACCTTTTCACTCTTGAAAAGTCATAAATTTTTAAGGGACATAATGTTTCACTCAAATATGAGTATATATATATATTCAATCTTTTTGTGGAAATAAAAATGAAAAGTCAGCATGTGAAAGAAGAGAAAGAAGAGTAGTGGGAATAAAAGGATAGAAAAGTTAAATGCTTATATATTCAGATTTTTATTTGACATATATATTATGAATATACAGTCATAAAGGCATACTTTGAAAATAAGAGGAAAGCTATTGGTTGACTTAGAGAGAGCAGATTGTGTCCATCATCAGTTGAATAAAGCAACAACGTCCAAGTGGAAGAAAATTTGAAAACAGTGAGTTGGTGTTCACGAATCCAGTCAGGGGGAGTTGGTGCTTCCAGTAGGTCGGTGCCTGCGAAGTGTGGGAGTTGGTGCTTCCAGTGAGTTGGTGCTCATAAACATAGAGGTTGGAGCCTCTAGTAGGTTGGTGCCTACAAAACATTGTAAAAGAACAATATTATATAAAAGCAAATTATTTTGTGGTTTTCTCCCATATTGGGTTTCCATGTAAAATTTGTGTTCATGTGCATAATTGTTTATTTGAATGATTGAAATTATTTTTTGAATAAAAGTATTTAAATTCAAAAAGGTTATTATACTGATTCACCCCCCCCTCTCAGTATAATCGTGTGCTCTTCAACACCCCCACATACACAGGTATATATGTATATGTATATATATACACATACACACCCCCACATACACATGTACATGTAAATATACATATACACATACATATTCATATTTATACTCATACACACACACATGTATATGTATATATATAGATTTTTTTTTTTTTTTTTGTGTGTGTGTACATACATACATACATACATGTTAGTATTTAATGGTACTAAGAGGGGTGAGGGGGGAGTGAACTAGTACAAACATGTAACTTGTTGGTTCACAAAATGGATTTTATACTTTGAAAGCCACCAATATACCTACAAATAGATTTTTCAGGAGTGGTTAATTCCAAATATAGGGAAATTTGAGGCAATTGGATCAACTATAGGGACAAGACTACCCTTTGCACTTTTGGTTCTGCAAGACCAAGGCGAGTACACCTAGTCCAACTCAACATACAACATTCTACAATTCTCTCTAGATTTTAATAGTAGAAAATGATAAGAAAATACTAAATATGACCAATCATTCATTGATTCTCAATTACCATAAAGAACATATAACCTTATAACCACAATATTTAAGGAATTCTGAATGGTTATTTAAAATTTGCAAAATATAATCAAACCCAACCAAACATATATCAATGTAGAAAATATTTGTTCCTGAAGTGTGCCTTATCCATTGGACAATATTTCTAATGCAAAAGAAGAAATACAAAAACCAACTAACGTCAATGATTCATGACCTACAATACTACCACCTTATGACAATATTTATCCATTCAACCCAGACCCATACTTCTTATGAAAATCCTTGTGTAAACCAGATGAATTTATGTTCTATCTAGAGCAGTTTAATTCGATCCTAGATCAAAACTAAGGAATAACAACATACACACAGATAAACTCTATGCAATGAATAAAAAAATTCATAACTCAAGAGATGAACACACATAAATGACTTGAATCTGAAATATTTGTATTATATATGATGAATCATGTTCTTGTATACACTTTGCTTCAAAATATAAACCGCTACAATATAAATAGCTAAAGACCTGAAACTTTCTATTTCTATATGGACATAGTCTAATATAATTTGCTATATCCCTGACTGAAAACTAATAAAATTTTCTATCTCAGTTTTCCATCCACTTCTTAATGATCTTGGGAATCCTTTTATGGAGCAAGGATTGCAACAAGCTTCAGATCATTTAGGCAAAGTAAGCTCTCAACCACCAAAACTACTTGTGACAACACGAAGTTATTACATAAAGGACGACCAAAAAATCTGGAGATATCATAATCAAACTTGATTTACATTGTAGGGGCAACCATAGCAGGCGAATTGCAAGGATAAAATTTTCTTCATTAAAAGATCACTCGCCCTAAGCTTCTCAATCAATATCAGAACTGTCTCACCTACCTCTATGTGGTAGGGGCTTGAATTTATCTGACATTTTTCTCATACCATAATCTCCTTCTAGAAGAATGTCCCTTGCAATATCATATTTTAATGATGATCAAAGAAAAAAAATTAGATTTGATCGACCGATATAACACTCATTTATCAATTCTCTATTTGCAATTCTTTCCTTCCCATTTATGCAAAATAAATCGGATTAGATAAAAAATCCAATCTGCCTGGCTTGCCGACTCCACTAACTTGTCATCATTTTTAACCAGGAAGCACCAGATGTTATCATGTGATTGGTTTGACCTTCCTCCTTTCCCTTCAATTTACCAACTTTGTTGAAAATACTTCATCATATTTCAAAACTGCAACCTCAACGGGTAAAAATCAGAGCATTTCACATCATAAAATGAAATTTAAAATAGAGCCGTCGATCTAATCCATCTCAACATATCGTGCGGTCTACAAAAATCAAAAGATTGACGACCTCCACATTACTCCTCATGACTGCGAATTGACCAATCAGAAAGCATCATCTCAACTCCACATGGTGCTTAGGTCCCACCTTTTTTCTCTTTATCAATCTGGACACACGTCATCAAGGCACGATGCCTTGATCAATACCTTTGTTGCAGGTTTTGATCATGGGATTACGCCTACCGTCTGATCAAAACTGATCTCCCCATACTTTACCACCTTTCAGCCTGTGCGATGTGGTGTCATCTTGGACATGCGTCATCAAGGCATGATGCTTTGATCAATAACCAATGAGCAACTCTTGATCATGGGAATATGACTACCGTCCGATCAAAATTGATTTGACTTCCTTTTATCTTCTTCAATACCAGTCAAAATAACAGTTGTCACTTAGGCGTGATCCCACAAAGACTAAAAGGTATGCAACTTTGGTTAGCGACATCATGCCTCCCATTGGATCAAACTTGATCTGCTCGATATCTATCTTCTCCTTTAGCCTTAACCAGGTCCCACCACCAGCTACGTGTCACTCAGGCGCGATGCCTTGAAGGGTAAACTCTTCGCGTCTTCTAATCACATGATCACGCCCATTGTTGGATCTAAACGGATCTAACTTTCTTTTAAAACATGACAAAGACTTTAGACTTAGGAAAAATAATTCACGGGTCCCGCTAGGAATCATAACTTAATAAGACTTGGCCCCTTTGAACAACACTTAAGAAACATGTTTTAAAACCAACTTAAGTGACTCCTAAAAAGTAACGAAGAAATATAAAAATCGAGGGATACTTAGGTTTTAAAATAAGGAAAACACTTAGGGCTTGGATAAAATAAAACCTAGGGCATCATATGAACAAGATTTCAGACACAACTTAATATAGAGGGCTAGAAAAATATTAACAATATGAGATTTCCACAATCCATTGATAATAATGAATAAATTTCTGGATTCGATTGTGTATGAGTTTTTAGCATCGTAATTGAATCCATAAATTTATTCATTATTAGAAAAATATTTACAGTCCTAACAATGACTCTAATTGGGGATGTATGTCTCTTGCAGGCATAGCAAGATTATAGGATCTCAGGGTTAAGCAAACCACCTAGAGAAAGAAAACTACCCTATAACACACAACTGAAACAAACACACAACAGAAGGAAACACACTATGAACAAATATACACATCTAAAACCTACTATTCATGGATAATGAGAACTTCAGGAGAAGTAAAATTTCAAGAATCGTCCATGAACTGACAATTCTAAAATATTTCCAATCAAATCCTTACGAATGTAAGAATCAAAACCCCATTTACTATCAATGATATATGGTCCCAACCAAATAGGATCAAATTTACCATGTTTTCCTTTATCCTCTAGTCTGACGTTCCACATTAAGACCAAATCATCAATATCAAAACTCCTTACAATGGTTCTTTTGTCATATAAATTATTGCATTGGAGCTGCAACCTGATATTTCTATCATGTGCCTCCCTTCTTGACTCATCCAACTGTATCAAGTCATCCATTCTGATTCTCATTTCATCATCCAATTCATCATCATAAATCTAGACAAACTTGTACATCTGCAACAAATTATTTTGTGGCAACCTAGCATGTATACCATATACTAAATCAAAGGGTCTACAACCAATAGCCTTTTTCATTGTTACTCTGTCAACCCACAGTGCTTGCTGCAATTTTGAATCCCAAGCCCTTTTGTTCTTATCCAACACTCTTTTTCAGATTTTTTTTTATCAAACTTTTATTACTGGATTCAGCTTGACCATTCCCCCGTAGGTGGTATGGGGACGAATAAGAAATTTGGATCTCATATAGTTGGGAAAAATCATTAAATTCTTTAGACCTAAAACACTTTGCATTATCTACCACTATAGTTTCTGGACAACCAAACCTTGTGAGGATGTTTTGCAATACAAAACCAGTTACAACCTTACTAGTGGCTCTCTTAGTGGGAATAGCTTCAACCCATTTGGTAAAATAATCAGTTGCCACCAGAATCCATGAATGATCTCCACTAGATTTGTTAGAAATTTATCCAATGAAATCCATACCCCACTTTTGAAAAGGTGCTTCAAATGTCACAGGCTTTAAAGGAAAATTTCCATCAAACTTCAGCTTACCTACAAATCTTTGACATACATCACACTTCTTGACAAATCTATGAGCATCTTTAAAAATAGTAGGCCACCAAAAACTAGACCTCAAGATCTTATGTGCAATGGTCTTAGCCATGTAATGACCACCACATACACCATTGTGCATTTCTTCTAATAGATCCTTGAATTTACCATGGTCTACACATTTTAGCAAAACTCCTGCATTGCTCCTCCACCACAACTCACCTTTCAAAATATCATATTTAATAGCATGCAAATTGATTGTTCTCTTCTTACTATCATCCATCTCAGGAGGAAACATCATTTTTTGTAAGTATCCAATAATATCTTTATACCATTCACAACAATCCAGACCACACATGTAAGATCTTTTCTCTTCTTCAAGCATGTTTATATGATTTGCATCTAAGTTTCTTTGAGCCATTAGTTTTGCTAATCCTAGGACTCTAACCAACTTTGTGATCTGAATGTCTATATTGAATTCTTGAATTCTGTTTATCCACCTACATCTTCTTCCTGAAACTTCTTGCTATACTAAAATTTCCTTCACAACAGCACTAGGCACATAAGCAACTATGGTCGCTCCAACCAAGTAACATTTGAAAACCTTAACAACCTTGACCAAAGCTATGCCTACTTTTCATTAATATCATATTTCAATTCTGCTGCCTGTAAGGACTTGCTAAAGAAAGATATAGGCTGCTCAAAACCCTCTGGGTTCTTTTGTAACAAGATTGCAACAATACTATGGTATGAGGCAGCATAAATTTTTTGCATGGGCTTACCATAGTTAGGTGTCCTCAATATATGGGCATCTTTGATAGCTTGCTTAATATTTGAGAAATCCCTAGATGCTTCTTCACTCCATTCTACTTTAGCTCCCTTCTTTAACATTTTAGAGATAGGAATATTGGTCTCAACAAAATTTATAATGAGCCTTCTTAAAAAAATTACCTTCCCAAAGAAAAATTGAATTCCTTTGACATTCTTAGGCTAAGACACTTTATCAATAGCAGCAACCCTTTTAGGATCAATCCTAACTCCATCCTTAGACATAATATTCCCTAAGAGCTTACCTTCTATGACCCCAACAACTCACTTCTTTAGGTTAAGTGAAACCCCATAGTCCAAAGCTCTTACAAAAATCTTTTCAAGATGACCATAGTGTTGACATTCTTTTGCTAAATAAGCTGTAAGGTCATCTTGGTAAATGACTACAAATTTATTTATGAAATCTGCAAATGCCACATCCATGGCTCTTTGAAAAGTTGCCCTAGTATATGTCAAGCCGAGAGACATTCTGATATATACATAAGTACCCCATGGAGTGTAAAATATAATTTTGAATTGCTCAGATTCCTTGACCATAACTTGGTTGTATCCTGAAAACCCATCCATCATTAACATTAATTAAGATCCAGTAACTCTCTTTAGCATGGCTTCCATGTTTGGCAAATTAACCATAGTTGTCCTTTAATGAATTAATATTCAAATTTATGAAGTCTACACAGAGTCTCATATCTCCATTCTTTTTCCTCACTAGGACCAAGTTAGACACCCATGTTGAATGTATGATGGGTTTTATGACCCCGACATCTCCCATTTCTTTCAATTCTTCTTGCATATTTGGTGCCAATGCCAGATTTACAGGTCTCAATTTTTGTCTGAAAGGTTTTGTACCTTCCTTCAAAGGAATCTCATGCTGAAAGAGATCTTCTCTATAAGCCTTCAAATCATCATAAGAACACGCAAAAACATGCCTATACTTTCTAAGAAGATCAATCAATGAATTTCTAACTTTATGAGACAAATTCTTACCAACATATACATTTTTAGGAGCTTCAGTTGTTCCTAAGTTCACTTCTTCCAAGTCCCGTGGTTCATTTATAGTCTTTGCATAATAAGACTTATCCTTATTGTCAAATGCTCTCTCAAGAACAACCAATCCCTTTGGGACTCTATTTGATTTCAGTTCTAAGACTTCCTTACCAAAAATAGTATCCTTACTATCCCAGGTTTCCACATAACCATTGAAATCCATCTTTTTATTTCCAAAGTTGGCCTCACAATGCAAAAAACTTAGAATATCAAAATCATCTTCAAAAACTTGCCATCTCTCAACATTATTTGGTATGGAAGGCTTGGATTGAAACTCTATCTTAGAGATTCATGGATATGTGACATCTTCTGGCCTCAGAGAAATGTTAGCTAGAAAATATTCCATTCTATTCTGGCCTCTATCCATCCAATCAATACCAAATGCATCAAAATTTTCCAATTCATCCCAAACAACATTTTTGTATTGCTTCAATCTTTTGTTCTTAGAAGCATTTTTGGATCTAATCTGAGATATCACTAGTTCAGAGTCTCCAATCACTTTGAGATCTCTTATTCTATGTCTTGAGGCCAACCTCAATCCAATCAATAGAGCCTCATATTCTGTAATGTTATTTGTACATGTAAACCTTAAAGAGAAAGAGAACTTGAAAGTCCTACCACTATGAGCTATCGACAAAACTTCTGCACCAGATCCCTCCTTAGAGCTTGCACCATCAAAATGCAAGGTCCATAAACCACCATGGTCTGTCAGATTATCTTTGTCCTCAGATAAGAGCATAGGTTTAGCTTTTCCTTCAACCTTTATATCTTGCACTTGAAAAGAATCAATGTCAGTGTCAAGGAAACAATTCATATTATCATCTTCAGTTTCCTCAATCATGTGGGAAGTTCTAATTTCCTTGGACACTTTGACATTCTCACCAATGATATTAAAATTTACAAAGGACAAATCACATTGAATACTACCTCCCATTAAAGAACTCCATTTTCTTGATAACAACATTCCATATTGGGGAGGAATATCAACAACCAAGGCACTCATTGCCAACAATTTGTCAGGGTATGAAGCTAGCCTATAAGGAAGAGCCTTAATAGTACCAATGATAGGTACCTCTCTGGAATCTATTGCCTGACATCTTCCATGAGTATCAACTTGTAATCCCATTGACTTCATTAGCTCTGCATGCATAACAATATTAGATGCTCCAGAATCAATCATGTAATTTTTTAGCATCTTAATTACCATTTATAACTAGAGTAAAGAGAAAAGGATCTACAACTCCCAAGGAAGTATTTATAACATTATTATCCAAATAAATTTGAGAGATATTTGAAACAATTTCTTTTGATTCCTTCCCATTGTTTTCAGACTTATCCTCTACCCTTTCCAATTTCTCATTATCTTCTGATTGCTGAATTTTTGTGGAAAGTACACCATTCACCCATGTTAGGACCTTTTCTTTATGTTCCCCAATTCTCATCATCTCGAATAATAGGACCTTGACAATAATCTGTGATAAAAACTTCTCCATATCAACAAGGGTGTACTTTACATCAAAAAAATCTTATTTCACAATAAAAACATTTCCATCCTTAACTTGAAAGGCTAGATTCAACCCATCTTTCTTTTGTTGCTTACTATATCCTTGGGGAGAGGGTATATTTGTTTTTGGTGTTTGTACTTTTACCATATATACAATGTTTAGACCATTTGACTTATTTCTTTTCTTAACCTTGATCTTCTTGACACCTTCAGCAGGTTTTCCCTTCTCTCATATTTGCTTGGTGTCTACTTTGTTCTATTTAATGAAAAAACTAGTTGGTCTACCATCTACATTACCAAATGTTCTGTTTCTTAAAACATAGTTACTCATTTCTTGAGTAACCATATCAATAGTAATTTGTGTTATTTTTTCATCAGACGGTCTTCTTAACACAATGGGTTCTTCACCCTTTTCTGTATTACATCTTACATCATTAATTTCTTCCTCTTCATCATCAGAAAAAACTTGTTGATGATAAAATTCTTTTCTACTTTGCAAGCCAGAAAAATCTTGGTTTTCATCTTCATCTGTAGAATCTACTTCATCCCGCACATGTGAAGAAGTCATAGAAAAACCATTATCATCATATGATTCATCTTCTTCATCCCCTAGTCCCTCACTTTCAGATACATTAAAAGCAACAACACAATAATCAAGATTATGTGGGGATTGACAAGCTACACACTATGGAACACCATCATTCATATTAATAGAGTTCTTTTGTAAAGGATCAGGGGTTTTATCATCAGATTTATCTTTCTTATTCGGGATAACATGCCTCCCATCCTTCCATTGGGTACTGTAAGGGTAATTTTGCAACCTTGGATGCCTGTTAAAATTGCTAAAGGAAGGTTTCTCATTATTGGCAGCCTTGTTGTTCCTATTTTGTCTAGGATTCAAATCTTTTAAAGCATTTAAGATCTGCTTCAAATTATCTTCCTCTTCGGGTTTCACATTAGAGGGCTTATCTGATTCTTTCTTACCAAACCTAGGAGGCTTCCAATCTTCCCTTCTACCCAATTTCCCTAATACTCTTATATTACTCTCAATGTTAACAACTAACCTATAAGCTTACCTAATGGTTCTAGGATTCTTATCCCTGAGAAGATATCCCATCTTGGCATCAAAATCATTTAAATAAGTTGCAATACATACCTTCTCATCAAGCTTCATTACTTGGAAGATCTTATGCATGGCCTTTTGAAACCTTACATTGAATTCAACCACTTCCTCATTATGATTCCTTTTGATATTGTTGAATTCATTTAGCATGAAACCTTCATTGGTATTTTCACCATATTGATCCTTGAAATTTTTTATAAATTCATCTTAGGACCCTACACAATCATGTGGTAGTCCTCTAAACCAATCCCTGACATCTTCAGTTAGTGATTGGACAAATATTTCACAATCACATCTTCATGCTCAATTTCATAGTCATCCATCATATCAATAAAATTATTTAAATGTTCTTCACATGTAATGGCATTATTTCCAATAAATTTAGGAAGCTTCTCTCCAACTTCATTTGGAATTGTATTAGGATAACCAAGAATACCAAGAAAAGAGAGTTGTTTTTACCTTTCTATATGAACTAGTCTCCTTTGGAATGAACTATCATTTTGGAAAGTCGATGCTTTAGCATTTGATGTAGTAGCAATTCTAGCACCAGCTTGCGGTGGAATAATGGTTGGTTTTTTAGCAGAGTTTCCATAATTCCCACCAAGTGCTGAGGAAGAAGCAACCACATTAGAAGGCCCTGAGGACTACCTAAGGAAATCCATCTTCTTCTTCATCTCTAGAGCAGTTGCCTCCAATTCTACCTTCTCAAGCTCCTTGGATAATATTTTATTCTCTCTCTCTCTCTCTCTCTCTCTCTCTCTTATCCCTCTCAAGACTAGTATCCAATTTGGACATCTGATTCATTGGAACCATGTCATTCACAGGTTCATTTATTGAAATTCCTGTTGCTACCCACTTTCCTTTATCCTTAGGTTTTTTAGTTTAAAAAACTTGATGGATGACAGGTTCTTCCTCATTTTTCTTAGGTGTTGTAACACAATTTATTGCTTCCAGGTCCAACAATTACCTTCTTAACTGATCAGATCTAATTTGAGCTTGTCTTATCTCATCTTATTTTTCTTTTTCTCTTTGTTGTCTAATAACAACTTGCTCTTGGATTCTTCTCTCCAAATTGTAAACTTCTTGAAAAATATCTTCAGAATTTGGGAGAGTGGTTTCAGATTCTGAAGTTTCAATGTGAAATATATCTTGTTTGTCTCTTGGGACATAAGGGCTCTTTGAGGGTGAAGAACTTGGAGCACAAGGGGCATTCCTACCCTCTCCACCTCTACACTTGCTTCTTGACCTCCTACTATCTCCCTGAGATTCCTTATGGACGTCCTTATTTTTTACGTGATCCATCCTCTCCTTTCTCATAAAGAGAATAGTAATCTTCATACACACCCAATCCTAGGTCCATAGCCTCAACATATTCTTATGCATTTTCTTCTTGGCTAGGTTGGATTGGGTCCTCTTCTTTGGTCTTCTTCTTCTATCTCCAAGTCTGAGATACATACTTATCATTCTTTTCTTTCCTTTGCTAACCAAATCTAGAGGTACTTGGAAGCTCACCTTCCAATTTATTTTAGGATGATCCCTCCTCTAGGATATGGTATTTCTATGACTCATATTGAGAAAGTGTACGTAAAATAATGTTTATTACTCAACACTACTGCATAGATTTCTTTGAGTTGCCACCCAACACAAGTTGGGAAATATAACACTGGTTCTTAGTAATATGAATATTGTGATAAGGAAAATTACAAGAAAAAAGGATAACCACAAGGAAACTAAAAAAAACCTGATAATCTTCTTCTGATGAAACAAATCCACATGATGGTAAAGTATAACTCTATGTTTTCAATGGTCAACTTATTGGCTTAAACAAATAAGCAGGCCAAGAGTCTAGCTCTACTTGGAACCTGCATTATTTAACTTGATTCACTTATATCCCCAACAAAGTTGCCATTTTGTTGGTTCACAAAATGGATTTTATGCTTTGAAAGCCACCAATATACCTACAGATAGATTTTTCAGGAGTGGTTAATTCCAAATATAAAGAAATCTGAAGCAATTGGACCAACTATAGGGACAAGACTTCTCTCTGCACTTTTGGTTCTGTATGACCAAGGCAAGTAAACCTAATCCATCTCAACATACAACATTCTACAATTCTCTCTGGATTTTAATAGCATAAAATGATAAGAAAATACTAAATGATGACCAATCATTCATTGATTCTCAATGACCATAAAAAACATACAACCTTATAACCACAATATTTAAGGAAATCTGAATGGTTATTTAAAATGTGCAGAATATAACCAAACCTAACCAAACATATATCAATGTAGAAAATACTTGTTCCTGACGAGTGCCTTATCCATTGGGAAATATTTCTAATGCAAAAGAAGAAATACAAAAACCAACTGACGTCAATGATTCATGACCTACAATACTACCACCTTATGACAATATTTATCCATTCAACCCAGACCCATACTTCTTATGAGAATCCTTGTGCAAACCAAATGAATTTATGTTCTATCCAGAGTAGTTTAATTCGATCCTAGATCAAAACTAAAGAATAACAACATACTCACATATAAACTCTATGCAATGAATCAAAAAATTCATAACTCAAGAGATGAACACACAGGAGAGACTTGAATCTGAACTATTTGTATTATATATGCTAAATCATGTTATTGTATACACTTTTCTTCAAAACATAAACCACTACAATAATATCCAAAGACTTGAAACTTTCTATTTCTATATGGACATAGTCTAATATAGTCTGCTATATCCCTGATTGAAAAAATATAAAATTTTCTATCTTAGTTTTCCAACCACTTCTAAATGATCTTGGGAATCCTTTTATAGAGCAAGGATTGCAACAAGCTTCAAATCATTTAGGAAAAATAAGTTGTCAAGCACCAAAACTACTTGTGACAATATGAAGTTATTATAGAAGGGATGACAAAAAAGTCTGGAGATATCAAAATCAAATCTGATTTACACTGTAGGTGCAACCATAGCAGATGAACCGTAAGGATAATATTTTCTTCATTAAAAGACCTCTCACCTTCAGCTTCTCAATCAATATAAGAACTATCTCACCTAACTCTATGTGGTAGGGGCTTCAATTTCTCTGACAATTTTACCATACCATAATCTCCTTCTTCCAGAAGAATGTCCCTTTTAATATCAGATTTTAGTGGTGATCAAAGAAAAAAAAAATGATCTGATCGACCAATATAACACTCATTCATCAATTCTCTATCTGCAATTCTGTCCTTTCCATTTCTACAAAATAAATCAGATTAGATAAAAAATCCAATCTATCTGGTCACCAACTCCATTAACTTGTCATCATTTTTAACTAGGAAGCACCAGATGTTATCATGTGATTGGTTTGAGCTTCCTCCTTTCCCTTCAATTTACCAACCTTGTTGAAAATATTTTATCATATTTCAAAATTGCAACCCCAACGGGTAAAAATTAGAGCCTTTTGCATCATAAAATGAAATTCAAAACAAAGCCGTCGATCTAATCCATCTCAGCATATCATGCGGTCTACAAAAATCAAAATATCGATGACCTCCACATCAGCCCTCATGGCTACAAAATCAACCAATCAGAAAGTGACATCTCAACTCCACATGGCACTCATGCCCCACCTTTTTTCTCTTTATCAATCTGGACATGATTTATCAAGGCACGATGCCTTGATCAGTATCTTTCTTGCAAGTTTTGATCATGGGATTACACCTACCGTCTGATCAAAATTGATCTCTCCATACTTAACCACCTTTCAGCCCACATAATGTGATGTCATCTTGGACACATGTCATCAAGGCATGATGCCTTGATCAATAATCAGTGAGTAACTCTTGATCACAGGAATGTGCCTACCGTCCGATCAAACTTCCCTTTATCTTCTTCAATACCGATCCCATGATCTCAGGTTGGACACTTGTCACTTAGGTATGATCCCGTGAAGACTAAAATGTATGCATATTTGGTTAGCAGTATCACGCCCGCTGTTGGATCAAACTTGGTTTGCTAGATATCTATCTTCTGCTTTAGCCCCGACCATGTCCTGTTACTAGCTATGTGTCACTTAGGCATGATTTGCATCTTCTGATCATGGGATCGCACCCACCATTGGATCTAAATGGATCTGAATTTCTTTTAAAACATGACGAAGACATTAGAATTAGGAAAAATAATTCACGGGTCCCGCTAGGAATCATAACTTAATAAGATTTGGACCCTTTAAATGACACTTAAGACACATGATTTAAAACCAAATTAAGTGACTCACAAAAAGTAATGAAGAAATATAAAAATTGAGGGATACTTAGCTTTTAGAACAAGGAAAACACTTAGGGCTTGGATAAAATAAAACCTAGGGCATCATATGAATAATATTTTAGACACAACTTAATACAGAGGACCAAAAAAATATTTGCAGTCCTAACATAACCTACTAATTCAACCACAAGTTTGATTAACTTTAACAACAACTTCTAAATAACAAAATATATAATTGATGCAATGAAATATAAGTAAACAACATCAAACATCCACACATGCATCACACATGACACACTTATTCTTCATTTGGAAACCCTCAGCTAGAGGGAGAAAACCATGGTGGGGATGAAACCCACAAGCCCTTCACTACAATAAAAATATTTTCCCTGTTAGGAGCTACAAATACCCTTTTTGAGGGCTCACCCTTTTAGGAGTGACTAGTACATTGTTAGGAGTACAATGAGATCTGCTAAGATCTACCTCACTAGATAATTTAATACTCTTTATGTGAGTATATCTGGTTAAGGGATTTAAAATTGAAGATCTGTTAAAGTCCACTTGGTTAAGGGATTTTTCTTGCTACAACTATTAGGGAACAAAAAGTAATGATATGGATGTAGCACTCCTTTCCTAATAGATCCAATATGTTCTCTTCTCTATGTAACCAATCTCTGATCTACCTCTTCTCAAAACCCTGATCACAACCCTAGCAATCATGAATTTCAGTTCACAAAACAATAACTCTCAACAACCTTTTGAATAAGAGTAGTACCCTATAAATACTTAACTAGCACCGCCTTAACCTTCACCAAAATTTAAATTTCAATCTTCCCACTCAAATACATCTTACCTAAAGACATATCTTGATGTAGCAAAATGTTTACTAGCACCGCATCAATCCATCATACGATTTACATGTGCTAATCCCAAGAATATTCCAAACCTTTTTACCATCCCAAACATCTTCTAGAATCTTCCCTTCAAGCTTGCCTTGAGTGTATAAATGAAAAATCATCAAATCATTATCATCTAAGACACGTCACCATAACAACTATAATCACCGCAATATCCATACCAGTCGCCAATCTAATATTTTCCATCGGTAGCTCAAGACCATAAACTTTGTAACCTGTAGCCTCTTCTGTCATTGAAATTATTGCTCACTGATCATTCAAATGAGTTGCGTGTAAAAATGATGTCTTACGATTATATACATGCTATGTCTAAGACCACTTTGTATGCACCCAAAAATGGTCGCCTAGACTTTAGGCCCCATTTATTTGATTTATCAACCATGAATCAATTTTATCAATAATCAATATTTTCAACATTATCAATTTCTTAATCAAATCTTAATTTCGATCATATATTGGATTTTTATCCTATGGGCTAACCATTTTATCTTAAGCCTTTATTTAATTAAAAGGAATTTCCTCCCCTTTTATTTAAATAAAAAATCTCCACTTTTCCTCTTATCCTATGTTGCACAAATAAAACATTTAATTCTTATTTATAAAGAAACATAAAATAAAAAATTAAAGAAAAGCACTTTTTGTCTCATATGGACACAAAAGTCAACTCCTATTTTCTCATTGGAGGATATTTGTGCACAAGGATCAAGCTTCCATTTTTCTCCACCGTTGATTAAGTCTTTTGCCTCTTAATCTCAATGGTCCATTTCACCTCATTTATTATAAAAGGAGAGCTCTCTCCTTCATTTGCATATCCATCTCTTTCATGCTAATGTTATGTTGCAGGTTTTCTAGGTTATTTGGAGCTTATTGAAGACATTCTACATCAAGCTTTGAAGACTTTCTTTTCATTGTTGCATCTCATTTAGTTGCATAGTTCCTTTATTTAGTTGCATAATCATGGCATATTAATTTAGTTTCCTTTTATGCAATAGATAACTTCACATAGCTTAATTAGGAAGGTTGTAATCCTTTGTATTTCCTTTTAATAGCTTAATTTGTACTTTCATTTCCATAGAATAGTTTGCATTCTCATTTAGATTTGCATTGCATTGCATACTTTGATTTCATTGAAGATATTGGTACTCTTGCCCTTGTCTTCATTGTGAATCTCTCATTGTATGGTTGACTAGCAAGGTCACTAGTTTCATAGCTCTAGCTGAGAGCAAATCTATCAAGTTCTTTGCAACTCCATGCATAAAGAGCTATGAGTCGCTTTGTGAGGCCTCATTGTTGAGCAACCTTTCATGTAAGGATTCATAGAAGTGTGGTCACTTTTTATCCATACACACTTCACTTAATTCCTTCTCAAACATCACCACTGCTAAAATATCCATATGTAGTTGTTCTTCCTGTACACCAATCACTGTACTTAGCTGATTCCTTCTTGCCGATTGAATATTGACCTTAACGATTGTCCTAGTCATCTGATATGACTATGTTTGCATCAATTACAACCAAAATCACAATCACCTGTGACCACTCAGCAAAATCTATCACAATGCCAACAATACATACTATTTTATGCACAATCTATAATAATTCATTATTGCTCTCATACTACTCCATTTGGGGTATAAATACATATATATAAACTATTGGGGCTTAGTACTCTAGTCTATGTTCCCATTTTCTTTCTAACATTTATTTCCTTTCTAGAACCCTAGTTAGGTTGTACAAAGGGGAATAAAGAAGAATACAATTTCTAATTCAAACAAGAGAATGAGAAAAAGATGAAAATTTTCTTATAAACCCGTGAGAGGGGGCTAGAGATCAAGGGGATAGAGAATGGAAATGGAGGATCTTCAAAAGGAATTTCTAAAAGGATGTGACCTATAAAAGACGTTACAAATAACTACCATGGGATAAGATAAGGAGTAATGTAACACCAAACTAAAAACACCATGACAAAATGAGATAATAAGAAATTAATAGAGAATAATGAGGAAATTGACTTGACAAGTAGAGCTAACATGACAAGCTCAAATGATGAAGGAAAAAGATAGAGGTGGAATGTTGAGGGGGAAGAAAGAAGCCATAGGACTTTGGAAAATATATGGAAGAGACAGATTGTGTGCACCAATGTGGGTCTTGTTGAGTGTGTCAAGGTGGATGCTATAAAAAAAGGAAGAGATAAAAATTGAAAAAGAGGATTAAAAAACTCCAAAACAATTGAATTCATGTTAAGAAAAAGTAGGGAAAATTTTGATATATTTGAAAAAAGGTATAGAAGAATATGGGAAGTCAAAGAAGGTATTGGTAGAGGATTGTAGAAGCATTGGGGATCTAACCCTACTGAATCTATGAAAATCCACTGATTTAGATAGATCTATCAAACATTACAATTTATTGGATGATAGGTTTCTTGAATTTTTAAAATAATTAGAGAAGACTCTATTTATTAAAGAATAATATTTAGATGAATTAGTTAATATAAGTGTGAGGAAATTAAGTAGAGAAGGGATAGAAAAAGATAACAACTATCATGCTTAATTTAGGAAAAACTTATCAACACCAAGCAATGAGATGTCATTGACATATGAGAAAACATCATCCAAAGTGAAATGATGCTACAAAGAGTCACAACCCTTAGACCAAGACCCGTCCCATATACCCCATATAAAAAAAAATTAGTTGAAGAGACATCACAAAAAGAAGAAAATAGTTTGCAAGATCAAGACATGACAAATTGAGAAGAGATTTTGAGAAAATAATATTTTGAGATTAAACTAACACGAGATAAGGGTAGAGAAAATAAGCCTGCAATGATAAAGAAGATAAAAAAGGAGAATTTTTTTTTCAACCTCTTCGTAGACCAAAATAGGAGAAGGACAAGCATAAAATTGAATCATCAATCAAACCTTGGATGTATGGAAAAGACACTACAAAGCTTGCATAACATATATTCATTCTAGAATAGTTTTGGAAGAGAAAATATATTTAGGAATATAAAATCAAACTATTAGACGTTATAGAATCTGTAAGGAAAGATACATTGGATTGGTATAAGGAAACATACCCCAAACATGATAAGGATTGGGACGAAGAAAAGGAATTAAAAAAAAAACTTTGACTAGAGGAAAGTCCCATTTGAGAGTGTAAGAAAAATGAGGGAGTTAGTATAGAGAAAAAAGGAAAATCACTAAAAGAATAAGATACGAGGTTTAAAGAAGTGCCCCACACATAAGAGGAACCATTGATGGAGAAGAAAAAGGTAGAATGATTCATTGTGGAATTAAAAAAATACATTAGAATAAATTACGATGAAAGAATATTTGAGACATATTTAGATGTAATACCCTTGGTCTATCACATTGAGGCACAACCATTGAGAAAAGAAAATAAAAGAAAGTAAAGTGAGACAATTTAGAGAAGTTACAGTCAACACTTAAACAACTCACCTTGCATTAGGATATAAGGGAAATAGAGAAATCCAATAAGGAAAAACAAAATATATGATGTTCATACTACTCAAGAGAAGGTCATTTGAGAAATTATTTATCAAAGGAAAAAGGAGAAAAAGATGCAACAAAAATAAAGGTAGAGATTCAAACAATATCAAAAAAAGTCCAATTAGTATGTTATGGGATTTGTAGAGAATGGGATGACCACAAGAGAGATAATTTCCCATCAAAAGTGTTATAAAAAAGAAATGTGAATGGTCATTCAAATCTTATATGTTCACTAGCTAACCATATGATAGAGAAGTAGACTGAAACATGGCCTATGTCAATGACCTTGTAGGATGACCCCTATATACACATGACATAGGGTATAGATAGACATCATGGAGGAATAATAGAATTGCTAATGAATTACAAAATATCCCTCCAAAAAATTACCATAAGGCAATGAAAAAATTCAATTATAGAGGAGATTGAAGACACAAGGGACAATTGCATAAGAGATGACACAACTTGTTACAAATATGATAAACTAGTTGGCCTCTATACCACAAAATATTAGTTAGAAAAAAGAAGAGTTGTAAATTCAGTGGTAATGCAAACCATGATCTATAAAATTGTGAAAGAGCACAGCAATAATTTAAGAATTCCCTATGCAATCTAAGGGTGATGAGATTCAAGGGTCAAATGAAGGAGCTTGGGTTATCAAGGGAATACCTTTAGCAAGCACTAAAGGATGTCAAAGTTTTTTAAGTGGCCCTCACACACATACATTGATGAGGACAATTTTGGAGAATAATATCTATAGGAGATAAGTCATTAGTAAAATAGATAATCTAATAATTAGAAAACCAAAGCTGTGGTACTCACCAAGGGACTACCACTACTAAGAACAATAAGAAGAAAAATAATGAGTTTAGGGAAGAATAAAGTCTAGAAGAAGAAGAGTGCGAATGCTTCCATTACATCAAGGAACAATATGACAGAGTAGTGGAAAGTACCAAATAATCCATTATCTAGTAGGAACATTGAAGTGATTGGTTTCTTTTTAGATGAAGTGCTTACATTGAAGAAGCTAGCTTCCCTAGTAAAACAAAAAAAAGGTCCAAACTAGAAGCATAGACCTCTAATGATAACTACACATCTAAATCACTACAAAGTGAAAAATGTCATGGTATATTTAGGTATAGACATTGACATTATATCAACACCTTTGGAGAAACTGAAGACCTAAATTAGACAAAACTTCATTCAATATCAACTTATCAAATAGATCCGAAATGAAAACAATGCATACATGGAAGAATTTTAAGATCAATATTCAAGGTCCAAAATTGACAATAGATTTTGAAGTTGTAGAGAGGAAATAATTTTTTTAACACTTTTTTGGTTGTAGCACAATGGGTATCCATATTCTTATACATATCTCTTAGAAGCCCCACTCTAAGTAAAATAAATTACTATATAGGGTGATGGAGACTGATATGTATGGTGCCCTCTAGAAAATGTCGTATGCCATGATCTACATTGATAACATCTATAATTATATAACTACACTACTAATAAGCATTGATCATACCAAATTTGAATTTCTATAGCTAACCCTGCTCCAACTAGGGACAGATAATTACCTTTTGCAATGTAATTTCATCCAGGAGAAGAAGTTATAAATGTGGAATAAGTAACTAGAATTCACAAAGAAGGATGGATGGGTGCATATGTAATTCCCTACCAAGGAACCCTCAAAACATAGGGTAATACAAGCACTGATAATTGTTTTTGATGTATGCATAAGCATTAACAACATGAGTGCACAAACTTAAAGAACATTGCATAAGCAAGAATGAAACATTACAATGATTATTGAATGATCATACAAAAGAAGAAATCTTCAAAATTTTTGAGGGTTCCATGAAAACCCCCAAAAAAACATGGAAATGGATACACATGTTCCCCTAATGCTTTATGAGAGCCCGAATGACATTGGAAGAGATACATGAGACCAAGCCAGGCAATAACTCATGGGTCACAGTTGAGGTGACTAGGTCCCTCCTTGGAATCTAACTAGACAAGGTTAATTTTATTCACCAAACAAAATGTAAAATTAAAATGCTCAATTAAGAACTCTGAATATATCAAAACCATCACAAGAATAAAGGTTATAAAAAACCCTAACTATTTTTCACCGAGACCTAAGTATGGCCAAATATAGACAATCTAAAAAAAGTGCAGACACAAATGTATGGCCAAATATAGACAACCTCTACACCGCAGAGTACCAGATCTGAAAAATTGAGGCCAAATTCACTCGATATAATCAATATAAATGAAATGAACTAAAATATTAAGAATGATACCATAAGGACATAACTGCTAAAAGTAAATGTATATGGATAGAGAAGCACACATTATTCTCGACACTATGCCATCAAATCTGATTCACCACCTGTATGCCAATCACCAAAATTGGCATGCCACACCACCCAACCATGTGGACCCTCAGGCCCATCCCACCCTATTCGTGGAGATAGTCACATGACCCAAGAAAACATAATGCACATACATGAAGTAGACTTACACACACATGAAGAAAAAGTGCAACAATCAGGGGATGGAATAACAATCCCAATGAAACCACTTAAAATAATATACTAGGACACAAGGTCACTACTGAGACCTAAACACTAGTTTCAGGCAGAGACTCAAGAGTGGAGTGTCATCACACAACACATGGTGGATTGTGTTGATTCAAGAAAACCTTCCCTCATCAAGGGGGCTCAACTATATAAAAAATAATGCTCATAGACAACCATGGCTATGCTATCTCAACATCCGTAGATGGCCATGGATTTCCCAGATCAATGCCACTCATGTGACAATGACTATAGACGATCAAGATCACTTAGATGGCCATGGTAACAAGGTTAGTTTAATCTTGTTATTATGTTTTACTGCATTCATTTGTTTAACTTATTATTTCTTATTAATAACTCCCCAAGGGTTACCTTGGTGATCTTTTATGTTCCAACCTACCTTAGAGAGCCACTGCACTCCACAAATCAAACAAAAAATGGTCATCTCGTTAAAAAATAAGGTAGAATGAATGAAAATGCATAAAAAGAATAAGGAAAATAAAGACTCCAAGCCATAAAATAAGAAGAGATAAAATAATCTTGATTGGTCTTGAGCCAAGAGCATGGGTCGCTCGAGGTCTCATCATATAGTCATAGCTCTAATACTCCTAAGAGCTATTTTATTATCATTAGTTATGAGGAATTTATATTGTTTGTGAAAGTCATTCGGTAAAGAAGGAAAGACAAGTCGGTAAAGAAGATAATGCTATTCGGTAAAGGAAATAAGAAGATAGGTAATTTCTATAAAAGGAAAGCAAGCATAGACATTGAGCAAGGAAAAATTGAGCATCAAGAACCAATTTGTACAAAGAAAAAACATCAACCGAACTGAGTTAAAGAAAACATGTTACCGATCATAGAAGGCCGACGCCAGAAGAATCTTTAAGTACATTGAACCTGGACACTAAACAAAAAATGGTTTTCAAATCTCAAGGAGATCGTATCAATGAGCATTGGAGATTAAAACATAATGATTACAGATGATTACAAGGTGAGATCTACCAATTAGAATTAAGGATGAAATATACATTGCAGGAGTAACCAATGCTAGCACCGCTTGAAGAGATGATTCTAGAACACCTAGCATGACTTCTAGAGTTGTATATAATTGGATCAAAGACAAAGAGAGCATGCTGATATGAATGCAAGATGAGATTGCATGTGTGAAGCAAATTATTGACAAGGTGATGAGCAGAGAAGCCACTGAGTAACAAAGAAATGAAGAACATATAGAGATTGTGATTCTGAAGTGAATCTAACGAGTACTAAATTGTTAGTGTGAAAGGTACACAATATGATGTAATTAGTTATTGAGAATAAAGAGTCTGATAAGCATATAACTGATGCAAGTTTGACAAACATATTTTGTGTTACTAATTAAAGATTGATCAGAATTGTAAAGTCTCTTAACCGATCAGCAGATCTTATTTTGTAAATCCTTTAACCAGGTGCAGTTCTTAGATTAGAATTGTAAAATCCTTTCACAAGGTAGACTTAATAGTCTGAAGAATCTTAACCAAGTTAATACTCTTAATATGGTAAGCTATCAGAAATATCTAACACTGTAGCTCTAATTGAGCAAGCTTTTTACTACAGTAGTGAAGTGTTGTGGGTGTTATCCCCACCATAATTTTTATCTTCTAACAAGGATTTATGCGATACCAAATATTTGTGTTATGAGTTATTTGTTGAAATTTTTATATGTTTCATGTGATGAATGAAAATGTTAAGGAGTTAGTAAATTATTAACAGAGAAAGTTTAATTTGTTTAAAAAGTGTTTTATAGTAATGATTCACCCCTCCCCTTTTAGTACTCACCTTTGCACACTTAGTCCAACAAGCTCAACTATGATCAAGGATGTGGTCTCAACACCATACATCCATACACTAAAATTGGTTCAATACAAGCATACAAAAAATAAATAATAAAGGAAAATTCAAGGGAAATAAACACAAAGACATGAAAGGTTCAAGGTCTTAGCTTCCTTTGTAAATCGAGGAACACTCAATTAGTCTCAACCAAGAGTAGGAGTCCCTTAAGATCCCATCCAATAACCATAATTTTCAATGCCAAGGATGAAATCTCAACACCAACATGTTCTTAAAATAATAATTGCAAACTCAACAATACAACAAGAAGCCATAAAACAAAGGTAAAAGCCTATGCTTGGAAGTACTCTTAAAGGGCTTAAATTAGGAGACAAACTTGAATCCTCTTACAAATTAAATTTCATATACTAAATCCATTACTCCACATAATGATCACTCATAAAAGAAATGAAAATCAAACTTTATAGACAATTCACCCTACACCCAAAAACTAGTCCCAAGCTTATTCTACCATTAATGGCCATGGAAAAAACTAAAAAAATGAAAGTTGAAAACTAGAGAAAGTAAAATACCTTTTGGGTCCCTAGGTTACCAATACTAGAAAACCATGCTCAAAAAAAAAATTCATCCAATCCACATAAATGTGGACATCAGAACACTATTTTCACACCCATTTCAAACATCCCAACACGTAAACCCAATTAGGAATTAATTCAAATCAAATACGTGGGAGATATACTAAATCTCAACTCGCAAGTTAACTCCATTATACAAAAATCCAATAAAAAAAACATGATGAGAGGTGTGAGGGTTCCTACCTCACAAAATATGAAAAACACCCAAACAAAGGAAGAAGTGTGGAAACCCCACAAAATATAATTAAACATTGAAAAAAGTAGAGAAATATTAATGAAGATCCAATGAGCTGATGTCCAAAAAAATCCAATTAAATCACTTCCAACAAACAAAAGATTGAATTCACACAAAGAGGGTTTTTGTCAATTTGGAGTCCAAAATTACATAAGTGTGGGAATGAACTCTATTTTTCCATTATAAAGTCACTTTTCTACTCAAAGGGAAATGGCTAAAATAAAAAGATAATAAAATAATTATTTTAAATCTAAATTAAATAACCTAACTATTGTGGTTCCAAAACACACACCCCATTTTGGCTATTTAGCCTAATGGGGACCGCCCCTTTTTTAGCTTTTTTCAGGCATGTAGAGTCTTTAAGGACATTTGGGTAAGTACTTGGTGTGTCAGATTGTGACCATCGTGAGGGGTGCCAATAGTTGAGTATCTTTCCTAGTATCCTTTCAGGTTCTTTTTGTCCTTTTGAGTCTTTGATTTTGGTCCCCTTTTGTTCCTTGCTGATTTTTGGTCAGTTTGAGGTATTTTTTGCACTTTCGCATTGTCAGAGGTCTGTCTACCTCCGTAACTGCAAAAGATCGATGCTTGGATGAAGTATGAAAGTATGCATGAAGTACAATTTTTTGACCCTTCGTAGTCTAACAAACGTTTCAAGCTGTGAAGGTCCAAAATCTTGCATTAATGACTGCTGATGTCGTCAAGATTTTTGGCTATAAATATCCTCCAGGGGTCTTTTTTTGGGTCATTCTCTAATTGAAGCTTCGACGAGCGCTCTAGCAATCTACTTTTCCTTGTGCATTTTTTCACTTTCCATTTGTAGACTTTTGTGATTTTCTTCTTATTTTGAGGTATGTTGTCATGTTTTAGCTCGTTATTCATTAGTTTTCTTCATGTTTTTGCTTAGTTTTTTTTAGATTTTAGTTAGCTTTTTGTTAGATTTCTTAGTTTTGAAGTCATAGTTTGAAATCATAGGGTTAAGGTTTTAGTCCACCATAATCATACTTTAGAGTTTCACACTCCAAAGTTCTTCACAGCACCAAAAAAGAAAACAACCAAGCAACAAGAAAGAAAATGGCTGTCCTAAACATATTTGGAATTTTGGCTCTTCGCAGTTCGCAAAACCCTTCGCACCCCATGGATGTAAAAATATGACTTTCACTTTCTACCATGGTGCCTTTTCACTTTTGGATTTTTGCACTCCTCCAGTATGAAAATCTCAAGACCTAATTGCTCCATGTTTTTGGACCCTCACACTTTCGTGATTGTGGAGTCCCAAAAATTTTGCACCCCGACAACCCACATCATTGAAAACTCTCAAAATTGCACTTTCATGCTTTTGGCCCCAATTATTACTTTTTTGGCCTTTCACACTTCACAATCTTCTTCAGACTGTGAAGTCCTAGAACACAAAAAAAATTAGAAGCTTTCTTTTAGTTATTTATTAGGATTTTAGGGTCTTATTAGTGTGTTTATATTAGATTGGTGTTAAAATTTCCATAAAATATTGCTAACAACTGCATTTGTGTGTAGATAATAATAAATGTTGACTCTAAAGCCGCTAAAATATGAGTGAGTAGGATACCATACCCCATCCAAAATGGGAAATATCCACAATGAGATAATTGTCACTGATATTCGACCTCATTCCTAATCCAGAGTGCTCAATCTGATAATAGATCTCCAGAAGGTACCTTGCTTGTGCTGGTGGGTTTGGTCAATGCAGAAGTTCACCTAGTTTCCATCCTATCCCCTAATTTGATCCTTCCACTAGCTGAGCACTATGTTGATGATGGAAAGGTAGTGAAGAACAAGACATGAGACATTGTACTTGACCTTAGGCCAAATATTATCTAAGAAGTCTTCCATTTGCAAAAAGTTGATGATTATTACCCGATCACCATTGATCGAGGATTGAGGTGGTTCAAGAGAAACCCCAAATTCTATGACTTAATAAATGATAAATACTTGATTAAATATCTCAAGAAGGATAAAATGGACTTAATTGATATGAGAGAGGAAACCTGGTGTATGACATGGGATATGAAGTGACTCTACTAAGCAAGGTTTATGGTCTTCCCACTACACAACTTAAACCATGGATAGGACACATGATCAAAAAGATCAAAACCAGGAAGTTTAGAATTGACTTGGCAAGAATAATAAGTGATAACCTCCATGATCAACTCATAAGAGTAAAGAATGACCCAAAATTCTATATTACAAGTTACATTGTATATCTATTGGCCGACAAGTCCCATTACCCAAGGTTGTCCTATGTTGGGTCTTTTAAGGATGCCAATGCTTGGCCTTATATCATCTACCCTTATTTAGTTTGAAAGGATAAGTTGAAGAAGGATAGCCTTGGTTACCTGATCATGAATGATGCTTTTATTTTTTCTATTATTAGATTGATAGAAGGAGATTATGCCAAAAGGTTCTCAGAAGAAGAATCTACAAAGGTCTACACCATAGGCGCATACTATTGGAAAAATAGTCAGCAGTCCCCTCAGGATTCATGAAATGGTTTAACTGCCTCATGTGTCTTCTATAAGTCTAGTGGTTGTATCAAGCATTAACAGGTTGATCTTTTGGTGCAACGACAACCACTACTTGTAACAAGTGGTATCAGAGCCAGGTTACAGGTTTGAATCCCCTCAGGTAACACTGAGGGAGAGATTGTTGGAAAAATAGCCAGTGCTCCCCTTGGGATTTGTGACATGGTTTAACCACCTCTTGTGTCTTCTGTAAGTCTAGTGGTTGTATCGGGCATTAACAGGTCAATATTTTGGTGCAATGACAACCACTACTTGTAACACATACTTCATTCAATTTAGATCATTTTCTTACCTCGTAATTGTAGGGTGCACTTTTCCTCCCAAGAAGATTCCAATATATCCTTCAGATGAGATTGTACTCATGTAGATGGACCGACAACTTGTCGATGCCTATGAACATATTCAGACAAAGAAGAAACATTATTGGGATTTCCCAATTTCCATCAAAGCATACTCAGTTTAGGACATTAAAGTATGTAAATCCACATAAATGGAATGGGATGAATGTACTCTATCCAATTTTCATTTGATTAGGCCACATGCTGATCCAATAGGTACATATAACCATAGTGCAGGAAAGCTCTATAAGCATGGGCCACATTTAGAAGATCATTGGATGAAGTGTGTAGATGACTACAAGGTTAGAATTAGAGATCATTGCAAGTTAGAGCTTGGTTTTGCACAAGAGGTTTTGGTGATAATTCCTCAAAAGGCTTGGTACAAGTATAGTGAAAACATTTTGAATCCTATATACAATATTGATAAAGTATACACATGTTCGATTTTGAATGCTGAGGTAGACCAGGATGAAAGGGATGATATTGCACATAAAACCAAATATGTCACTAATTTGACTTAAAAATGGATAGAAAAGCCATTATAGCTTTGATCCGGTGCCCATGAAGCCCAAATTGGATCTCAACAAAGATTGAGAAAGAAAAGGGGAAGAAGGTAAACATACCTACATTCAAGGAGACTGCACTAGTAAAGAAAAAAATGTGTATAGGAATTCTAGGCTGGAAACCTACGACCCAATGAAGCAAAGGAGTGTAGCTAGTTCCAGTGTGCCTCCCAAGTATACGACTCCACCTCAGGAGAAAAATTCCAAAAATGTAGTGAATAAGGGTTCACCATAACAAGCCCAAACAACCAAGGATGCCGAACTCGCAAAGGAGAATGTATATAAAGGAAGAGGACATCAATATCCCCATGATTGGAGACTTTGAAAGAGCGAGAGGAAGAGGTGGAAGAATAATATGTACCTTTGATAAGGAGAACCCGATAGGACATTAAGGCTACTCAGAAGGCTATAGAAGTACAAACCCATCAACCAAATGTACCCCAAGAGCCTATAGATGTTGATGCAAGTACAAAGGGAGAGAAGGAAGGAGAAGAGAACTTGGGATCTAATCAATTTGACATATATGATTTTGAGGATATCCTAGGATTCCATGATGCTCCTCCTTCACAATTTACACTTGGATCTTATACCCCACTATGTAATTTAACAAAATTATTATCAAAGAATGAGCAGACTAGGACAAAACAAGTAGAGACACAAATTCCCACTCTTTTAGTCGCTACTCCTCTAGCTCCAACTCCACCTATTTCTACACACCCCCCACTTCTGACACCACCTCCATCTCCTACGTCTCCAACAACACACGAGCCTTCAAAGGAAAATGAGGTAGACATAGATATATGTTCTCAAACTGAAAGTATATAGGAAATAGGGAAAGAGGAAGGTGGGATTGCTACAAAACAAATAACTGAGGAAATCACAAGTGATGACTTAGTATAAGTTAATAAAGAACCACCAATTGTGACTCCGTCACCTCTATTCTCTTTGAAAGATCCTATCAACACAGGAAAGAAGAAAAAGAAAAGGAGTGTGGGAGATAGTTACTGTCAAATATATTGAGCCAGTCAAAGAAGAATCTCATCAACAATAAAAAAATACTAAGAAGTAAACTGATTAGATTCAATATTTTGAGGAGACCCTGCTTAATTCTAAGATCAAGGAGGCATTGGCGCAAGAATCCATAAGGCAATAATTGTTAGAGGAAGTACACAAACTAGCTACTAACCCAATTTTTCTATATGAGCACTAACATATTCAACAAATCCCACCTGTTTAGTGAAGGCAATTCAGCCAAGGAAAATGACCTATACTAAAGAAGAAGATATTGATATGCCCAATGTACTCCAAGACTTCCATAGAGGATAATGTAGCCATTCTGATCAAAGGATGTCTTATGTAACCCAAGATAATTCATGAAAAAGGAAAGCATAGGTGGTAGTTCCTTCCCTCATGATGAACCTTACAGATATTGCCCCAGAAGACTATGTCATGGTAGAGATAGACTTGGGGGTACCAACCAGAGAAAGAGGTAAAGCATTGGTAGCTCTGGGTTTGAAGAAATTGTTCAAATACATGGACCAAGATGAGATCACTCTAAAGGATCTCTGGGAACAAAACTGGGTTTTGAAAGAGTTTGTAACTAAGATAGTGGGTCCCATTGACCCTATTAATTTGGAGGCTTCATTAAAGGCCACGCTTGAAAAGAGAGCAACACTAGACTTACTAACTAACATTCCTCATTCATTCATTAAAGCATGTACAAAATGGAAGGAAGGCTTTGAATCATTTAGTGCAGGGAACCTAGAGATTGTTTGGAAGCATTACAAAACTATTGTCAAGAACAAGGTCAAATTGAATAACTTGGTCGAAGGCCAAGAGGGATTCCATGATAAAATTAACAAATGGGACCAGTTGAAAGATGATTTGAAGAGAATCTGAAAGCAAGGATTCAACATTTTTCTCAAGTTGTATAAGCTTGAGGGATTAGATAAATTTGATGACTAGTTAAAACATGCAAAATTTTCTACTAAAGAATTTGTGGGAGTTTTGGAATTAGTTGACAAGATGCAGACAAAGGAAGATTCATGGATAGAGGACATAGATAAGTTTTGGTGAAATTTAAAAGTAGAGATTTATCAAGACAAGGATAAAACTAAAATATATTCTCTAAAGAGAATCCTCCAACAACTGCAAGGGAAAATTGAGGCCATAAATACAAAAGATGATTTTCACGCATTATTTTGGTACCATGAAAAAATAAGTGAAGTGATGGAGAAAATCAAAGAAATACATAAGTTTTCCACTAAAATAAAGAAGTTTCGCAAGGCACAATACACAAAGTTTTCATCAATGCCTTTGCCCAATTTTGATGAGGTGAGTGGGATAGTGCAAAATTTTATTACAGCTCATCTAGGTGTCCTACAAGATCCATCAGCTGAGCGACCAAGTTAGGGGTTTCAGTTTTGTGTTTTCAAGAAATAGATTTTTTTGTGTTACAATATTTTAGAGTTTTAGAGTCTTAAAGTTTGAAATTCCTGGGTCAAATTTTTTGGACTTAGCATTTTTTGCCATCTTCTATTTTTGGAGTGAGGGCTGGATCCAAATTTTCTAGGCCGTTTCATCAAAATAATATTTTGCATGAAGAAGCTGACTATAAGAAGATTACATGTGGATTTGGGGTCATTTTTGGTCGCCATGGGATTATTAATCAGTTTCAAACAAGAAGAAGAGCTCCACTGATCGATTCAAGGAATAATTCTTAATTTAGAAAAGCAACCCAGTCGATGAAAATATGAGCTGCAGCTTGCATTTATGCATTTCTTGACAAATTTATGCCTTATTTTATGTGTAATGGAGTTGTAAATAGATCTAAATCCATGCACACTAGTTAGCAATCAATTTAGGACTATTTTTTCATAGTGAAGCTTTAGTTTTAATGTTATTTCATAGTTTTATGTGTAGTTCAAACCCTAGCTAGAGTTTTCTTAGTTTCTAGTTTTTTTCTATGTAAGCACCATTGAACCATGTTAAGAGGGTTGATATATTTTGCAACACAACTATCTACATTTGGTGCTTCAATCATGGTGTGGAAATTTTTGCTATCTTTGCAAAGTTCTTGAATGTTTGATTACTCATTTATTTACTTCAAAGAGCCATTTGATTGTGTTGTGATTATAATATGTGAATATTTTAGCTTGGTGTTTATCATTGCTGCATTACCTTGTTGTGATGAATTATTGGGAAAATTATTCATCGGTGTCTTCAAGATAAATTTATCTCATGTATGCGTACATTTGTGGTGGCTTCATGATTTGATGAATTTTGACAAATCTTACATCTACATTAATTTCCTTTGATGATTGCATCTGCAAAGCCAGGGTTGTGAGTAATTATAATCTATGTTTTGTGGGTTTCATCCATTTTTGATAATTTAATTCACAATATTATTCAATGGTTGTTTATGTCCATTGGGATTTATGTTCTATAATTTACTTAAACTCTGGTTACCCTACAATATTTTTTCATTTATTTGGAGGTTGGACTAATCTTAGGATCATTCTAAATTTTCATCGATAGGATTGCATTCATCAAAAAATTAGAAAATAAAAAATAAATTGGTATCACTAACATTTCTTACAACCTAAAATTTTCTTTGAACAAGCAAAGGCCTTCTCGTAAAAAATTCACATAAGTCTTCAATTGAGCTACCCAAGCGGTTGAAAAATAGCCTAAAAGAACCTTGGAAATAATTCTATTGTTCTTTCAAGAGGGGAATTTGCATCTCAAATTCCTAGCCGTTGTCTCGTGTAAAAATGATGCCCAACAAAAGTAGCGCTAGAAGGAGGGCCATAGAAAGTAAGGCTGGAAAATAGTGAATCTTCCTCCCCTAGGAAGTTTGAGTTGGTACTTAGATCATCACCGAACAAGGGAGAGTTCCTTGAATTTGAACATTTTTGCAAAACCCATAACAAAGAGATCTTCAAAGGGAGTCCTTCATCATCTCCATTTTTCTTCCAAGGAACACCTTTCAACACATCCAAAATCTATCTTCACAATCTTCGTCTACCACTATTATCAACATTTTGGCTAACCAAAATGCACTGCTTCCACGTCCAATGGCCTTTTTCACTAACTCACAAAGTTCACCATTGAACTTGGTTGGCCAACTTCACAAATTACTCAAAAATCCTAAAGTTTTTTGCACCCTCTTTGTGTGCGGAGAATCAAAAATAATGGAGGAGCATATTCTTGCCTTCAAAGAAATTTGCAATTACGAGATTGCACACCAAGATGTCATCTACCACTTATTTACATACACACTAGGTGAGTTTGTATATAACTAGTATTTGAATTTACCATGTGGATCCATTTCTACATGGGAAAAATTTGAAACCAAATTCCTAAATCAGTTCAAGCTATATGTGGATCTTACTGCTTTGCATCACCAGTTTATCACTACAAGGAAGGATTCCAATGAGCCCATGGAAATATTTAATCATCATTTTCATAAGATGCATCAAAATCTCGAGGTGCCTTACACTGTACCTGAAGAAGCCACTATAAAAATTTACCTTAAGGATCTAGATCTACTTCTATTTTCATGAAGAGGCTTGCACCTGTGGTTATAAAAACAATGGAAACGATGTATAATGAAGCCATACCATTTAGACGATGAATGGATCCACAAGGTCGGGGAAATTTTGGTACCCTACCTTCTTTAGGTAACAATGCTACTCCAAATCCATTTTTAGCAATCAATTAGGCTTTGTATAATCACATGCCTTTGATAAACCCAATTCCAATACCTTGACATGCTGCCCCACCACCAACAATTACTTATCCCGGTTATGAGCCTCATAAAACAACATTTTTTGAGAAACAAGTTACACCTTTGATTGAACGTGATAATAATTTAGTTTATGAATTTGATGCTATGAAAAAACATATATCTCAATTATCTAACGAACTTACATGGATGAAGTTAAATCCTTCTCAAATTTAGGTGAATTAGAGATAGTTTGCTACCCAAAAAACTATCTTCAAAATCAAAATCAAAATCAAAATTACAACTCTTACAAAAATAACAATAATTATCAGGATAAACAATATGGACAACCATGACCAAATTGGACTTGGAAGACTCACCAAAACAATGGAATCATACCTATTGACAATGTTAATGTTTATAAGTCTTCTAATGTGAATTTTATAGGTACAATAGGTATGGGACAACAAGACAATACATTTGGATACATAAATGATAATGCAAATCAAATTCCACAAAATTTTGATGACCTTCCAATGCAGTTCAATGTAATGATGTTCGATTCTTACAAACCAGAAAAATGAGAGAGTTCTTGTGGTAATACACCAGAGGAAGAGTTTTTGTTCCCTTTTCACAGAGAAAATAAACCAGAATACTCAACAATTCATGTATTTCAGAATAATAATTAGAACACCTACAATTTGAGAAGTAGGAGGGAACCATTGATTGATGGTATTCCTCTTGGATTGCAACCAACTCATCTAGATCCATGGGATAATAAAAATACCAAGCCTCCTAAAGGCCCAAATGTTTTTGCCCCGCCACCATAGAATACACCCACTATGCTTTGAAATCCATCTTGGTCTACAAAGAAATACATTGCAGTAGAAGAGCTAAAAAAGGTTAAGGAAAATATGTCAATGTATGACATGTTGCAAAGCTTATGTACAGAAAGAGAAGAACTTCTAAAGTCACTAGATCATTATAAATAGAGTACGTCAAATAATAGTGTGCAAGCTCCCACATCCAACATTGATACAAATGAAGCCATGCCAACAATGTTTAAGTACCGAGTTGAAGTGCCTCCATTTTTGCTAAGTCTTAGAATTTTTGGGAAAAACACGCACAATTATTTGATCAATTCCAGAGCTTCGTGTAATTTTTTTCATTTTTCTATCTTACAGTTACTAGGGATGAGCCCTCAACCAATCAATAGGGTAGTGATTCAACTAGATATGACATAAGTTAAATTCATTAAGGTTCTAAGAGATGTTTGCGTTCAGTTAACAAAAGACCCCAGGATATAAGATTGCATAGACATACACATAGTTGACATCCCAGTAAAATATGACATGCTACTCAACAGAGAATGGACTAAGTGATTAAGGGGTTGGTTTTCCATTGATTTCACACAATTGTGGCTACCATGGAAGTGTTCGGATTAACAAGACAAAAATAATAGTTACATGCAAATATAACCAATATCAAAAAATAATAAACCACACAGACAAAGAACACAAGACACAAAGATTTAACGTGGTTCACCCAATCCATGGGCTACGTCCACCAACAAAGAGTCCAATATTATTATTATCTAGTGATTACAACCCGATTACAATCTACAATCCCTTACAGCTCAATACCACCGCAAGAAGCTACTAAGACATACATCATAATGAAATGCCTAACCCTAAGCCATTTTATACAAGCTTACTTTTCCGCTTTAGGGTTAGAATCAGTTACAACATGTCGGCCCAAAAATAGCCGAAAAATAGCTTGCCAATTTTTTTTTCTTGGGGGCTCTGCCCTCGAACCTACAGACAGTCGTGGGTTGTCACCCCCAAACCCCCACTCGGCCCCAAACCCTAGTGAGGATGGGGGGAAAAGTGTACAATAATTCCTTGATCAATCACCACAATATAACATGAAGGAACTAAATAATCAAATTAAAATTGATGAAAAACCAAAACTAAAGAAGATGATCACAAACTACAATGCACCTAACAAAGTTTTGTTCTCACAAGCTGATTTAGGGGTGTACTAATTTGATAAAATCCTTATGTTTCAAATTAAGGAGAGGGATGATACCAACAACATTATTGTACATGGATTAGTAAAACCTCTATTTGCTGAGTAGGTTATCCAAGATTTTATCAACAACATGACGAAGAACCTAAAAAATCTTGGGCAAGAGGCAGCCCCAAATATACTAATGCTACCAGGATTTTTCTTCTTACATCATGAAAGCCATTATAATTTTGGATTTTCCAACTACCAAGAAGCCATATCTTGAGTAATGACCCAAATGGCTTAGCCTATCAAACAAATCCAAAAACTAGAATAAGGAAGAAAAAATGAGCACTATGAACCATCTAGTGATACCTCGTCAGATGATGGGGGTGTTAGGAATAACAGTCCACCAATACAATTGAGAGGGGGGCTAAATCAGTTGTATGATAGATTATTAAACTTTAAACTTTGAATAACAGTAATATCAAATCAAGTGAACATAATGAATGGAAATACAATAATATAATATCTATTGTTGAGGAAACCCTATTAAAAGTAAAACCCGATGGGAATTAACACCCACTAATGATGTACTAAGAGTATAGTATCCCTGTTAAACATCTAGCCCTGTTAGGAGCTGATTAAAATATTATAGTACATAGTCCTTGTTAAAGGACATACCCTGTTAGGAGTCAAAGAAAAGAGTAGGTTAACTACCTAGGATCACTGCCCAAAGAAGGTTATGTCCACCTCTAGAACTCACTGTTTGCAACACAAGTGTATATAAGGGAAATACACAATCCTTGTGAACTGTCTAATAGCAACTATCTTTGCTTGATCAGTTCCAATAAAGTATATACTATCCTTTGCTCTACATTCAATAGATACAAGCTTGCAACTTCCACAATCCTCTTTCACATTCCATTCATGCTACATGTATTTTCGAAAGGAAAGATCTTACATATATACCCTATTATAAATAAATGATTAGGTCAGCCATTTAGGCTTTCCTATTATACAAATAATCATATAAACCCTTGCTAAGATACACACGATATCTAAAACAACTATACAACAATTACAATTCAATAATTATGATCCAATATCTGTAATCCATGCTCACAATCCATAATACACGCTACAATTCCAAAGTCAGCCCCAGATAGGTCTCCTACAGAACATACGCCACATATGATGTCATCATGCATCCCATGAATTTCTAAGATCAATGAACATTCCTCAGTGTGTTATCTGACATCCCTTAATCTCGCATACATTGGATCCACATCACTTGTGAGATATACTCAAAACTCAGAGACTTACTCTGTCAGCTTCCACTGTCACAGTCCAGTAACCAGTCTTCACAAAATCTTCTATAACTCAACCAATATGAAATATTACATCATGCGATCTTAGATATAAGATCACAACACCTTCCCGTAGACACATCTATGTTCACACATTTTGAATCATTCGTACGACATCCATACACTATAATAACCAGTCTTTTTTCTTCATAGAAACATATGTTGACATCAATGACAAAACACAAATGACAACAACATTGATAATGTAGTGATTAAGCATATTAAATGCATTAGCAATATCCAAAAGGGGGTTCACCTCATTACAAAGGGCTCTTGGTAGCTGTTCAAGTAACATAAAAAAATATTGTTTCTAAAGATAAAAACCCCATACAAGAAGAATGGATTTATTCAGATGATGGATTCTTACCACTTCTCCAAGAATTATGGGAAGAAGATTAGGACAAACAAAAGGAAAAGTGGAAACCCATTGCAAGAGATAAAGATTTATATCAAGAGTTAGATTTTGAAAAGATTCCTCTCCTTGAGAAGACTACTTCATCAAATGATACCTTAGAACCCAAGTCAAAACCATGCACTTTGAAAATTTGAACCAAACCTCAACTCAAACCACAACTCCTCAATGGTCACCAAGTTTGGAAGTTGATATTTAATGGTTCCAAATGCAAACACAGAGTAGAAGTGGGAATCTAACCGATCAATCCCTAAGGTAACTCCTATTATGATACTTATAGGCTATAATTTGTATGTACTAACAATTTTGCAGAGTAAGAGGCATTAGTTCGTGGCCTTCTCATGGCACATGAGAATAAAAACAAGGCCCTAGTAGTGGAAGGAAATTCCAAAGTATTCATCAGACAAATCTGTAACCAATACTCCTATAATGAAAAGAGGTTGATATATTACCAGAATCGCGTTTGAGACTTAATCAAGGATGTGAGGCCTCACCCTGTACCATCATTGCATAGCTGACATTTCCACTTTATGATTCTCATATTGATACATTATTTTGATAAATTAGACTCTTCTGGACAAAGATTTCATATTTTAGATATTATGTGATGATCTTTGATTATGTGGAAGATGATATAGGACATACTTCTATGCTTTTGATTTACAAGCCTTGTTGCTATGATATTGAGGAATTATATAATTTTGAGTATTATGCTTTAATTTTATATTGATGCGAGAAATGTGAATCTAGTAGATATGATGATCAGATGAAATGTTTTATGTGTATTAAACCATGTAAATGATTAAGGGTATTTGTGATAGATGTGATTTCTAGGAATATCATGATGTTAGAATTTAATAGATAATGAGTAAATACATTCTTAAATTAAAGTGAATCTTATATGATGTTGTGAAATGCAATTGGAATATATGATATATTTTATGTAATCATTAGTGTTTCATTTTCATATATATGTTATTGTTCTTTCATGACCTACTGATATTTTGATCTAGTGTGCATGACATTGACCATGGAATTAAAATGAGGGGATTTCAAAGATGGATGTATGTGAAAATCATGTTAAGCCAAGGTTAACTCCAAAGGGAGAAATAACCTCATTGTTAAGTGCTATTGTTGTAGATGTAATGTTTGAATGTATTAATATTGTTGTGTTTATTTAATTTATGCATATGTCTACTTGGCATGCCATGTGTGTAGTAATGTGATGTGACTTTATGTGGTGTCAATTGACACTTGTACATGTGAATTGGCATGGCCAAGTAATTTTTTATTGGTTAGTTGTTTGCCTTGGTGTCACCTTGTAGTGTCCCTAGGTTAGGTATCTTGGTTGTAGAGCCATGTGAGGGAATTTTATTTTGAATTTTCGTAGGTCAACTCTTAGTGGAATTTTGAGGGGTTAAATGTAGTCCTAGAGGTTAGTTAGGGTTAAAATAAGATAACCCCATAAGTGCACTTTGGGTTGTGGGTTAAATTATGACCAATAGGGTGATTATATCTCATTTTTGCCTCTTCTAAAAATGCCTTTTTAGATAGTGACAAATTTTGGATGTGTGTCATGTCTTCCTCTCTTTCAAATTTGAACTTCCTCTTGTTGGAGAGAGAGAACACTTGGATAGTGTGTCCAATCATTTTTGAGGTTAGGTAGAATGTTAGGTAGGATTTTTCTTTTAGTAGGATGGAGAGGAATTTGGTAGGTTGATTTCCCACTCTCCAATTGGGAGACTTCTAGTGGAATTAGCAAGATTTTGTTGGACTTAGCAAAGGAAGGAAATGATAGTAGGAAGGGAGATCTACTCAAGTTTTCATTGCCATAGCTTGGAGCAAGGTTGGTGATCCTATCATGAAATGCATTATTTCTTTTCTTGTGTTGTATGTGTAAAAATTGTGATGTTGTACCTATTGTATTGTGTTGTGATTCAAGCTTATTTTCATGGTTTTGTGTAGAATTCTCCTTGCTATTTTGTTTCTTTTTTTCTTGTCTTTGTTGAGGTCTGGAAGGCTACACTCACCCTTGGGAGGGAAGAGATCCTTGAGGGTGAAGGGTAAAGTTGGGAATGCCCAAATAGTGTAGAGTCCTTCCTCATGGAGGAAGGGGATATGACATGGATGTATGGGCTCCATGTTTCCATCATATTCTACTACACATTTGGGGGCCATAAGGGAATTTAATTTTGTATGAGAAATGGAAGGAAGGGTGGTTTTGTGATAGCATTTTGAAGACATTGTTTTTATGGTATTGAGCCTTGTTGAAGGTATTGTTCATTTGTTACAACTTCTCCTATTGTGGGCTCATTTCCACGTTCACCCCTTTTCATGGGTCCAAGGTGATCCATTGTGAAACCATGAGAAATGAGAAGTTTATGTGAGTTTATGTTGTTGGTTTTTGTGTGTATTATGTGTGAATGTATCCCCATTCATATTTATTTCTCCAAGCTCGGGGGTGGCCATAAAATGGCCTAGGTTGGGAGGTGAGCCTCCATGGTCAAAGGCTTGTTTTATTGCAAGTTATGTGTAGAAGGAAGTTTCTATTTTGTTGAAGGAGAAAGAGAAAAAAATGGTCTTGTCTTAAGAGTCAAGTTGTAGATTTTGTTAGTGTAAAATGACAAAATGCCTTGTAAATGAAATGATAGTAAAACAAAGGCCTTGTAAATGCGTATATTGTATATTTCATGCTTGTAAAAGATTTGGAAAATAAAATTTAGTATTTTCCTTTACTTTACTATGTGCATTGAAAGAGTACTGAAAAAGAGACATCTTGTTGTAAAATGCTATGTCTCCGTTGTTCTCTTGTGTGAATGTTTAAAAAGAAAAGATTCATTTGTTGCTAGTAGAATATTTCATTTCAAAAAACTATAGTAGCTTTCAATATTTCATATTTGAAAACCTTAGAATATTCTCTTTCCTATTTATTTTATGAAAAGAAATTGAATCATGGAAAGATCTTGCAAATTTAGGTCAAATATATGTATATACACCTATGTTATATTTATATATATAGATGTATATATATATATTTAAATTATTTGATACATTTGAGAAGTGCATATTTATATTTCCTTTTTGTAAGTGAATGTATGTATATATCATTATATGTATGTATATATATATGTATGTATGTATGTATGTATATATATATATATATATATATATATATATATATATATATATATATATATATTGTAAACTTAATAAAAATTTTAACAAAAAAAACAACATTTAATAAAATTCAAAAAAATAATTTAATAAGCTTTTTGGGGAGCTAGGGTTTTCCCCCCTCCCATGCAAGTCTTGCGGGCAGTGGCCCTACCGTCGGTGGCAAGGGCCACCATGACAATGGAAAGCCATTACCGCGAGTGGCTCATGCCACCACGTCAGTGGAAGCCACTGCCACAGATGGAAAAGCGCCACCGCGACAGTGGCTAAACCACTGCTGTTGCGACTTGGCTCTATAGCTAGTGGCTAGGCCACTGCCACGGTTGACCATGGTCGTCGGCCCAAACCTCTTTGGGGTTAGATAATTTTTTTTAAAATGCCGTATTTGCATTAAAAAAACAATATTTAGTTTTTTTTTTAATAAAAAAATCAGTAAACTAATAAAACTAAAATAGTACATTAAGTAGTAATTTGAAAAAGCTATAAAGCATATATTTAAAAGAAATAAATATTTTCACAGTTGAATGCTATGTTTTTGAAAAGAACAAAGAAGAGGGGAAGGAAGATTTGGTATACCCTCTTAATGATTTTTATTTTTTTGATTTGATTTTCTTCTTGCAGCCTGGTGTATATATACATAAGTGTATATGTGTATATACACACTGTTGGTGTGTATATACACACATGTATACTCATGCGTATATTTGAACTTGATTTCTCCCTTCGTTCTCCCAGTTAGACCTGCACAAGCAAATGAGGAGATTAGGGTTTGTTTAGATTTTTATATTTTAGCCCAACCCTAATTTCGAATTAGGGTTAGGGATTGCCTTTTTGTCTTTTCTATTTTAAATGAGATTTTATTAAGTGTTGTTTAAATTTTGAATTTCTCTTATTTAATAATTAATGATTGATTGGACTTTAGTAAGTTGTTTTATTTTAAATTTAAATATTTTAATAATATTTTATCATTATATAGATGTAGTTGATATTTTAATTATTGGGTGGAATTTATAACTATTGTTAGTTATACTTTTGATTTACTTTATTTAGTAAATGATATATTAAATTGTCATTTACTCTTTTCTAAGGCAAATCTAGGAGATTTAATATTTTTGAAATTAAAATTTATATGGTTAATTTAAATGGAATATTTTTTTAATAATGTATAATGTATATGGTATTATTAGTCCCACCTATCTAGGCGAAGACGTATGTTTTCACTTCATTTTTTGCTATTAGTTTGCATAAAAAACTCTGCTTGTCCAAAATATTAAACATGATTTTCAATGTTTGACAGTGTGTTGATTTTTATTTTGGATTTTTTGAAAAGTATTTCTTTTTTCTCATTGGATGCTCCTTTTTTTTTTTTTGATGAATAGAGACCTTTCAATTAATAGAAATTAAAGATACATATTCACAAAAAAAAGGCCAGGGGATATATTAAATCACCCCGCAGTGTTCAAACGGCAGAGCCAAAAATAGCAAGAACTATTCACCAAAAAAAACTGAAAAGGCCCTCAAGCCGCAAGAGCAGGAGCAGAGGGTGGAGGATCTTTGTCATCTGATCCCCACTTATCAGTGGGATTGGCATGCTCATTCGGAAGCACCCAACCAGCTTCATCAGTATTTTCTTTTTCTTTTTCTTCTTCCGCCCTGGGCGGGGAGTAAGCAAGCGCCAAGCGGGGGAATTTGGAGGAGGTGGCCAAAAGCCAATCTCACCCATGGTAAGCATCAGAACCAGGAGGAGCACCAGAAGGGGCCGATTGCACCTGCGCATGTGACCACCCAGACTGCCGCGAAGGCAGAGAAGCCGAACGGCGCTACCAACCATCTCCGCCACCTCTCAGAGAGTGCTGGCGAGGGGCCTGGGATCGTGGCGTGTGGGAGCGGCACACAGAGGAGCTGCACCCATGGCGGCGGCCTCTAGGAGGTGTACCCTCAGCAGAGATAGCATCCGGAGGCACCCAAGCCACTGTACAGGGAGCATTGCCCCAATGAGAGATCAGCTCCTGCAGGTGAGCCACCTCTAAAGCCACTTTATTAGCTTGGACTTGAATCTGCATCATAAAATTATTACATATGCAAGCTTTGTTAAACATAGCAACATTAGTATCAAGAGAGCTATGGGAAAATATAACAGCATTTCTATCTTTCCAAAGATTGAACAAAATCTCCATCCTGAAAGTATGCCAAATTTGGGTAAACTTGGAGGGGAGTCTGGGAGAGTCTCCTAAGACAATCATATGCCAAGAGAAGGGCTCAGGCCGGAAAGGTTTGAAAAAATCATGGATCCACTGCCAATACTGTTGAGCTCTCCTACAGAACCAGAAAATGTGAAGAAAGGTCTCAGGGTGACCACAAAATGGACAGCGAGGGTCATGAACTCCCAAATGTTTGAGCCTAGGGCCAACTAGGAGACCCTAAAACAAAAGACACAAAGCAAAGAGAGCCATCTTGGGTTCTGTAATGGTGGTCTAGACAGTATGAAAATGAGAGCTCCAGTGGGAAGTGGCCGAATGAAGATGCCATCTCTGGTTTAGAATATCCACCATTGGAAGATGCGGGGATAACCACCTATACCCAAGCCTTGGCTTGTAATTGCTGAAAGGTGTGGCAGGATACCATTTCCAATCCCTCCACCACGGCCTATTAGCCTGAATGCCAATCTTGTGGAGCAGATTGGTAGGAATGGCTGAAACTAAAAGATCAAAAGTCGGGCGATCAGAACTTGCTAGCCGAAATTGCACCTGCATATCCTCCCAAGATCGGAGCCCCATAGAGACTCTGGAAAAAAGATCCTTGGGAGTCTGAATGCCATGTTTAAAAAAATGCAGAGCACTAGCCCCTTGAGTTTTGGCCAAGGGTATACCCTGTATGAAGAATAAAGGAGACCACCAAAGATTCTGCTGATTGAAAGAAAGCCCATTACGAAAAGCATTACCATCCCATTGAAGCCAGGGCTTTATAGCTTCCCAGGCTTTCCAAATTCTCTTGATGATGAAGGTGCCCTAGATTTGAACAGGTTCTCTCATAGTGAGCAAGGTTTGGAGACCAAGACCTTTCCAAGCGGGCCGGTGAACCGGAAACCCAGCGGAGATGCAATGTCTGACAAGAATTTTCCATTCCTCATCGCTAGAGAGAGCTCTAATAATCCACTTCACACAAAGAGAAAGCCCTTGCTTCTGGGTGGAGAGAAGGCCCAAGCCTCCAGAGTCACGGGGAAGGCAGCAGTATTCCCAAGCAACCGTATGAAACCCATGACCATCCGCACCAGAAGCCCAAAGCAAATCCCTGAGCAGACGCTCAAGCTTGAGATAAGAGGCCTTATATGGAGCCCAACAAGAAGAATAATAAACATGAGTAGCAGCTAGCACTTTTGAACAAATCTGGAACTTCCCTGCAAGAGAGAGTGGTTTGCTAATCCAGTAGTGCAACTTTTTCTCAATTTTAGCAAGAACAACATTCCATAAATCCATAGCAGAGCCATGGAAGGCAAAAGGGATGCCTAGGAAGTGAAAAACTTCTCCATGTTGCACCCATTTCCAGTCAAAGCTGGCAAGCCAGGGCGGAGCTGGAAGAAAGGATTGTCTGAAACAAAGTGTTTTGCACCATTGAATGGCCGATCCAGAGGCTTGAAAAAAGGTGTCCAAGCATTGCAAGGCATTGGAGATGTTCTCCTCATCCTCAATGAGAGTGAGAAAGGAGTCATCGGCAAAATGGCCATTGACCAACTGGGAAGAAGAACCAGGAAGGGAAATGCCCCGAACCAACCCAGCAGAAATAGAGTTGGCAAGCAAATACCCAAAGCCTTTGACAGCAAGCACATACAAGGTAGGAGCCAGAGGACAACCTTTTCGGATGGATCAAAAAAGCCTAAAAGTATCAGATTGGGCCCCATTGATGGTAATGCAAGCAGAAGCATCTCCAAAAAGTATTTCCACAGATCGAAGGAAGCGCGGCCCAAACCCCAGAGCTTGAAGCATAGCCAGAATGAAGGGCCATTCTATGCGATCATAGGCTTTAGCAAAGTCAATTTTGAGGAACAGAGCAGCCTGTTTGGACTGGCGAGACCATTCCATCCCTTCCCAGACCGTTATGATGTTGTCAAGAATATACCTGGACTTAATAAAGCCAGTTTGCTCAGGCCGCACAATGAGGGGAAGGAGATGTCTGATCTTGAGTGCTAAAGCTTTAGCAATAATCTTATAAGAGACATTCAACAAAGTGATGGGCCTCCAATTGCAGATATCCTCCAGATCGCCAGACTTAGGTATGAATTTAATATTCCCTTTATTGATAATGTTGCCTAAACTTTTGTTGTGAAAAGCTTCCAGGTAGACTCTGTGCAAATCAGGACCCACAGTATCCCAGAGGTGTTTGTAGAATTCACAGGGGAAGCCATCACACCCTGGAGATTTATCATTGGCCATAGAGAAGACCGCCTCCTTGAGGTCTGATATGGTAAGCAATTGCTCACAGAAGGCACGCTGCTCAACCACAAGGCGGTTTGGAGTAACAGCAATACAAGCCCTTAGAGCTTCATCCCGAGCGGCAGAATTGCCTTGGGAAGCAAAGACTTGCTCATAATGCTGGACAAAGGCCTGAAGAATGGCCGGGAGCTCGGTAAGAGTGTCAGGTCCTTGCTTAATCTTTTGAATACCAGCATTGGTATGGCGAGCTTTGAGAGCCTGAAAAAACTCCTTGGAAACTTTGTCGCCAACCTCCAACCAATGGAGGCGAGCTTTGATTTGAGCACCACGAGCAGCATAGGCATCAACAATTTGTTTCTCATAGTGAAGCTTGGCCAGCTTAAGCTGGAGCTCTGTGTCAAAAGGGTTCAACGTAAGTGCTTCAGAAGCGCTACACAGAGCCTTAGTGTTAGCTTCATAAGCACGCTTTCTGTAGCAAGCTAGTTGACGGCCATAAATGTGAAGAAATCTCGCAGTGCAGGTGATGGCGTCATTCCACCATTGAATCCAGCCTATATCACTGTGGGGCCGAGGCTCAAGATTCCATATCTGCAGAATGTGTGACATAGTGGACTTGTGCGTCAGCACAGACGTGTTAAGAAAAAATTGCGTCTGAGTAGCTCTCCTGGCTCGGGACTGCCAGGTAATGGAAAAATAAATGGGGAAATGATCAAACAAGGTAATGTCTGTCAGAGGAATGACAAGTAAGCCTCGATCTTCAGAAAAAGAGAAAAAATATTAAGCCGTTATCATACCACGATCTAGTCTCTTGAATATGCGGTCAGAACCTGCTCAAAAATTGGACCAAGTATGCCAGACCCCACCCTGCTGACGGCGGTTAACATTGGGATCAAAAAGCCCCAATTTATTGCGCATGTGATACCAGGCTTCTCTCTCCCCAGCTGCCCAGTGAAAAGGAAAAATGCCCTCCTTGTCAGTGGCCAGCTCAACCATATTAAAGTCCCCACACATAACCCAAGTAGCTGGAGGCAAGTTGTCTGCCAACCAGTACCATAATTGAGATCTTTCAAGAGCATCATTGGGGGCATAAACATTAATGATACCAAAAGAATGATTGTGCAAAGAAAGCAAAATCTAGCTAACACGTTGCTTCGGGTCAGAACCATGCGCAATAACACAAGAATGCAGGCGAGGTGACAGAAAAGTAATTACTCCACCTTTGCCAGCTTCATGCTGAGAAGAAAAAACAATGTCGTCCGGCCATATGACACGATAGGCAGAGTTAAGCAAAAATCTTGAAATTTTAACTTCTTGTAAACATAGCACGTCCAGAGATTGAAGTCTGCGGTGAGTATCACGAACATAGTACTTTCTGGGGAGGTCAGTTAAACCTCGCACATTTCAGGACAAAAAATTCATAAAAGCTCCTGCATGGCTTCCTCATCCTCAAGAGAGGAGAAGCTATTCTGTAAATAAGTTGGAACCGAACCAAAACTGGGGAGGAGTTCTCCAGAGGTCAACCGCCTTTTATCCAGTTCTACCGTGTGGCCATCAGGACTGCGAGACCGACGCATAGTCCTGGAAGAGAGCACTAGAGCCACTGGCGGTGTAGGCACCACTTTTGGAGTAGGTGGCACTACAACTGAGTGCATCCCTTGTGAAATAGGGTTTGACACAATAGGCACCACTGGTGGCACATCACCTGGTGGGGAATGACCAATGAGTGCAACCGGAGACGGCACAAATGCTTCAGAAGCTGGTGGCATCTTAGGGCCTGAGGCATTCTGGCCTTTACGCATAATGGTAGTCCATTCTTCTTTCTTTCCAGCCTCGGCGGTTTTAGCCAGCGCGTCTTTAGGCGCGGGTTTCACCAGAGGGGTAACCAAGGGGCAGTCCTTGATCTTGTGCTCTGCCGACTGACACCGATAGTAGGTGTTGGGCAGATTCAAATAGAGCACCTTCTGCGAGATGGTGAGAGCACCAATCTGAATTTCAACAGTATCCTTGAGGTCCCTAGAAAGGTCAACCTCAACACAGACCCACTTCTGGGGACGAGCATTGAAAAATTTTTCATGTTCCATGACAATGACTTTGCCTAGGGTCTTAGCAATAGACTCAATGAACGGCCAGCATGGCAAAGGGAGACTAGGGAACTCAACCCAAACAGGAACCCTAAGTTTTTTGTCGTCAGAGACAGTAAAGTCTCGAGACCACCTCTGAAAAACTAGCAGGGAGGACTGGACATTCCAGGGACCACGGTTAAAAACTGCGTCCGTCTGAGAAGGGTTAGCAAACCTGAAAAGGAAAAAACCTTTGGTAAGGTTTTGCACACCGTCAAGACGGACCCCATGAGGGGTCCAGCTCTTGTTGACCCAATCCTTGAGTATACTTTCAGAAGGAGTGCGACCCACAAAGTAACCAATCAGCGTATGCTTTTCTAACCATTCACAAGCAGAATCAAACTCCTGAAGATTGAGAACAATATCAGGGTTACCTCGTGGAAGACCTTCAGGATGAACTTGCGGGGATGTTTGTTCGGCGGAGGTGTCATGGTAGTCCGAAGCATCAACTCGAGCACCAGCATCAACTGCTGGGCCGAAGTTGGCCGGGGCCATACTAAAGGCTAACCCTAATGAATCTCGCAGTAAATGCGGTATGACAGATGGAAAACTCAGAGCTGAAACATAGAAAGTACGCCGTATGCCGGACTCGCTCTAAAGATCGAAAAAAAAAAAATCATGCCGGATGCTCCTATTTTTGTTGGGGGTTTAATTATTTTTTCATTTTGAAAATAAAAAAAAATTGTCTAATCAATTAAAAAGTAGGAGAAAGAAATATTTATTTATTTAATAATGTTACTATTCTTTAATATTAATTATACTTTTTATACATGATTTCTTTACATTTAATCTAATAAACCAATTTTATCTAAATATTTATTATCTTTTTTTTTTGAACAAAAGTGGACGAGCCACTGAATATATTATTATTTAAAAAAAAAAATTGATTAAAAAAAGCTCAATCGGGAAAGAATCAGTAAGAAAACCTGACATCGTCGCTCAAAATAAAGAGATCATCGATATTTACAACTATTTATATTGACGATTAATTGCTCAATCATACAATTCAAAGATTATCCTTCTTCCCATATTTACAAAATTTGAGCAATTAAAATACAAAATCATCAGAATTTAACAGTGTTTGATCATAATTCAAAATATCAAAAATTTGCATAGCCATTTTTACTCCTCCATTTCTGCACATTCCTCCCCATGTGCAGCCACCAGATCACTTGACGTGCACTCCCAGCCAATAGACGAATGGATGTGAGGAGATGCCTCCCACCCAGACCTGCTATCTAAACCCAAATCAATAGGAGACCGAGCGGTTACCTCTTGCTCCCATTGATGAATTTGCACACCAAATTAAGGCATTTTCCATCCTACACCAGTGGCTGCCTCCCTTGACATCGTCTTTAATCCATGTTCATGCTCCCAAGAAGCTTCAACATTGACATCTTGTGAACCACACCTTGTTCCCTAATTCTGAGGATGCTCCCGAAGAGAGACCCCTGAAGAAAGCCCCTTGTAGCTCTTTAATGCATAGTCCTTATTGGAAAGACTCAGCATATCCAAAATAGCGTAACTAGTATGCTTCACTCTTTCTTCTAGCTGATACCCCAGAGCCCTTGTTGTAGCTTGTAGAGAAGATTTCATGAAATGAGGATTCTGCTTCTCAAACGACTTTTGAAGAGCTTCATACATGACCATGAATTCATGCTTCCGTAATAATTGAGACCTTAGAAATAGACCACCAACTAATGCATTACCAGACCATAAATCATATTGCTGCATAGCCTTTTTAAGCTTATTTTCATTCTAGAACTATGGAAGGACAACCTTTCTCACCAAAATTTCTAGCAGAAGGACTGACTGTAATAAATCCATGGCATTCGAGAAGAATATGGACACTATGTTTGATGGAAACAAAAAATGTCTAGATGAAGGGGATAAAACTTCTTCCCTAATTACCTGTTGAATACTCCGACAAATAGTTGGAGAATTAACAGAGAACATCGCATCCATTACGATTTCATCAATTTGCAAGGGCAAAACTATTTCATCCACATTCAGAGTAATCCAAGTTCGGTAATTTTTGGGCAACAGGGTCCTGTGAAATTGATTGCAAGAATCACACTTAATGCAAGACTCCAATGGCATTGACATTTTCAGACGAGGTATATCTGAGAACACTACAATCTATTGGAATGAACAAGAAGATAGGGCAATCTCGCTTGTTATAAGTGCAGAAAATGGAGGGCATCATAATACCAAGGCATGTATAATAATTATCAAGCACATGTAGATACGCGTAGAAAATTCGAAGGACTAAACACCATGTGAATATTTATTATCTTATTAAACAAATTATATATTAAACTCTATTTTATTATTAATTTTATTTATTTTTAATTATTATTTTTATTGATACACATTATCATTTATTCTATTTTCATTTTTATTTAAATTCAAATTTAAATATATTCTAATTATTTATGTTATCACAATCATAAATAAAAGCTATTATAAATAATTTAATTTATAATTATTTTTCTTCTATTTAAGTTTGAATTATTTATCTTGCACTCACTTGTCCTTATCACCTTTATTATCTATCACTTATTTAAGTATTTAAAATTAATTTAATAAGGTAATGATATACTTAAATTACATTATTTATTATTAATATTATATATTTCAAATTATTGTTATTTTTAACATTTACATTTTTATACTTTGACTATTTTTTTCTGATTTTTTATTCTAAAATTATATGTCTATTTTGAAAAATTACTATGACAAACAAAAGTCATTAATAGTTCAATTTACAATTATTTTGTTCCATTAAAATTTGAATTATTGTAAAATATTTATATTTTTACCACACACACACACACACACACACACACACACACACACACACACATATATATATTTTCCCTCTTAAATACCTCTCTGCATATATCACTTCATACATGTTTATCTTTTTATCTTTCCCTCTTTCTACCTCTATTTCTCAGTCTCTCTCTCTTGTTCTCCCTTTCAATGTTTCACTCTATATTTTATCTCTATCCCCCCCTCCATATCTCTATGTTTCTTATTCTCTCTAAAAGAATGTATGCATATTTTTGGGTATGATGTATCAGATCTAGCAATAAAAGTTTCTTTCCCTAAAAAATATGACATGGATGGTGGAGCTCTTTTGGCATGGACTAATACACCCAGGTCTCTTCCTAGTAATGTTTTTCCATGTGTCAAAGCAAATTTTGACTATGCAAAGGTGTGTTCTTCCTCTTTGTATACAATGCCCATCTTTATTTCTTTCTCTAGATATTGAGTGCTAAGTGAATTCATAGGCTTCGTCCATTTTAGGAATTTGTTCATCAAGAGCTAAATATCAAGGACAACATGAAATTTGTTCATCTTGAGTTAATGATTCTAATTTTGACATCTTTGTTATCACATATTCGGTTATACTAGTGTACACTATACCTACCACAATTGTGTACATGCCAAAAGAAAGAAAACTTCATTGAATGGCTAGGCCTTAATTATTCTAAATAAATAGAAATCGAGCATGTAACCATGAATTTGATTTTTGAGAAATTATAATATGTGACGTTGGACCCTTAACTCATGAATTGAGTATTAAATTTGTCTCATGTATCCAACATATTCTTGAAATAGAAAATCCGTAGTGCAGCCATTAGGATAAACATTATTTCAATAGATACTTTCAAGCTCAAAGACAATAGAGTAATAGGATTAAGTAGATCAAATTATAATGAGTTATTTGCATTGTAAACAATATGTATCAAATACTTGTAATGAAAGATTTAGTAATAAGTGGAAAGTAATATTTTAACCTGCATTTCAAACTAGCCACATAATTTAGCAACATTTTGTCTGATTGCACAAGCTATTTTATTGTAGGTGTCAAGCTGTAAATATGCCTCTTATCAAGTAACTCTATCTTACAACTAGTCAATTTGTCTTTTAATTTTTTTCTTAATCATGATTTTCTTTCCTATTAGGCGGGACTCCTACTGTAACACAACTCTTGTTTAATAATGTTTTTCTAGTATTATTTGTAATGATTTTAATAATGGAATAGTCTAAGGGGATTATTTAATTGTCTTAGAATGGGACTTAGGAATTCTTTTCTCCTCCTTAGCCATAAATTTAATATTTTATAATTACTACCTTATAATGATTATTTTAATCTTTTAATTTAATTAATTAAATAAACTAAGGGAAACTTTATGTTTTAATTAAAGTATAATATTTTAATTAAAATATTAGAACTTTATTATTATTTAAGTGGGTTTTAAAATTGTTATCCTAGGTTATCACATAGGGATATTTTATGGCATTATTTTATTATTTTATTGTGCCCTTGCGAAACCTACCTTAATCTAGTAACATAGTTCAAGTTTTGGAACCATTATGGATATTATCACTTTACGATTAATTAATTAATTAAACCATTTTGGGTAAGATAACCTAACCTTTGAACTTAAGTTAATCGGAAAATTAAATTTTACACTCTTATTATTCATTTTATTTAAACGCTTTTGTTTTTAACCTTGTTAGGTTATTATAGAGGCCTAGTTAGGTTTTCTAGTTATCTAACACAATTTTCACGTGAGGGACGTTGACAAGCTAGCATTTGTCATGATACCTCTTGAGTGTGAAATTGTGTCGTTCAACATGACGTCTTGTTAGTTTATCTTAGAATGCTATCCTTAGTTGACTTTCGTGCTTTTAGTCAAAAAATTTGTTGGTGTTTTTTTGCCCTAATTTTGGGCATGACAAAGGAGCTCAAGGCATTCAATATAAAAATTATCCCAAGAAGAAATAATGCAGTTGCCGATGCATTGGCAATGTTGGAAAGCTCCATGCATCCAATGAAAAGGTCAAAATTAATGAGATTCTCATTTGAACTTGTTGCTGCTCCAACAATTCCTAATAATATCACAAATTTTCAAGTGTTTCAAGATGATCAACACATACTTAAATTCATCATGAATGCTAGAGTCTTTGAAAAATAAACCATTGATGAGGAAATCAAAGAAATTGAGGAGACATATGACTAAGGAATTCTAAACTTAAAAACCAACTCCATTCCTAAAAGAATGGTGGCATTGGAAATAATTTTTGATAAAGATGGCTCTTCTCAAGAAAAATGAAAGGCCCCAGTAGTAGGAGGAGATGATTGTGAGGTCTACAATTTGGGTACCAACGAAAAACCAAAGGAGGCCCGTGTTGGAAAGATTGGTACAAATGAAGAAAAGAAATGCATGGTCTGATTTCTTGAAGAATATAAATATGTTATAGCATGGAGTTACAAGGATATTAAAACTTACAACTCATCATTTATTATACATAACATACCATTGAACCCAGATACAAAACCATTTTGCCAAAGGAAATGACCAGTCAATCTGGTGATTGAATCAATGATACAAAAATAGGTACAAAAGTTGCTAGATGCCAAGATCATTTTCCCCATCCGACACTCAACTTGGGTCGCAAATTTAGTCCCCGCATGCAAAAAGAACGTGGAAGTTAGGCTATGTGTAGATTTTCATAATCTCAATAGGTCATCTAAGAAATAAAACTATCCACTGCCTTCCCTTGATGAAGTGTTGTAGATAGTCAATGGTTTATAGATGATGTCCTTTCTTGATGGTTGTTTAGGGTACCATCAAGTTATGGTGCAAGAAGAAGATAGACTGAAAAACATTCACCACCAAATGAGGAACATTTTTGTACCGCCGCATGCCGCTCGTGTTAATCAATGCTGGTGCTACCTTCTAACACATGATGGATGAAGTATTTATAGGTCTGGTGAACAAATGGATGGTTATCTACATGGATGATCTCACTGTATTTTCAAAAAATAGGGCCAACCATATTGATGATTTGCGCAAGGTATTAAAGAGATGTCAAAGATATGGGATATCATTGAACCCTAAAAAGTGCATTTTTGGGGTAACCAAAGGTCGTAAGCTATTGGGGCATGTTATATTGAAAAAAGGATATCTATAGACCTTGAAAGATTCAAAAAAATCCTCAAGCTGGTCCCACCTAATAGCAGGAAGGAATTAAAGTCTTTTTTTAGAAAGATCAATTTTTTTAGGAAATTCATTAAAGGATTTGTAGAAATAGTCCGCCCATTGAATGAAATGTTCAAGAAAGATGCCAAGATTGAATGGAGAACTCCAATCAATGATTCCTTTGAGGAAATCAAAATGTCCATAACTACCGCTCCACTTTTGGTTAGTCTAGACTATACTTTTCATTTTAAGTTTTACTCATTTGCCTCAGTTCATGCATAGGTATTCTTAAACAAAAGAAGAATGGAGAAGATGAGAGACTGATAGCTTTCATGATCTTTCCTCTAAACAATGCTGAGATCAAATATCCAAACTTGGATAAGAAATTATTTGCACTAGTAAAGGTGTCAAGAAGTTCCAACATTAAATTATGAGAAGAAAAGTTATAGCCATCGTTCTTGATCCTGTAGTCAAATCCCTATTGATGTAGAATAAACTAGGTGAACAAAGAGGAAAGTGGATGGCTATCATACAAGAGTTTGATATTAAAATTCAACCCATGAAGTTGGTAAGAGGCCAAGACCTAACAAAAATGATAGCTGAGATAGGGCAAGGTTTGGTTTCTTAGATATACTCTAATCAAGGGATTATAAATAATATTTAGTATCAAGATGTGGTTATTACCTCCTCCAAAATCAATGTCCCAAAGGATTGAACGGTTCCTAAAGAAGGGCCTTGAAGATCAAGAGCAGTTCCTACATGTTGAAGAATGGGAAGCTCTACAAGTGCAATTATGATGGATTGTACTTAAGATGTTTGGATAGGATATAAGAAAGGCATGCTCTTACTCATTTTAATGATAAATATGGCACAAGCCATGGGTCCACTAAGGCCATTGTACACCAAATGTTAAGATCCAGATATTACTGGACAACTCCATTCAAGGATACAAGTAAACACATGAGGTCTTGCCATACATGCCAAACCAACACTACCCCTGAAAGACATCCCACTATGACTTAAAATTGGTATATGAGGTACGTCTATTTTACCAATGGGGCTTGTATTTTGTTGGAATTATTAATCCCTCCTTTTCTACAAGTCACAAATATATTTTGAGAACAACAAACTACTACACACAATGGACAGAGGCTCAGGTTTTAAAAAATTGCACTATTGAAGTTATAACTAGGTTTTTAGAGGAATACATCATAACATAGTTTGACATGCCTTTCTTTCTAGTATGTAATAATGAACCTTCATTTTACTCTTCTTCACTTATGCAATGGGTTTTTAAAAATGAGGTAATTGTTAATTTCTCTTCTAATTATTATCCACAAGGTAATGGTGTTGCAAAGTCCACTAACAAAAAATTAACAACTATAGTTAAATATTTGTTAGAGGAAAATCCTAGGGATTGAAAAATGCACTTGAAATACACCTTCTGGAAAGATCGTGTTAGAATAAAAAATGACTAAGGGCCATCCCCCTACCAGTTAGTCTACAGTTTGCAACCTATTTTTCCTATGAACCTAAAGATACCGGTTTTCAAATTTATGGATCAATACATTGAAGGTGAGGATAGGGTACATATATGACTCATGAACCTTCTTGGTTTGGAAGAAAAAATAACTATGACCTTAGAACATGTTTCCAAGAATTAAGCTATTGTCAAGTGTTGGTTTGACAAGAGAGAAACTATTAAAGCCTTGATGCACGGGCATCTTAGGTTCATCACAATATTGCATCAACCAAAAATAGTTTTTTGTGTTTTGTTCTTGTTTACTATTGGTGAGATTATACTGACTGATCATTCATTTGTTTGAGATAGCGTGTGTGGTTGTACAGTCTTGATTGAGACCTATCTAGGATCATCTTCCTATGATCTCTTCTCCTAATGTTCGTAGATGTTTGATATTTTATCTATTTCCTATCCTTTGGTAACATGCTCGTGGCTTTCTTGGACCTATTTGGAGATTCAATGTGTGGTTGCTGATGTTTGATTTTCAACCATTGTGATTGTAGCGTGTAGTTTGTGGATCTTTCGTGGATCATTTTCTATGATCGTGCTCCTTTTGGTTTCCTTTGCATGGATCTTTGTTACCTTTTTGGGTTGGACCTATTTTTTGTACGCATTTCCTTTTCTTGAGGAATTTAATTCTTTCTTGTCTTACCTTTAGAGACATTTCCTATATGTAATAAATCAATGTATCTTGAGAAGTAGTTCTATTAGATTTGTAGTTGGTTAGAGAAAGCTAGATCTTAGACTTTGATAGATCAATGATAAGATCTGAGATTCATTTCTTTTTAAATGGTCATAATTGGGAAGGCTTGATATCCCAACATGTATGTTGTTTTATCTTTGAATAATATATTTGATCATGCATCTTCTCTCTACTTTGTTATTTTTTCCTCCCCTTGTTACTCTTTTCTCCAAGATTGGCCATCTCCTATGGGGATTCACTAGTCTTGAATGCATCAAGTGGTATCAGAGAAAGGTTTTGTTGTAGCAAGATCTAGTTGAATTGGTTGTAGGGTGGAAGATTGTGATTTGGCCTACAATTATAGATGGTTTGAGGAAGGAGAGATGCTGATCTTTCTATGTTGGATATGTTGAGACAAATTTCTACTAGGCTTGAAGATGTTGAGATATCCCAATGAAGAGTAAGACCTAGAGATGTTAGTGAAGATGAAGTTGAAGAGGTAGAAGGAGTAGAACAAGCCCCTATTCTTGAACAAGGTGAAGAATGATTCTTGAGAACTTTGACAAGTGTGAATGCTAAATTGCACTTCAATCCTCCTGAGTATAATGAAAAGTTGGACTCAGACGAGTTATTGGACTAGATCTTTGAAATGCAGAAATATTCTAAATATGAATGTACACAGGTGGATAAGAAGGTGAATTTTTCTAGTACAAAATTGAAAGGACATGTATCCTTGCGGTGGGAACATTTGTAGCTTAATCAACATAGAAGAAAAGAAAAGATCAAGGTATGAGATAAGATGATAAATAAAGTGAAGGATAAATTCCTACCAGGGGATTATCAAGTTAGTTTGTTGAGAACAATGAAAAAATTGAAACAAAAGGACACTACTGTGAGGGAATATATTAAAGAATTCTACAAATTGGATATCATATCTAGACATATGGATGTTGAACTTGAAAGAGTTGCAAGATACTTGAATGGATTGAGAACTTCTATACAAGATGAAATTAGTTTGGTGAAGATGAATAGCATTGAAGAAGCTTATCAATTTTCATTGAAGGTAGAGGGGAAACTTAAAAAGGCATGAACAGAGGTAGAGAGGCAGAGGTGGTATATTTTCTAGAGGAAGAAGCAGATCTTATGGAGAAAGTAGTAGATTTGATTAGGATAAGACCAATCAAGATAAAGGAAAATCAAAGTGGAAATGAGAAAGATCATACCGAGGAAGAGGAAGTTACACAAGAGGTAGTTACCCTGGAGGTAATGATCAGAAAAGAGAAGAAAAAACCTAGTTTAAGGGCACTTTTTTCATGTGTGGTGTAGAAGGACAACATATTAATGCACTTTTTTCATCTTCCAGTACTTTTGTGTTTCTTGAGCATCAACATCAAGTTACATCATGGATGCAATGATGGCTAGTACATTAATATGACTCTTACAAGTCTACAAGTTATGAAGCCCATGAAGCAATGTCAACCATTTAATTTCACTTAAAGAATTAATACTAAGACAAAGTTGAGACTTAGGAAATATTTAGGTGCATGAGCCAGATCGATCACTAGGCTGAAGGGGCCAATTTTAAATGGGTTCAAATAATTAAATTTGTGAATTAAAGGATGAGTAATGAGTTATAGAAATTCAACATCAAATTAAGACACATGCTTATGAACAAACCTAAAGACTTAGGGTTTAAGACTATGCTAGTATCACTTAGCTTATTTATAGGGTTTAAGACCAGAGATGATTATAATTTTTGGGGTGGATCCACCAACATATTTAGTTTGGGATGCATGATTGAATAAATCATGATGAGGACCACAAAACTTTAGGAAACATGGCATATTGACTCATAACCTAAAAAATAACCTAATAAACATATATGCAAACTAAAAGTAGGAAATAACAAAAAAGCAATTTGCATATGTACAGTGTGCATGGAAAGTATCCTCCAAGAGGAGAAAGGTTTTAAAAACTATCTATGCATGAGAAATTCCTAATGTCTCCATCAAGGTTATGTTGAAGATATGATTCTTCACCATGCATATTTTTTATTAAATTAAGGATTCTTTACATGTTCAAATTTCCCATATTTATTTTTATCTTGACACCTTACATTCCACATGAGAACCACATTGTCAATCTAAAATTTCATCTCAAAAGGATTTTTATTAAATTTTTTTTTTTCACCTTTTGCTACTTTTTTAGTTCAGTCTTTTGCTCATATCTCCTTGTATCATCTAGTAAAACAATTGGTTAACCCTTTCCATTGTTGCATCATCAAGGATGTCATCATTTTATTAAATGAAATTTTATATTGGAAGAAGATTGTTGATAGATATTTATTCTTCCATTCCATATACTAGCTCAAAAGGAGACTTTCCTACAGCTTTCTTAATCGTCACCCTATTTTCCCACACTAAAATATAAGTTTTGAATCCCGTGCTCTTTTTTAATTTCCAATAATCTACTTGATTATCTTTATCAATATCTTTTTACTGTACTCAACCTGGTTGTTCCCTTATGGGTGATATGGGAGGAATACAAAATTTTTATACCTTATTTATTACAAAAACCCATAAGTTCACCTTTTTTGAAATACATGATTATCTGTTATATATTTAATAAGTGCTCCAAATTTAATCATAATGTGTTCATTAAAATTTTTGAAGTAACCTTACTAGTTGATCTTCTAGTTGGGATTTCCTCAACCTATTTGGTATGTATCAACCAAAATCCAACTACGTCCACAACTTGATCCTTTGCAATTTCACCAATAAATTTAACTCCCCATTGCATAAAATGTACTTCCATTTCTATAATTATGAGTGGAAAAACACATGCATATTTCATCTTTTCGGGGAATCTCTAACATGCATCACAATTTCTCATTATTATTTATATATTAGAGAAAAGTGTGGGTTGCTAATAACCAACACTACAAATCTTATAAGTAGTAGTTTTATCCATGTTGTTTCCCCCAAAAATTCCACTATGTATTTCATTCAAAAATTTAGTAAACCAATATTGATCAACACACCTCAATAAGACACCATCTATATTTCTACAATACAATTCTCCTTACAAGATTTTATACTTTATAGCTTGAAATTTTAATGTCCTTTTTTTATTATTAGTAAAATGATTAGTACATGATATATCATGAAAACTAAATCATGTCCTTGCACCATTGTAAATCATACAAGAAATTTCTTGAAAGCGGTTCTCCATCCTCAATTACATTCTCTTGAGAAGCCTCAAGATTAGTTTCAACCATTAGTTTTTCCAATCCTTGCCCCATTACCAATTTGGTGATCTAGATATCAATATTGAAATCTTGTATTTTATTTATCCACCTACACCTTCTTCTAGTATAGTTACCTAAGATGTGTAAAAATATCTTTGACAACAAATCAAGGAATATAAGTTATAATCTAAGTTCCTACCAAGTAAGGCCTAAATTTTTTATTTGATTTGACAAGGGCATATGATTTATTTTCCTTAAAATTATACTTCAATTTCATTTCTTATAGGGATTTACTAAAAAATGCAATTGGCTATTGATGCCCTTCATCATTCTTTTGTAATAAAACTACAAGAATAGTGTGGAAAGAAGCAAAAGAGAACAATTAAAAAAGGTTTTGAAAAGTCAGAAGATTTAAGGACAAAAGATATTTTTATAGCTTCTTTCATACCTTGAAATGCTTCATCTCCCCTTGTAACTAATTTGCCTTTCTTCAACACCTTGGATATGGCCTTAGTAGTTTCTACAAAGTTAGCAACAAACCTTCTTAAAAAATTTATCTAGCCAAAAATGATTGAATACCGTTCACCTTTTTAGGGATAGGGTTATTATCGATTTCTACTACCCAATCAAGATTAATTTTGATTCCATCCTTTGACATAATATGCCCTAATAGCTTTTGTCCAGTCACTCGAAAAGTGTATTTCTTAGGATTCAATGGGATACCATATTTCAATTCTCTACCAAAAATTCTTTCTAAATACATGAAATGCTCTTATACTTTCTTAGAATAGTTAGTCAAATCGTCTTGATAAAAAAACATGATTGAATCTATAAGACCCAAAAATACATGGTCATCCATTTCTTTTTGAAATGTAGCTCCTACATGAGTAAGTCCAAAAGGCATTATTACTTACACATATGTACCCAAATGTGTGGTAAAATAAATCTTATACTACTCTGAATCCTTTACTTTGACTTGATTCTAACTAGAAAAACTATCTATCATAGACAATAATTCACAACTAGTTACCTTTTGCAACATAGCTTCCATGCTTAGCAATGGGAAATTATCCTTTAAAGAGGAGACATTCAAATTTATAAAACCAACACATAACCTGATATCTCCATGTTTTTCATAGACAATAACCAAATTTAAAACCCAAGTATAATGTCTAATAGGCTTGATAATTCCTCCATCTCCAATTTTTATCAGTTCTTATTGTGTTTTTGGGGCCAAAGTTGTCTCCAATTTTTATCAGTTCTTATTGTGTTTTTGGGGCCAAAGTTGGATTAATATGTGCTTTTAGCTGCATGAAATGATTAGCTCCAAATTTCAAAGGAATTTCATTCTAGAACAAATCTTCCCTATAAGATTTTTAAATTATCATAAGACCATGTAAAAACATACTTGTATTTTTTGAGAAAAGTAACCAATATTGTTATAACTTGTGTACTGATTTTTTTAACCAATATAAATCCTTTTAGGATAATTTTCTAGTTCCAAGATTTACCTCTTCAAAATATTATTTATTTTTTGAGACAAGTTTAATGAATTGCTTATAATTACTTTAGACACTCAAAATTGGTGAATGGATGTGCCACCCCTTTTTAACATGTTCTCTATATCACATGTTTGGTCTTCATCATTCATCAATATTGTGTCATTATTTCATTAGTAAAATTATGTCAATTATTTAATCAATTACTAATCTTCCTCCTCCTAATTTGACTATATCTTGTCAATTTATCCTCGATCATTACTCTAACTAAATGGTTTCATCAATTATTTAATCCTTGTCTTGTTGCCCTTAGTTTTCTTAGGGGAAAAATCATTTAATTATTCCCCCTATTATCCTAACATGTTGATGAGCCTGAATAATGGATCAATGCTTATCCATGTCTATTATACTTTCTCTGTCTTGGTCATAGGATTATGTCATAGTTAGTGTCATGGACATAGTTTCTAGTTGTCTTTGGTCACCTTTACGAACTTGGCATCATGAAATTAAAATTATATTCTAAATACCTCTGATGGATGATAAACACTTTTATATAGATATATATGTTAATCATAATTATGGTGTAATAAATGGTTACTCTACAAATGAATCAATATATTTGTGTTGCATATACTTTGTGCCTATTACTGTTGTGATGTGTGGTGATAAATGAAGCAACAATAATAAAATGGAACTCAAAGAAGGCCATGCCTTTGGAGACCAAGTCAAAACATTTAAAAAAGGATCAACATTTGAAGCAGTCAAATAATCACTTTTAATGTGGAATCAATCTAGGAAGTAGTGGAGACTATATTTTCTCCTTGTGCAATTGAATAGTTAGTTGTTCCTCATTTGGTGGATGGTTTTCTTCCTTTCTAGTGCTATAATAATTATAATCCACCTATTCCTTTGGGTGTTGATTTTTTAGTGGTTAGTTAGTTAGTTAGTAGATTTTGTTATAAATAAGGAGTTGTACTTATTCATAGGTTATCTAGTTAGGCATAATATTATATGTAATATAGCATTCCATTTTTCAATACAGTCTCAATTAAGTTCCAACTATACTTTGTAATCAAGTACTTTTTGAAAACATGAATAAATCAATGAAGTTTTGAGTTCATATTGTGTAACTAAGTTGTAGATATACTCATCCAAGGGGGCCTACTTGGTGAGCAATTCCTTTCAACATCAACATTAGTTTTCTTTAGTTTCATCTATAGATTTGTATTTTGTTTGGTCTTGTACACACTAGAAGTAGTTTCCTATGATTTTTATTGCAGCCAAAGAAGGTAGAGTAATTTCCTGTTTGCATATCCTAAACTTTGTTGTAGTTGTTTGCATAAGTTTAGTTCTAGCATTTCAATTTTTTCAAGCATTTGAATTATTTCAATTCAAAGCATTTACCTTTTAGCATTGTTTTCCTTAAGCTATATAATATCATGGCCTTGGTATGAACTTAGTGCACATATAGTTCTAATCCACTTCAAGTTCATGTACCCTAGGTTGACAAAGTAAATGATCCTTCTCTATGAGAAAGATAGCTTCTTAGTTTAGATGTCCAATCCTTGGGTTGTGTTTTAGAACCTAGTTATTGATCTAATTGGGAAGTCAAACATTTTTGGTTTCATTTTCATGGATGGTGTCAAACAAAGGACTTGTTCCATCCATGAGTTAAGTTTTTAGTTCATTTCATGTTATCTTTAGTTTTCCTTAGTTCAATTAGTTTTCCTGTTTCATTCCAACTCAAGTTAGTTCAAATTTATCAATTTGCATGTATAGAGGAAGATGAAGAGATGCCTTAGGAAGATACCTTCCTAATGAACCTTATCCTGAAAATCACTTAGGATAAATGTTTTTATACCAAGAAGAAGAAGAGGAGGAGAATGATTATGCCGATGTTGTTCCAAATTTAGCCTATTCTTCCTCTTTGTCAGAAGAAGAGACAGTTGATCCAAATCCCTTTGGTGACATATTTTCTAGCTTGCATAATCTTCCACCACTAAACCCATTTTTTCACAACCAAGTTGATAATAAACTTTCTTTGGTATTTTATCAACCAAAGAATCAACAAGGTAAGCCAAAAGGTAATTTTCAAGGAAATCTACCAAGGATGGCTAGACCTCCACCTCATACTTTTCCATTTCCTATCAATGATCAGAATGGCAATATTAATCTTAAGAATGTCTCTGCTTTAGCTCTTCCTAAGTTTTATTGCCTAGTAATAGAGGACCCTGATACATTCCTTTTTGAGTTTGACTTCCTCTATAGGATCTATGATTATACCAATGATGCTGATAGACTCAATCTATTCTTTGCTACTTTGAAAGAATCAACATTAAGATGGTTTATGGGTCTAGAAAGAGATGTTGTGAACATTTGGGAGGAGATGAAAATATTGTTATTGTCAAAATACAAAAAATATTGTAGGGGAATTAATTTGAGAGGTGATGACATATTTAGGATGTAGCAAAAATAAGATGAAAGTTTGAAGGACTACATTTCAAGGTTCATGTTTAGCTTACAGAAGTCCACACATGATGAACTCAATGAAGAATCTTAGAAGTTTCTCTTTTTAAGAGGAATAAATGAGAGTACACATCATGAAGATATATTAGAATTAATCTAAAGTAGCTAGAAAGAAGGGAAGGGGATACCAACCTATTTTTGGTAAAACAACTAGGAATGGAGTCTCAAGGACATAAATCCTAGACTTCAAGCAAGACATCATAAAAAATATGGCTACACAGTTGGGTAAAATGAAAGCCAAAAAGAAACATGAAGAGGCCGAGGAAATGTTAGAAAAGTATCACCCTCACAATAGACATAAGAAGAATGAATGTAGATGCAAGATGGTGGCTAACATAGAAAGAAAACCAATTCCTATTGGATTCAAGATAGTAGAAGGAGATGTTGACCAAGTTTTCTTCATTTCACAAAGGAGGCAATGTGATCCAAGAAAATGTATGCCAAAACACCCATTAACTTTTAGTGGTCCTTATTCACATTCTTATAATAATTACTGGCAATCCCAATATAATTTAAAACTTGGATGTTATCCACCTCTGTCTTGGAATAATCCCCAAAATACTTGGCCAAAATTATTAGAAGCCTACATATCAATGGAAACCTCTTCAAGGGAACTGCAAACAACCTCAAGGAAGCTGGCCACAACCTCAACGATCATAGAAACCACCTCAGGGTAATTGGAAACAAGTCCCACAATGGAGAGGAGGTCAACAATGACCAAATCCCCTAGCTAGTTATCTTCAACCACTACAACAAAATCAATAGCCAACATTAATGTCACCTCCTATAGCTAATTCTAATGCTCCTAAGCCCACTCAGTTATCTACACAACCTATTCCTAATCCTAAAAAAAATAAGTAGTAGCAGCCTATTTACTTTGCAAACCCAAACCAATACCTTACCTATGCTCTAAATATGGTTGTGTAGAAAGTATTCCTTCTGCACCTAATCAACCATATTTGATGCAAGAAACTAGAGTTCCTAAGAAAGCTGACCCAATTCCTCCATTACCACAATGGTTAGAAGTTAATATAGCCAAGAAAAAAGAGGAATCAAGATTTAAAATTCTAGACCAATTGAAACATATATGTGTTAAGATTCCTCTCTTCCAAGATATAAAGATGTTCCTATTTATAGTAAATCTATTAATGAAGCTTTCTTAAGGTAATCGAGAAGGAAAAATAAATACCCTCAAATAGTGCATGTCATTGTTTAGTTAGAAAAAAATATGCTTGGAAATGTGCTAGTTCCCAAATGTTCTGACCATGGTAGCCCTGTATTGGAATCATCATCAATGCTATTCAAGTTAAAAATTCCTAAGTATATTTAGGGGAAGAAATTAATGCATTGACAAAGGATACCATGCAACATTTGCAGATTACGAACCTTAGTTCTACACCTACTATCTTGCAACTAGCTGACAATTCAACTATCAAGCCTAATGGAATGATAGAGGATTCAATAGTTACATTGGATGCTATCAAAAAAGGAAGAGATAAAAATTGAAAAAGAGGATTTAAAAACTCCAAAACAATTGAATTCATGTTAAGAAAAAGTATGGAAAATTTTGATATATTTGAAAAAAGGTATAGAAGAATATGGGAAGTCAAAGAAGGTATTGGTAGAGGATTGTAGAAGCATTGGGGATCTAACCCTACCGAATCTATGAAAATCCACTGATTTAGATAGATCTATCAAACATTACAATTTATTAGATGATAGGTTTCTTGAATTTTTAAAATAATTAGAGAAGACTTTATTTATTAAAGAATAATATTTAGATGAATTAGTTAATATAAGTGTGAGGAAATTAAGTAGAGAAGGGATAGAAAAAGATAACAACTATCATGCTTAATTTAGGAAAAAATTATCAACACCAAGCAATGAGATGTCATTGAAATATAAGAAAACATCATCCAAAGTGAAATGATGCTACAAAGAGTCACAACCCTTAGACCAAGACCCGTCCCATATACCCCATATAAAAAAAAATTAGTTGAAGAGACATCACAAAAAGAAGACATGACAAATTGAGAAGAGATTTTGAGAAAATAATATTTTGATATTAAACTAACACGAGATAAGGGTAGAGAAAATAAGCCTGCAATGATAAAGAAGATAAAAAAGGAGAATTTTTTTTTCAACCTCTTTGTAGACCAAAATAGGAGAAGGACAAACATAAAATTGAATCATCAATCAAACCTTGGATGTATGGAAAAGACACTACAAAGCTTGCATAACATATATTCATTCTAGAATAGTTTTGGAAGAGAAAATATATTTAGGAATATAAAATCAAACTATTAGACGTTATAGAATCTGTAAGGAAAGATACATTGGATTGGTATAAGGAAACGTACCCCAAACATGATAAGGATTGGGATGAAGAAAAGGAATTAAAAAAAAAACTTTGACTAGTGGAAAGTCCCATTTGAGAGTGTAAGAAAAATGAGGGAGTTAGTATAGAGAAAAAAGGAAAATCACTAAAAGAATAAGATATGAGGTTTAAATAAGTACTCCACACATAAGAGGAACCATTGATGGAGAAGAAAAAGGTAGAATGATTCATCGTGGAATTAAAAAAATACATTAGAATAAATTACGATGAAAGAATATTTGAGACATATTTAGATGTAATACCCCCGGTCTATCACATTGAGGAACAACCATTGAGAAAAGAAAATAAAAGAAAGTAAAGCGAGGTAATTTAGAGAAGTTACAGTCAACACTTAAACAACTCACCTTGCTTTAGGATATAATGGAAATAGAGAAATCCAATAAGGAAAAACAAAATATATGATGTTCATACTACTTAAGAGAAGGTCATTTGAGATATTATTTCTCAAAGGAACAAGGAGAAAAAGATGCAACAACAATAAAAGTAGAGATTCAAACAATATCCAAAAATGTTCAATTAGTATGTTATGGGATTTGTAGAGAATGGGATGACCACAAGAGAGATAATTTCCCATCAAAAGTGTTCTAAAAAAGAAATGTGAATGGTCATTCAAATCCTATATGTTCACTAGCCAACCATATGATAGAGAAGTAGACTGAAACATGGCCTATGTCAATGACCTTGTAGGATGACCCCTATATACACACGACATAGGGTATAGATAGACATCATGGAGGAATAATAGAATTGCTAATGAATTACAAAATATCCCTCAAAAAAATTACCATAAGGAAATGAAAAAATTCAATTATAGAGGAGATTGAAGACACAAGGGAAAATTGCATAAGAGATGACACAACTTGTTACAAATATGATAAACTAGTTGGCCTCTATACCACAAAATATTAGTTAGAAAAAAGAAGAGTTGTAAATTCAGTGGTAATGCAAACCATGATCTATAAAATTGTGAAAGAGCACAACAATAATTTAAGAATTCCCTACACAATCTAAGGGTGATGAGATTCAAGGGTCAAATGAAGGAGCTTGGGTTATCAAGGGAATACCTTTAGCAAGCACTAAAGGATGTCAAAGTTTTTTAAGTGGCCCTCACACACATACATTGATGAGGACAATTTTGGAGATTAATATCTATAGGAGATAAGTCATTAGTAAAATAGATAATCTAATAATTAGAAAAACAAAGCTGTGGTACTCACCAAGGGACTACCACTACTAAGAACAATAAGAAGAAAAATAATGAGTTTAGGGAAGAATAAAGTCTAGAAGAAGAAGAGTGCGAATGCTTCCATTACATCAAGGAACAATATGAAAGAGTAGTGGAAAGTACCAAATAATCCATTATCTAGCAGGAACATTGAAGTGATTGGTTTCTTTTTAGACGAAGTGCTTACATTGAAGAAGCTAGCTTCCCTAGTAAAACAAACAAAAGGTCCAAACTAGAAGCATAGACCTCTAATGATAACTACACATCTAAATCACTACAAAGTGAAAAATGTCATGGTATATTTAGGTATAGACATTAACATTATATCAACACCTTTGGAGAAACTGAAGACCTAAATTAGTAAAAACTTCATTCAATATCAACTTATCAAATAGATCCAAAAGGAAAACAATGCATACATGGAAGAATTTTAAGATCAATATTCAAGATCCAAAATTGACAATAGATTTTGAAGTTGTAGAGAGGAAATAATTTTTTTAACACTTTTTTGGTTGTAGCACAATGGGTGTCCTTATTCTTATACATATCTCTTAGAAGCCCCACTCTAAGTAAAATAAATTACTATATAGGGTGATGCAGACTGATATGTATGGTGCCTTCTAGACAATGTCGTATGCCATAATCTACATTGATAACATCTATAATTATATAACTACACTACTAATAAGCATTGATCATACCCAATTTGAATTTCATCCAGGAGAAGAAGTTATAAATGTGGAATAAGTAACTAGAATTCACAAAGAAGGATGGATGGGTGCAGATGTAATTCCCTACCAAGGAACCCTCAAAACATAGGGTAATACAAGCACTGATAATTGTTTTTGATGTATGTATAAGCATTAACAACATGAGTGCACAAACTTAAAGAACATTGCATAAGCAAGAATGAAACATTACAATGATTATTGAATGATCATACAAAAGAAGAAAGCTTCAAAATTTTTGAGGGTTCCATGAAAACCCCCAAAAAAAACATGGAAATGGATACACATGTTCCCCTAATGCTTTATGAGAGCCCGAATGACATTGGAAGAGATACATGAGACCAAGCCAGACAATAACTCATGGCTCACAGTCAAGGTGACTAGGTCCCTCCTTGGAATCTAACTAGACAAGGTTAATTTTATTCACCAAACAAAATGTAAAATTAAAATGCTCAATTAAGAACTCTGAATATATCAAAACCATCACAAGAATAAAGGTTATAAAAAACCCTAACTATTTTGCACCGAGACCTAAGTATGGCCAAATATAGACAATCTAAAAAAAGTGCGGACACAAATGTATGGCCAAATATAGACAACCTCTACACCGCAAAGTACCAGATATGAAAAATTGAGGCCAAATTCACTCGATATAATCAATATAAATGAAATGAACTAAACTATTAAGAATGATACCATAAGGACATAACTGCTAAAAGTAAATGTACATGGATAGAGAAGCACACATTATTCTCAACACTACGCCATCAAATCTGATTCACCACCTGTATGCCAATCGCCAAAATTGGCATGCCACACCACCCAACCATGTGGACCCTCAGGCCCATCCCTCGCTGTTCGTGGAGATAGTCACACGACCCAAGAAAACATAATGCACATACATGAAGTAGACTTACACACACACGGAAAAAAAGTGCAACAATTAGGGGATGGAATAACAATCCCAATGAAACCACTTAAAATAATATACTAGGACACAAGGTCACTACTTAGACCTAAACACTAGTTTCATGCAAAGAATCAAGAGTGGAGTGTCATCACACAACACATGGTGGATTGTGTTGATTCAAGCAAACCTTCCCTCATCAAGGGGGCTCAATTATATAAAAAATAATGCTCGTAGACAACCATGTCTATACTATCTCAACATCCGTAGATGGCCATGGCTTTCCTAGATCAATGCCACTCATTCGACCATGACTATAGACGATCAAGATCACTTAGATGGCCATGGTAACAAGGTTAGTTTAATCTTGTTATTATGTTTTACTCCATTCATTTGTTTAACTTATTATTTCTTATTAATAACTCCCCAAGGGTTACCTTGGTGATCCCTTTATGTTCCAACCTACCTTAGAGAGCCACTGCACTCCACAAATCAAATAAAAAATGGTCATCTCGTTAAAAAATAAGGTAGAATTAACGCAAATGCATAAAAAGTATAAGGAAAATAAAGACTCCATGCCATAAAATAAGAAGAGATAAAATAATCTTGATTGGTCTTGAGCCAAGAGCATGGGTCCCTCGAGGTCTCATCATATAGTCATAGCTCTAATACTCCTAAGAGCTATTTTGTTATCATTCATTATGAGGAATTTATATTGTTTGTCAAAGTCATTCGGTAAATAAGGAAATACAAGTCAGTAAAGAAGATAATGCTATTCGGTAAAGGAAATAAGAAGATAGGTAATTTCTGTAAAAGGAAAGCAAGCATAGACATTGAGCAAGGAAAAATCGAGCATCAAGAACCAATTTGTACAAAGAAAAAACATCAACCGAACTGAGTTAAAGAAAACATGTTACCGATCATAGAAGGTTGACACCAAAAGAATATTTAAGTACATTGAACCTGGACACTAAACAAAAAATGGTTTACAAATCTCAAGGAGATCGTATCAATGAACATTGGAGATTAAAATATAATGATTACACATGATTACAAGGTGAGATCTACCAATGAGAATTAAGGATGAAATATACATTGGAGGAGTAACCAATGCTAGCACCACTTGAAGAGATGATTCTAGAACACCTAGCATGACTTCTAGAGTTGTATATAATTAGATCAAAGATAGAGAGAGCATGCTGATATGAATGCAAGATGAGATTGCATGTGTGAAGCAAATTATTGACAAGGTGATGAGCAGAGAAGCCACTGAGTAACAAAGAAATGAAGAACATATAGAGATTGTGATTTTGAAGTGAATCTAAGTACTAAATTGTTAGTGTGAAAGGTACACAATATGAGGTAATTAGTTATTGAGAATAAAGAGTCTGATAAGCATATAACTGATGCAAGTTTGACAAACATATTTTGTGTTACTAATTAAAGATTGATCAGAATTGTAAAGTCTTTTAACCGATCAACAGATCTTATTTTGTAAATCCTTTAACCAGGTGCAGTTCTTAGATTAGAATTGTAAAATCCTTTCACAAGGTAGAATTAATAGTTTGAAGATTCTTAACCAAGTTAATACTATTAATATGGTAAGATATCATAAATAGCTAACACTGTAGCTCTAACCAAGCAAGCTTTTTACTACAGTAGTGAAGTGTTGTGGGTGTTATCCCCACCATAATTTTTATCCTCTAACAAGGATTTATGGGATACAAAATATTTGTGTTATGAGTTATTTGTTGAAATTTTTATATGTTTCATGTGATGAATGAAAATGTTAAGGATTCAGTAAATGATTAACGGAGAAAGTTTAATTTGTTTAAAAAGTGTTTTACAGTAATGATTCACCCCTCCCCTTTTAGTACTCACCTTTGCACACTTAGTCCAACAAGCTCAACTATGATCAAGGATGTGGTCTCAACACCATACATCCATACACTAAAATTGGTTCAATACAAGCATACAAAAACTAAATAATAAAGGAAAATGCAAGGGATATAAACACAAAGACATGAAAGGTTCAAGATCTTAGCTTCCTTTGTAAATCGAGGAGCACTCAATTAGTCTCAACCAAGAGTAGGAGTCCCTCAAGATCCCATCCAATAACCATAATTTTCAATGCCAAGGATGAAATCTCAACACCAACATGTTCTTAAAATAATAATTGCAAACTCAACAATACAACAAGAAGCCATAAAACAAAGGTAAAAGCGTATGCATGGAAGTACTCTTATAGGGCTTAAATTAGGAGACAAACTTGAATCCTCTTACAAATTAAATTTCATATACTAAATCCATTACTCCACATAATGATCACTCATAAAAGAAATGAAAATCAAACTTTATAGACAATTCACCCTACACCCAAAAACTAGTCCCAAGCTAATTCTGCCATTAATGGCCATGGAGAAAGCTAAAAAATGAAAGTTGAAAAGTAGAAAAAGTAAAATATCTTTTGGGTCCCTAGGTTACCAATACTAGAAAACCATGCTCAAAACCAAAATTCATCCAATCTACATAAATGTGGACATCAGAACACTATTTTCACACCCATTTCAAACTTCCCAACATGTAAACCTAATTAGGAATTAAGTCAAATCAAATACGTGGGAGATATACTAAATCTCAACTTGCAAGTTAACGCCATTATACAAAAATCCAATAAACAAAACATGATGAGAGGCGTGAGGGTTCCTACCTCACAAAAGATGAAAAACACCCAAACAAAGGAAGAAGTGTGGAAACCCCACAAAATATAATTAAACATTGAAAAAAGTAGAGAAATATTAGTGAAGATCCAATGAGCCGATGTCCACAAAAATCCAATTAAATCACTCCCAACAAACAAAAGATTGAATTCACACAAATAGGGTTTTTGCCAATTTGGAGTCCAAAATTACAGAAGTGTGGAAATGAACTCTATTTTTCCATTATAAAGTCACTTTTCTACTCAAAGGGAAATGGCTAAAATAAAAAGATAATAAAATAATTATTTTAAATCTAAATTAAATAACCTAACTATTGTGGTTCCAAAACACACACCCCATTTTGGCTACTTAGCCTAATGGGGACCCCCCCTTTTTTAGCTTTTTCAGGCATGTGGAGTCTTTAAGGACATTTGGGTAAGTACTTGGTGAGTCAGATTTTGACCATCGTGAGGGGTCTCGATAGTTGAGTATCTTTCCTAGTATCCTTTCAGGTTCTTTTTGTCCTTTTGAGTCTTTGATTTTGGTCCCCTTTTGTTCCTTGCTGATTTTTGGTCAGTTTGAGGTATTTTTTGCACTTTCGCATTGTCAGAGGTTTGTCTACCTTCGTAACTGCAAAAGATTGATGCTTCGATGAAGTATGAAAGTATGCATGAAGTACAAATTTTTTACACTTCACAATCTAACAAATATTTCAAGCTTTGAAGGTCCAAAATCTTGCATTAATGACTGCTTATGTCATCAAGATTTTTGGCTATAAATTGCCTCCAGGGTTCTTTTTTTGGGTCATTCTCTGATTGAAGTCTTCGACGAGTGCTTTAGCAATCTACTTTTCCTTGTGCATTTTTTCGCTTTCCATTTGTAGATTTTTGTGCTTTTCTTCTTGTTTTGAGGTATGTTGTCATGTTTTAGCTCGTTATTCATTAGTTTTCTTCATGTTTTTGCTTAGTTTTTTTAAGATTTTAGTTAGGTTTTTGATAGATTTCTTAGTTTTGACGTCATAGTTTGAAATCACAGGGTTAGGGTTTTAGTTCACCATCGTCATACTTCAAAGTTTCACACTCCAAAGTTCTTCACAACACCAAAAAAGAAAACAACGAAGCAATAAGAAAGAAAATGGCTGTCCTAAACATATTTGGAATTTTGGCTCTTCGCAGTTCGCAAAACTCTTCGCACCCCATGGATGCAAAAATATGACTTTCGCTTTCTACCATGGTGCCTTTTCACTTTTGGATTTTTGCTCTCCTCCAGTATGAAAACCTCAAGACCTAATTGCTCCATGTTTTCACACCCTCACACTTTCGCAATTGTGGACTCCCAAAAATTTTGCACCCCGACAACCCACATCATTGAAAACTCTCAAAATTGCACTTTCATGCTTTTGGCCCCAATTATTACTTTTTTGGCCTTTCACATTTCACAATCTTCTTCAGACTGTGAAGTCCTAGAATACCAAAAAAATTACAAGCTTTCTTTTGGTTATTTTTGAGGATTTTAGGGTCTTAATAGGGTCTTTATATTAGATTGGTGTTAATATTTCCATAAAATATTGCTAACAACTACATTTGTGTGTAGATAATAATAAATTTTGACTCTAAAGCCCCTAAAATATGAGTGAGTAGGATACCATACCCCATCCAAAATGGGAAATATCCACAATGAGATAATTGACACTGATATTCGACCTCATTCCTAATCCAGAGTGCTCAATTTGACAATAGATCTCCAAAAGGCACATTGCTTGTGCTGGTGGGTTTGGTCAATGCAGAAGCTCAGCCAGTTTCAATCCTATCCCCTAATTTGATCCTTCCACTAGCTGAGCACTATGTTGATGATGGAAAGGTAGTGAAGAACAAGACATGAGACATTGTACTTGACCTCAGGCTGAATATTATTGAAGAAGTCTTCCATTTGCAGAAAGTTGATCATTATTGATCATTGTACTTATAGCACAATGATTTTTGGTCTCGCAGAAACCCTTGGCGAGAGGGAAAAACTATGGTGGGGATGGTACCCATTGATGAACTACAACTGATTGAATATCTAAATGAACTAAAGGAACAATGATTAGAGATCACCGAGCTACTGAAATGATATGTAAGATGATTAAATCAATCAATATGTTTTCATTGATGTGAACTAGTTTTGACAGTACTTATCATGTTAGTTACAAACATCTGAACATCTTTTGAAGGAAGAAAAGATGAAGAATTGAGATATCTACACGAGGAAAAGATGGATATGACAGATAAGGATAAGATAAAAATTGGGTAACTTATTGATGAGTCTATGGCTTTATATTGTTGACTTGAGCATGTTACATTAATCTATTATAAAGAAGAGATTTGAAATTGAACATGTCAATGTGGTTGGTAATTGAAGATTTATGGATACACCGATTCAATGCAGTGTATAACGAGTGATAGTATTAACCGAGCCAGTTAGCTAGTTATCACTGACACATTTCTATATCAACCGAGTATGGATGAAAATATTAAATGCTAAGAACAACCGACTGAATTTGATGAGATGGAAATTGTTATGATTTTGAAGTTAAGGATAAAGTTTGTTATGAGATCCATAGATTACAAAATTCAGAGAAGATCTAAAGGATGAGATTGAAATGTGTTAATGACACATATGTAGAGGAAGGTTTAAGTGGCAAAATGGACAAAGGAGATTAAGAGGCAAAATCTAATGGCTGATATGAAAACATTTTACTTATCTATATAAGAGATATGAGTTTTATTATTGAAACATGCTGAAAAGAAGAAGACTATAGAGATTTTGCATGAAGACTTTATTCATGCATGCCTGATCAAACTGGTTATTGAAAGAACCAAGCTATAGACACTATCGAGCATCAGAGAACTATTTATCGAGTGAAAGTAAGTTGAGAAATATTGAGGAAGTGAAATTGATTAATGATTAGAGGATTTGTATGGGCTTAGCATAGATTTGAATATTTGTAATTGAGTTGTATTTGAATCAGATCAATACTGTATCAGTTTAACCATTAATTCATAAAATCTCTTAACCGAGTGGACTTAACAGTCTTATGTTCTACCCTATGACATTCGTTGAATGTAAAGTGTTATCTTGTTGACCCCATAGTGAATGCTGTTCAAAAGTTAACTATTAGTGATAAATCCTCTAACCAGGTCACACCTAAGAGTGTGTATTGTAACCTTTAATAGGGTTGGCTCTTCACTAAGCTCACTTTAGAAGAGTGAATTATTTTGGGTTACCGGTCCCAGGTGGTTTTTCCCTTAGTAGGGTTTCCATGTTAAATCATTGTGTTATGTGTTATTTGTGATGATTGTTTTTCTATCATACTTTACATACTACATAGTTGATTTAGTCGATAATCATAGTTGGATAATTACTAGTAATTGGTAAATTGGACAGAAAAATTGATATTTTATGTTACCAAGCTGCATAATTTGTTGGAATTATTTTATAAGGTACATCTTTGTATTTGGGACTATATAATAACTGATCTAACTGATTCACCCCCCTCTCAGTTATTCTAACAATTGGTATCAGAGTAGTATTAGTTTCTTGGAAGAAAGTTTTAAGGACTTGAGTAGAAAGATTACAAGATGTATAAGAAGGAAGTGCCGAAGTTGAACAAAGACAACTTTACTACATGGCAAAGCTGGATGAGACTTCACATATCTGGAATTGGAGAATCTGCTATACCTTTACTTGACAATGGCTACTTACAACTGAATGTTGGACCTTTGAATCTTGATCAGTTGAGAGACTGACATGAACACAATATTACTATGATAAAGATTGCTGCTGCTCTATCTGATGCTGAATTTGAGGATGTCAAGGATTGCACTACAAAGAAGAAAATGTGGGATAAACTTTCTCTAGTTTATTGTGGTGATTTGAATGTGATGAGAGCCATAGCTGAAAGCTTGAGAGGTAGATTTGATGACATGAAGATGAAGGAAGGAGAGAATATTACACAATGCACAAACTAAATCAAAGAGCTAGTCAATGCTCTCTGAGGAGCTAGAGGCATTATTTATGAAGATACAGTGATAAGTAAGATACTGAGAACCTTGTTGCCTGTCTATGCAATTAGAATATCTACTATTCATGAAATGAGGTCTACACCTAATAGCACTCTTACTCTTGATAGTCTAATTGTTAACAAATTTTGAGCTGAATAATTTTGACAATAGTGTTGTACCTAGTGTTGAGTCTTCTTTTATGTCATCTCTTAAGATTGGTAAATCTAGTAGTAAGAATAATATAAGGAATCAAAGTTATAGTAATACTGATGATGAGCTTGATGAGCTTGAAGCACTTATGGCCTAGAGACTATAGAAAGGTAAAGGAAGATATAAGGGAAAGTTGCCTTTATCTTGTTTTAATTGTAAAGAGGTTGACCATATTGCTGCTAGATGTCCTAACAGGAAAGAGGAAGATAAAGACAATGACTGATCTAGTGATGGAAGATATGGTAGAAGGAATAATAGAGGAAACTGACACTACAAGAGAGATAATCAAGATCACAAAGATAAGGGCAAAAAGGAATGTTACCTTGTTGGAGAAGATGACACCAACACTGACACTGATGATGATATTGAAGTAGTATTTGTTGCAATGAAAGATGATTCAGAAGAGGAGGAAATGTATGTATAAACAACACTTATTTCTAAAGTTAGTAAGAATGATACTTGGATCATTGATAGTGGTTGTACACATCACATAACTGGTGATGAAGATAAGTTTGATCATCTTGAGAATTATAATGGAGGATCAATGAAAATGGTAAATGATACACCTTGTGTGGTTAAAGGAAAGGGATCTATTTTATTGAATGATAAAATTAGATGTGATAATGCATACTGGGTAAAAGGACTTAATTACAATTTGTTGAGTGTAGCACAACTGAATAACTTAGGTCACCGAGTTGCATTTGAGAGCAAGAAGGTGAAAATCTATGATGAAAATGGAAATCTTGTTAGAAAAGGAGGAAAATCAAAAGGTAATTTATTTTATCTTGACAATGTTGAAACTTCTTGTTTACTGGTGAAGAATGAAGATGCATGGTTATGACATAAGAGGTTATGTCATGTAAATTTTGATAACATGATTAAGATCAGTAGAAAGAGAAAAGTTAGAGGATTGCCTAGTCTAACAAAACCTGATCATGTTATGTGCCATTAATCTCAAAAAGGAAAGATGACCAAATCTAGTTTTAAAAGTAAGGACTATTCATCTAAAGGAATTTTGGAGTTGGTTCACACCAAATTATGTGGTCCTATGATAACTCAAAGATACTATGGTGATAGATACTTTATTTTTTTTGTTAATGACTATACTAGATTGATGACAATTATGTTCTTGAAAGAAAAATCCGAGGCATTCAAACTGTTTAAATGGTATAAGGCTAAAGTTGAAAAAGAAACCGGAAAATAATTGAAATGCTTAAGGTATAATAAAGGAGGTGAGTTTGTTTCTGATGAATTCACTAACTTCTATAATGAGCATGGAATCAAAAGGAAGGTTTTTGCACCTAGAACACTGCATCATAATGGAATTGTTGAAAGGAGAAACTGATCTATTATTGATTGTGCTAGAACATTTATGATTGAGAAAAATTTTGCACATATTTAATGGAGATAGGAAATTAGCACAACAATATATGTCCTGAACCGAGTTCAACTAAAGAAAGACACAAAAAAGACACCTTATGAGTTATGGTTTGGATACACACTGAGTGTAAGTTATTTCAAAATCTTTTGTAGTAAGTTTTATATTCTGAAAGATGATAGGAATGGTAAATTTGACTCTAATGGTGATGAAGGAATATTTTTGGGATATTCTACTAAGAGTAAATCTTATAAATGTTTGAACAAGGTTAAGCTATATTAGTTTTTGGATTAGATTGTGTAAAGTTTTTTTGAACCATCAACGTTTCAGATCATACTACATGATCCATCATCAGGATGCCAGAGATCAAGAAGAACAAGAGATGGTAGATTGTAGATCTAGCATACAATAAAAGGAGGGAGGGCAGAAAGAGGAGAGAGAAAAGAAGTACAAAAATATTAAAAAATATTTTTAAATATTTTTGTACTTCTTTTCTCTCTCCTCTTTCCCCCCTCCCTCCTTTTATTGTATGCTAGATCTACAATCTACCATCTCTTGTTCTTCTTGATCTTTGGCATCCTAATGATGGATCATGTAGTATGATCTGAAACGTTGATGGTTCAAAAAAAATTTACACAATCTAATCTAGAAACTGATATAGCTTATACATGGATTGTGGAAATATAATAGATTTGATTGAACAAGGTTACTAATAAGATGATAGAAAGTACTAATGTTAGAGTTGATGAGTTTTATGAAAAGAATGATGAAGAAAGCATGGAGGAACTAGAAGATTATGGTAGGTTTACTTATGTTGAAGATCTAGATTATCTACCGAGGCCACAGACTAAGTCTATCGAGCATCAGGAAAATGCTACTGAGAATCAACAAATGCAAATTGAGAATCAAGAAGAAGCTACTGAGCAGGAAAATGAACTTGAACTGAATGAGAGCACATAAGAGATCAAGTGCTAGCAAGATTTGTTAGAAGACACCATCCATAGAATCAAATCATTAGGGACAAGAAAGCTATCATGCTGACCCAAAGTAAGTTAAGACAAAACACATGCTTAGTTTGTGAGTTTGAACCTAAGAATGTTAGGGATGCACTTGAAAATGAGGAATGGATCAATGCTATGAGTGAGGAAATTGAACAAATTGAAAATAATAAGACATGGACATTAGTGCCTAAACTGAAAGATAAAAATGTTATTGGTGCTAAGTGGATTTTCAGGAATAAGTTGAATGAAAATGGAGAGGTCACTAGGAATAAGGCAAGACTTGTTTGCAAGGGATATGCACAAGAAGAAGGTATTGATTATGGTGAAAAATTTGCACCTGTTGCTATACTGGAAGGAGTTGGCATATTACTCACATATGCTGCACATAAGGGATTTAAAGTATATCAAATGGATGTGAAATCAGCTTTTTTGAATGGAATTCTTGAGGAGGAGGTCTACATAGAACAATCGAAAGGGTTTGTTGGTCAGAATTAGAAGAACATGGTATGTAGACTGCACAAAGCTTTGTATGGATTGAAGCAAGCACTAAGGGCATGGTATGAAAGAGTACATGCTTATGAACTAGTGAAAACAATAATTTGTACATGAAAGGAGGATCTGATGATAATATTTTGATTGCTGAGATATTTGTTGATGATATAATCTTTGGAGGACAAGATCTAATTTTCAAATCTTTTACAGATGACATGAGAAAGGAATTTGAGATGTCTATGTTTCGAGAGATTAAATTCTTTCTAGGTTTTTAGGTTATACAAAAAAAAGATGGGATTTTCATCACTCAATCAAAATACATTAAAGAAGTATTGAAAAATTTTGGCATGGAAGATGCAAAACTAGTAGGAACACCGATGGTAACTAGATGTAAATTGAAAAAGGATGATGAATATGTAGAAGTAAATTAGACTTTGTACTGATCTATGATTGGTAAACTAATGTATGTTGTACATAGTAGGCTTGATATTGCACATGCAGTGGGGATTGTGGCTAATTTTTTGCCAATCCTAAAGATTCACATATGGTTGTAGTGAAAAGAATTTTGAGATACTTGAAGAAAATAGAAGACTATGGTTTATGGTACACATTTGAAGGAAAATTTGAACTTAGAGTTTACACCGATGCAGATGGGCTGGAAACATAGATGATCAGAAGAGCACAACCGATGGAGCATTCTTTTTAGGGGAAAGTCTTGTGACTTGGATTAGCAAGAAAAAAGCATGCATTTCTTAGTCTACTGCTGAAGCAGAGTATGTTGTTGCTATTGCAAATTGTTCAAATATTGCTTGGATTAGACAAGTGTTGGAAGGAATGAATGAGGTAATCATTAACTTGATGATTATATATTGTGACAACACTAGTGCTATAAATATTTCTAAGAATCATGTGATGCATTCAAAGACAAAGCATATATCTATTAAGTATCACTACTTGAGGGAACAAGTTCAAGAGAAGCAAGTGAAAATGGAATTTGTAACATCTAAGGAACAACTTGTTGATATCTTTACTAAACCCTTACTGAAGGACACATTTGAATATTTGAGGACTAGACTTGGGGTCCCTCCCATGTCTGTTGGTCACTGAGGTGATCTGGAGGTTGCATCAACCTATAATTATTAGAAGATCATTCATGTTGATGCACATAGCTCACACTTTGGATTTTTTCTAAGGTTGTGAAAGATTGTAGAAGCTAGAACATAAATTTGTTTATCTGTACACTGAAGGTAGAAGATATGAACCGAACAACAAAGAATTACTTGGCTACTAAAGAGCTGTTTATATATTTTCTTTGGCATTGTTGTCAAAGGAAGAGAAGATCAGAAGTGTCTGCATATGAAAAGTTACATGAGAGAAGATCATAGAGAATGAATATGGAAAATCAGTTGGTGAGAACACAAACAAAGAGAGATTGTAGAAAAAGATAGACTTGAATATTTGTTACTGAGAACAAAGGAGAATCTGAGAACTAAAAAGATCAAAACCGCAGGGAGAGTCTTCTTGTAATGCTGTTATGTTTTGTAGTGATTAAACATATTAAATATCAAGCTAGGGAGAGCTTACCGAGCTACAACATTTACTTACATAGTTTTAGAATACATGTTTGGTATGTGTATGGCATATTTTCATATTGCTTGTGTTTCCATCAATACAAAAGGGAGAGATTGATGAACTACAACTGATTGAATATCTGAATGAATTGAAGGAATAGTGATTAGAGATCACCAAGCTACTAAAATGATATGTAAGATGATTAAATTAGTCAATATGTTGTCATCGATGTCAACTAGTTTTGACAATACTTATCATGTTAGTTACAAACATTTGAACATCTGTTCAAGGAAGAAAAGATGAAGAACTGAGATATCTACATGAGGAAAAGATGGATATGATAGATAAGGATAAGGTAAACATTGGGTAACTTATTGATGAGTCTATGGCTTTATATTGTTGACTTGAGCATGTTACATTAATCTATTATGAAGAAGAGATTTGAAATTGAACATGTCAATGTGGTCGGTAATTAAAGATTTCTGTATACATCGAGCTAGTACAGTGTATACCGAGTGACAGTATTAACCGATCTAGTTAGCTAGTTATCACTAATGCATTTCTATATCAACTGAGTATGGATGAAAACATTAAATGCTAGAACAATCGACTAAATTTGATGAGATGGAAATTGTTATGATTTCGAGGTTAAGGATAAAGTTTTTTATGAGATCCACGACTGACAAAATTTAGAGAAGATCTAAAGGATGAGATTGAAATGTGTTAATGACACATCTGTCAAGGAAGGTTTAAGTGCCAAAATGGACGAAGGAGATTAAGAAGCAAAATATAATGGATGATATGAAAATGTTTTACTTGTCTATATAAGAGATATGAGTTTCATTATTGAAACATGCTGGAAAGAAGAAGACTATAGAGATTTCACGTGAAGACTTTATTCATGCATGCCTAATCAAATTGGTTATTGAAAGAACTGAGCTGTAGACATTATCAAGCGTCAGAGAACTATTTACCGAGTGAAAGTAAGTTGAGAAATATTGAGGAAGTGAAATTGATTAATGATCAGAGGATTTGTATGGTCTTAGCATAGATCTGAATATTTGCAATTTAGTTGTATTTGAATCAGATTTGTACTATATCAGTTTAACCATTGATTTAGAAAATCTCTTAACCGAGTGGACTTAATAGTCTTATGTTCTACCCTATGACATTCGTTGAATCTAAAGTGTTATCTTGTTGACCCATAGTGAATGCTATTCAAAAGTTAACTTTTAGTGATAAATCCTCTAACCAGGTCACACCTAAGAGTGTGTATTGTAACCTTTAATAGGGTTGGCTCTTCACTGAGCTCACTTGAGAAGAGTGAATTATTTTGGGTTACCTGTCCCAGGTGGTTTTTTCCTTAGCAAAGTTTCCACATTAAATCATTGTGTTATGTGTTATTTATGATGATTGTTTTTCTATCATACTTTACATACTGCATAGTTGATTTAGTCGATAATCACAGTTGGATAATTATTGGTAATCGGTAAATTGAACAGATAGATTGAAACTTTATGTTACCGAGCTACATAATTTGTTGGAATTGTTTTATAAGGTACATCTTTGTATTTGGGATTGTAGGATAACTGATCTAACTGATTCACCCCCCTCTCAGTTATTCTAACACTCACAATCCTTCACTATTGCAGTAGAAAGGTTTCTCGATTAGAGCTACAATGTTTAACTACTTCTGATAGCTTACCCTGTTAGGAGTATTAAAGACTTATAGAATCTACCTTGCTAAAGGATTTTATAATCTCTAATATAAGAGATGTACCTCATTAAAGGATTTACAAAATAAGACCTATTAGGGCCTACCCAGTAATGGGATTTTACAACTTCGATTACAATATAATTTAGTACAAAATCTATCTATAGTAATGCATCAACAAATGTTGTTCAAACTCAATGTGCTCAATAACATTTTACCTCATTTTTTACTTTAGTACATTTCAATCACAATTCAACTTTAGTACTCGATAACTTCAAATCCGATTCATCTTCACTATTCTTCTCTAACTTATTTGTACTTGGTAACTTATTTGCATTTCATGACCATCACATCAGCTTTAGATTCTTCTCTGACTTCTCATCGTCCACTCACACACTCATCATCCCCTAATATTTATACTTTATCCTTTATATACTTGATCTAGAAGCGGTAGAAGTGTTCTAGATTGTTCTCGTTAAATGGTGGTAGCATCAGTTTCATTTCTACTATATATATTCCTTTTATTTTCCATTGGTGGATCTTACCTTGTAATCATGAACAACCATATTGTTTACATTTCCAATGTTTTACCAAATGATCTCCTTGAAATCAGTAAAAAGTTTTATGCTCGGTGTCTAGATTCAATGTATCCACCATGATCTATTATGTTAGCCCATGTTTCTTTCTCAGTAACATGTGCTCTTGGATCAGTAACTACCATGCACTGCATGGTGCCTACCTTGATTTTCTCAGTGCTTGTCACTCATTTTCCTTTACCAAAATTATCTCTTCCTTTACCGACTTCTCTATTTGCTTCACCGACTGATTCCTATGACTCATTCTTTCACTAACTGACTTTGATAATGTAATATTACTTAAAAAAAACTAATGAAAATGAAATAACTCTTTAGGACTGTCAATCTCATCCTTTGGCATTAGTTTGGCATCTTTGTTAAAAAATTCAAAATCATCAAAATTTGGTCCTTATTCAAAATGTGTTCTTCAAAATTGTGACCATGTATAAACTGTTTATAACTCCCCCTATGATAATACTTCCTATGTACTATACAAACTCTTTACATACATATATATCCCCTTTTTTGAAAAATTTGCCAAATAAAATTACTTACTTTGATCAAGTGGTTGGATCTTATAAAAAATATATTTATACCTCTTCTTGGCATCATCTAGTGATGTCTCCCATGATTGCTTTAATGTTTTTAGTACAACAATATGTTCACCAATATCTGCCGCTAATCCAATCACATTATCCATTGCACTAATATAGGGAGTATTGACTAATTCTTTGGCCTTGTGTATATGTTTCTGCACTACTTCAACTTGGGGAACCAAAATTGCTTGCAACTCAAGAAGTTCCATCCTTATATTACCTTCTTCTTTTCTAAGTTCATGTTGCATTCCCATCAGATGTTTTAGCCTATGGTAGTAAACTTGAAGTGAGCCAGGCTCGGTTGAAACATGTAATAGCTACTCGGTTAGCTCTTTCTCAATAGAATCATCCTTCTTTCTTATTTCTTCAGTGAAATTTGATATTAAAAAAATCTTATGAAATAATGAAAGAATATCATGCAATTTATTTTCCAATTCTGTAATCAACTTAGAAAGTGTTACCTTTTTCAATCCAACATTTATTAGTAAATCTTCAATTAATTTATGCTCCATTTTCTTCTCATGAACTTTCATTAGGTACTCGGTGGTATCTGTACCTGGTTCTTTGATTTTCTTTACTAACTCCTCTAGTTGACTTAGTAAACTTCCCTTCTCATTAAAATTTTCATTAGGAACAATTTCCTATAGTATATCCTTGACACTTTCCAGTACATCTATCTTTTTATTCTTTGCCAACATTTTGTCTTGGGATTCTTTCATCTTTAGTAGATCTTCAAATTCAGATAATTCTTTTGGACTAAGTGAGGAGATGTCTACCTTAGGTATTATTATTGGTTGGCTCAAGTCAAATTTAGTTTTATCATGTTTTCTTTTCTTTGTCTTCTACTTCTTGACCATAATGCTTTCACCAATAATTTTTTTTAGGGAACATGATGCCTTCATTGCATCAGATGTAATAGAAGTTGTCATATCTTTTGTTCTTTCTTCTTTTCTCTCTTCTTTCTTGTCTTCTTCTTTTTCCTCTTTCTTGTCTTCTTGTTTTTCCTCTTTCTTCTCTTCTTCTTGCTCCTTTTGCTTCTCCTTCTCATGATCTTATTGTTTTTTCTATCCTATAGTCTCGATAGAGGTAACCTACTTGGTATTTTGATCTTTGGTTGTCTCAGTTTCCTTATTTACGTTGATTGCTTTCTATTTTGTCTCCTTCCCCTATTTGATAGTCTTCTCTTTTGCATCAGTAGGGATGTCTTTAATAAATTCAGAGATAACTTCATGAACCTCAGAATAAGAATCTTCTTGTTGTAGAACTAGATTTTTTTCCATCAATTTTGTTGTAGTTGTATCATTAGTTTCCATATACTCAGTGACCTTATCTTCTATATCCATGACATCTTCATAATGTTTGATTTCTTCAGATGGGTCTTTATCTGTGATATCTTCAATGATCACTTCATCTTTTTCTTGTTTCAATTCAATAGGATCAATATTACCTTGTTGTACCTCAATCTCAATGGACTAGTCTAGAAAGGAATATTTTTCTCCATATTTTATCAGTTTCTTTCTGTACTGCATCTAGTTCTCCAACCATGATCCTTAAAGATCTTCCTTTGACAAGAAATCTGTTAGAGTTCTTTTTCAGTGCTTCCACGATCTCCGGTAATGAAAAATTAGGTACAATTATTGCTTGGGATCTTTCCCTCATCTTCTTTTTAGATGTCATTGTATACTTTCATCTTGCATCAATCTTCTTGTAGAGTTCATCAGGTAGTCGGTTGCCAATTTCAACAGGTATACTCCTAAATTTTTGCAATGTGAAAACTATTGCATCCTCAATTTTTAAATTTTCTTCATCACTCCTTCTATCATACTTGGCATATTTAATTCCTCCAAACCCTCCCTACTTATTAAGATTCTCTATAAATTCATCGAATGTTTTTGGTTTTGAAGGCCGGTTCTGCACAAATTTAAATTGACTTAGATCCTCATGTTCAGTTAGACTTTCCTCTTGCAATTTTAGTTTTCTCCTTAGGTTGGTAGTTTTTTTCTTTTCCCTCACATAAGTTCTTGTATTCGATTTCTTAGGCTTAGGTTTCCTCTTCTCCCTCGATGTAGATGTAGACTTTGTCAATGGTCTTGTTCCTCTGGAGCTTAGTGATTCCTTTTTTCCTTTTGGTTTCTTTCCCTTATCTAAAAATGGACCTTCCTCATATTCTTCAATACTAACTTTAAGATATTATGATAAATCACTAATAATTCTAATTGTTTTCCTTTGGGCCTTGGGTATCAAGATACCTAGTTTTATCTTTTCCTTCACTTCCTCATATGTTCCATACAAATTAGCTCTCTTATCCAAAGGTTTAGCTAGTAGGGCTTCAATTTTTTGTGATGAAGTGTCAATATCAATCTCATAGCCCATCAGTTGTAGCCAAATAGTCCTTGGCTCAACAACTTTCACAATACATGTGTTGGTATCAACTTCAAAACATATGGTATCTCGGCGGTCTTCCACTAACTTAGGTGGAATTTCAAATTTCTTATGCATTCTTGCTTGAAACTTAGTGAAGTAATTATTCATCACAATATAAAAATTATTTCCTAAACTTTGGATGTATTCATTAATCTGATAGATAATCAGTTTCTTCATATTCTAGATTACATTACTGATAGATGGAAAGAAGTTTTGGAAGTAGAAGAATATACATACCAACAAAGAACTAAACTTCAATGTGTTGGTCATGGCTTTCTGAATTGTGTTCATGTTGTCATCAAATTGCTTCAACAAAATTCCACATAGATCAATCTTCATGTCCTTCTTGACAATTTTGTATGCTAAGTCCATAGCTCCACATGGTACATTGTCCACTCAGGAAGATTGGAAGATTCAGTAAGCTATGACATCACATGCAAATTTAAGTTTAGGGTCTTCCACAGTAGATAAATTAAGACCTCTTCCATCCCATTTGGCTTTTTTCAACTCCCAAAGCTTGATATTTTCAGTTTGCTTATTTGCCTTTGGTCTATAACCGATTGGGTATCCAGTCACAATGTGTAGAACATCCTTAGTGATCTTGACTGGTACATCTAGCCACATAAACTGATCATGGACTCAGTGCAATATGATTCTCATCCACTCTATCTTGAATACACTCTGAATATGTAGGGCATGCATTAAATCATTAGTCTTTAGGTGGATATGTTCATCCTTAAATTTCCCATTCTCGTATAGACTCTGGAAAGATGTATCAATATCATCTTGAAAAATTTCCTCAATTCTATAGTGAATGAAAGCACATATGTCTTTGATCAAGATAAATCTTGGTGGAATAGATGAGAGACCTCCCATCTTGTCTAGTTCAGTGGCTTTTGTGGGAGGAATCTTGTATTTAGGGTTGACATGATCAACCATCTCAACAACAAGATTATGTACCTTAGGCATCATTGATTCAAATATATCATCGCTTGATTGAAGTAGTGTTTCATGTGAAATAACTTGGTCGTGCTTTCACAGCTCGGGCATACACCAAAAATACTCAAATACTTTCAAATGTGATTGGACATTCTTAGAAATACCTAAAAAATTTCTTGAATGCTTCTTAGATGACTTGAATCTACAATGCGCTCAAATGATCTTTTAAATGTTAGGTGAAAATGAATAGTAAAGGGGCCTTTTTATACCTTTTCCTTGACTAGAGTTTCCAATGACTAGAATTTTAGTAATTAATGTTGTCACCGACTCCCTTTTCACCGATTACCAAAATATGCTTCCTTTTACCCAATGAAACAAAATAAAATTATCTTTTACCAATCAAACATGAAATTTTAAATTCACAATATATGTCCAAATACATCTAAATATGCTTATATGGACCTTTGCACATATGTTAGGAACTGATTTATGATTTTAAATTTGAGTCACAGTTCCTACTAATACCTTTAACCGATTAGGTGAAGATAGGTGCACCCGATCCAGAGGATGAGGTGCCATTGATTGATCCAAATGATGTTCCATCATCTAGAGACTTCCTTGTCCATATTTTATTCATCTAGTTTCTTATTTCTTCAACATTCTCTTGTGTTGTGTCATTTGTATTTTCCTTGGTTGAAGCTTTATCTCGGTACCTACAATATCTAGCTAGGTGGCCTACCTTATGATAGTGGAAACATGCAATTCTAGGATTTCTCCATGATCTTCTATTATTTCTACCATGCATCAATATTAAATTTTTTGTTATGTGTCCATATCTCCCACATGTTGTACATGAGATTATTATGTTATAGTCCCATGGTATTGTTGAGCCTTGTGGTTGTTTGTAGTATTGTGTCAGTTAGGTACCCATTTGAAATTCTTCTTTTGTGACCTACGATCTTCTGACTTATGCCCATATCTATTGCAAGTATTGCAGTAACCATTGAATTTTGGCTTCCTCATATTGTTAGTAATCCTTGATCTAAACTCAAATACTTGATGTCCAGACTTATTGAAATTCTAACAATAACCATCAAATTTAGGAATGCTCGGTGGTTTACTTCTTTTTCTACTGCAGACATTAGTAGTATGACCAGGTTTACCATAATGATGGAAAATTGGATTCTTTGTCTTCAATGGGGTAGCAGTATCTTAGTTGGAAGCTTGATTTGAGGATTCTCCCTTCTCGATAGTGCTTTTTTCAATGAACCCAAGTCCAGTTGTATCTCTTAGCTGTCTTTCACCTCTAATTTGTTCATCCAACATCCTTAATGTTTCTTTATTCCTTTTTAGTACTTCATTTTCTTCCTTTTCTAATTTCAGTTCCCTTGTTAATCTTTCAACCTCAAACCTTAATGCTTGAGCCTCGAATTCCTTCCTCGCTATCTCATAATTTGCATTCAAGAATTGGTCAGTCATAACATGATGTGCTTGTGTCATTCTCATGATATCATCATCATTTTTAGTTATTCTAGCCTTAACTTGCCTCTTGTCATCTTCTGCTATTCTTTTTGCATCTTCAATTGATCTCTTTGATTCAATTATTTCACCCATTCTAATATCGTGTTCCTCTTGATTTATCTTTATCAGGTTCAGCTACTCGGTCAATGCTTTATTATTTTCCATTAGTTATGCAATGGTTGTTTTAGATTCATCATTCAAAATGCCTTCAAATGATGTCTCAAGTATCTCAACATGTTCTTGTGTAGATTTCAACTCATTAGATAAATGCTTTCTTACCCTCAATGAATTTTCCAATTTTCTTTTTAGATCATCAATCAAATCATGTGCATTTTCCAATTCAAACTCAAGATTGTCAATCTGCTTAGCTCGCTTAACACTTTCCATTTCTATGATCTTTTCACTCTCAGGTGGTCAAACCCTTATGTCAAGAGTCCGAGCTCTGATACCAATTGTTGGATATATAATGGAAAGTTAAGTACTAAGAGGGGAGGGGTGAATCAATACTCCAAATTTTTTTATCAACTATTCTAACCATTTATCAAATTGTAAGATTTTCCTATAACACCATAAAACATATAAATTAAAACATGAAAACATAACTCATAACACAATGATTTTTGGTCTCGCAAAAACCCTTGGTCTAAGGGAAAAATTATGGTGGGGATGGTACCCACAATCCTTCACTACTGAAGGAAAGAGGTTTCTCGGTTAGAGCTAAAATGTTTAGCTACTTTTGATAGCTTACCCGTTTAAGAGTACAAAAGACTTATACATACGACTTTGCTAAAGGATTTTACAATCTCTAATATAAGAGATGTACCCTATTAAAGGATTTACAAAATAAGACCTATTAGGGCCTACCCAGTAATGGGATTTTGCAACTCTGATTGCAATATACTTCAGTACAAAATCTATTTGTAGTAATGCATCAACAAATATTGTTCAGACTCAATGTTCTCAATAAAATTTTACCTCATTATGTACTTCAGTACATTTTAATCATAATTCAACTTCAGTATGCGGCAACCTCAAATCTGATTCACCTTCACTATTCTACTCTAACTTCTCTTTAGTCGATAACTTATCTGCATTTCATTGCCAGAACATTAGCTTCACATTCTTCTCTGAATTATCTTCATCCTCTCACACACTCATCATCCTCTAATCCTCATACTTTGTCCTTTATATACTTGATCTAGAAGTGGTGGAAATGCTCTAGATTCTTCTCCTTAAACAATAATAGCATCAGTTTCACTTCCAATGTATATATTCCTTTTATTTTCCATTGGTGGATCTTACCTTGTAATCATGCACAATATTCATATTGTTTACATTTATCATGTTTTACCAAACAATCTCCTTGAAATTAGTAAAATGTTTTATGCTCGATGTCTAGATTCAATGTATCTACCATGATTTGTTATATCGTCCTGTGTTACTCGGTAACACATTTTATTCTTTCTTGGTAACATGTGCTCTTGGCTCAGTAACTACCATGTACTTCATGATGCCTACCCTTCTTTTCTTGATTCTTGTCACTCATTTTCCTTTACCAAAATTGTCTCTTCCTTTACTGACTTTTCTATTTTCTTCACCAATTGAGTCCTATGACTCCTTTCACTGCCTGACTTTGACAATGCAATATGACTTTGACAAAACTAATGATAAAAAAATAAATCTTTAGTAGTATCATTCTTCACACATTATTTCCACATGAAATTCAAATGTCATTTCTCACTAAGGCATCCATTATTGAGTTGACAAAATAAGTAGAAGTCTCACCAGATAGGTTTTGAATAGCAACAACAAACTACCCCAAGGAAACCATAATTCTCTGATAACATTTCTTCAATATCATAAAAATAATTTTTCTTGTGATTATGGTGACATGAAGGGTTTGTATCCTAAGTTATGCACTCATAGAATTTATATAAAAGAGGATAGTATGCCAATACAAAAGTCCCAAAGAAGAATTAGTCCTTCACAAAGGGAGATAGTAAAAGGGGAGTTGTAGAAATTATTGAATGATGGTTTCATCTATCCTATCTCTGACAACCAATGGGTGTAACCTCATTTCATTATTCTTAAAAAAGGAGGGAAGTGGAGAGTTTGTGTATACTATAGGGGGTTGAATACTACAACTAAAAAGGATCATTTCCCTCTTCCATTCATAGATCAGGTCTTAGACTCTTTGGCAGGAAATATATATTTCTTATTTTTGGATGGGTTTAATGGTTATAACCAAATTAGAATTGCACCAAAAGATCACAATAAAATCACCTTTACATGCCCATGGGTAACTTATTCTTATTGTGTTCTTCCATTTGGCTTATGTAATGCTCCAAAAACCTTCCAAAGAGAAGTCATTAGTATATTTTATGATATTTCACATGACTTTATGGAAATATACATGGATGATTTTACCACATATGGAATGACATTTGGGGAGGCCTTAAGCAATTTAGGAAAAGTGCTAAAAATATGAGAGGATAACAACCTATCCTTGAGCAGTGAGAAGTGTTTCATGATGATGCACAAGGGAGTAGTGCTAGGAGACTATATTTCACAAGTTGGTATTCAGGTTGATCCTACAAAAATTGAAGTTATTCTTAACCTTCCTATTCCTACAAAGAAAAAAGGTGTTAGAAGCTTCAAGGGTCATGCAGGATATTATAGGAGGTTTATCAAAGACTTTAGTAAAATGGAAGGACCTCTATATACTTTGCTGACCAATAATGCATAGTTTGATTGGACAAAACCTTGTGAAGAAGCTTCCCTAACACTAAAGTCAGTCCTCACTCAAGGACCAGTCCTTAGGGGACCTAACTAGTCACTATCTTTTCACATTCATACTAATGCATCATCCTATGCCATTGGAGTATTTTTGGGCTAGAAATAAGGTGAGAATGTAATATAGTTCATAGGTAAAACTCTGTAAGTACATGATTTAAACTACACTATCACAGAAAAGGAATTGTTAGTAGTCATTTATTCTCTTAACAAATTTAGGAACCATATCACTAGTTATTATATTTTTATGCATAGTGATCATGCACCAATTAAATACCTTGTGAACAAGCCTGTCATAATAGGTAGATTAGATATATGGTTTCTTTTGATGAATAATTTGACATCACCATACTTGACAAGCCAGGTAAAGAAAATGTAGTAGTAGATTTTGTGTCTAGACTTCAAACAAAGGAAGACTCTAAGATTATTGATGATTCCTTTCCAGATGATCACTCATTTTCTATTCTAGCTCATATGCCCTGGTATGCATATATAGAAAATTACCTAGCTTCTAACAAAATCCCTTCTCATTTTTCACCAAAGGAGAAATGGTTACTTGTTGAGAAGAGTTTCAACTTCTCTTGGATAACTGATTTTTTATTCCATATAGGGCGAGATCAAGTAATGAGACAGTGTGTTAGGGAAGATGAAACATATGAAATTCTTCATGCATGTCATGATGAACCTTGAAGATGTTACTATTGGCCTACTTTACACAAGAATGCAACCCAATACACTAGGAAGTGTGATGGATGCCATAGGATGGGAAGACCTACTAAATTAGATGAGATGCCAATGTTCCCTCAAGTTGTTATTACACCATTTTATAAGTAGGGATTGGACTTTGTTGGACCTATTGATCATCCCTCAAATGGTAAGTCTTAAATTATGGTGTGCACTAAGTATGTCACAAAATGGGTAGAAGTCAAACTAATGAAGCATGCCAGAGATAACAAGGAAGTACATAATTCCTTTATGAAGAAATATTTACCAGGTATGGAGTACCAAGGGAGATTCACTTCAACCTTGATATCAACATTGGTGAATGAATAAAACATTAGACATAAAAAATCAAGTCTCTATCACCCACATGAAAATGGGAAAGCTTAAATTAAAAATTGGGAAATTGAGTCTATCCTGACCAAAATAGTAGAAGTTAATAGAAAAAATTGGGCAAATAGGTTAACTTGAGGCAGTTTGGGCTTACAGAAAAACATGGAAGACAATAATTGGTTTTACTCCCTCTAAAATGCTCTATGGGAAGGTAGTTATTACGCCTATCGAATTTGAGCATAAGACCCTCAAAACTATATTACAACTTGAAATGGATTTATCTGTAGTCCAATAGGATGAAATTACACATCTGAATGCCTTGGATGAAATTAGAAAGTTATCCCTACAACAAATAGAATTAGTTTAGAATCAAAGAATTAAATGGCATGACAAGGATACAAAAGAGAAGAAGTTTCACCCTCGTGATTGGGCATTGAAATATGATTCAAGATATAAAGATACCATGAGAAAGATGCAAATTCAATGGTTAGGCCCATATAAGATATTTGAATTCTTTGACAATGGTGCAGTGCAACAATCAATAATTGATGCTATTAGGTTCATGTCATTAGTGAACAGTTGTAGATTAATGTTGTACCATAGTCTAGCTTCAAAGGTGGAGTTCCTACAACAATTTAAAACTCTTAAGGTATCTGAGATTCTTGGAGTAGAAGTCAAAGTAGTTCATGCCTTGTCAAACCTTTAAACTCTTTTGTTGCATGCATTCATAATAAATATATCCATATCCTATGGTTTTAATTTTTATCCATAATAATTTTTCCATTTCCATCTCACACCATCTATTTTCCACCTCATCCAAATTCCACTTTATCAATTCATCCCATCGTATTTCACACCAGGCATATTGTCAAATCATTATTACTACTTGATACAAATGCACTTATCTACATTTATTACCCAAGTCACATCTGCAACAAGGTATGCATGTATATTTATTTTTTATTAGATACATTTATTTTTCTATGATTCAATTAATATATAATTTGCATATTAGTCAATCCTACTCATCCTCTCAAATCTAGATGTGTGGACACATGTCACTGTTCAAGTGGGGGATGGGGAATGTTTTAAGCTTTATCACATCCACATCATGACTATATGAACCAATGCCAAATAATGATTAAAACATGCAACTTGTTTAAATTTTTGAAAGGTTTGATGTGACAATTGAAGCATGTGAAATCTTTTTCATATTGTTTTGTATGTACCCTCTCATTAACTCTTGCTGTCATTGTCAAAATGCTTGTGATGACTGTATTTTTATGATTATACATATAATTCCCAATTTATAAATGACATAAGGGTTTTTTGAAAGACTTGAGTCACATAACATATAGGCTGTAGGAAGGAAATAAGGTTCTTGGGGGCTACATTTTAGCTATTGTGGATATTTTAAGCTCTTGAAGAGGTTGTTTCATCATTCCTCAGAACAAATGTGGGAGAGTTTCTAAAAAACATTGGTTTAAGCCATGAAAGGTGTTGGTTCCTAAAACATGGTTTATATTACAAGAAGTAACCAAGTTAACCTATCAATCACCTATAAAGACGCCAACTCGAATTAATAGTAATCTCAAGGAATTGGACCAACTGACAAGGATCTAACAAACCCTTCTACACTTTGGACTCTGCAAAACCTAAGAGGGTGATCCCTTAATGCCTTTACAATCTATGGACCATACTTTTAAACAACATTAACATAAAGCTGATAAATCTCATATGAAGGCTCAACAAAAAGGGAGAATGTTGAATAATGGCTAATTCTTCATTGATCCTCAACCTATTTGGAGCATGAGATAACCACAACAAACAAAAACAACATAAAATGAATAATTTTGCGTGATTTTATAAGTTGAGACCAAACTGAAAATAGAAGATGCATAAGGCTTGACCATCGCCAAGGGAAGGGCTATGGAGTCACATTACCAACATTTCATCCTACAATATCAAACATGTTTTACAAATCTTTGAAAATATTATCATGTTATGATAACAAGACTACTAAAACTTTATCATATGACCATTCTTAAAAATCCATCTGTGAACACAATACTTCTGTTACATTTGATGAAGCAATTTCTCCACTCCTTAGATAGAAGGAAACAAAAAATATAACTCAAATGCATAGAATGTGTATAAAAAACCCAAGTAATTGTTAATTATTAAATTCAAAAGTGTAGTACATTCTAGTCATGGAGACAGTCTCAGAATAATATATATTTCTGAAGCTCATTGCAAAACATCAAGATATCTCAAACTTAATGGCTAACAATTATATTTCACCCTAGATCTACATTTTTTACAGAGATTTTGCCTGCCTTGCAAAACTTTCAACAAATTGGAACCCCAAAAATAACTCCCTCCCCAAAAGTGAGAAAGCAAAAGACAAGAAGAAGAGAACAAAGCCCTAAAATAAATTTGCAATTGACACCTGGAACCTTAATCTCCCATTGATTTTCACATATCCTTGTAATACCCCAAAAATGGGCTATAGGTTCATTAACCTCTTAAATCGACAAATCGATTGAAATCGACACAAAAGTCCTAACCTAAGGCACATGTGCACATCTGCACATTATCCAATCCGAATTGATTTTATCATAAATTCTGCATCAAAGAATATTCCTATTTATTCTAATTATCTTTAATTTAATTATTATTTGGTGATGAATCCTATTTATCCTAAAGTTTAATTAATTGAATATTCTGAATATTTAATTAATTAGATTAATACTGCCACTTAATTATTTAATTAGATTTAATTCTATTTATTCCTAATTATATTATTTAATTTTGACAATAATCAAATCTCCTATGAATAATTGCTTAAATATTTATTTAATTGATTAAATCCAAGTTGTCAATATTTAATAATATAGTTTTGAATAAAAATTTGATTAAAATAATTGATTAACCCACAAATCAGTTATTTTTAAATTTAAAATCAGTTAAGTTGAAGATAAATCACTTTATTTATTTAATTAATTCATAATTATTTGTGCACATTCAAAGAGCAGTTAAACTTTAAATCATAAAATCAATTCAAGTTGTTATCTTTTCGAAGCTCAACATCTATTTTGAGTTCAAAGTTGATCTAAACTTCTGATTTGAGTTAAAAAGTTGTTCTTGCATGATTTTGCATGATTTTATGAGTTATCTATTTCTAATTTCTTGTTAACTTAAAAATCAACCTGAGTTCATCAAGAGTGATTTATGACTTTTTCCATGCACCCTCAAGCCCTGAATTTCTATAAAATCAAGGCTCAGCACTTTACAAATCATCCACAAAATTTGCATACTTACTCTGGTGAATTGACATCAGAGGAATCATCAAGGTTCTTGCGAATCAACGTTTTGTGAGATCAATCTTGTTTTCAATTCATTCTAGTTTCATATTTCATATCATTGTTAGCTTAATTTGCATATCATTTCAATTCATTTAGATTAATTTATTATCATTTTTTCTCATCTTATTGCATCAAAAATAAAAAAAATAGATTAATTTGCATTCATATTTTATTGCTTTCATCATTTAAATCTTTCGTTTAGGTGTTGCATTGTCACTGATCTCGGTCTAATCTGAGAATACCATACTCACACCTACTAGAAGGCAGTAAATCGCTTGGTTAGCTATATTGTTCTTATTTGCATGTTTTGATTTTTGCTAACCTCTAATATTTTACTGAAGTGTTGTGTCTACAACTATGTACAAAATTCACACACACATTTTTGGCGCCCACTATGGGGCAACCCACCTTTACATGCTGGTTTTGATTTTTTTTGGAGCTAAAACCCTAAAGTTTTAAAGATTTAATTTTATCTCCAAAACGCCTTGGAGTTTTGGTCTGAATTTTTTTTTTCAAGTTGGAGATGTATCAGAGAAGCTTCAATAAAAAATTTAGAATTTTCTGAGATGTTTTGAATTTTTAATAATTTTTTCTTGATTTTCAAAAAAAATTAATTTCTAACGTAAATCAACATATTTTTAAATTTTTTTTACATTTTCGGAAAGCTCTTTAAATTCTATAGGGGGTACATTCTTTGTGTTTTAAATTTAGATGCAATATAATAGCTCAAATAGTCAATTTACAAAAACTATCTGTTTTGGTAAAATGGGTCTCTAAGGCACAAATGAAGAAATTTTTTAAAATTTTTTACATTTTTGGAAAGCTCTTTATTTTTTTAGCAGGGATATCTATTTTGAATTTCTATTTTTGTGGCCGAAATCATATCAAAAAAATCAGATCTTGTTGACTAAGTCAAATGCAACAAAAAATAAAATTTTATGATGGGTATGCACTTATTTTTCACGTGGTTCAATGAATAACATGAGTTGTCATTTGGATTAGTTGCTAGTTATTATTGCTCCTAATAATTTATTTTCAGATCTAACCCTAGGGTTTTCATAAGTTGAATATATGTTGCATATCTTGTTTGCTTGTTTTCTTGTTGAAGAGTTTGTGGCTTGCTTTTGTGGGATTGTTTAGCAAAGCTAAAAATTAGGTAAAATCTACTAAGCGTGTTGTGAGGGAATTCAGGTATTCTACTACATCTGACAACATTTTAATTTGGACATAAAATGAACATCTCACATGTCTAGCTTGAGTGCCTTTCGTGCTTTCATAAATCAGACTTCAATTTTTGGGCTATAAAATAAACATAAATTTTCTTTATGCATATTTGTTACACATAGTAAATAGGCCCTATGAACACTATTTGTGGATGATCTTGAGAGATTGAGCTTCTTTCACTTGTTTATTCATGCGAAGCTCCTCTTGATGAAGGATCCCCTTGTAGGTAGGGAAGGTACTAAGAAAGTCTCACGTTCTACTAGATTCGTGTGTCTTCAACTTTTGATTGATACATTCTCTCTTCAGAGAGGTTGATAGATCATAAGCGGTTGACATCATAGATCTTTGTGAGATAATCTTGGTCTTAGTGTGTTGGATTAATCTGTTGGCTTTTTCTTGGTGAAGTGAAGAGGTTAGGGGATTATGCTCTACTTCCTTTTTGGATAGTACTAGAAACCCAGATCCTTGAATTTGATCTAGTCCCTCTGTGGTATCTTTTGTGAGTCACCTTTAGAGAGGGTTAACCGTAGTGTACATTCCCTTAATTGGGTCAACCACGTGGATGGAACCTCAAGTGATAATAGCCATTTTCACCATGGTAGCAGCAGCCGCTATATAAATGTACTTGTGGAGGAAATCTTCACAGGTGTGGTCTCTTGTTGGGCTATCAGATCTCCCTAGTAGCTCTTGATTGATTAATTTCTTGGATTGTGTCAAAACCCTGGTGCGCCTGGATTGGAGTTTTCCCTCTTGAGATCACAAAAGTTGTAGAGTCAGACCATTACTACAAACCCTAGTGAGGCCAATTTTTTTTTATTTTTCTAGGAATATATGCATTATTGAAAAACTTCTTGGAACATACACAATTAGCACTTCTAGGATTAGCACAATAAGTCACTATTGCTTGTTTATGCACAAGGTTGCTTTTGCCCTTGTTCATTGTTTTTAGACGATTGCTTGCTTCCCTTGCTTGCTATTTTGTGTGCTTGATATCTTCTTGGTTACTTGAGACAAAATTTTACATATATCTTCAAAAACTAGACATACAAATTTGCAAACAAACTGGTACTGAAAACTGAAAAATTGCAAATCTGAAGCAAAAATCCTTTTTGGTGTCAAAAGTCATCCTAAAATTTCAAAACTCGTATCAAAGCCAAAGTCAAAGTTGTTAGAGATTGGTCAAATTTGTCAAAAATCCAATTTTACAACCTATTTCCAGAATCTGTCAAACAAATCATTATGTCAGGAACAGAGAAAAACCTATAAGAAATACATTCATTTTCCTAAAGTGGTCACTTGAGTTTGATTTAGCCTTCTGATTTATCAATTTGAGTCTTTTTCATCTTGTGTCAAAACCTTGTCAAAATTATCTTCAAAATTCAATCTTTTTACTAAATGGCTAAGTGTTGTGAGCTTATGCCCGCCATCTATTGGGTGTCTACCCACACTACTGTGGCACAATATCCTTCATTTACATCTTATCTATTCTTTAATCACTTCAATCTTGACAAGATTGCGTCATTCGATCTTCTAGAATTAATTCATTCTTCAGTTGTCTTCATCTTATTCTTTGGCTTCACCCAAGGTTAATGGTGGAAACCAGAGCTTTGTCACATAAGAAATCTAGAGAGGTATCCCATACAATACCTCTGAATACTCTCCAGCCCCAACTCTTAAACAACTCTATAATTCTGGTCTTTATGAAGATGACGGTCTTGACAATTTTTGATTGAAAACTGGTTACGTACCCCCTCCATCAGCTCATGAAGGTAATCAACAAACCCCACCTCAATCTAATCTAGGGAGCCCTAAAACTCCTAACATGTCTCATAGAGGGACACATCACGGGTCTCAAGGACACCAATCTCAACACAGTATGGATCAAGAACCTACACCTTCTGAAATTGTTCAATATCAAAATGATGATGACTTCAAAAGAATGATGAAACATTTCTTGAAGGAAGATAGAGAAGCATACTTTCTAGAGTTAGCTCATCAAGGAGGTAAACTTCCTCCAAAATTTAATGTGGAAGATATCATTACACATGAGGAAGAAAATCCTATCATGGCTATGATCAAATAGATGCATGCCATGCAAGTCAAACTTAACAAACTTGAGAAAGAAAAGGAACCTAAAGAGTTCTCCATGGAGGCTCTATGTCCTTTTCCATTTGATAAATACTTGTACATGCTGCCATTCCCTAAAAGAGTGGAGATGCCTAAATATGATAAGTATGATGGAAAATCTGACCCTCAAGATCATGTTAGAGAATTTTGTACTCAATCTATGGAGTTTATGCATGAACCAACCTACTTAATGCGTCTTTTCCCTCGATCTCTAGGAGGAGCAGCCATTCATTGGTTCTATAGAATGCCCCCTACTATCAAAACTTTTGAGGAGTTAATCAAACTATTCTATCAATAATACTCCTACAATATTCAACATCTAGTCACCATGATCGACATCTGCAATCTGAAACAATATCTAGGAGAATCATTCCTGACATTTCTCAAGAGGTGGAGGAAGAAATTTTCTCTATATGCTAGACCTATTCCAGAAATTGAGAAGCTGGAAATCTTCATCAACAATCTTGTTCCAGAAATCAACTACCCTTTACAAATGCAAAATCATACATCTTTTGACAAGATGGTAGATAATGTGATCAAAATTGAGAAAGTACTTGTGCAAAAAGGAGACATATCACTTCAAAAAGACAATTATGAATTTGGATATAGTTCTAAGGACAAGAACAAAAATTGGAACAAGAATAAAGGCATTGTCATAGATGACGTTGATAATATCCATGCCCCATCTAAGGCACCTACTTTCAATCTTACTGTTGGTACCCAAGCCATCAAAGCTACTGAAGCCAAAGCCATAGAGTCCAACAAAAAGTCATATGATTACAAACCTTGGGCTACAGATCCTAATCAAAAATTCACTCCTCTCAAAGAATCCTTGGAATCTGCAATGAAAACTCTATTGGCAAACAAAATCATCTACTTGCCTAAGATGAAAGTCTTTGATCCAGAACCTAAACTGAAATGGTGGAGAGAGAATGATTTCTATGAATTCCATCACAATAAAGGTCATAAGACTAATAACTACATTCACTTGAAGCACATTATACAAGACAAAATTGATAATGGTGACATCATGATTGACAATCATAAGAACAATAACGATCATACAAAATTCATAGAACCATTTCCTAAACATGGTAAAGAAGATTCTTCTTCTCAACCTAATATGGGTGCTAAAGTCAATTATGCCTACTTAGGAAACAATGCTGCTATCAATATGGTTGAACCATTCCTATCTAAGCATTGCAATGTTATCACAATTGTAAGAAGAGATAGAGATAATCAATCAGCTAATGCAGTTACTCAATCACAAGCTCAGGCACACCTACAAGGACAAATACCAAATTCATCAAATGTCCCTAAGGTGCCTTTCAATCTTTCATCTGCTTCTAAATAGAAGGCTACATCTAAATCTTCAAATCCTAAAGACACAAGGCCTACTTCATACAATATTGTCCAACAACTCTAGCACACAAATGCTAAAATCTCCATGTTTGAGTTGCTTCGAATATCTCCAGCTCATAGAGACATTCTAGACAAAGCTCTGATTGGATCCAATGTTCCTGATGACCTTGATTTAGATAGATTCTAGACTATGGTTGGTCATCTTACATCTCCACAGTACATTTCCTTTTTAGAGGAAGGTGATAACTCCTTGAGTCATTTGCATAACTAGCCTTTGCATATTGAAGTCTTGATCCAAAACCATCATGTCAAATGTCTGTTGATAGATGGAGGCGCTGGCCTAAACATTTGTTCTTTCAGCTTGATTACACAATTGAGATTTTTAGAAATGGCCATTGATCCCAAGAAGAATATAACTATCAAAGCATATGATGAGCAAGAAAGATCTTCTAAGGGAACTATTGTCCTACCTATCAAAGAAGGTCCTGTCATCATACATACTATATGTCAAGTTCTTGATCTACCTTTGGCTTAGAATATCCTCCTAGGAAGACCCTAGATACATGACATGAAAGCCATTCCCTCTACATTCCATTAGTGTTTGAAATTTCCTTATGAAGGAGTTGAGGTGATGATTCTAGTTGATCTATATACAACTTGCAATACCTTGAAAGAGAGTGCTGATAAACTTGTTCCCAATAATAGAGAATCTCCCACTAAGCAACTAGACATTGCTTCAACATCTAAGATGGAAGACATTGCTAAAGAGGTTAAAATCAAAGAAAATGGTATGGGAGAATGTACTATAGAGCCAGTTTTATCTTTGACATCTCTCCCTATCTCTCCTAAGTCTTATGGACAAACTCTAAAATAGTCCAAGCTCAAATTTAAAGAGCCTCTTGAAGCATATAAAGGAAATTTTGTTGCAAAACAAGTATCTAAACAAGAGTTTGAAGAAGATGAAGCTATGCTCGCATGGCTATACAAAGATGAACCTAAATCTCAAGTTATCCAAAAATGTGATGCTAAAATACCAAATATCCTGTCTAAGTCATATGGCCCATGGGATAAATTGATTACAAAGATGGGATATAAAGGAAAAGGACCTCTAAGACTATAGGGTAAATGTCTTCTGCCACCTCTTGATCATCATGGCCAAGGAAACAAGAATACAACAGGTCTAGGATACACAAAGAAGCCTTTCTGTCTTAGCAAGAACTCCTCGCATGTTCTAGAACAAATTTAGCCTTCCATAGAAAATCAACTAAAGGGGGAAATAATTGAACAATCTGATAGTGATGATTCAGACAGCATTGATGAGCTCATTCCTTATGAGCATTTTCCTAAAGAAATAAAAGACCTCCTTGAAGCTGAAGATGATCCAATAAAAAGAATTAATGTAGTAGAAACACAAGAACCTACTATAGAGCAAGAGATAGTTGCAACACAAGAACCAACTAATCTTGAAGGCAATCAAAAAGAGGAAGGTGGTAGTTATTCCGAGATAGATTCCCACGAGTATGAATTCAAATCAGAATCTAAGGGAAATCCTTTTTGGGGTATTCATCCTGACTTTACTCATGTTCTCAGATTTCCTAGAGGTCTAGATGACGAAACAAAAGATGAATCAAATGACTATGAATGGGGAGTCATTCCAGAACTAGATGAGCTTATTACAGAAAAGCATGTTGATGTTATTCACCAATATGCACCTCAACCTAATGTAAGTCTAGAGCGAAATGATGAACTTATCGAGTCTAATCCACCGATGGCTGAAGTGGATTTCCATAATGACATTGAGCCTATTCATGAATTGAATGTCTTAAGTTGTAATATCACCTTTGAACTCGAGCGTCGGGTTAGGACCAATGATGATAGATCCATATCCGTAAACACTCTTTCCTAATCTTTCACCACTTTGACTATCCAACGCCCTAACCTTCTTGACATAACATCCACCAACTTGAACCAAGGTATTTATACCTTTCCCAATGACTATGCCCTTGCTTGATACCTAAAGGAAATTGAACCTATGAGGACTTCCATCAGTGAACTAAGCGTTAGCATGACAAAGTTAGACATCAAGTATCTTAGTCAGAAAAATAAGAATAAGAATAAAAAGAAAAGGAGTTCTGAGGGTGAAAACCACTTTGTGGCAGTCTCAGAACCTACAAAAGTAAAAATAAAAGATGTATCTAAAGGTGAAAACCTCTTTGAGGCACCTAAGGATGAGATATTTGATGTCCTTCTGAGCCATTTATAGGATAGATCTCTAGTTCTAATTGAGCCCACTCAATCTATCAATTTGGGAATAGCAAAAGAACCACAATTGATCCATGTAGCACAATCCTTATCAGAAGAAGAAAAGCAAAAATTTACAACATTCTTAACAAAGAAAAAGATCAACTTTGCATGGAAATATTCAAATATGCCAGGGTTGGATCTTGATCTTATAATGCACCATTTATCTATAGCTTTGAATGTTAAACCTATTAAGCAAAAATTGAGAAAGATGCATCCACATGTTGCACTCTTGGTAAAAGCTAAATTAGAGAAGCTCTTGAAAGCTAGATTTATCTGAGTTATTGATTATGCAGAATGGATCTCTAATATTGTACCTATTTCTAAACTAGACAAATCAATCAGAGTGTACACAAACTTTAGAGATGTGAACAAAGCATGCCCTAAGGATGATTTTCCACTACCTAACATTGATATGATAGTGGACATGAGTATGGGTTTCAAGATGTATTCTTTAATGGACGGTTTCTTCGGATATAATCAAATAAAAATTGCTCCAGAGGATCAAGAGAAAATTGCTTTCACATGTGTATGGGGTACCTTTTGGTGGAATGTTATGCCATTTGGGCTTAAAATTGCTAGTGCTACATATCAGAGAGCTATGACATCTATTTTTCATGACATGATGCATCGAACTATGGAGGATTATGTTGATGATACTTTAGAAAAATCTATGATCAGAGCTGAACATCTAAATGACTTGAGCAAGATACTAGACAAAATGGAAAAATTTAGTCTCAGACTAAGTCCTAAAAAGTGTTCTTTTGGTGTCACTTTTGGAAAACTCTTAGGATACATAGTTTCAAAGAAGGGCATTGAAGTTGATCCAGCTAAAGTAAAGGCAATAATGGAGATGCAACCTCCCAAGAATATTAGTCAAATGAGAACATTACAAGGGAGAGTACAATCTATCAGGCATTTCATATCACAGCTTGCGGATATCTCACAACCTTTTACAAAAACTTCACATAAAGGTGTGACTTTTGCATGGAATGAAGAATGTGAGAAAAACTTTAACCATATCAAGAAATATCTATCAAATCCTCCTATCTTGATGCCTCCTATACAAGGGAATCCATTGATCCTATATGTTTCTATAATAGATACATCACTGGGGACATTACTAGCACAACATGATGAGAAAAAGAAGGAAAGAGCTATATACTATATTAGTAGAACATTGGTGGCATACGAAAAGAACTATTCAATGATTGAGAAAGCTTGTCTAGCTATGGTCTTTGCATCATAGAAATTGAGACATTATATGTTGGCTCATACCATGCAATTAGTAGCTAAGATTGATCCACTAAAGTACCTACTAAGAAAAGCTGCCCTCACAGGTAGATTAGCCAAATGGGTCATGCTCTTAAGTGAATTTGACATTGAATATGTTGAAAGAAAAGCTATTAAAGGCCAAGTCACTGCTGATTAGTTAGCAAATGCACCTTTGTTTGATGACACACCAATGCAAATGGAATTTCCAGATTCCTCTATCATGAATCTTTCTTCTAGAGAATGGCAATTGTTCTTTGATGGATCCTATACACAAAATGGATCTGGAGTAGGCATATTATTTATCACTCCTCAGGGATACTCCATTCCTAAGGCATTCAGAGTCAAATTTCCTTATACAAATAATATTGTTGAATATGAAGCCCTTCTTAATGGCATGAAAATAGCAATTGAGTGGAGAGTGGCAGAGATACACATTCATGGAGACTCGCAACTTGTAATCCATCAAGTCAATGATGTGTACCAAACTAAAGATGAAAAGCTCATTCCATACAAGAGAATGGTTGATGATCTAAAGAAGTATTTCATATCTATCACATTTGAGCAAATACCTAGAATAGAGAATAAGGCTACCGATGCAATGGCAACATTATCTACTTTATTACAACAGCCTGAACATGAGCTATGCAATGAGTTCCTGGTGGAAGCACTATCTTATCTTGCATATGACTCCCTTGAAACCCACATGATTTGCATTGTTGTAGGTCATGATTCATCCAGATATAAAAACCTATTCTCCTATCTCAAAGACCAAATAATCCCCGATACTTTTAACTATCATGAAAAGAGATACCTTATCCGCCATGCCTCCTGGTATGTCATCATTGGTCATGATCTTTACGAATGAGGTCTAGATGGTATGGTCCTTAGATGTTTAGAACAAGAAGAGTCTCAACATGTGTTAGAGGAAGTCCATGAGGGTATATGTGGGTCACACTTGAATGGTTTAACACTAGCTCAAAAAATTATTAGGGCTGGGTACTATTGGCCGGCAATGGAGAAAGAGTCTATCAAGTTTGCTAAGAACTGTTAAAAGTGCCAAGTACATGGCAAATTAATTCATGCTCTAGGGAGAGATCTAATTCCCTTCACTACACAATGGCCTTTTCATCAATGGGCCTTTGATCTTATAGGAGCTATACATCCTCATTCTTCTAATGGACATACCCATATAATCATAGCTACAAATTATTTTACAAAATGGGTAGAAGCATTCCCTTTGACACAAGCAACTAGAAAACAAATATCTATGTTCATCTTGAACTACATCATATGCCGGTATGGTATTCCACATTCCATAGTCACAGATAATGGTGGAAAATTTAAGAACAAAGACTTGGATGATTTATGTGCCAAATTCAAGATTAAACAACATTGGTCATCTATCTACTATCCTCAAGGGAATGGACAAGCAAAGGCTTCTAACAAGAATCTATTGAAAATATTGCACCGTATAGTTAATAAAATAGGAAGAGACTAGCATCTCATGATCAATCCAGCTCTCTGGGCCTACAAAACAAGTATCAAAATGCCCATTGGGGCTACACCTTTCACTTTAGTTTATGGGTCTGAAGTAGTACTGCCTATTGAGGTTGAAATCCCATCATTAAGAATCATAATACATGGTCTAGTAACTGATGATGACTACAGAGTGTCTAGGTTGCAAGAACTTGAACTACTAGATGAGAGCAGACAAGCAATGTATGATCATCTCAGAGTATATCAAAAGAGAATGTCTAGATGTTACAACAAGAAAGTCAGACACAGAGAATTTTGCGATCTAGTCTTGAGAGAGAATCCTAAAAATCAATCACATAGAGAGTGCAAGGGGAAGTTTGAACCCAAATGGCTGGGTCCCTTTGTTATCACTACTACTTTTAGCTCTAGTGCCTATCAACTCTCAATGAATAAAGGAGAACAACTCTGAGAACCAATCAACGTTCTCCATTTGAAGAAATTCTACACCTAAGGCATTCAATCTACGGTAAAATATCCTAAAAAAATCTTAAAAATTGGAAAAAGTCTTGAAAAAATGAACATCTTGGTGAAAACCTAGTAATAGGTGCCTTGATGATTCACAAAAAAAGTAAAAAATATCAATAGTACAAAAAAAATTGGGAAAAATAAAAATACAAAAAAATGAGAAAAAGAAAAAGTGCCTTGGTGAAAACCTAGAAACAGGCGCCTTGGTAGAAAAAATAGAATCTCTACCAAGATGGTGAAAACCTAGCAAATGGGTGCCACTTGTTTCAAAATTCTCCATCTATCAGTGCAATTTTGGTCTTTCCCAGCTTTCAGTCTTGCTTTAGTTTGTACATATCTCTTGGTTTGTTCCCGCATTCCTATTTTCAATAAGTTAGTCTGTACACCAATTAGCTAAAGCGGCTGTATCCTATCAATGTTCAAACTTGGGGGAAATCAAAGTCATATCCTATGGCCTCCAATGTATCTTAAATGTATCATATCTAGTCAGAGTCCTTTGAAGCTTCATCCAAGTCAGTCAGTTAGTCTCATCTCTAGAAAGGATTTTGCATCTACAACAATGCAATCAAACATCAAACACAAACTGAAAACAATCTATGCTTTTTACATGCTTTTATCTCCTTGTATGCCTACTAATTCACATTGAGATTTTTGCATATCTTGTTCCCATGAGCTCTTCAATGATGTCCTTTACATGATTTAGAGAGTGATGACTGGGGGCATAATCTTTTCTTTGTCTTCTACTTGTATGTGAAAATCTAACAACTTTGGAAATTTTGGATTTAGATGGTGTCTGTCTGTAAGAGCCTCTATCTCGAATTGGATGGCCATGAGTACCTCGACCATTGATACCTAGAAAATTCAAGGAAGTTTGATCTAACTATTGTTTTTTTTGAGTGAGTTCTTTCTCCTACTATGAAATGTGATCTTACATAAGGATGTGAATGATAAAGGGTCACTATGGGTAATTCACATTGGATTTAGAATGATCTCTTGACTATTTGATGTGTTTGTATGCAAGGTGTATTCTAGTCATCATGACATCAATGTTTTGATGCTTATACAAATTGCTATATCAAAATGTACATGATATTCAGGTCATCCTGGCATTTGTACCTTGGTGCTTATATCTAATTTGACATTCCAAAAATAAAACTAATATTCATATGTCCATGGTTGCCTAACTAGTGGGTGTTGTATTGATTCCTATGCATACAAATCGATATTCATATGTCTATTGTTTCATAACTAGTGGGCATTGTATTGATTTATTCGGTTACCTAAAAAGTTTAATGATGATAAAAAATCGACACATGATCAGTGACTAGGTCCTAGGTCCTAGGTTTGCATTTCATTTTGCACTTTGCATGATTGCATGATCTCACAAATTATTGAATTAAACTTAAATGCTTAAACGATTCTTCAAAAATGCTAAAAACATATCATAAGAGTTGAATCTCACATGAAGGTTCCTCCAATGAAACAACAAGTAGAATCCTTTTTCAGGATCAAAATCAAAATCTAAGATCATTTATATTATTCACTACTTGCATAATCAACCTTCAATCATCAAAGAAATCTAGAATTCAACTTAATTGATTATCTTACATCAAACTATCAACATTTCAACTTGGTTAACCATGTTCAAACCTAGTCAAACTTGGTCTCCAGGACCTCTAAACAATGCAGAATGCATTCTCAGACATGTATAACCACTTCTCAAATCAATTAACATGCTTCTAAACTTTAAATGCTGACTTTTGTTGTCAGATTTCAATTTTAATCCCAAAGGGGGCATGGTATTGCACATCATTCAAAGTCTATAACTCAATTCTGTCAATCAATCTTTCCTCAATAATCAAGAAAACAACCACGTCTAGTTGCTGATTCATCTGAAGTCCTCATCACTTGGGGAAAATCTATCATCTCTTGGGGCATATCAGATTCATCTAGTGTCCAAATCTATCTTGTAAACTGTATCAGCTTTTCATAACTATCAGTTCATTAGTGTTATTTCCTTGGTTCTTCATAACTGATGGGTTTAGAATGTGATACCAATATGATTCATACAAGGACATTGAGGTCTGGAATCGGTCACTCACTTCTTCGCAATCATAAGGTTCAGAATCAGGCATTTTGGCACTTTTTCATAATCACTGGTTCATTGTTTTTTTTTTGATCGGTTAATCACTAGTTCATTGTTGATATAGCTAGCATCATCTCAATTCTTGGTCATTCTGGGGCTGGGTCGATATCTTTCAATATTTAATCTTTCAAATCAGTTTCATACATATATCAAAACATAGACTATTCTTTGAACGACTACGCTTCGCACAGTGATTCAAAGAGGGGCAAAATGTAATACCCAAAAAATGGGCTATAGGTTCATTAACCTCTTAAATCGACAAATTGATCAAAATCGACACAAAAGTCCTAACCTAAGGCACATTTGCACATCTGTACATTATCGAATCCTAATTGATTTTATCATAAATTCTACATCGGGGAATATTCCTAGTAATATTCCTATTTATTCTAATTATCTTTAATTTAATTATTATTTGGCGATGAATCCTATTTATCCTAAAGTTTGATTAATTGAATATTTTGAATATTTAATTAATTAGATTAATACTGCCACTTAATTATTTAATTAGATTTAATTCTATTTATTCCTAATTATATTATTTAATTTTGACAATAAATCAAATCTCCTACGAATAATTGATTAAATATTTATTTAATTGATTAAATCCAAGTTGTCAATATTTAATAATATAGTTTTTAATAAAAGTTTGATTAAAATAATTGATTAACCCACAAATCAGTTATTTTTAAATTTAAAATCAATTAAGTTGAAGATAAATCACTTTATTTATTTAATTAATTCATGATTATTTGTGCACATTCAAAGAGCAGTTAAACTTTAAATCATAAAATCAATTCAAATTGTTATCTTTTCGAAACTCAACATCTATTTTGAGTTCAAAGTTGATCTAAACTTCTGATTTGAGTTAAAAAGTTGTTCTTGCATGATTTTGCATGATTTTATGAGTTATCTATTTCTAATTTCTTGTTAACTCAAAAATCAACCTGAGTTCATCAAGAGTGATTTAAGACTTTTTCCATGCACCCTCAAGCCCTGGATTTCTATAAAATCAAGGCTCAGCTCTTTAACAAATCATCCATAGAATTTGCATACTTACTTTGGCGAATTGACATCAGAGGAATCATCAAGCTTCTTGCGAATCAACATTTTGTGAGATCAATCTTGTTTTCAATTCATTCTAGTTTAATATTTCATATCATTGTTAGCTTAATTTTCATATCATTTCAATCCATTTAGATTAATTTATTATCAGTTTTTCTCATCTTATTGCATCAAAAATAAAAAAAATAGATTAATTTGCATTCATATTTTATTTCTTTCATCATTTAAATCCTTCATTTAGGTGTTGCATTGTCATTGATCTCGGTCTAATATGAGAATACCATACTTGCACCTACTAGAAGGCAGTAAATCACCTAGTTAGTGTATTGTCTTAAAATGGAAGCACTTCCATGTTAAGAGTGTTTAGCCCTCTGAGTAAGTGGTTTGGGTCATGTCAAGCACCTTGATCGGGTCTTTGCATGTATTTGGCTTTTCTCCCCGCTTTCCACTTCTTCCCCGCACTTGATTTCTTCATTCTAGGTGAAATTAGGGTTAGGATCTTAAGGATTCTCTTGAATTTACCTCTTTCATAGCTCTATTTCTAGGTAGGATTTAGAAATGGATCCTCCTAGGCTTCATCATAGTAATCATAGAATTTTATGTCTATCTCTAACATTCTATCCTGTTCTGGCATCAGTTCTAGGTTTCTGGGCATCCCTGGGACCTCCTGACTTGGTTCTGAGTCAATTTGGGACCAGGGTCAAGGTCGAGTTAGAACCTAACTAGGTCAAGGTCAAGCTAAGACCCTGACTAGGTCAGGATCAACCTTGACTTTGACCCCTTCCTCCAAAATTTCAATTTCTAGAATCTCCGGGCTTCGGGATTTTGGGAGATTTATTTTCCCACTTTTGGGTCAGCCATTTCAAGTGTCAGAATGGTAAATCCTTTAATTGTAGTTAATCTAGGTATATTTTCTAAAGGTGAGGACCTAATTGGGATTTAATTCTCTAAGGTGGCCCATCTAGAGGAGTGTGCCCTAGATCACTATAAAAGGAGGCCTTCCTCTCTCATTTTTACATCAAGTTTTCATATCTCATAATCAGGTTTTGCAATCAAGCATCTAAAGCTCTAGTGTGCAAGTGAAAGTCTTCAAGTGTTCAAGTGTTCAAGCATCCATCCATCATGGAGATCCATTGTTAGCTATTGAAGGATTCAATCTCTTTGGAGCCCCCTTGAAGATCCATCCTTCTCCATTCATCCAAGCCTTCTCATATGCAAAGATCAGTTCAAGATTAGTGATGAAGATCAAATGCCATTTATTGGAGACATCCTACATCCTACATTCATTCCTACTTGTGGATTTGAGGATTCGAATCCTCTACAAGGACTTCAACATAAGTGAGGTGATTTGTTTCAATTACTTTGTTTATGCACAATACATTTCAATTCAATTTCAAGGTTAATTCCTAAACTGGGGTTTGACCAAGGTAAACCCCCCCATACAACAAAAACCCCCATTTTCTTGCAGGTACATGTGCAGAGTTTTGGATTTGAGAGTGAATTTGGATACCCTTTTCGGCAAACTTCCAGGATCTGTGAACAAAATTCGAATCATACTTCAAATAAAGAATGTGGTATTTGACCTTTTATGAGGGTCAAACCCGAGCTAAGCCATCTTGAGGAAAGATTTCTGGGTTTTCTCTGTCTCGACATTTCCAGTCCAGGATAGGTTTTAGATTTTCTTGAAAGTGCACATAGACATCAGAATTCAACATTTTCCAGATCTACCCTAATTTGAGGTTAGTAATTGTATTTTAATTATTCTATATTCTAAACATAATCCTCCACATAGGGAAATATTGGATTTACTCTCTCTTCCTACTCTTTTCCATAAAATTGATTCGATTGTGCATTAACCTTTTGGTTGATCAAATCGGATCTCTTCTTTGGGGAATTTGGGTTTGAGAATAGGTCTCATATTTCCCCCTTTACATTTGAATAGGGGTGAATCCATTTTACAACTATTTAGTTAGTTATATTGTTCTTATTTGCATATTTTGATTTTTGCTAACCTTTAATATTTTACTAAAGTGTTGTGTCTATAGCTAGGTACAAAATTCACACACACAATCCTTACTCTTTGTCCTCATTTATATTTTTTCCTTTTTTCCCACTTATTCTCTTTACATGTATGTACCTTGTATGATTATTTTGCAATTAAAACATTTTCTTGTTTTCACTTAACCCTTTAACATACACATGAGAAATTTCACATATTCTAGAATCACACTTTGTTGTAGAAAACATCCACCTAGCTGTCAAAACATTTTCACCCTCGGTAGTAAAACACCTAGCTCGTGATTAATTTTACCCTGTCATTTACATAGACACTTAATTAGTAAAACTCATTTTATCTTTGTTGAAAAAATTTATCCTATGAGAATTTTTACTCTGCACATCTTATACTCCTCTAGACAATATTTTTACAATTAGGTGAAAATGACTTAACTCTTGTACATTTTTCCTAGTTTTGTGACTTTTACACATTCCACATTTCAATTTTTCCTTGAAACAACCATTACATTTTGGATGATAATATGAAGCACATTATCTATGCCAAAACAATATAATTACCACTTGTAAAGTACACATTTTGGCATTGTACCCCTAATCACCATATTTGAACCCCTCTTCTATTTTTATTAAAGAGATTTTGGGACCATTTCAACAAATTTATTTGTACATTTTCTGTAAATGCTTCCATATTTACGAAATCATTTCTTACCATACTAACGAAGAAAATCCTTCCTCAAATGCATTGATGGATGCACATACTATGTTCTCAAACCCTCATTCAGCCACAACATTTTCTAGCTATAATATTTGATAAGAAATCCACACACCTTTATGCTTCCATAGCTTTCCTCATACTATTTCAAGCCCTTTGGAAAATATTGTGGAAAATGGTTTTGTTAATGTCATAAGGCACTAGGAGTGGGGGGCGGGGGGGGGGGGGGGGGGTGGGTGAATTAGTGTAGCCATAGATTTATAATAGCTTTTAACAAGCTTGTAGATTAACCAACATGCAAAAGTAAATATAACATAGAAGCATAACACATAAAACATCCACAAGCACTCAACACAAAAAAAAAACAATATTTTTGCATGGAAACCCTTGTTAGAGGGAAAAACTAAGGTGGGAATTATCACCCATTAATCTCACTAGTGCAACAATAAGATCTTCCCTGTTAGGAACATTACAACACCCTTCTAAGGGTATACTCAGTTAAGAGTATCTATATCCTAGTTAGAAGCTATTACAAAGTCATGTTAGGAACTACCCTGTTAGGGGATTTATAAATCCTTCTGAGAGTCACCTGGCTAGAGGGATTAAAATTCAAACCCCTTATAATCTTGCATACCCTATTAGGAGTAACCTTGTTAGAGGATTTTGAGTGCAAGCCTGTTAGAACTTTCCTTGATGAGAATGAACTCAATAAGAATGATGTGAATGTAGCACACTCTTCCTAACATATCCACTTCATCCCCACTCAAATCAATTTTTTGATCATACACACTTTTTCTTCAATGATTATAATCATCACAACATCTAACCATCATGTTTTCCCTTTGATTTAATCTCATCTATACACTTTTAGGTTGGTGGAATAACCCTAAAATGTGTTACTGATGTTGGCCTCCAAATTCCATCCATATTTCATAAGCGATCATTCCAACATAGGAAATTATGATCTTCAATGTCAGATCTCAACAATACAATTCATAAATAAAATAATTATTGACTTTAATCCAACCGCTACCTCAATTTTATCACTTTGTCAAACCGGTTGGTTGTTCTAGCCGATAACCCTGATGTTTCCTCCAAATATTCATCTGTATTTTGAATCAACTTACACAATCATAGAAGTAGGATAATGTGACTCTGTAGATTCTACCTTTCCAATCGCACCACCAAATCTATTCATCTCATCATTGCACATTGCAATCATCATGACTGACTGTGTTATCACCACTACAATAGATACATAGAGAATTCCTTATGCAGTAATCTTTACCACTAGCCTAATGAATTCATTCATCCTAAAATAATTTTTTTCCAACAATGACAATACCCCAACATTCATCCCCTAAAAACAATCTCTTCAACACCTTCGTCAAATGCCAACAATCTCCCCCTTTGGCATTGATGAAAACACTTAAGAAAAAAATTTTCTAAGTATCTAACCATGCAAAAATCTAACAAACGTTCAACGTCAATTTTTTTAGAGCTATATAATAATAAATCTAACTCTCATAACTATATTGCTCACCCTTAACAAATACTTAGCCAATTTTCATCCTATACTGCTCCCCCTTTGACAACAATGGCAAAGGTATACAATGATATGCAACAAGTAAAATTTTATTAAGTATGAAGTAACATTTACAAGTTTACAATCTATTGAATATAGTAATGAAGTTTATCTTCAAAACTTGTAGATCATTAACCCAAATCTTTTGTAGGTTATCCGTTATCAGTATCTTCCCATGTAGATGATGTGCAAGTTCTTCCAAATCATCTACCATGCACATATCAGGGGTAGCCAAAACCTTTTTAGCCTCCTTCACTCCTTGATGTAAGATGTCCACCTTAGGGACCAATAAATTTTGCAACTCCATCAAGTTAGAAATTCTTTTTTCTTGCTCATCCCTATAAGCCTTAAGCTTATGATTGATTTCACTAACTTGGGCTCCAAAACTTGTAATAGAACCATTGGTAGGATCAAAATTTGATGTCAAAAGTCTTATCTCCTATTGAGCTTCACATCTCTTCCTATCTATATCCTTCAAAAATTGTGAAAAATCTGATGTAGAGGTGAGAATCTTACCTCCTTCAATCAATGAATCTTTCACCTTACTCACTACCGTTGTCAAGTTTTTATTTTCACATCCAATAGACTAAACTAATTTCTTAGTTCTCTTCTTTTCATAATCTCTTTATGCCCTCATAGTTGCATTATCCTCTGAGATTTTTATTTTCTCACCGGTAACTGTAACCAACTGACCCAACTATTCAATTGGTGTGGCATTCTCTTCAAAATTTACTTCAAGCACTAAGTCAGACAAAATGTCTCTTTCATTTAGTATTATCTATTCCTCTTGTTTCAATTTGTCCTTCTTTTCTTTGGACTTGATTGCAGTGGCAATATCCATCAATTCTTTTGGGCTCATAGAACTTATGTCAATTTTCCCTTTAATACCAAGAATATCTTCACCCATTCCAATAACACTTGAAGACATAGAATGGATAGTGGTTACCTTTTCTATCTCTTTTCCTATACTCTTCTCCTAATGTGTATCTTCTGCTTCTTCATTTCTACCTATTTCCTCCATCACTGGTACATGTTGTTCATCAGATGTGTCTTTGGTCATATCCTGACTAGTTCCTTTGTCATATGTCTCCTTTTTTGGTTGATCTTGAGTGTCCTTTGGAGCTTCCTCGATTTTCTCTATGATGTCCTTTTGTTCTCTAGGAATATTCATGAATGGTACATCACCTATGGTATCCATGGAATCTTCGGGCTCATCCAGAATATCATTATAGAGTATGACCTTCACACCATTTATGGTCCACGTCCCTTCATTTGTAAGTGCAATCACATCTTCCTCCTCACTATCCTCTCATTTCTCGATCATGTTCCTCTTCCACTACAATATGTTCTTCATCTTCAAAAAGACCTAAGTGATTCTTCAATATATTCTATGTTTCATCTTGCACTAATTGAGGATCACCAATCAATAGTCTTGTAACTCTTGTCTTAGTATTGAATGCAGATCTATCCTTATCTAAGATTTCTTTTATCTCCTCTACAAATAGCTTAGGCTTTAAATGCATTAAGATATACTCAATCAATTCTTTGTCTTTCTTTAAAGCACCCTCCCATCTAGCTTCAATTCTACCATATAAAGAAGAAGGAATTTGATCTTGCAATTGCATATGGACTTGACTGAACTTATTCATACTTTCTACAACATAATCTTCAACTTTCCTTTGATCTTCTTCACTCAAATTTTGATAATAATTTTTAACACCACCAAGTATATCCCACCTTTTGACTTCATCAATGATTTTATCAACATGGAAAAACTTACTAAAGTCTGGCTTAACAAATTTTGTGGTAGGGGCACCAACCACTTTGGACTTCTTATCTTGAGGCTGAAGTTCTTTTTTCTCTTGTTATGATTATGTTCCTTCAACTTCTTCTTGCACTCCTTTGTACCCTTTTGTCTTTTCTTTCTTCCTTTTTCCACCAACCTTTGTTGAAGTAGCTTCCTTAGCTTTTGAATGCTTAGGTTGTGTTTGCTTTACTAGAGTCTTTGGAGGAGGAGAGGGTTTCTCCTTCTTAACTATTTTACTTCTTATCCGTCTATTGGTTGAAGCTCTATCAATTGTAGAAGAAAAAAAATTCTACATATTCATCTGTAGTAGTTGTAGATGAGGTGCCAACTTTATTAGCTTTATGTTTTTCTCTTTTTTTATCTATAGCTTCCTGAGTGAAGCCTTTTTGTCAAAAGAATTGCTCAACCTCCTTTCTTACTTTCTTTTCAATGACTAGAGCATTAAGTGTATCATAAAATTCAAGATAATTCTCCCTATAAGTTCTAAATCCCTTATAATTGGGATCAATGGGGTTCTTTAATAGCTCATCTGCATAAGAAATAACTAAATCAACTTCTAGCTCATAACGCATAGGTAAAGCCCATGAAGTCCAAGGGACTACTACCTCAATTTGACGTGAATCGGTATCAACCCATGAAACATATATCATCCTTATACTTCTCAACAACATGTGCTGGAATCCTTTCTCTTTCATGCATTCTCTTCTGGAAATCCTTAAAATATCCCCAAACTTTCTCATAAAATTGATTTCCAAGCATCTTAGCACAATTCTCCATTTTTGAATACCACTGATGTAGCATCTACCCAATTAACTGGTCCAATACTAGGAAAGAAGTTATGAAAATAGAATAACAAACCTACAAGAAATTGGTTGTACTTAAACACTTTCCTTATCTTCTCCATGTTCAGAAAGAACTGGTCTCTCATCACAACACACAAATCATACTCTGCATTCTCCTTCACCATCTTATACGTACTATGAATTGTTGCAATAGGAACATTGTTGATTCTTCTAGAATAGAATACTTTGCATCCAACCACCATGGATGCAAACCTAATTGTCTCATTTGGGATATCATTAATATTCATCACACTCTTATCCCATTTAGACTTGGTTAGTTCTATGACTACATCTTGTAGAATAGATCTAAGTTGCGGCATCTCTCCAGTAGCATAGAAACTTGTTACTACATGAATGGATTCTTTTGTAATCTTATAGGGTTGATATAGCCACATAAACTTGTCATGCACCCTATTCAACACATATCTAATAAGTTATTCTTTAAAGTTCAAAGGAAAGTGAACTGTATGCTTGAATCCATCTGCGATCACTTTATACTCATCCTTCAACACCAAATCTTTGCATAAATCTTTGTAAAGTGATTGTATATGATTTTCTCCTAGGTCTTTAATCTTATAATGAATGTATGATCTAACATCCTCCATATGCATTATACCATAGGGTACTGTGGACAGGGCATCCTTTGGATCATTTACCATTGATTTATCAGGATGTCTCTTAAACAGTGGCCTAGGTTTCTCTGTGATCTCGATAATAACAGGAGTATCCATGTTAAAAATAATGGATTTAAGCTCAGAGATCCCAATACATACCTTTTGAAAACTTGTGCAAACCCTCAAAAGTTTCTTGACCTAAATCACTTCAACACCTTTTGTAATTGCTCCAATCTCTGCCAATCTATTCTTGCTTTTCTTCTTTCACTATAGGCTATAGCTCTTGAAAGTGTAGGTACAAAATAAGACCTAAAATCACCTTTTATCTTCCATTGCACTCAAGCATTAAATGCATCACCGATTGAAAGAAAATAGTGCATGCCTTCACAAATCTTGTTAGCAGTCATCCAAATCTTCATGTATTTAAAAAAACTTCATACCATACTTTAAAACAACCATATGCATCTGAATATGAAAATAGAATTGATCGTGCATGCATCTGGGGTCTCCAATGGATTCAACAATGCTTACCCCCCCCCAAGTAAAATGTGATTTAGTTTGATGATGAATTCTCCACACTTGATGGAGATGCAAATCCTTTTGATGATTTACCATCACTCTTTTTCATCAAAATTTGATTCATCCACCTTCTAGTCTTTTCAACATTCACACTCTAATTTCCTTTTTGCTTTCTAGCCTGATTAACTAGTTGGTTCACCTTATTGTTCTTTTCTCTACAAAACCTTGTAATGTGTCCTATCTTGTGATAGTGATAACATGTTGTACCAGTTGATGTCTAAGGTCCTGCATTTCCTTTATTGGTCCTTAATCTACAGTAAATCTTCATGTGACCATGATTATGAAAAATTGAGCATGTAACATCCCCCCAGTTCTCATTCTGATAAGGACTTTGTCAGTTGATTACTGATCATTGATTGTTCACTCTTACTCATTAACTCTATGACCATATTTTTTGCAATTGTAACAATAACCATGAAAAGTGCTTGGTCTAGCATTAGATCTAACACTTGGAACACTAGATACGATACCCTTGCATACATTAGTAGTATGCCCAACCTTTGACAATTGAAACAAACTGGTTTGTAGGGTTTCTTACCAAATTTCCTTTGATTCACCTTAGGTACAGATTTATCATCTTGTATGGCCTTGTTGGTACCTAAAGATTCACCAACCTCATAACTGGTATAGCCTAATCCATAGCTCTCTCGATACATTCTTTGATTCTTCATTTGTTCATCAAGCTTTGTAGAAATTTCATTCAATTTATTGAGTAAATAATTTGCAGTCTTCAACTTACCTTTTAGTTGTTCATTTTCTTTCCTCAGATTTTCATTCTCTCTTCTAGGTCTTCTTGATTCTCTTCATTTGTATCATGTAGTTGTGCTGCAATGCACCAACTTCTTGTTCAGAATTGAAGAGTTCATCCACCTTGGCTTTTAAGGCTTTGTCTTTGGCTTGTAGGTATTCCTCTACCATTTTCCATGCTACTTCTATTATCTTCCTTGCTTCCATTTCTTCACCCATTCTGATTCACAAATCTTCTAATTCTCTTTTGATGTACTTCTTTTCTTTATGCAACTGCACATTCTCCTAAGACAATTCTCCCAAGGTTTCTTTAGATTCCTCAGATCCACTTTTTCTCTTGGCTCTTGAATGCTTGAGTTGATCCTTCATCTTTTCAATGAATTCTTCATCCTTTGCAAGTTTCCTTTGATATCTTGAACCCTCCATGTCTACCTTAAGGATCTTCCCCGAGTTGTTAGGCTTCTTCAAGGGCACATAACTTTGATACCAATTGTTAATGGCATAAGGCACTGAGAGGGGGTGATTCAGTGCAACCACAAATTTATAAAATCTTTACTAAACTTGCAGATTAACCAACATGTAGAAGTAAATATAACATAGAAGCATAACACATAAAACATCAACAAACATTCAACACAAAAACACCAATATTTTTTCTTGGAAACCCTTGTTAGAGGGAAAAACCACGGTGAAAATTATCACCCACTAATCTCACTAGTGCACCAATAAGATCTTCCCTGTTAGGAGCATTACGACACCCTACTAAGGGTATGCCTAGTTAAGAGTATCTATAGCCTGGTTAGAAGCTATTACAAAGTCCTGTTAGGAACTACCCTGTTAGGGGATATATAACTAATTTTGAGAGTCACCTGGTTAGAGGGATTAAAATTCAGACCTATTAGGATCTTGCATACCCTGTTAGGAGTAACCTTGTTAGATTATTTTGACTGCAAGCCTGTTAGATCTTGCATTGAGAACAAAATCAGTAAGAATGATCTAAATGTAGAAAAATCTACCTGACATATCTACTTCATCCCTTCTCAAATCACTTTTTTTTTTTATCATACACACTTTTCCTTCAAGGATTACAATCATCGCAACATCCAACCATCATGTTTTCCCTTTGTTTTCATCTCATATATACACTTTTAGGTCGGTGGATTAACCCTAAAACATGTTACTAATGTTGGCCTCCAAAATCCATCCATATTTCATAAGCGATCATGCCAACATAGGAAATTGTGATCTTAAAGTTTGGCTCTCAACAATACAATTCAAAAATAAAATAATTATTGACTTTAATCCAACCGCTACCTCTATTCATCACTTTGTCAGATCGGTTGGCTATTCTAGCCAATAACCCCGGTATTTACTCAAAATCTTCATCTATACTTTGAATCATCCTACGTGATCATAGAAGTAGGTTAATGTACTTTGTAGGTTCTACCTTTCCAATCACACCACCAAATATGTTCATCTCATCATCACATATCACAATTATCATGACTGACTGTGTTATCACCACTACACTGGATACTTAGAGAATTCCTTATGTAATCATCTTTACCACTGATCTAATGAATTCATTCATCCTAAAAGACTTTGTTACTAGCAATAAAAACACCCCAATATTCATCCCATGAAAACAATCTCCAACACCTTCATCTAATGCCAATAGGTTCTACATTTGTTAGAATAAAATTTCATTCCAACAACAATACCTTTGTGTGTTTCCTCCATAAATTTGTTTGAAGATTTGTTTCAACCTTCCGATATACTCATTCAATTATTAAGCAATGACATTTGTGCAATTATTAACTCCATGAGACCACATCTATATGGGGATTTTGTAGAAACATCCTGGGAAGATGCTAAGAAAGGCTTTGGACCTTTCCTTACACCTGCTGACTACATTATCTTGGGAGTTCCTAAAGCCTTTTAAAATTATTCATATCCAACATAATTTGCAGAGATGTCCATTCCAAACCAGGGCATTCAAACTATAAAATCTGACAGATTCCCCATAATTGTTTTTAGAAGCTCCAATACATTTCAATCCACCCATCATTACCAAATCATTCCACCAGTTGTATTTGCTTTAATATTTCAAAATCATTTTACCAAATCACTTCTATGTGTGCCTACAGGTCACAACACTAACCTGCAAACAATATTTGGCTCAAGATTTTCAAAAGCTATCTTTCAACAAAGAAACAAAATATGTGCATACCCCAGTCCAAAGACCATGTTACTTGGGCATCATGTTTTATTCCAGAGCTTCAAAATTTTCAAACGCAAGGAAAAGACTAATCAAAGCTGCTGAATTTGGAGTTTACATTCACCAAATGCATCGTTGGAAGGTTTTAGAAACTCATTTTATCCCATCCGCACAAGCATTTTCAGCAATTCACATTGAGGGATGTCGATTCCCTGATCCAAATCAAGGCTTCCTTCATCCACTAATTATCCCACTTTCCGCTATTCAACTTCTTCTCTCCCTGCAATGTCACAATGCTCTTCAGGGTTTCCTCCCAATCATTGTGGGAATATGGGAATCATCCATATGGTAATTTTAAGAACAAGCTTTACTTTGGGGCACTGGCTAAATGACTGATTATTTGAGCATGGCTAAATGCCCCCGCTTTGTGCGCTCCATCTAGGTTTTTTTTTGTTTTAAAAAAAAATCCCCTCCTCCATAATATATGGGCCCACCACATTTAAATATGAAAAACTATTAAGAATCTTTCTGAAATATTTTAACATTATTAAGAAAATGATTTTATAGAATATTTTAATCTTTCCTCCAAATTCAACTCTTGGGCCCAAATGAGATTAAATCATTTAAAATAAATGATTTAATAATTTGATTTTCCATCAACATTATTTAAACCAAAAAAATATTTAAATACGTCATTGATTCCATTAATCATCCAACCCTTAATTCTGTGATGAATGTCAGGTCGAAAATGCCTCTAGACAACTTCATCATGCATATGGATCGAAATTGCACAACCTATGATTGTTAAAAACTTGTTTTTAAACCATTCTCTAAGGTAGCCAAAATGAGAAAATAGCCTCTAAAATCACCCTTAAAAACCATCCAAATCACATTACTGAACTTGGCAACTGGCATACACACAATTTGACATACAAAAATTCACCCTACAGAGAGAATTCCTTTGACTATATCTGGGGTGAAAGATTTTGATCCCCAAAGTCACTTGTTCCATTTTATTTGTAACATGACTTGTCCAAAATCAATGATCAACATATCAAATGAGGTTAGTAAAAATACCAAATGGGCTTCTGGGGGCTTAATGCTTTGCATGTTGACACATTTAGATGCCAAGATTATGGAGAAATGACTGGTCTTATATGAACATCAATTGGTTATGAAATGAGGCTTCATGAAAATGACCATTTGGAGGGTGCAATTCTGAAAGTGCAAAAAATCAGAATAAATGGGTTTTGGATTTGGCTTGGGAAACTGGTCAACGATATGTCCGGGGTTTGAAAATTGACATGGGAGTTATTTCTCATGATTGAAAAATGGGGAAATGACCATTTGGTCTTGAAAATTAATAGGGAATAAGATTCACACCTCTAAACCAAGTCGTTTGGATTTTCTGAAAAAGTGCAACATGCAAACTTATACAAACCCCCTTAAACTTGGCATATAAAAAAACTTGTCAAATTTGACTGTAGAGGCTTTCAGATAGATATATAGGCTCAATGATAGGAAGTAAACACACTCCTAAGGGTACTACTCATGACAATCACCAAATTTCAAGTTATCAATTGTCAAAGTAGGCTCTCTCAAATAGCTTCCAGGGGTGTCCTTTTTCATGCCTTTGCAAATTTTAATATGGTACTTCAAATTCCTTTATAATTTTAAGGCGCCAATAGGAAGATCACGTGTGACATGAAACCATAGTTCATGACATGTTGTAGCAAGACATGATATGTGAACCCCAATTTCAGAATTGGAGGTGGTTAAGTTATTTCTTGAGGTTGAATGAGTTTGATAGTGATATTGCTATGGAATTTTCCCACACATTTTGTAATGGTGAAGCTCAGGTTAAAGGATTGAGAGTTATGGAAACTAAAGAATGTATAGATGAAGTAACACATCTTCCAACTGTAGGAGATAATTTTCTAGAAACCAAGGATGCAAGGTCTACCAGGGCCCAGTTCACTTGCCCTAGAGATGGTCCTTTGATTGTTGAAAAGAAAGAGACCAAAAGGATTTCCTTGCCACAAATTTGGGTTGAAGTGGTGCTTTACATCTTGAAATATTGACCTGTGAGGGAAGACAATCATGCCTACCCTCCATTCACTTCAAGGTGCCAAGTCACATGTTACATCGTATGCCTCTAATGAATGTGTCAAACATTCTCTAGAACTTACTATCCATTAGTGAAAATGAAACACAAAAAGGCAGGTTTTACTTTGTTACTAACCACTGTCTCATTAAGTTACTAGTTGAAATATCATTAAGAGATATTTCCCATATATCTTGGGAAGAGTTTGTTTCAGTTAGAAGGTTTCAATTAGATGATGTAGAACCTAGTGATAGGCCAATAATGCACATAATAGATACTTCTCGAGGAGTTATGAAAATAATAGTGGGAGCCTCTTCCTCTAGGGAATCACTTGTAATCAAGGATCCTACAACCACACCACTAGTTGAACAATATTTACCTGAAACATCACCTCCCAACATTGAAGTAAACCCTTAAGCATCCCCTAGTGTCATTACTACATAACAAACTCCTATAAGGACTAGGGCCTCTATAAATAAAGAAAAAGGAAAAGCCAAGGTAGATGAGGGAGGTAAATAGGTCATAAAAGAGTAAGATCCTGAATCAGTTACCCTAGGTTCCAAGAAAAGGAAACAGGAAGAAACACATCCTCCTACAACTTCTACACCTATAGTCAAGCCCATTGGGAAAACAAGTAAGAAGAAAACCCTTGAAGCCACCAAAGAGACTCCTTAGCGAAGAAGCTCCAGGCTTAGAGGAAGGACTAGTGAGGTAGAAAAAAAAAGAACAAGTTTCTAGTATTTTGGTTGAATTACCTGAGCCTCTTCATAACACCCCTTTAGTGGAAACACATATTATCAGTAGTCCAAAGGAGAACAATCCATTGTGTGCATCTCCTATGCATTTAGATGAACTTGTTGTAGAAAGTGAGATGCAGGAAACATAACTGAGAGAAGATTATTCTCCTAGATCACCTAGTGTGCAGCCTAACATACCAGAAGAAGGGGATGAATTTCATGAGGAGGAGATAAGGGAAGAAGTCCCTTAGGAAAAAACATGATGTGTGCATAGAAAAAATAGCTAGCTAAAGGTTAAGGATTTCAAAGACTTGAGGAGCTCATTGTTGTTGTAGAATAGTTGGGAGAACCTCCATTATAGTTAGCAGAATCAATGCTAAGCACCAGTAACCTAGGTAAGAGGAAAAGGATACCCAATCATAATAAACCTTCTTCTCTTATAGTTTATATAGTGTTTTTGAATTTTTATCAAGATATGTTATATAAGAAAACTAAATGGGATTTGGAGAAGGCAAAAATGCAAAGGATAATTGATAATAAAAATAATAAATTTATTTCCTTAAGCATAAGGTGGATAAAATAAGAAGCATGGTACCTCAGCTGATGGAATGCAAGGCACCACCTAGAGTATACCTTGTGTGTAAAAGAAAAATAGTTTTTATTCTAGTTAATGAGCATTATCATTGATTTGAGTCCCTCCTTAGATACCCCAAATGAATTTTATCAAGTATACCAATCATCTCCTGCAACCATACAAAATTTACTTTGTGAGGTATACCTTCAAAATTATTCTATTCCATTAGATACATAGCTAAATTCCCTTCTCTACATTGGGTATATACACCTAAGGGCTCTTATGTCCTGGACAAATAATAATAATAGTATTGGAGAGAAGTACAAAGCTTATAGGGAAAGATAGATAAATACACCAATATCATTGAGACCAGAAGCTTGGAAACCTAGGATATTGTACTATGATTGGAAAAAGTTTTTATATCCCTTACCAGATGAGAGCCTCAGGAACAAACTTTTCTCTTTAAGGGAAGGATCTTATAGGGAGTATGAGAGGATGGTTAGGACAGAGGGGTAGACTATGATTGGACACTTAGTGAAAAGGTAGAATAGTTTATCCGATGAACTTAAACAATTAGAACCTCATTCCTTATTCAACTATTGTGCAAAAATGCAAAGGGCATCAAAATATATAAACTTGGGTAGAACAAAATAAAATAATTGGCTACCCTTGATTTTACATCCACCTATACCTCTATGGCCATTAATTGACAATGAAGGGGCTTATGATGAACAAGAAGAATGCTCTAGATAGTCCAAATTGGAAAACATGAAAGGCTTCTATTGGAATTTATAGTAATGGGGAGCAAGATAGAGTGGTTTTGGTGATTTTAGGATACATGCTAGAATCATGAAATTTCCCATTGGTAGAGGAATAGAAAGAGATTAGTGGGGGGGAAATGATGAGCTTGAATAATGGCTCAATGTTTATCCATGTCTATTGTACTTTCTCTATCTTGGTCATAGGGTTATGTCATATTTAGTGTCATGGACATAGTTTCTAGTTGTCTTTGGTCAACTTTATGAACTTGGTATCATTAACTTAAACTTAAACTCTAAATACCTCTGATGTACGATAGATAATTTTATATAGTTACATATGCAATATATATATATATATATATATATATATATATATATATATATATATATATATATATATATATATATATATATATATATGTTAATCCTAATTATGGTTTAATAAATGGTTACTCTAGAAATGAATGAATATATATAAGTTTAATATCTTTTGTGCCTATTAACATTATGATGCAGGATGATAAATGAAGTAGAAATCAACAAACGAAACTCAAAGCAGGTCATGCCTTTGGAGACCAAGTCAAAATAGTTTGACAATGATCAACATTTGAAGCAGTCTAATGGTGAATTGATTACAACGCATGTGGAGTAATTCAAATGGTCACTTTTAATGTGGAATCAATACAGGAAGTAGTGGAAGCTATATTTTATCCTTGTGTAATTGAACAATTAGTTATTCCTCATTTGGTGGATGGTTTTTCTCTTTTCTAGTGCTATAATAACTCTAATTCACATATTCCTTTGGACATTGATTTGTTAGTGGTTAGTTAGTTAGTAGGTTTTGTTATAAACAAGGAGTTGTACTTCTTCAGAGGTTAGCTAGTTAGACAAAATATTCCATGTAATGTAGCATTTCAATTTTCAATAAAGTTTCAGTTAAGTTCCAACTATGCTTTGCAATCAATTACTTTTTGCAAACATGAATAAATCAATGAATTTTTGAGTTCATAGTGTGTAACTGATTTCTGGATATACTCATCCAAGGGGGCCCACTTGGTGAGTAATCCCTTTTAATTTCAATATTAATTTTCTTCAGTTTCATCTATAGTTTTGGAGTTTGTCTATTTCTTCAGCCACTAGAAGTAGTTTCCTATGACTGTTCCTGTAGCCAAAGCAAGAAGAGTAGTTTCTTGTCTACATATCGTGAAATTTTATATAGTTGTTTACATAAGTTTAGTTCTAGCATTTGGATTATGTCAAGCAATTGAATAATTTCAATTCTAAGCATTTACCTTTCATAATTATTTTCCTTAAGTTGTAGGATAGTATGGCCTTGGTAGGAACTTAGTGCACACATAGTGCTGACCCATTTCAAGTTCACGTACCTTGGGTTGACAAAGTGAATGAGTGTTCTCTATGAGAAAGATAGTTTCTCATTCTGGATGTCCAATCCATGCATTGTCTTTTAGAACCTAGTTATTGATCTAATTGGGAAGTGAAACACGTCTCCTTAGAATAAGTAAATCATATATATTTATTCCCTTTTCCCTTTTCTTGCAATTAAGTATGAAATATTTAATTACCTAGTTTTCTAATTTGGAGAGAATTGTTAATGTAAATATTTAAATTTCCTCTCCCATTTATAATTCCACTTGCCATATTTTATTTCTAATCCATCTCCTCTTCTACCTTGCCCTTTTGGCTCCCACTTGAATTTTCCTCTCCTTTGGCCTTGTTCATTATTTGCCTTTTGATTTTTTCCATTCATGTGACATTGAAAATCTATAAATTGTGAGCTCAATTATCATTTTTGGGGCCAACCACAATCTTTCTAGTATCATTGTTGTCATTCCATCAAATTGTCCTTGGCTTTTATCATATTTGTGAACTAGTCCATATTGAGAGCAACATAGTTAAGAGGAGAAAGAAGAAAAATGGAGTGGAATGAAGGATTTGCATGACTTTATGTGGTTTTGTTATTTCATTTTATGCATTTCATAGTCATAGATTCATTGATGAGATTAGGATTTCTGATTTGCATTATAGAATAGGTTTTCATGGTTGGATTTATCATATTTATTGCTATTGCAAATTTTCCTAGTCTACATTTTAGTGAACTCAACATGAACACACTAAAATTGATGAAATTGTCAGTTCTCTATTTGTAGGAAGGTGAGGTCAAAATGATACTTGTTTCTATGCAATTGCAGATCCTTTTCATTCAATTTACCCTCATATATGTGCAATCAACACTCAAAACTATAAACTTTCTTATGTTGTGCACTTGCACTTTAAGTTGCACACTTGCTCATGTTGTACACTTGCACTTTAAGATGGGCACTTGCACTTTAAGTTTCACACTTTTTTACATTGTACACTTGCACTTTAAGTTGTGCACTTTCATTTTAAGTTACACACTTGTAGTTTAAGTAATTTCACTTTTACTACACATTTGTTGATTTCAATTTGCATGTATGTTTTTTGATATGATCTATTTGCACATGCATATTTTTTGTTGTTAATATGTTGTCCATGCAGGGTTTCTTATTTTAACATGAAATAAATTATAGTTTTCAATTAGTGAATTATTCAATCAATAGATTAATAGATATAAAATGATCAACAATATTTCATTCAACCAAATTAAGGGTTTTAATTGTCAACAATATTTTATCTATTTTAACTAAGGGGTATGAATAAAAAAAATGGAAGATAGTTTGATTAGATGGATGAAATGGACCACAATTCTCACTTATCCTTAAATAGGGGGTTCAATTGAATAATTGCAAGTAGATCTACTCATTTTTAGTCAATTTCTATAACTATTGTAATAAGGTCATTAGGTTTGGTATACGTATAATCATCTTGCACACTTGCATGTTTTTATGCACACTTATGTTTATGTGCATTTGCATTGATTTCCTACACACCCACATAACTTTTTGCACACTTGCGGAAGATTAATGCATGACTGAGGGATATTTTTGCATGGTTGACCGAGTACTTGTAGATTTGTCTGGTAAATCTCAGTTTCTAGTTTTTAATCTATCTTTAGTTCTTCAATTTTCATAGATTCTATAAGACTACTAGATTGGGTGTTACTGATGAAATTTTTGCAAGACAAGTTTTCACAATGGTCCAAACATCTTTATCAAAAATGACTAACATATTTGATCTTGGACACTAATAAATATGTGTGAATTGAAACATTGTGTATCCTTTTTCTTATTTTAGATCACACTTCATCTCTAATTGGTAAATGAACTCTATTTGTCTAAACCATCTAGTGCACTTGCATGTTGTACGGTGGATCAACTGTTGCACTTAGTATTCTCTATCCTTTCCTTTTTAAATCTTGGGTGTAAGAGAAAAGTGATAATGACACCTAACACTTTTGATTTTTAGACAATGCCTGTCTTGGGAAAAAATTATTGACCCAAGGGAATGACCCAAAGCCACTCTTTCCTTTGGCCTACTATATAAATGAGGTCAAGGTAAAAACTAAGACTACTCAGTGAGCTCTAGACTTACTATGTCAGTTCTCCAATATCCACATTCATGGATGAGATATGCCAACACCATTTATTCCTTTTAGGAATAATATAAGTAGATGGGAAAGGCTCTTAAGTGAGTCACTATCATTGGAGTAGGCACTGATTACCCCAAAATCCCTCCACTATGAACGAAATTTTTTAACAAACAAAATCCCATACTTGTTGATTAAGGGAGTGTGGACCATACCTTGTAGATACCTCTCATGCACCCTTCATTGTGAGGTAGAAAATTCCTTGGCTAAAATGTCTTTGAGTCCTTTGGATAAGAGAAAATATGTTCTAGTACCATGTTGGGGGAGAAAACACCACCCAATTTTTATCTGTTCACAATATTTGTGGTATTTTATGCGGTAGAGGCCTCAAAAAGTATCAACCATTGCTAGACTATGTTGTAAATATTTGCAAGTGTTTTCAATTTGTTAAGACTAGTAAATTCAAACTTGGGCCAATCTAGGCCCCTTAGATCTTATTCTATTTTTTTGTTAGTGTCAAACAACCATTTCATCTAATGTGTCTCATGTGGTTATTGAAACAAATTTTCCAATAAAAAAATGTCTGACTCAAAATATCAAACAAAAATCCAAACACACATGTCACAATAGACCAAATTAAAAAATGTGTCAAACTAGTCAAAACATTGGAGACTCAAAACTTTGTCAAACTCAAAACATTGAAACTCTAAAATATTTGCAATCAAAATATTAGAGCTTTGTAAGATTTTTGATAAAAAAATCAAACACTTTGAGAACTTAATTTCAACATTGCATTGTTATTCAGTCTTCATTTTCCTTAGGTCTTATGTCTATCATTTCCTTGATTTGCATTGTCTCAAATCTAGGTCGTTACAAAATAAAATTTTAAATATGTCATATTAGTTCATTACATTTGCCTCATCTTATGTCTTTAGATTACATTTAGATCCTAAAATTAGATTTGGGAAATCCCAAAAATCCAAGTCTTAAGGTTAAATCCTAGGTTATTGTTAGGGAGTTTAGACCTTGTCAAAACTTTGTCATTTTTCCCTATCACTAAATTAAAAACCTATCTCATTAGTCTAGTGATAGGTACAACTTTGTCCTTTGTCCTTCATTTTGTCTCTTTGATCCTTTAAGGTCTTGACTTCATTTCAGTCTCATACAGTTATGCCCATAGATTCTCCTTCAAAATTCCAAAAACTCAAAAGCATGGGTTTCATTTGTTCATTTTCAAAAATCCTCAAAAAATAGGGTTACATTTGTCATCCTCAGCTGCATTTTGTTTTATCCCAAATTTAAAAATATAAGAAAATAAAAATTTCCAACAAAAACTCAACACAAAAAAATAAAAGTGTTAGCCTAGTTTCATCACCAAGCATCCTTGTTCCTAGTCCAAAAATAAACATGGTGGATTGATGTTACTTATATTGTAGAGAAGGCGATCCTCCAATTGAAAGAGCATCATCCCAATATCAACCTTCCTACTCTCATGGGACCATGTTATCACAATCAAACTATCAATTACATTAATCCAACTCATACATGTCCCAAATTCCAGATTAAACTCCATTCAATCAAATTTTAAAAAAAACCTCATTCAACCAAATCTCAAATCAAACCTCCTTCAATCGAGTCCCAAATCAATCTCCATTCAATCCAATCCCAATTCAAGACCCGTTCAACCAAAACCAACACCTTAACCTCAACTACACTCAACAACAACAACACCAACAACAAGAACAACAAGAACAAGAACAACAACAAAAACAACAACAACAACAACAAAAACACAACAACAACAACAACAACAACAACAACCAAACACTTTTTCGACAATAATGTACAACTTAGACCCTCAAGTCATATATGAAAATTGCATTCCCCAAAACAAAATTCCTTTTCATCAACTATTTAAATCAACTAATGTTTCTCAAGGAGAAACTAATGTGAAATTGATCGACCCTAGAGTTAATAAAACCTTGGATCACTTGATGTTTAAGGATCCTATAAGGTACTTTAGACGTGTTATTGAAAATCTTATATCAAGTCTTGGGTACTAATCCTTGATGAGTGAATTAGAACTACAAATGATTTTAACACACAAACAAGAAAAATGTAGGGACAAAACCCATTTAAGAGAAAGAGACAATGAACGCACCTTTGGGGAAAATGCACATAATATCAAAATTTTTCAAAATCCATCACCAATGACATTTGGACAAAGTAGCCCTATGCTTCAAGAATATCCTAATGGTTCACCCAATGAACAAAAAACTATTTCCAAGTATGATCAAAGTCATATCCTTGTGTCTAGTAATAGCTTGCTTCAAATAAATCATGCCAATGAAATACACCTCCCATCAGGAGATTAGCCTCCATATCTCTTATCATTCTTGCATTTCCTAAAGCTTCATAAGAGCAGTAAGTACTGTAGACACTTAAAAATGGTGAACACCTGGCTCCCCTTTTTAAGATGTCCTCTATATCATGCAATTGGTCTTCATCATGTTTGTCAATATTGTGTCATTCTTTCATGAATTAAATGATGTCAATTATTTAATTCATTACTAATTTTCCTCCACTAATTTGACCATATCCTGTCAATTTTTCCTCGATCATTAGTCTGATTAAATAGTTTCGTCAATAATGTAATCCTTGTCCTCTTGTCCTTAGTTTTCCTTGGGGGAATAATCTTTTAATTATTTTCTTCCCTCTTATCCCAACATGTCTCCTTGGAATAAATAAATCATATTTATTTCTTCCCTGTTCCCTTTTCTCGCAATTAACTATGAAATATTTAATTGTCTACTTTGCTAATTTGGAGGGAATTATTAATGTAAATATTTAATTTTCCTCTCTCATTTCTAATTCCACTTGCCATATTTTCTTTCTAATTCATCTCCTCTTTTACCTTGTCCTTTTGGCTCCCATTTGACTTTTCCTCTCCTTTGGCCTTGCCCGTTTGTTGCCTTTTGATTTTGTCCATTCATGTGACATCGGAAATCTATAAATTGTGAGCTCAATTTTCATTTTTGGAGCTAACCACAATCTTTCTATTATCCTCATCATGTTTTCGAATTGTCCTTGAGTTTTATCATATTTGTGTACTCGTCCATATTGAGAGCAATATAGTTTAGAGGAGAAAGATGAACAATGGAGTGGAATGAAAGATTTGCATGATCTTTATGTGATTTTGTTATTTCATTTTATGGATTTCGTAGTCATAGCTTCTTTAATGAGATTATGATTTCTAATTTGCATGATAAAATATCTTTTTGTGGTTGTCTTTATCATGTTTATTGCTAATGCCAATTTTCCTAGTCTACAATTACTATCAAATGCCCCCTTTAAGGGTGGATGCAAGAAGTTGAGTCCCACTTTTGGGCAAAAAGTTGAAGTGTTTTCCTTGTTTTTCAAAATTCCTGTCAATTGATGTGAAAAATTAAGGCACTTAAAGATTGAATCTCAAAAAAATCTAGTACTAGAAAACATAGTGCTCAGAATCTACTTTTCAAATATGTAATTTATTTCAATACCCACATGGTAGAAATTGATTTTTAGTAGGCATGTTTAAAAACCAACTTTTCAAAATGCTTGTTTCAAAACCATACCACACATGTGTACGACCACCATATTTTGACCTAAATAAATAAATTTTGTGAATCCTTCTACATAAAGATACCTAAGACACCAAAGATTGATTAGTATTTTTTTTTATTGAATATTTAGAAAAAAATTGATTGTAAAGTATATTTTCAAAACTTCTGGTGTAAAACCATGATAAATTGATGAAAGCTTAACATTTTTTAAAATTCCTTTTTTTAATAATCTTCAAGGAAATTCTATGTAGATTGGTGTCATATAATTTATTTTCCAAAAAATATAAAAACAAAAAAGTTATTAAAATTTTATTGAGCCTCACTATTTTAAGTTTATGTACCACTTTTGATTAATAAATACCATGATGTAGGGGCATTCTAGAATACTCGGTGAAACTACATGGTGGTGTGTTACTTGGCTGGTGTTACTCGGTTGCAGCCTTAACCGATGGTCTTGGTTATTGAATGAAGCTCAATCACTGAAGGAACTCGGTGATACTTCTTGTGCTCAGTGGAACTAGTGCTCGGTAATGCCTGTGTTGCTCAGTGTTGCTTGGCTTGGTCTGTCATTTCACTGGCTGACATGTTGAATTCAATTATTGTAAGGCTATTTGAGAGCTAACTTGTATTGCATTTAATATTTGTTTGTAGGAGTTAATGGTTTCATCTAGCTGACTTGTGGCTGATGATTAGTATTTAAGGGGCGTGTGGGGTAGTTGTTTAGCATGACTTAGAGAGATCATGAAAGCAGATTTGGGAGAACTAGATAAGTGAAGTTGTGGAAAAGATCTTGCGAGATCTTGCAGATCAGATTGTTATCTGATAGTTTGTAATAACAGAGCTAGTGGTTGAGGCTTGGAGACAAGGAGATTGTTTGGTGGCTTGCAAGCACAAGTTCAGATCTGCCTTAGGGTTTCCATCAGTTACTGATAGTTTTGAGAACTGAACTAGCTGAAGTTGTATTGGATCTTGATGATCTTGCATAATTGTTTATGATTGTAATTGGCCCTAACCCAGAAGGCCTTACAGCCGAGCATGTTAATGAAAATATGTTTTGAAACAATTGTTGTGTTGTGTTATTCCGCCGTGTTGTTTTGAAGCTGTAAGGTTTGGACTGTCCTTAATTGGATCCACCATCCCTTGGCCTGCGTCATACCACAAAATAGTAAAATTATCTAGATCACTACAAAATTTATATTTTTGAATTTTGTATAGTAAGGAGTCTAATGGGTTTTCATTTTGTCAAAAATTCAATCGGGAAGGTCTTCAAAAAATTATGGCCAGGCAAAAATCTAGGATTCTAGTGCCTTAGCCATTATTTTGCAAGCCCAAAGCATAAGCTTTGTTCCACCAAGCCTATCCCAACCCAAAATCCTATGCAAAGGGTGGCTTTCCAATTCAACTTTTAAAAAATGCGTACCCATTTCTTAAATATAATAACTCGGTGTGTAAAAATGAGTTTCTAGACATAATTTAAAAAAAAATATATAAAACAGGTACCCATTTTGAAACAGATAACTGTTATGAAAAAATGGGTACCCATTTTTAAACTTTTGGATTGGACGTCCGAGCCTAAAATGGGTTCTTGTTTGTAGCAGAATTTCTAAGGTTGGAAAAACTTCTGCTGAATTAAGACCCAACTTCTTACACTTACCCCTAAAGAAAACAACCCTATTGAAAACTTGTTTGTTTTAAGCTGAATAACTCAATTTCCAAATAAGGTTTCTTTTACTTCAATAACTTCTACAAAATTCTGAAAATCAATCTCTTGACCTACGTACTTATCTATACAATACAAAAATTTACCCAAATCCTTATCATCAAAGATTTGCCAATTACAAATATTGCTGGAAAATGAAGGTCTTACCTTGATTTATACTTGTGATATTTCCACTAATGTGATATTATCTACTCTACTACAACATTTTCCAAGAAATCTACCGTCACATTTCCTGATCTTTGTGGAAAATACATCAACTAACTCTTTTGTATCCCAAATTGCTGATTTGTATTGCTTTAATATTTTGTTCTTAGATGACCTCTGATATGTGAAAGCACTAATTCTAAATCTTTTGATACTCTGAGCAATTTGATTCCATGTTTCACAATTACATTCAATTCCAACAATAATACCTCATACTCTACAATACTATCAGTGCATTCAAATTTCAACAAGAAGGAAATTTTGAAAGTCTTACCACTTGGTGCTACAAAAACAACTCACATGCACTTAATATTTCTTGGAGCATACACCATCAAAATACAATGACCATACATTGTTATCATTATTCAACTTATTTACTCATGATATATAGGGATTTTCTTGATAACCTTAGGATCAGTGGGTACTACTTAAAAATATTCACAATCAACATTAACAAAATTTATTTGTTCCATTGGTCCTGGTTCTTCAATCAAATTGGGCGATGTTTCTTCTTTGCGGAGAACAACATATTTTCCATTCATTGGATTTTTTTTCATAAGACAAGTCAAATTGCATACTTCCTCCTATCAGAGCTGCCCATCTCCTAGATAAGAACTTTTCATACTAAGGTGCAATATCTACCACAATCACATTCATTGCATAATATTTGTCTAGAAGAAATTAACATTCCTCATAATACAAATAACATGGACTGCTCTTGCATCCATGGAAAAACATCTACCATAGACCTTGTCAATTTGCATTCCCAATAATTCCATTATAGCTTTGAACATGATATTAGAAGAAGTACTTGAATCAAGCATACAATTTCTAACTTGCATACCATTTATGAGAAAAGTAACATAGAAAGTTTCTATTTAGGAGGGACAATTTGTCAAGATGTTTCCCAAAGATATTGTCATTTCTCATTTGTGAGTCCAAAAATGAGAGTCAGTGCCTTATTCCTATGCTTCGCAATTCTCATCATTTCAAGCAGAGGTATATAGACTTTCATTTGTGATAATGCTTGGATCATATTAAAAGAAACAAAATTCTACATAGAGTTGACAATTTGAATAATACCTGATGAATTTGTATTCTTTTCCTTCTCAGAGCTTTGATTCATTTTGGCACCAGTACTAGTTGATTGATCCTTGTTTTCCCTTTTAGCATCATTCGTTCGCTTTTAATTCATCAAGTTCAATTATTTTAATATTGTTCTTCAAAATTGTCAATTCACTTATATTTGAGAGATTTTCATGATTTTTCTAACCCTTAAAACCAAAATTCCCTGAGTTACAAATTTTAGTTTTTTTAAAGATAGACATGTATAAAAAAATTTGGGTTGTAATCATGAAGCATCATATTGATAGTTATTTTTTGTTTGAATTAGAATACATATTATAAAAAAAATGGTTTTTATAATAAATTTGATAAATAAATATTATTTTTTAAAAATTGAAAAGATATAAAAAGATGATTATAGAAGCATGAGACCAAATCCAAATAATAAAACTCGTATGTGATGAGAACAACTTCGGATGGGAGCAAGGTTCCTGAGGGTGTGGGCGGGAAACTTCTTTTGAATGAGCGGTCTTGTAATGGCATCCCTACTGATGTTGGTGCAGTTATGAAAACTGATGCAGTTACAGAGGTGGTGGCTTATAGGGAAGCAGGGGAGAATCTTTCTCCTATGGTTAGTATTGCTGGAGGACATAATCTGCTACATGGGTGAAAGGCTGTTCTTGATCAGAATGGTCAGAAGTCAACTGAGGATGTTGATTCCGAGAGCAAGGTTGAGGATGGTCCCCCTGGGAATGGTGGGCCTCTTCTAGATGCTTCCCCAAAGGAGGGCCCATTTCCTAATGTTGGTCAAAAGAGTGAAATCAAAGGCAAGTGGTCTGCTCTTTTTGGTATTAAACCGACGGGCCAATCATCTTTTCCTACTATGAACATGGTCTCTAATCCTTGTAAAGGTGAGTTCTCTATTTTCATCCCTGACCCCCTGATTGAATTCTCCATATCTTCTATGGAGTTAACCGTGATTGGGAAATTTGCTGGGGGTAGACCTAACATTGAGGTGGTTAGGTAGTTTATTAAGAAAAAAATGGTTTCTCAAGGGATAAGTTGACATTGTTGCCATGTCCAAAGGTTTCTTCTCCTTTGAATTCTCCAACATGGAGGATCTTTCCAACATCCTTTGTGGAGGCCCTTGGATGGTTGGTCTCTTTTATCTGGCTCTTCGCAAATGGACCCCCAACCTGGAACTCACAAATTCTTCTTTCTTTGTCTTGGTTCCGGTCTGGGTCAGGTTCCCTGGCCTCCCTCTTGAATATTGGCACAAAGACATTATAGTTGGTCTGGCTAGCTCTTTTGGAGATCTCCTCTCTATAGACCCTATGAAAGCATCCAGAACGAGAAGAGTTTATGCCAGGATTTGTGTGAATATCCTTTAGACATTTGATCTGCCTCTCAATATTGCTATCAATTCAAAACTTGGTGTGTGGAATCAATCGATGGAATTTGAGTCTCTTCCTTTTTCATGCTTTATCTATCAAATCTAACCATAGGGCTAAGGACTGCCCCCTCAAATCCCTGAAACCTAAGGTCCACCTCCCTAAGAAGGTGTGGAAGGAGAAAGGATAGGTGAACTCCAATGCTACTAGCTCTAAGGCCTAGGTGGTGCCTCCTGGTGTTGGTAAATTCTCAAGTGCAAAGGATCCCCCTTAGATATCTGTTGATCCATAGAACAAATCTAAGTAGGTAAAATCGGTGCCCTTGGTTCCTAAAGGTACTCTTGAAGAAGGAGAAATTAGGGATACTTCCACCCCTAAGGAATTCCTCCCCTATGGGGATCCCAACAATCCCTCAATAGATAAAGTAGTAGGTTCCTACATCCAAGATGGTATTTTGAGTCCAGAAACACCCAGAACTAAGAAAATGTGGGTGGATTCATATGATGAATCCAACCCTTTTCTTGATAATGAGGAGGCTCCTTGGATAGAGGTAGGACATAGTAAAAAAAAAAAGGCTAAGACTCCTCTTGGAATGCCTCTAGGTGGAGTTACTACTAAAGCTACGAGAGCGGACGTGGGAATGCCTAAATCGACTAGAGGCAAAAGAGGTAATAGAACCATGAGAGAACATGAAAGAAGACAAAGTATAGTGGATGGGTGTTAGCGCACTATCCCAGAATGCTCCCAAGGTAAGAAATGAAGATCATATCTTGGAATATGAGGGGACTTAACAGCCCCCATAAGAAGGACCTTTTAAGAAATTTTGTTAGGGACCAAAAGCCTGATATCATACTTATCTAGGAAATTAAAATGGCTAGAGATAAAGTTGAAAAGATTAAAGTCTATAAAAATAGTGGGGTTTTGGGTTGTAGTTCCAACAGAGCTTCTGGAGGGACCGCTACTTTCTAGAACCTCAATACTATCCAAGGTGATATTATTAAGTCATAAGGAAACATTTCTTCTACCAGATTCAACCATATTAGAGATAGATTCTGCTGGGTTCTCTCTAATATCTATCTGCCTAATTTCAAAAGTGGTAGGGATAGGTTTTGGAGAAAATTGGAAAATAAGAGAAGTAATTTCAAGAATGGCTGCTGGATAGTTGTTGGGGACTTTAATACTCCTTTGAGTGACTCTATGAAGTCTGGGGGAATCTCCTCCTAGAATGGTAGTAGTGTGGCTCTGATGGATTTCATTAATAACCAATCCCTCTTGGACCTAGATCTCAGAGGAGGGACCTATACTTGGTCCAATCGCAGAACTGGGGATGATTTAATTCAAGTCTTCCTAGATAGGTCTCTAATCTCTATGGACTGGATCCTTTCATATGCCTGCTTGTTGTCTTCTCTGTACCTCATAGGTTCTGATCATTCTCCTATTTCCCTTCAGGCTAACCCCCTCTCTGGTAAAAGGAACCCTCCCTTTAGATTTGAGAGAATGTGGATGTAGCACCCATATTTAGAAAGGAACATTCCTGACTGGTGGAATGTCCATGTGGATTAAGGTATGACTATGTATAAAATTGTCCAAAAACTTAAGAGAATAAAAAATAAAGTCAAAGTGTGGAATAAGGACATCTTTGGGGACATCTTCAAAGATAAAACTACTATCTAGTCTAACCTACAAGTATTACAAGACACTATTCAAAAGGAGGGCCTTACTGAAGAGAATAAATTGAAGGAAAATATCATCCAAGTTAACTATCACAATATCATATCTAAGGAAGAAGCCTTCTGGAGGCAAAGATCTATCGCTCTTTGGCTTAAGACTGGGGACAAAAACACTCATTTCTTCCATATGAAAATGCAGAAACACAAGGTAGCCAAAAGGATTGACAGCCTCACTAGCCCTCAGGGTAAGCTGGATAAGGAGGAGGACATAAAAAAAAGTCATTGCTTTCTTCTCCTCTTTTCTCTCCAAGGACCCGTCTCTCTCCTTAGACAATCAGAATTTGTTGCTGGATTCTATCCCATGTATCCTTGACCAGGAAGATAATGATGCTCTATGTAAAATCCCTTCCTGTGAGGAGATTAAAGCTGTTGCCTTCTCTTTTGAGGGGGAAAAATCCCTTGGTCCAGATGGCTTCCCCCCTTTCTTTTTTTAATCCTTTTGGCACATTGTTGGAAAAGATGTCTCAACTGCGGTCAAAAAATTCTTTGGAGCTAGATCCCTACTTAAAGAAGCCAATTCAAACTTCTTTGTTCTCATCCCTAAGAAACTTGGTGCTAATTCTATGGAAAGTTTCAGACCGATCAATTTGTGCAATACCTTTGACAAGATCATCTCAAAAGTCCTCATGGTGAGAATTTTGGCTTTCCTCCCTGTGATTATTTCCCCCCAACAGAACGGTTTTGTGCCTGGTCGCTAGATCTTAGATTCTATTATTACTGTTCATGAGAATATCCATTCACTGGAGGTTTCTTAGAAACAAGGTTTCCTCATGAAAGTTGACCTCTCCAAATCTTATGACAGGGTGGATTAGAACTTCCTCTGCCATGTTCTTCTCACTTTTGGCTTTTCAGAACGTGTGGTGAACCTCATCCAATAGTTGATCTCTACACCCTCTATTTCAATACTGGTGAATGGTTCGACTTCCAACTTCTTCTTCCCATCGAGAGGTCTTCGCTAGGGGGATCCTATCTCTCCCATCCTCTTTGCCATTTTGGCTGAGTTCCTTGGAAGAATCTTCTCTAAATGGGTTCATGATAGCCTTATCCAGGGATTGATCCCCTCTTCTTCTTGCCAGCCCTGCTCTCATGAACAAGTTGTTGACGACATGGTCCTTATGGGCTCTTCTTCAATTAAAAAAACCAAAAATTGTAATTTAGCTCTCAATATTTACTCTTTTGCTACGGGCCAACTTATCAACTGGGAGAAAAGCTCTCTCTTCTTTATCAATACCCCCTTGCACAGATAGCAAAAAATGGCAACTATCTTTGGCTGTGAGATCTCTTCTTTCCCTTCTAGCTACCTGGGTCTTCCTCTAGGTCTCAAACCTCCAGATTCCTTCTGGAATGTCATTGTTGACAAATTCAATAGGAAGCTGGCTGGCTAAAAAGGGGCTCTCCTCAGCCAAGCTGGAAAGATCACTTTACTCAAAGCCTCCCTTCAGAATCTTCTTGTTTACACTTTGAGCCTTTTCAGAATCCCTTCTAAGTTTGCGGACAATATTGAACGGTTACAAAAAATATTTTTGTGGTTCGACATAGAGGAGAAAAGTAGAACTCATCTCGTGGCCTGGGAGAATGTTTGTAAACCTATCAAGTTTGGTGGCCTTGGTATCAGGAAAATTACATATTTCAATCTGGCTTTGCTTGCCAGGAAAATTTGGAGAACCTTTGAAGAAGAAAAAGAGTGGAATAAAATTCTCAAATCTAAGTACCTCTTTTCTACCCCTTCCATTGATGCCTTTCTTGCTTCCCCCCTCCATGTTCATGGCTCCTTCATCTAGAATAGTATCTTGAAAGCTAAATCTCTTGCTGCCAAAGGTGCTAGGTGGAGTATTGGCAATGGTAGGGTGATAAACTTCTGGGAAGATCCTTGGATCAAAGATAAACCCCTCATCTAGCTCAATGATTTGGCCCCTCTGGCGGAATTATGTTCTAGAAGAATTGGGAGAAAAATATCTGATTACTAGAGAAATAATGAGTGGATTAGACTTGGTGACATAGACCCCCAGCTGAAAAATGTTGATTGGGACTTAACTCCTTGGTTTATTAATGAGAATGTTAATTATCAACTCATTTGGTCCCCTAATCCTAGTGGCAAGTTCTTGGTGGCTTTAGCATACTCTCTAGCTTCCAATTTGGGCTCCGAGCCTTTTTGGGCTAAGGTTTGGATTCCTTCCCTTATCCCTAAAATTAACATTTTTTACTGGTTAATTGTTCAGGACAAAGTGTTTACAAGAGAGAACCTAGTTAAGAAAGGCTAGATGCTTCCTAATAGATGCTACCTTTTCTTGCAAGATGTTGAAACTTCCCTCCACCTTCTCTTACACTGCACTTTTTCTAGGGAGGTTTAGCCAGTTGTGTTGCAGCACTGGAATATCAGTTGGGTGTTCCCTAGCACTATCCATGACTTCATTTCTAACGACCCTCTCCTTTTTCCCATAATTTGGGTAAGTTGATTTGGAATTTTATTGCCCCTCATGTTATTTGGTGGATTTGGAAAGAAAGGAACAATTGGATATTTAGAAACAACCTTTCCAGTCCTTTGCTGGTTGGCATCAAAGCTACCAGAAGTATTACAGAAAATTCCCAACTGGCTTGTGATCAAAGACCGAAATTGTTGGATGGCATCATCGATAAGGATGTCACTAATAATTGGAGGTTCTCTTCCATTCCTAAGGCTTCCCCTAGCAATCATGATGGTGCTGTATGGCTTTCTCCTCCTCTTGGATGGTATAAAGTTAATTTTGATGGCTTGGCGAAGGGTAATCCCGACATTGCTGGTTGTGGGAGCATAATTAGAAACCCCCAAGGTTGTTGTATTGCTACTATGACTTTACCTATTGGAATCCAGTCTAGCCATGTTGCTGAAGCTATGGCAGCCCTTTATGCTTGCAAGTTAGCAAAGGACCAGAAATGCACCAAACTCTGGCTGGAAGGGGGCTCCATGAATATAATCAACTGTATCAAAGGTAATCATAGTTCGTCATGGAATACAAAGCACATCATCAACCAGATTAAAAGGTACCTTAATGAGTTTGAAGACACACATGTCTCCCACATGTTTAGTGAAGCTAACTCTGTGGCTGACAGCCCGACGAATGTGGGAGGTCGCAATGATGATGTCAGTTGCTAGCATGGTAATCAAGGATTAAATAATGAAGTCCTTAGCCTCATAAGGCATGACTAAATCCATCAAAATCTTGGATTAATTAGTAATTATGATGATTAAAAAGGATACTTGGTAGATAAGCCTCACGATTAAGCCTCACACGCTTAAAAGTCTGGGCAGAAATAATACCAAGTGTGCATTTTGCATCCTCGCTGCTCTTTTTAATCCTATTAAAGTGGTGGCCTTTATTACTTTCTTGCTCTGCATTTGTGTCTTCATATTTGGCAATTACTCAGTGACTAAGCTTGGGTTCTGGAATTTTGGTATCATGGGAGGTAAATTGAAACACGAGGAGCCAATTGTGTGCAAATGGAAGAAGGAAGCCAAAGTCTGGGAAAAGCTCAAAGAAGTTGGTGTCACACCCTATATGGAAAAATTACATGGCTATGATAAGGACATCTCCAAGGAATTTTCTGACAGCTGGGATAACGGTAAAGTTACCCTTTGCGGTAAAACTTTTAGCATTACTGAAAAACTTATCTATGAGATTACAAGTCTTCAAATGTCTGATTAAAGTACTATAGAGGTAGGATCATGACCTAAAATGTGGCTAAAATGTACGCTAAGTCTGAAGGTGAGAAAGCCCTACTTGTGAAACAATTTGGAGATTTTGTTCTTCGTATCCAAATGAAACTGCCCTGGGCCAAACTTGTCAAAGCCCTCATGTTGTATTTTACTCTAGAGGGTCGGTACACTAGATTCTACAATTTTCATTTCATGCTGGTGAATCATTTCCATTACAAAAGGAAAATCTCTTTTCCTTACCTTCTGTTGTAGTCTCTTAGTACTAACATTCTAGAAAATAGGAAGAACCCTGAGAAGCCTATTCTTTACGATGGGCTTATTTTTCTCATTTACAAGTATGCCAAGTCTAACCTCCAGGATGCGGCTCCGGTCCCCAGGAAGATCAAGGAGAGTATGGGAAAAAGATCCCTCTTGATTGACAGTAATAATCCCAAGAAGAAAAAGAAAGGTAACCCTTCTGGTGAGATGTTAGAAGCAGAAAAATTCCCCACGGAAGAGGCTGACATGAATACTGATGAAGACACTGGTGTGCGGGAAGGAGATAATAACAATGCCATGGTTGAAGCAGCTAATTTCCTTTTTGAGAAGGCGGGTATGGATACTGAGGAAGATACGAAGGTGTAGGAAGAGGACCATAATCTCAGTGACTATCATGATGAGGAGGACCAAGTCCCTTTGGTTTCTGCCTTTGAGCCTTCCTTAGAATCTGAGAGCGAAAAAGCCAGCAGTGCCAAAACTGGGGACCTGAAGTTTGAAGGCCCAAGCGATAACTATTTTCCTAAGGAGGCTACTAACATGGAGCAAGCTATCATGGGTGTCAGCCCTCAGGTTGTGGCCGACTCTGACCTTCCTAGCTCTTTTTCTGGTGCTCATGTTGAAGAAGGTTTCAACCCTATTACCCACACCTCCCCCATTCTTGTGGATTATACCGACTCATCCTCCAAGGAGGAAATGATTTCTAGGGCTATCTCTGTGAAGGTCATTGAGAAAAAAGAAGAGGGCAGTGACAAGAAGAACCCTAAGAAGAATATGGGGATCAACCAGGAGGATCACACTGATAAGGGTAAAGGTAATTTTGGGTTCAGGTAGGTTCTCAAAGAGCAGGTTGGCATGGACATGCAAATGAACTCCTGGCTGTATGACGAAATTCAAGACGTCAGTATCAAGTATTCTGAGTTGGAAGACAGAGTTAACAAAATCACCCTATTAATGGCTAAGCCCATGATCTCTGCCTCTACTGATACTGCGACGGGTGATGGTTCTACTGGCCAAGGCCTGGTGGAGAAGTTGGAACAAAAAATTAATACCATTGTTAACTACTGCATGCAGACTACCTCCAATCACATCCTGAGCATTGAAGAAACCCTCAACAGAATCATGAAGCAGAACTTTGAGGGCATGAAGGTTACAACTAACAACCTGAGGGCCCTTTTCTCTGTTCTGGAAGGGAATAACAACCCTATTGTTGTTGAAGATGAGGATATTAAAGGGTTGACCCCTATTGGCCCTGGATCCTGCACTAGAGCGAGTACGAGGAAAAAGAAAGCAGACAATTGAAAGGAAATCATAGCTCTCCGGGAGTCCATCCAACAATTTGATATGCTGAAGGAGGACAATGCCAAATATATGGAAAAAAATGCCTTAAGCTGTGCTGGTTGGTCAACGCCCTACTTTTTTGGTGTGTCGGTCTAGTTTTGCTGGTTGCTAGTGCCGGGGGGGTTCCTATTGTTCTATGTTGTTTCCCCCAGTTGTCTCTTTTTGTGTTGTGCTAATATTTCCTATCTTTATTTCCTTTTGTAAAGGGTTACTGTTCCCTTCAAAAACTATTTTTACCTTAATAAAAAATAACATTCTTAAAATTTATATTTTTTAGGTTAATTTATTCCATATATTTAGTAAAATTTTGATGAAATAAATCTTCGTTTCTTTTCATAAATTAAAAAGATAAGATATAGTATTCAAGGAAAAGGGGAGTGAAAATGACACACCCTCAAAGTCTATGAAAGACAAAATCCAAATATAAAACAAGAAAAGTATAAATAAAGTCAAACTCAAACATAAAAAATAATAAAATAATTACCGAGCAAAAGCAACACTTTTAAGTCTACAATAAAAGTCCTAAGCAACAAGAGTAACAGTTATAATCTATGCAAGAGAAAGTCCAAAATATTAACAATAAAAGTCTAAATAAAATCAAACATAAACATCAAATAACTATAAAAGACTAAACAATGAGAGCAACACCTCCAACCTATGAAAGAATAATCTATAAAAGAGTAAACATCGAGAGCAACACCTATAATCTATGCAAGATAAAGTCCAAAATAGTAACAAGAAAAGTCTAAATAAAATCAAACATAAACATCAAAAAATCATAAAAGACTAAACAATGAGAGCAACAACTCCCCAATGCAAGAATAAGTTCAAAATATAAAACAAAAAATATCTAACAAAATCTAGACAAGAACAAAAGCCATTTTAAAAATAATCTCCCTCTAATAGAAACACAAAAACTAATATAGACAATAAGATGTAAAAATTTTGTGTTTTCTTCTTAAGAGGATTATAAGAAGGATTACGAAGAAACACCCTTCTTAATATGAACTCTCTATAATACAAACACAAGAACTAAAACATCCAATATGGTTGGGCTCCCATGGGAAGGGGCTGCTCCACACAAACTTTCACTTGGCGCTGCTGAGTTTTTTAAGGATTATTTTAAATGGGTGGTCTCATGAATTTTGTAGTGAAGTTCCGGTTTTAAGAGTTTAAGCTCTAAAATTTAGTGTAGCTGGTGATCTCATAAATTTTCCTATTAGCATATTCAATTGAGGTGAGTAAATATATAAAAAAATAAAAGTAATAATTGATAAAAAATAGAAGACTAACGGCCCGCTCAAATTTGCAACCCTAAAAAGTAGGGGCTGCTAGCAATTTTTTGTATTTTGACTTTATGGGACCTCCCTCTCCTTAAAATGGACCCTCATAATGTTTGAGCATTTTGAAGGAAACCATTTTTCAACCATATGCATTCTTTTTAAGGAGTCCTTTATCTTCTCGTGAAGTTGAAAGAATCTTAAAGAGCCCACCACACAACAAGTCTTGCTGGACATCATCTGGGATGAGCCCATGATGTGTCCTGGACAAATTTGACTGACTGGATACACCTCAATTCTTAATTCTTAGCTAAAAAAGTTCAACCTAAACTTATGCTTGGTGAATAACTAAAATAACTAAATAGAAAATCTTCCATAAATAAAAAATCCCAAATCCCTTCATGAAACCGCACCCTAAATATAAAAGTTTAGTCGCTCTCTGGGGAATGGAGTTATACCAAGGATTATGATTTTATTTACTTCGCAATAGGAGTAGGATTGAGACTGGAGACCTTGGTGACCTACTACCTAGAAACTTCTGAAAGAAAAAAGCTTAAAATAAGAATCATACTGTCACAATAAATGCACAACTTGTACAAACACTCTTTCTCTTTCACCTCAATGCCACGTCTTCATGTCATCCATCACACACCCCATGCCCCCACTATCCCCGCACAATTTGATCACAGAATTGACATGCACGCCTTCACCCATTTACTTCCCTCAAACAAAACATGATTGCTACCCTCCCAACAACTGATGATAGTTTTCTCCCGTGCCTGTCCACTGCCTTTGTTACAACGTTTTACCCCAATGGGAAGCCTACACACAAGCCCTTGAAAGATAGGTACTTACAGATATGATTCAATCAGATCAGATCATGTCCTGTACTCTGAACACTTGTGACTCCTCAGTCATCTTTTCCATACTGCTTTCGTTAATGTACTTCAATTGAAATGAAATGTACCCAGGATTGATGCTTACCCAAATATCTTCTTTGGAAGTTGCAGTCATGCTTATCAGGTTTTCTTTTGATTTGGTTTTAAAACCAGCCCATATCTTAATCATCTTCTGATACAAACAGCATTAGGCTTAGGGATATATGTGAATTGTAACGATGGAAAGAATGAAGACTGTGAAGCAGCAGCTGTCAAAGGAATTGCAGAAGGGAGGCAGAGATAACAAAAAAGTGAAGATTAAGAGGGAATGTTGTTGTATGTGTGGGGATGTGGGATTTGAGGAGAAGCTCTTCAGATGCAAAAAATGCAGTTACAGATTTCAGCACATGTAAGTGAGCATGTTCATTGTTTATTCATCCAGATTTTCTTTTCTTGGCTATGAATTGCAAAAGTTTGGAGTCTTGTTTGGAAAATTAACATGTTCCTTTACCTATTCTTGTTGTAGTTTCTAGATTCGATTGTGTGTGACGTGTTATGTGTTTATAATATAAAACCATATATACAATTGAACACAGAAATTGCAACAATAACCATAATAGATTGTAAAAAACTGAGAGTTAATGTTGCTTTGTTTTAAGAATGAAGTGGGTTTTAAGAGTAGATTGGTGTGTGAATAAGAACTTGCTCTAGGCACTGTTAATTTGAGTGAAGTTTTCAGAGTAATCCCACAATATTTCTTTTATATTGTGTTTGTTTATGATTTCATGCATCAAGACGTGATCAGCAATCACATGTTTTTGCTAGTGGTATTCATTCCCCAAGCTTTGGCCAGTTGTCTTACTCCGAACATGCCTGTTGAGATCTAAAGGATTTTAGTGCTTAAAACAAGTTACGATGAATCAGATATTCAACCAATCTTCTAAAGTGATTCAAGAGTTTGAAAATTGTCATATATCAGGATTAAAACAATTTTATCAATCATAGTTTAATCTCTAGACTCTCAGTGTACCAACTATTTACATAAAATCTCCATCATCCTCCAGACTTTCCACAACAGGTAAATGGCCCATCATCTTTTATACTTTCCACTGTAAACCATCCTTATATTGAGGTCAATGTACCGACTATTTACATAAAATCTCCATCTTCTTATAAACTTCCCACAAGAAATCACCCTAACATTGTCGTCAATGTATCAGTTATTTAGGTCAGAGTTATTGTACCAGCTGTTCATATCAGACCCAATATAATCAAATACGATGTACCAGTTCTTACTAGAACCTGATGTAATCAAGGTGTCAATTGTTTATCTACGATCCTCACATTCATTTGAACACTTCCCCTTAAAGAAGACCAACATTCCTTACACCAATATCATTAGCAAGTTTGAAATATGCAAAAAGACTGGGAAAAAAGAATGAGAAAAGGAAGTTAATACCCAGGTTTGATGCCCTCACTGCCCACATTACAATGTTCTCTAAGTTTTGTACCCAGATTTTAACATTCTAGAATTTGTATCTGCTGAGGGGTCCACTGCTTACAAATTGTATGTTTTTACATTACCATTTGATGTACTAAACTTGTCAATTTAGTTCTGGACTAAATTCTCCAATCTTATTTGAAGAATATTGCTCACTGTAGGTAAACTATATCCCAATTAAGGTAAAACTTGACAGTCTATATCAAACATTTGTTTTAGAAGAATTCCTAGTGCAGTGTCCAATGTTCAATTTTAACTGTTTCCAGAGCAAGTAAATTAACTTAATTCAAACTTTAATGTAATAAGATCTGCTTGAAAATGTGTGTTTTAATGATATTTGAAGTTTACACAATTCATTAACGCTGTTGGCCAGTACTAAATTTGATAATATAGTACTTTTTTATCATTGAATGTTTCGGACTATACTTTGTGATCTATCATAAAAATGAAGAGCATTATATGATAAAAATATATGTTTTTTTTCCCTTATATTTCTAAAATGAATTAGACAATCCTCTGGTTGCCTTTCATGTGACACATACCATGTCAGTGTAAAGGATATTTTTATTCTTATGATATATTTGTACATCGCTCCTTGCAGATATTGCAGTCAAATGTTTACAAGCTTGGAAACCAAGGTGGAAATATGTGAATGGTGTCTGGAGGCTGAATCCAAGGAGAGGATGCAGCAAAACAGCACAAAAAGAAAATCCAATACAAATGATAATAATCAAGACAAGCGTGAAAGTGGGTGTAGAGCAGAAAATTCAAAAGAATGCAAGTCCAACTTAATTTCACAGAATGTTCAGAGCTCTCACAAAGGCCTTGGAAGGCGTTACAGGCTTCTCTCTGAGGTCCTCTGCCAAGTTTCGTATTGAAGGAGAACTAGGTAGTCAGAATTTCTAAGGTCTTTTTTGACTTGAATTGGTTAGAGTGAAAGATGTACAGTGGTTTTGTGTGTGAATGATTGTACATTGTGTTCGTCTTTTCTCAGTATTGTCATGTACATATTAAAAGGACATGTTTTTGTTAAGGAGGGGACTTGTAAAGCATTAATATCCACATATTTGCTTTCCATACGTAATTTTAGAAGCATGTTAGATTTTTTTAAAAATTATATGTTGTTTTATTATTTTAATATATTTTTTATAATTATAATAATGGTCTTTTTGGGTTTTTAATAGGCTTTTTCTAAGTTTTTTCTCTATAGTCTATGTTTTTGTTGAATTACTAATATTGTAATACATTTAATCACAATAGAAGAGGCTCTACCATTCACTCTTGTTTACCCAACCCCATAATTATTAACTTAAAAGAAAGAAAAATAATATTATAATTGAAAGTCCATTAATAAATTTCACTTGTACCAATAGCCATTCACTTGTATGCAAATACTCAAAATTTGTAGACTTCAATTGGAGGAGTTGTGCATCTTTATTGGTACCCATTATACATGACTATTGTGGCATTTGTGCATAAGTATTGGTAAAAACAATTAGTAGAGGAAAATGTATTGGTTCTTAAAGCAATATGTATTGGATTAGTTCTGCAAATGTTTGAGGTGGTTGTAGTACACAATTATTGGGGCATCTCTCTCTCTCTCTCTCTCTCTCTCTTCCATTTGTAATGTATTAAGATTTTAAAGTTTTATGTATAAGATATCGGATACATATCTGATATCCACACAATGGTAGCAATGGTAAAATGTTGGTGCCATTGTGAATTTCGGAATTCATGTTAAAGGTATCGGATATCTGATATGTGCTATACAAAATTGGGCAGTGCGTCATTTTGCTCATTCCAACTGTCACTACATTCATTTTGTAGGGGATAATAATGGGTTTTCATATATCAATAGACAAAATAAGGCTTTTTGGAGCATCTTTTTAACAAATTGTTCATTGGCAATCATTTTCCATCACCTTTTTGGAGTCATAATGAGGAGTAGCAATCTTCGAAAGCATAAACAAAAGAGAGAGCTTACAAAAGATGAAATTGAAGCATATAGACAAAGAGATAGGGAAAGTCATAGGAAGAGGAGACAATGTATGTTAAATATTAGTGAAGACGAGACCCCATGTCCACCCATAAATGTCATTTCAAGTGAAGAGGAGATTAAATTTGAAAATATTGAGATTGATTTTGACAATTAGAATAAAAATGTAGAGATTGGGAATGAAAATGTTGCACAAGATATTCAATTTGGGAATGAAAGTGTAGAGATTGGAAATGAAAATGTTGCACAAGATATTCAATTTAGGTTTGACATAGAAAATGATGTTGATGAAACAATTGAATGTTGTACAAATCCAAATTACATGAGAAATGAAGTCCCTTATGTGGAAGAAAGACAAATTTTAAATTCAAAACCTTCAAGAATACCAAAATGGTTACTTGAAATCGATGAGAACATTATGAGCATTTTGAAGGAAAGAGATCAACAAGAACGCTTTGGTTGTGGGCTTCAAATTTTTTTAATGATATTTTTAGCAAGAAGATATTGATTGAGCAATGTCAATTTTTTGCACAATTGCTAAAGATGCAAGAGATGAGACCTATGCTAGTGAAGTTGAAGATTCATGTGAACAAGAAAATGGAGAAAAATGCTATTATTGTGAGAAATATTTTTAATGCTCTCAATTCTACTAGAAAGAACACCAAGGAAAAAGATAAGAGAGTCACTCAGAGGGTTATTACAACCTCCTTAGTAAGTCATCATTTGAAAAATGATCACTTTATGAGATGAACTTGTGTTGATTTCAACATAAATCATAAAACTTTGGATATAGCACTTGCAAGAAGAGAAAGACTTGAGGATCCTCTTCAAAATGATAAATGGACTTTTGGTGGGAGGCCTACACAAGTTGATAAGAAGCTAACTAATAGTGTGGATGAGGAAATTCAACTATTTTGGCACTCTTAACTCAAGAGTGTCACTAAATGTTAAAGATGTCTTGAAGTTAAGAATTGGCGACCAAGGTTGCACACCGCATCCTAAACATTATTTGGAAGTAAGTCAAACAATGTTGTTCAATTTTTTTTGAGAAACATCCAACATTGCAAATATCACAAAGGGATTTTAAATCCTTAAAGCCATTTATTGTGTACTTCTTAAGATTCGAAATACTTGTTGTTGCAAATATCATGTAGAGTTTTCGATGCACCATGAACTATTACACCACATTTGTTCTACTTTGCATACTAACAAAATGTTGCAAGATTGTGGTGCAAGTCATCTTCCAAAATCATCGAGAGACTTGCTAGATCATTTTTTTATGTCATATAGATTATGATTTTTTCTTCTATATAAATGCATTCTTAAATGATAAGTGCTCACAATTTGGTTGGTTGTTGAAGTTTGTTTCATATTTTTATGAGGATAGAAAACATTAATTTGTAAAGAAAATTGTTCAGAAAAAGATATATGAGACATTCAAATATATTTTGAAGAGTGGAGGTGAAGGTTCTAGATGTGAGTTGGTTACAAAAGAATGTAGTGTTGCTAATTTTATTTCAAATTTCAAGGAAAATATTTTCTACGTGAGTATGCAAGGCATAGTCATAGGTCTGAGTGGTTGGATTAGCAATTCAAGATGTGTAAGGACTCTTTCCTGATTGACACTATTATATCAATGGTTGATTTCATAGAAAACTACACATTACAACCACAAGATGAGTTGCAAACTTAGTATTACAATTTCATCCAGATTTCTATTTTTGTCCACATAACATATAAACATTCCCCTAACGGTAAAAAATACGACAGGAAGATAATCAAATAGTACCATTTTTATATGAGTGATGATAGACCTCACTCTTCTGAGTATGTGCAACATTGTTTTCAAAATTTTTTAAAGTTCTTGCAAGAAAAAGATATTGCAATGGATAGACATCTCATTTGGTTAGATAATTACATAGGTTAATTTAAGAATGCTCATATGTTTTATTGGTTGAGTAGAATGCATGTAGAGAGGGGTGTACATCATATTTGAAGTTTTTTTAAGTTGGGCACGGGAAAGGGAAGCATGATGGAGCAAGTGCATGTGTGAGTTAAGGAGAAATTGAGGATTTTAGGTGCTACACTCTGTGATGCTCGTTCTATTGTTGATTGGTGGGTAAAAGCACAATAAGTTGTCACCCTTTTACAAAGGAAGAGGCTAACAACACAAAAACTGAAAAACTTCAAGGGCATAAAAGTCACATTTCTGTTGAGAATTTGAAGATGATGTAAATTGATGAAATGTGTAAAATAGGATGAATTTTATGCTTATAATTTTTAAAAATTAATTTGAGCAAAAATTAATATATTTTTTTAATTTTTTGGGTCTATTTTTCATATCCTAAAAATACTACAAATAAGCGAGTTCACTTCCCGTCAAATCATCATAAGTAAAATATTTTTTTTCCCTCCAATTTCATAATATGTTTTAGATGACATGTATATCTAGTGCAAGAAAAAAGAAAGAAGTTTTTTCGATCTATAGTTTACCCGTTATAAGTATTGAAAGTCGACCTTACCTGAAATCAACAGTTTTTGTCTCCCGTCACTTTTACCCTATAAAAAATATACCAAAAACCAAATAAATTATATATTCTTGAAGAGGACTCTCTCCTCTAGTGCCCTATATAATTTTAAATTTTTTTTGAATTGATTTAGTATTTTTCTATATTTTCCGAATCAATGTCTTTTTAAAGTTTAATATACCTACATGTAGTTTTTAGCAAATTTGTTTAACGTTTTGTAGATGAAACAATATAAAATTTATATGTCCAAAATCGTACTTTCGAGATCTAGAAAAGGGTACTTTTAGTTTTTTAACATTTTCTATTTTGATCTAAGAAAGGAACAACAGAAGTGCAAAATTCTAGTTTTTTTATATTTTTGGTGGTTTGGCTGCCAACATGGCATGCCACCTAAGTAGACTGGGCCGAGTCCAACTGGGCCGAGTCTGACTGGGCCGAGTCCAACTCAGCCGAGTCCCCCTAGGGGTCGGCCCCACTCAAATAGCCTAATACTGTGCAAATGAGTGGTTTGTGATATTTTTTTATATTAAAAATATTATTTTGACTCGGCCGAGTCCTACTCGGCCGAGTACCACTCGGCCTAGTCTAATGGGCCACGTAGATGCCATTCAACGCCGTGTGGTGCCTACGTGTACTCGGCCGTGTTAGACTCGGCCGAGTCTAACTGGGCCGAGTGATTTGAGTTAGCCCAAAAGGTGACACTCGATTGTGCTTTTACCTTGGTGTAGTTCAACATTGTCACGGGGAGGGACACTTGATTCAATAGTGTATAGATTCTTTTGGTTGGTTGAAGAGGGAACAATAGGAGATATATTGGATTGTTAGACGTTTAGAGATTCTTCAAAGATGCATTCATCTTAAAGATGATATGCAAGTACATAGACCATTTGGACATGAGAGTTGGCTTATTTTTTTCTTAGATGTTTTCAATGTGACTAGGATAAGTGTGATTCAAGTGAGTGGGTGGATGCATGGGTTCCATAGTACCTAACTCCTTTATCTTAAAAAATATTCATGACAAATAATGTAATGAAAAGTTCAGTTGAGTACAACCATCTTTCGTATCTTTTTACAACCAAGACATGTTTTTATGTAGTTGTTGCACTACATGGGAATGATGAGAGATTAAATTACTGGTTGGCATGATGTGTATAGGGAAAGAATAAGCTAGCACAACTGGAGATAAATGATGATGGGTTCACATATCCTATTAGTTCAGTTGTTTTTTCTAGAACATGGTTGTGAACATACATGATTGGAAAGAATGACATACCTACATTTAAAAACTGTGAGAAGCACACAACCATTCTTGTGTATTCACACATTGTTATAGTTTAGCAAATGTTAAGTTTTTGCAACATCAAGCCAGATCAAAGACAAAATAACTTTGGACAATTAGTAATGTTGATCATGAAGCAATACTTGATACCCTTAAGTAGAGAGATGACCCTTGAGGAACACTTGACTAGGTCATACCAAATGACTATAAAGTTTATTATGTTCATTAATCTTTGCTTCTTTAATTTTTTTGATCAATAAACTTATTCCTCTGATGAATTGCAAATGAAATTGCTTACAAATATGATGGACATACAAAGATTCAAGAACACTCGATTAGCTCATACCAAATGACAGTAAGGTTCATTATGCTTAGGTTCACCACCCTCTTTGGTTCATTATGTTTTGGTAATTCTTTAATATTTTTGGTCAATAAACTTAGTCTTCTCATGGCTTGGAAATATAGGGATTACAAATATGATGGATATACGAGATTCTACTACCGTTCTTTAGAGTTTATCTTACCTTTGTTGTTCATCTGTACATTTAGTTAGTATTATTTCTCTAATACTGATATTTTGTACACTATTTCTTTGTAGGTTTTTTTGAGAGTACCAGTGGTTGGAGCTATACATTATGGGGCACAAATATCAAAACCAAATGTATTAGTTGTGTATCTAGGATTTTTTTATAATATTGATGTATTTTCACATGTAGTTGTATCAATGATGATATACAATTTATTTCTACATGAGGACACAAGAAAGCATAAGGACATGTGTATCTAGGGCTTTTTGATAGCATTGATGTATTTGTACATGATGTAGTTGTATTGATGATATACGATGTCTTTGTATATGACGACATGTATAAGCATAAAGACATTCAAGTATCTAGTATTTTTTTATAGCATTGATGCATTTGTACATGATGTAGTGCATTTCTATTTCCAATGTGAAATGACAAAACAAAAATCTCCAATAGGATTTTCTGCTAATGCGTTGATTAATCTCTTATAATATTTTCATTATGTATCCTAATTTTTTATTAATCTCTTATAATGAGTTGATTAAGCTCTTATAATGTGTTCATTATGGTTATCATGTTTTATTATGGATGTTGATATGTTGTCCTAGGTCCATTATGATTGTCCTAGGTTCATTATAGCTATCCTAGCTTCTAGAAATCACTTAGGTTTGTTGGAACACCTAAGGGACATCGTCAGTGGGGTATGGTACCGAGCATTATAACAAGTGGAGAGCCAAAATGGGACCATGCCTAGAATAAACCCACCCAATTGGTTTGTTCTCATGATGAATAGAGCAAGATTTAGGCTACCTTGCAACTTTATATTGAATGCATATGATAGTTTTTGCATCAATAAAACAATCATTGCCCTACAAAAACCACTTTGAGTCTTGAAAATATGAGTTAAATTATTGTAGAGGGGCCTCCCACGATCCTCTAAGTTTATAAAAATTATTCACAAGTGTCACGGATTGGGAGAAATAGCCTATCAAAGTTTGTCACTTTTGTGCACTTAGGGCACTTAAGGAACATCACCAATAGGGTATGGCATTGAGCATTCCAGTGAGTGCGAAGCTAAAAAGAGACCATGCCTAGGGTAAACATATTTAATTAGACGTGTTTGCAGTAATAGTTTTCACCCATGACAAACATAGAGAGATTTAGGCTACCTTGCAACTTTCCATTGAATGCATTTGGTGATTTTTGCATTGATAGAAAAATCACTGCCCTACATAAACCACTTAAAGTCTTGAAAATCTAAAATAGGTTATTGTAGAGAGGTCTCCTGTGATCCTATACATTTAGACATATCATTTCCAAATGCCATGAATTGGTATAAATAGCCTATTAAAGTTCATCACTTTTGTGCACTTAGCACACTTAAGGGACATTGTTGATAGGGTATAGCACCAAGAATTCTAACAAGTGGGGTGCCAAAATGAGACCTTTCTTAAGGTAAACCCACCTAACTATATGTGTTTGTGTTGATGGTTTACACTCACAATGAACAAAGCGAGATTTAGGATACCTTGAAACTTTCCATTAAATGCATCTGACAATTTTTGCATCGACAAAAAAATCATTGCCCTACAAAAACCACTCTGAGTCTTGGAAATATGAGATAGGTTATTCTAGAGGTTCCTCCTACAATCTTATACATTTAGATAGATTATTTGCAAGTTCCATAGATTGAGAGAAATAACTCGTCAAAGTTTGTCACTTTTGTGCTCTTGGGGCACTTAAGTGACATCACTAGTAGGGTATGGCATCAAGCATTCCGAAGAGTGGGGAGCCAAAATAGGACCATGCCTAGGGTAAAACCACCTAAATGGATGTGTTTGCATTGAAATTTTTTACCCACAATGAACATAACGCGATTTAGGATACCTTGCAGCTTTCCATTGAATGCATATAATAGTTTTTGCATCAACAACAAAATCATTTCCCTACAAAAACCAATTTGAGTCTTAAAATTTGAGATAGGTTATTGTAGAGAGGTGTCCAATGATCCTATACATTCAAAATGATCATTCAAAAGTGCCATAAATTGGGAGAAATAACAAGTCAAAGTTTATCAATTTTGTGCACTTGGGGAACTTAAGGGACATCATCGATAGGGTATGGCGTCGATAATTCCAATGAGCTAGAATAAAAAATGAGACCATGCCTAGGGTAAACCCACCAACCAAATATGTTCACACTGACTGTTTGCACCCACGATGAATAGAGAAAGATTTAGGCTATCTTGCAACTTTCCATTGAATGCATCAGACAATTTTTGTATTGACAAAAAAATTATTTCCCTACAAAGACCACTTTGAGTCTTGAAAATATGAGATATGTTATTATAGAGGGGCCTCCCATGATCCTATATGTTCAGATGGATCATTTGCAAGTGCCACATATTGGAGAAATAGCACATCAAAATTCATCACTTTTGTGCACTTAGGGCACTTAAGGGACATCGTCGTTAGGGTATGGAACCAAGAAATTCTATGAGTATGGAGAAAAAATGTGACCATTCCTATGGTAAAAATACCCAACCATACATTTTTGTGCTAATAATTTGTGCCCACGATGAACAAAGTAATATTTAGGCTACCTTGCATTGTTGTCAAGGATTGTGACTCTCTCAAAAGGTAGTAATTATGAAAGGTTGCAACTCTTTCAAAGGGAATAAAGGATTGTGACTCTCTAGAAAGGTTGTAATAATGAAAGGATGTGACTCTCTCATCATGAAGATATAAATAGGAGGGAAAGTCATTTGTTGAATGCATGGAAGAAGGGCTTATCACTCCTCAATCTATGAATTCCCTGTCCATTGAATCATCATTCACTAACATAACAATGTAGGTGAATCTAAAGATGAAATATGGATGGGGTTCTAAAGCCTTGAGTGAACCTACTTGTAGAATGGTGTGAAGTTCCCTACAACAAGTAAATCTAAATGTTAACTATGTATGTTAAGTATGTTAACTACCAAATGTTTTATGGACCATTCATTGTTTCTTAATTTGACCTTATTTAAATGTATAGTGATGTATGCTAATCATTGAAAATTGATAGCCTCCTTGTAGAGGACATTGCATATTATATTATTGAAAAAAATTAAATATTATGAAAACATAATAAAAAAATATTACCCAAACACATCAAATATTATTGAAACATAGTAACAACGGTACTCACATTAAAAAAAGCATAATGACTACATAAAAATGAATAATACATCCACTACACAAGAGGAAGAAATTATATCAAAACTCATATTTTATATATCAAGTATTTTTTAATAAGTATGTATCTCCATATACAAATATGGCATAAATGTGATCAAAGTTTTACAAAATGTGGCATATTCCCATCTCAAAATCTCTACAAAGTATACATGTCTATAAAATGTGTCATATGCCATCTCAAAATGTGTCATATGGAATCTCAAAATATCTACAACTAAATGTCTCTATGACATCCTAGGCTATTGGTGGATCATCAAAATGGAGCCTCTTCAAAACAATCTTTGGCTCTGAAGGATCTCGTAAAAACAAAATTCAAACCAAAATTGAGATTACTTGAATAATATGATTTACAAGCAAAAAATTAACACAATTATTAATATACATTGAACTATAATTGAAATTTAATATTGAATTCTCATATACCTCAACTCTATGTCTCCTAATGCAATCATGAGTCCTATAATATGTCACTCGTATAAAAGGGATGTCTCTAATAGTGGTATTGTTGACTTATATATGTTCACAAGCATGAAATTGATATAAGTTATCCTATAAAATTATTAGTGCTAGGAAAATAAATTTACTAAGCACTTGAATTAAAATAAAAACTTACCTCTAGTAGAACTTCTTCTGGCAATGTTGGTATAGTCAACAAGGATGTGAATCACTAGCATTGTACCTCCCTCACACTAGGTATTATCTGCAAGATTAAAATAAGATAAAAAAATGTTAATTAATGTATTGTTAAAATAACAAAATTTAAATGACAAGCATGCATACATACAAAAATACAAATAACTAAATGCATAAATATTTGTATCCTATGGCTATCATGGCCAAATGAAATGGTTGAGAGGTTGGGCTAGTGATCATGTGTCATGTCATCTCCAGACATCAAGCTCTATTAAATAAACCATGTAAATAAATAGTAGTACACTCAAGTAATAAGTGCATGCATAATCATTCTAAAACTCTTAATTACCTTCCCCTTGTCAGTGTGTGTTGTTGCACCTCCCTTGCACTACACATTCCTCACAGTAGGTGAAATCAACAAGAGTAAAATAAGATGAAAATGTTAATTAATAAATGATTTAATTATCATAATTTAAATGCAAAGTATGTATACTGATAAAAAAAAGTAAACGACTGAGTGCAAAAATATATACCATAGAGTTGTCAAGGCCAAATTAAATGGTCGAGAGAATGGAATCTTGGACATGTCTGATCTCCTCCTCTAACATCAACTAAACATAAATAGACCATGCATATAAACTTAAGTGTGCAACTCTAATAAGTTATCTAATATAAATATTTTTTAAATTTTTAGCATTGTAAAATTAAAATTTAAGTCTTACCACAACATGAGGAACAAATGATGGATGTGTCTCCTCATCTCTTGCATGAGAGGACTTTTGAGGATACACTCCAGTGCTTGTCATGAAATTTGGTGCATCACCTATATCACACACCTCAAACTCTGATGTGTCCATAGGGTCCTTAATAGGCTGATGGGGGGGGGGGGGGGGGCAAGTATAAATTCTTGCACACAGTGCAAGTATGGAGCACACAAATATGTGCTCCCAAGGAGGATGTGTCAACACCACTAGATCCATTTCCATCATCAACAACATGTGGTTGCGCTAGTGACACAATCTATGTAATCAAATAGTTTCTCAAAGAGTGAATGACCTTAATGGTCTGTAAGCTAGCCTATGCAATAATATTTGAATATTTTACTATAGGAGAGGGAGAAATGAGAGGAAGGATAAAAAATGGACCCTATACTTCTCAAAGTGCCCCTAGTATATCTTGGGGCATGCCTCTGTGTACACCCATGAATTTTTTCATACTCTAGTAGTTCGCTTTCTTACCCAACAAAACTTGAACATATAATTTTTTTATGAAACAAAATGGGACATCCATATTGTTGTTGGATGGTTTATCAAAACCATCCACTAAGAATCCCAGAACTTGTCTTGCATAGCAGCATGTGTGCACCATCTCATAGACAAATTTGGTTTTTTGGGATCTCATGGTTGTCTAGTATAGGGATTAACAAATATGGAATCTATTTGTTCTTTTATTATTCCAAGTGCCTTCACCCCATCATAATCTATCTCATCACTAAACTGATCATCCATGGCATCTCACCATCGAAGTGCAACATTATGCTACTTGGTGAGGGTTTCTATATTTTGTATTATTGAGTCCAATGTATTAAACATTGGGGATAGTCTAGGGATCCTATTATACACATATTGGATACCCCTCAATTGATTCAAATTATCAGTTATGAGGTCTTCTATAGGATGAGGGTTTGCAGCTAGAGGGTTTTGTGTATGTGGGTATGCACCCTATGGGTTTTCAAGCTGTGGGTTTTTGGGTGTGGGTTTCAAAGCTCAAAATTATCAATGTTATCTTTCCTACTCGATTCATTTGAAAATTCATATAATTAAAGAAGCTTCATATATGGTTGTGTTTTTGCGGTTGTTGTAAATTTGGATTTTATACCCATAGGTATCAGATATTCGATATGTATAGGATATATGATACTGAAAGTATCTTTTTTAAAAATATATCATCCATTGACATTAGGTGGGGGGATAAATATATTATAATTTATATATTTTAATACATTCACCCCCATTATTTTTTTATATAGGGGATAAAATATACATATTATATAATATATTATGTTATTATATATATTATCTTTTAATATTATATCCATACATATCGAATATCTCATACATTTCAACTTAGGTGTTTTCATGGCTAGGTGAGCTAACACCCAAGCCTACTAAAAAGTCAACATGGATTTTTGTGTTTTTAGGTAAATGAGAAACTCATTTATGTCATATTTCCACTTTTTGGCCCCTTACGATCCTGTGCATACCCATCAACATACATATAATTATTACTACAACACTTCTTGTCAACAACACAACAACAACATCTCACTAACAACACAAAAAAGAGAAGACCTACACAAACTTATTCTATTTGCATCATACCAATGTAAGAGAAGCAGTACATCTTGTATACATCCTATATTACTCAACAACTATGTTAGTAGAGGTTTGACATCTCAATCATCAATAACACAACTCATCTCATAGTCTCACAACTATAATCATTACACATATCAACAAGGTACCAACTCCATCGCACCTCTAGGTATATCAATTGCAATATCACAAGAAGAAAAGGGTTGACATCAATGAAAACATTAACTTACAATAAATGTCACCACCACTTATCAAATGGAACACACAATTTAGACACAAATAAAAATAACATTAGGATATCTTACAATTTCAACTAGGCTAGTGTGTGTTTTGTTTGTAGATAAATAGTAATCAATATCTTACATCTTCCCCCACAACTATAAATGGTATGTGCACACATAACGATATGAAACATGTTAATTATATATTTCTAGTACCATTTCACACCATCAAGCAACATTTTTATCAATTTGCAACATGTAAAAATTACAATAATAGTTTGCAAAGCTCTAAAAAGAAGGTTTATATTAGTTAGATATTACACACTCCCTTAGCATATGAATTTTTCATTTACCCTTTATCCAATGGATATATAGAACCTTTTTATATAATGGAGGATGGTAGAGGCAACCCAATGTAAGGCTTTTTAAATCTATATATTCAAATTAGTATCATTGGATACATTATTTGTTCATTGTTTCCATACAACTCGGATTTCCATGAGCTCATGAATTTTTATTACACTCCCATTACTTATCTTGAATAATTATAAAGTACAATTATTACATGTTTTCGCTATAATTGTTGAGCCTAAGATAACTATTGATCGAGTAACACAATGAAAACAAGAGGAGCATGAAACAATCAATGATTGTGTTAGTATTTAGATTGTGGTTGCTATCACGAGTTTCACATTAATGAATAGTGAGATGTAAATTTTTCATAGAAGTTTTACTTCCATTTCTTAAAAATGATGCTTTACAAATCTCATCATTCATTTTTAAATTATGTGCTAGTGTCTACAAATATGAGTGCAATCTATTATAAACTAAATTTTATAACATAGTATTTCTAGAAATTCTCCTAATGTCTATGAGGTACTTTCAGTATTGACATTAGAAAATGGGGGAAATGAGGATGAATCTAGTGCCAATTATAATGATGACCATTTTGCACACATCAAATCAAAAGTATTTAGAAAGACCATTGAACTGGGCAACTTTTTAAAAATCACTTTAGCTCTTGTGAAGCTAATTGATATGTGTCTAGGATTTGCACCCCATTCAAACACTATATATTATTGTGATTATCACCACATACATGGACATATTCTGGATGTAAGCATCCTTAGTTAACCATAAACTCAAAATATTATAGATAAAATAATGATACAATTCAGTGATATTGGTCATGCAAAAATATTTCTAGCATCTCTCTATGATGAGTCTAAAGTGAACAGGGAAGATACTTCTAATGTTATAATTGATGAGTATATTTATTTTGGTGATCATAACACAACAAATGATGTTACACAAGGCTATCAAACAAAATGAATATGCACAACTACTCATTGGAGTAACTCAAAATAAATGATATAAAATATGTGCCATTATAATAGACAATCTTAGGTGTGTATATTTATTTGACAAACCATTACTTATATTGTGATAAATACACCTAATGGTATTAAATATATTGGTTAATATATTCACATACACGTTTTCATTGATTATATTATGATAAATACACCCAATGGTATGAAATATATGTTGGGATTATGGAAAGATATATATTGAGAGGAGAAGGGTGAATTAGTATCTTTAAAACTTTTCAAAACTGAAAACATTAATCGATTGAATCCATTGTATGTAACATACATTCAAATATAACTGAAATGTAAATACATGTAGCCTAATCAATAAATCATTCATGACACTTCATACACTTAACAAAAATGTTTTGGTATTGTAGAAACCCTTGTTAGAAGGTAAAAACTGCGGTAAGGATGACACCCACAAAGCTTCACTACTGTAGTAACAAAGTAAGGCGGTTAAGACTACAAAGATTGTGATAAATTTTGGTGATCTTAACCTATTAGGAGTAACAATAAGATTAGCTAGATCTACCTGGTTAGAGGATTTTAGCAACACAATCAAGTGTGCACTTGATTAAGAGATTTATAATAGAACTATTAAGTTCACTTTGTTAAGAGATTTAGAAATCTGCTACAATGGTTAAATAGTAACAGTGATATATCTGTAAATAGAAACTTTAACTTTCCTAATTTAGATATGTGAAATACTATAAAGATATCACCTCATTGTGATGTGTAATAACTTTTGTACTGCTTGGTAGCCTTGGATCTTGTTCTGATAAACTAAATACTTATGTCAAATCCTTATGTCAAAACCCTGTTTGATCTTTCGATGTCCTAAGTGCGGCTACTTCTTGATGATACATGATCAAATGACATCCTTACTCATTTTATATCAAATTGACTTGACCTAATTAGGGTTTTACAATATCTTAGAAAACCTAAGGTCAACGGTGTAAATAAATAACCTAGATCAACAATAGTAGGAATCATCAACAATTAAATGATTGCATCCATATTAAACTTTGTCTCGATCTTGGTAAACCATTTTCTGATCGGTGTAAACCATTTTCCTTGATGTTTGTGTCTTCCAAACTACTATATTGTTTCCTATTTTACTCATTGTTTAGTGCAGTCATTGCTCAGTAATTAACTGGTGCTCGATTCATATGAATGCTCGGTGACCACAGTGTTTAGTACTCAGTGATCATCTAGCTCGGTAAGAATGCTCTGTGTATTGACCGACTATCTTGTTTTGTCTCCTTTACTGACTGTATGACTGAGTGATACTAATGACAACCATTAATACTCAAATAGGAGTAACATTCTCCCCCTTTGGCATTAGTATCAAAAATTTATGTATATGTACCGACTACAAAAATTTGTACTTATGAAAAATATGAAAAATATGTTGTGAACTCATGTGAACTCCCCCTTTGTACATGATCTCAGTGTGAAGTACATACAATCATATATATATACATATAATTTCCCCCTTTTTGAAATTAATTCCAAAAATAATGTACTTACAACTTGTCAAAAATATTCTGATGAGTTTTCTTCAGTTTAGACACAAGAGGTTTTCCAATTCCTCCTTAAGGTTCTCAAGAGAAATGTGCTCTAAATTGACATGTGCATGCATGTCAAAAATGTTTTCTAATAATGATATTTCTGGGGTGGCAACTAAGTCCTTTTCCTTATTCACACATCTCTCCATTATCTTAAGATGGGGAAGAAATTCAACCTGAAGCTTAGTTATTTGGTCTCTGATTGTATCCTCTTGCTTCCTAAAATCAATTCTTAACCGTTGGAGTTCTTGAACTTTTGAAAAATTCTTATGGAATGCATTTGGCTCGGTTAAATAATTATTTTCATTGATCTGTATCTCTTTATCAAGCTTCTTTATCTTTTCACTAAGATCAGTAGTGAAGTGGTCTACAGTGCACAACTTATACAAAATTGTTATTAGCTGCTAAATAATATTTTCAAGCTCGGTAATGACCTCTGATAGCTAGAAATTATTGATTTCCACTTCTTAGCTTATTTTCTCTGCTAGTTTTAATTTTATTTTTTCCTCTTCTCATTCTTCCATTCTCTTATCTGAATCTACATCATGGGCATTGATGTGTCCGGTTAGAGTTGTAAGTTGATCAATGATGGGAGTTACCTCATCAACATTGATATTGGGGACTACTTTCATCAAAATGACTCTAACTTCCTCTAAAACTTGTTTAATTTTACTCTCCTACCTTAACTTTGCCCGTGCAACCTTCCTTGTGCATAATTCACCATATCTTCTTAAGGCTTCAAGGTCTAGATTCCTAGGGTCACATTTAGGAATTTCAATAATCTCATCAAGTGTGATAGGACCCTTACCATGTTTCTTCTTTTTCTTTTTCTCTAGTGTGGGGGATTTGATGTATGGTACAAGAGCTTTGGTCTCCGGATTTGTCTTTTCTTGCTCGGTAGACACACTCTCTTCCTTTTCCTGCCCGATGACTGGTGTCTCGATGGCTTATCCTTAGGCATCTTGTGTAGTGTCTGTTGCATCTTCTTTGCTTTCAACCTCTTTCTTTTCAGACTCATTTGTATCTTTTTATTCTTTAGTACCCTGTCCCTTGATTGCATCATTTTTTTGTTTGGGTATATAGCCTTCGGGTTCCCTTTGTGTAGCAATCTCAATTGATTGAACTAGAATAGGTAAATCACCTGATATATCAATTATTGTTGCCTCACTAGGTGGATTCTCCTTGGTGTTATCTATAGCAGTGTTGATGTCCTAATCATCATTTACATCATCATTAGGATCTCCATGTGTGATTTCCTCAATTATAACATCTTTTTTCCCAGTGGTTACTAGTTGGTCGGGAGAATCTTGTTTATACTCTTTATTATATCTGGTCCGGTAGAAATCCATGACATAAGTGTCATCTGCTATCTCTATATCAGATATATGTATCATGTCCTTGGTGGATATATCAACATCATCCGAGTGAACTCCTTTTCATTTCTTTTTGTCATTCTTCTCAGGAATGGTAGCCAGTGCAAGTTGATCAGCTTCTACTCTAGCTTTCAAAAGTATGGTCCATAGAAGCTTTCTATTTTCATCAATTGCCTCAAGGTTCCTGCCAAAATATCTAGTGCTCTACTCTTCATCAAAAAACATTTGGAATATTGTTTCATCAATTCTTCTACCTCAGTAATAGATAGAGTAGGCATTACCAAAATCAATAAGTGTTCCCTCATTTTTTTCTCTGTGTGTACGTAGGGCATATGTCCACCTTGCTGACACTTTCTCATATAATTACTTAGGGACATACCTAGAAAATTCAATAGGTACTCTCTTAAACTTAATCATCATTTGAATGATAGCTTCCTCTATTTTCTATTGATCCTTGGTGGTCATATATACATACCAATTCAACTTAGGGTGAGTTAGATTCCATGTCTCCTTTATATTATTAGCTAACTCATCTACCGACTAACTTTTATTTACTACAACCTTGAATTTCCCTTTATCATCTTATTCCTCAGAGTCGAAATCATCCTTAGATCTTATTAACCTTCTCCTCTTCTTAGGTTGCTCAGAGGTGACTTACGCAGCTCTCGTATTCTTCTGATATGTTTTGGTGGGAGCTGGCCTTGTTTTTTTTTCAATTCCTTTCTTCAAGGGCAGAGAAGCAACTATTGAGGATCTTGTCCTTGCTCTTATAGGTGATTCTGCTTGTTTCCTTTTCCCTATGGCCTTTACCAGTGCAGCTTGAATATCCTTATTTGACTCAGTATCCTCCTCATGTTCACAGTTTCCAATTAATAGTTGTTCCTCAGTTGCTTCTTCAGCCGGATTAACTACCGAATCTTCTTCTTCTTTTTCATCTCCAAATTGTTTCACTAGTGTGTCCATCATCCTTTTGGATTTTCTGTTTACCTTCAATCTAACTAGATCCTTTTTTTTTCTTAACTTAGCCTCTTCATAGGTTCCAAACCTAGTAGCTTTTGGATCTTTGGGCTCATCCAGTAGTGCCTTAATTGACCTAGAAGCTCGGTCAATATCTAGTTCATAGCCCATTGGGGGTAACCGAGCAGTCCTTGGTTCAACTTCCTTGATTAGAGTGGTGTTGGTATCCACTAAGAAATAGATATCTTCTTTATGTTTCTCTACCAATTGACTTGGTATCTTGCTTCTTTTATGCATTCTATCCTTGAATTTTTCAAAATACAAATCCATAACAGTGACAAAATTTTGACCTAGATTTTGAATAAATTCATTTATCTACATTATAACTGGTCGGTTGACATCCTAGTCAACATTATCGACCAATGAAAAGAAGTTTTGCAAGTAGAAAAATGTATAGACCAATAGAGAACCAAACTTACATGTGTTTGTTCTTGTTACCTGAATGGTTCTCATATTTTCATCCAACTACTTCAGTAATCTCAGTGAGGTCCAATTGAAGACCCTTCTGAACAATCTTGTAAGCAATGTCTATGGCTCCATAAGGTACATTGTTTGGCCTACTCGATTAAAATATATTATAACCAATAACATAGGCTCTAAACCTTGTCTCTGGATCAATGATTGTATTAACTCTCATTCCTCTTCCATCCCATTCAGCTCCAGTCAGCTTCTTGGTCTCAGCCCTCAGTGCATTCCTTATGACCTTTGCTTTATTAGTAGTAGGGTAATCGGTGATTGTATGTATGATGTCCTTGGATAATTTAACTGGTTCATCTAGCCATATTTTTCCTTCATGCACTCGACTTAGAACAACCCTAATCCATTCTATTTTAAATTCTCTCAAGAAATATAGGGCATTCATTAGTCCCTTCACCTCCAGGTGTTTGTGCTCATCCTTGAGCTTTCCGTTCACACTCAGTTCTTGGTAAGTGGATTGAAGCTCGAAATCTCTAATTTCATTGATTTTGCAATGGATGTATACATGTATGTCTTGCACCAACAAAACCTTGGGATGTATATTGGAAAATGTGCCCGCTTGATCAATCTATGATGCAATTTTAGGGTGCAACTTATATTTTGGTTCATCATAGGTAGAAGAGTTACTTAATGTGACCTTCTTGTCACTCTCAGACTTTGATTTCATAACCTTAGATGAAGACACCATTGTATCTCAAATTTAGGGCTTCATGAATATTCAGTAAAACAACTTGGTTGCTGAGGAACTTACTTGAAATAGTGATAAACTCGCTTGGAATCTCCTTAAATCTTTGTCAAATGCTCTAAAAATTCTTAGCTTAAATTTTCTCAAGTCACTCTAATTTTTCTCGTGATCATTGTGTGATGAAATGACTAACTTCATCGTATATTTATACCAAAAATCTCTTTTCCCACTCAACTTTCACATTAAATGATTTACCTACTACAACTTGGTAAACATAGTTACACTCGGTTAACATTTCAAAGACTTCAGCTCGGTTAACACTTAGATATTACTCAGTTAATACTACAACTTCGGTTGACCTTTCCAATATTCACCAACTAGCAAACATTTACTCAAACATGCTTTTATTGACTATACACATTTTAAGTTCTAAACATATAATACCATAATGCATCTCATTTCATGTTGATTTGGTGTTCATTCAATAGATATAAGGAATGGTTGTAAGATATAATTGATTAAAATTTGGTTCCATACATACCTCAATTGCTTAGGTGGAGGTGGTGATATCATCTAATCTAATGGATGAGGTGTCATCAACTGCAATGCTTGATCCAACATTGTCATTTGAATCTTTTCTCCACATTTGATTTCTTATCCTTATTATTTCTTCAATTGTATTTCCATTTGTATCAACATTTATCTTTGATGCTTGGTCTCTGCAATCTTTTCTCAAGTGACTAACCTTGTGACAGTGTAGACATGCCATACCAGTACTTGTCCAATTATGAGATCTTCCTCTGTAGTTATTTCTCATGCAGTTTTATGCTACATGTCCATATCTTCAACATGTTGTGCAATTAACCCAAGTGTTTTAATCCCAAGTATGTGCATTACCTTGCCTTCTCAGTTGATATGTTTTGTTTTTTTCTTTCGGTGTCCAAACTTGTTTCATTTTTGTCCTGCATTCCTGTGATATGTGTCCATGCATGTTGCAAGTGCGACAATGTTTTTAAATATAAGGTTTCTTAGGTTTCCTATTCAACTTTGATCTGCACTCGTGTGCCTGATGTCCATACTTATTACAGTTATAGCAATAACCATTAAATTTAGGAGTGGATTTAGGAATACCTTTTTCTTTTCTTTTGCAAACATTTGATGTGTGGCCTAGTTTTCCATAATGATAACATGATAGCTTCTTTGGTCTTGGATTTGTGTAGGCATTCTTCTATTCAACTTGTCTAGATGACTCTCCCTACTCGGTATAGCCTAAACCAGTAGTACTATCAAGTCTTCTCTGACTATTTAGAAATTCATCCATTATTTTAGTACTATCTTTAGATTTCTTTATCATCTCATTATGTTGCTATTGAATCTTTACCTCATTCTTCAATATTTCATTCTCTTCTCTCAGTTCACCGATGTCTTCCAATTTCCTTGTAAGCTCATTGTTTACTCGGTTGAATTCCTAACTCATGACAACTATCATATTAGAGATTTCAAAGTGATGCTCAGTGAGTCTCATTATCTCATATTCCTTCTCTTCCATCTTATCAGTCATTTTCCTCCTATCTTCAATAGCCAAATTTATTTCTTGTTCTGTTTGCCTTGCATTGTTCATGACATCAATCATTTTGACCATTTGTGTCTCTTGACCAATTTGCAGAGCTTTTACTTGGTTAGTAAAACTAGTACATTTGAGGCCAAATTCTAATGGCCATTTGTCAGATTTCCAATGCCTATTTGTTGGCATTTCGACACGTGTTCATTGCCATTTTTGCATTGGAAATGGTGACGGGAGTGACAATCATCGGTATTCTGACATCAGTACCTATCAGAATTGGGCACATAAATAACAATTTTACTATGTGACTGGTTTGTCAAAAAATCATTTTTACGATGTTTTTTCAGTCAGCATTCCAACAGATTGGCAGTACATTCCGACAGGACATTCTGTTAGAGGTATAGTAGTCTTGTCGCACATATCTATTAGAGTGGTGTCCTATTTGATGGTGACCGGTCAACATTCCAATGGTCTGTAATATACTATTGACAAACCAACCCGTTAGATGTATAGCGCGTATGTCAAAAATGCTTTACTAATTGTCGAAAAAGCAACGGATGAGCATATTAAAAAAAACAAAGCTCAGGAGACCATCATAGTTGGTCTTGTATTTGGTCCATATACCGACAAAACAATTTTCATTTTGTTAGCTCATCAAATGAGGGGATTTAAAAGAATTTAATAGAATATTTTCATGATAACATATATTATTAAGTTGACATTGCATGAATTTATCGAGTCCGCGCATTTGTAGACATCAAACACAGTGATAAAAAAGCATCTCCTCCCATGGACTACATTACTCAAGCCACCGGAGGGGATGCTTCTTTATGGCTGTGTTCGATGTCTACAAGTGTGTGAAGTAGATAAATTCATTTAGCATCAAACTAAAATAATGAACATTATACATGAAAATATCATCCATTAAATTCTTTCAAATCACCGCATTTAGTGAGCTAACAAAATGTAAAATGTTTTGTGAGTATATGGACCAAGGACGAGACCAACTATGATGGTCTCTTGAGCTCTGCTATCTTTAGTCCTAGCTACTGGGTAAGGGCTGGAAGACTTATACCTGTCGATTGTTGAGAATAATCACCACCTTGCCTTTATGTACATTGCACAGTATCCAATATAAGAGGAGGCAGAAAATATGAATGGATAAAATAAATGAAAGATATAATAAAATTATCTTGTTGTTTACCTTCTCATAATTGATCCTAGTCTCGCAAAAGTAATTTTATATTATCACTAGCACATTTTGTGCATGGATGAGAAACAATATCCAAAGTTTCTAGATTCTGAGAAGAGGTATGAGTGGAGGCCAAAAAAGGGATATTTGTGAAGGTTTTATAGACATAGTACTGAATCATCATCTCTACACTGGCACTCAATTTGGAAACCCTCTCTAGCAAATCTCCACATCTAGAAAATCTCCACAAAAATCCCTTTTGGCCTCCACTGCATATACGTCTTCTCAATATCTAAAAACTCTCCATCATTGATTCCTGTCATTTTTCACCATCTTCGTGGACTAAGACCTTAAATTATTGAGCTTCTCTTAGTTTTGAGAATAGTTTAACATTCTCTACTTAACAGGGCCAACCACGTGAAGGTGGAAGCTCATCTAGCCCCTCGTAGGAGCCTCTTATGACCCTTTATAAAATTTTAAGACCTCTAAGATGTGTATTCTTAGTGGTCGTAAAGGGTCATAAGGGGTCCTGGAACACAACAGCTGAGAAACATAAATGTAGACATCATGGTCACAAGTTTTTGGAGACAACATAATTGAGTGGTATACCCATACAATGCAAAGCAACCACTACTCCTATGGAACTGGAGGAGTAGTAGTTGCCTTGCATCATCTGGGTATACAACTCAATTATGTTGTATACCTAGGTGATAGAGAGAAACTCCTGCACCTCTGATTCCAAGTTGACTACATTTGTTGCTCATGAATACAAGGTCCTCCAACACAAATGTATTCAATTTGGAATTGGAGGTGCAGAAGTTTCTCTCCATCGCTTGGGTACACAACTTAATTACGTTGTCTCTAAAAAATTGTGACCATGATGCCTACAATTATGTTTCTCAGCTATTGTGAAATCTACATTTATGTTTCTTAGCTGTCGTGTTTATGTGCATGTTTTTATGTGTTTGGGAAGACATCTTTCTAGCCTGGGCCTGGATCCTTTGGCAATTAACTTCATAATAATGTAGATGGTAGATGAGCAATTAGCTTCCCAAGAAAAATCCCATAAATGAACTATGCATACCCCAATTATTGTGCCCTCTATGTGTACCCAAATGATATATTTTAAACAACAGGGGTAAGGCTTAAAGAAGTTAATTTTGCATCACTAGATAGATTTGTATATTTTATCCACAACAACCAAACTTCAAAGGATCCAAGCCCAGGCTAAAAAGATGTCTTCCCATTCTATTTAAGCCATATTCCTTGATCTTGTCAAACTTCCTTGGTACGGTAGGCGTGCTCTTTACAGTACTCTTCTTCAACTTGTGTTCAACGATAAGCATCTTCTTCTTCTTCCTAATTGCAGCTAGAGCTTCCTTTTCATTAGGATTCAACTCCACTTCCCCCATCTCATCATCCTCATCACCCTTAGTTGCCATCCTAAGCCCTTCTTCCCCCTCTAGTTCTTCAAGCGTCTGCAAGATATTTGGATCAACATTGTGTCCATCCATGATCTCAGGAATATCATCTTCTTTCCACTCTTCATTTGCCAAAATATACCACAATCTTAAGACTCACGACTCTTCAAATTCTCTTGTTTCCTTCAAACCTCCAAACATGTGTACTGTGAGATTTCCTCCAATAAATGGACTTGTGATATTTTCACAATAGGACATCTATTGGAAGGAAAGCTCACAGTACTGCTTAGGCCAATTTGAATGTTCATCACCCGTGCATATAAGAGTTGATCATAGAAGGTATATGCACAGGTGAAAAACATGCATATTTGACCAAGCAATACTAGGAGCTAGACCCAACAACAAATAGATTTGTGGTGATTTTCACAATAGTACATATGTTGTTGGGTAAGCTCCTAGTAGCGCTTAGGAAAATATGCATGTTCATCACCTGTGCATATGAAGTGGCTCTAATGGTAGATACAATCACAAAATTATGCATACTCCTTATTTTGTTCTGGGTTGATATTGTCAGACATGGTCTTTTTTGAATGGAATGACTCGTTACTTGTACATTGACTAGAATGTTGGTGGAAGAAGGATGATTTTTTTGCAACTTGCAGATACACAAACATTGAACAACCATTTTTGTAACTCTAATTTTCTCAACACAAAGGGACATTTATCATAGCCATAAAAATATGATTGTTTTAAAATGGAATACACCAAGGAGTACCATCAGAAATATTGACCATTTACAATCATGAATAGTTAACCTAAATCAAATAGCTCATTTTTTTATTAGCATGTGTAGTCCCTGTGTATATGAAAAATGAATGAAATATATATCAAGCTAAAATAAAATAGTGAACAAAAATTCAAATTCAAGGCCTAATTTATCAAGAGCAACAAACATTAGGACGAAAAGAAAATCATTAAGACTATAGAAAAATCATTAAGACTAGAAAATCAAGTTCTAGAAAAATCATTACGACTATAGAAAATCAAGTTCTAGAAATGGATGGTTCTGGTGCTTTGCCATGACAACAATTGAGCATTCATCATTTGGTACTTCTTGGCGTATTCCATTTAAGTTTTTCAGCTATCATGTTTATGTGCATGTTCTTTATGTGTTTGGCTTCTCTCCCTCACAAGGGATACGCCGATAGGTAATTGATTTGAAAGCATAATGATTTGATAGTCTTTTTTCAGGATAGGCGCAATCATCCTGCCAACCTTAATTAGCAACATTTTTGATATATTTCAAGTACTTATAAAATCATTAAGACTAGAAAATCAAGTTCTAGAAATGGACGGTTCTGGTGCTTTGCCATTACAGCAATTGAGCATTCATCATTTGGTACTTCTTGGCGTATTCCATTTAATTTTTTCAGCTGTCATGTTTATGTGCATGTTCTTTATGTGTTTGGATTCTCTCCCTCACAAGGGATACATCGATAGGTAATTGATTTGAAAGCATAATGATTTGATAGTCTTTTTTCAGGATAAGCGTAATCATCCCGCCAACCTTAATTAGCAACATTTGTGATATATGTCAAGTACTTATAATCAGTATGCCCAACAAACAAAGACTTAGTAGTAAAAGAATAAGGTTGTACATCTACATCCATCTAAGTGCAACAACCTTCAAAGATTTGCAACGGTAAAGAGAATCCCCATATTTTATCAGCCTAACATAGTCTTTGGCCACTTTGGCAATGAGGACCTCAAAATAGAGAAAAGAAACTTAGTAAAACTAGTCTATGCAGCTGTTTGTGAGGGTATAGTCATGATAAGTGCCTCTCAAAGCTCTCCAAACATGTAAGATTATCTTTAAATACTTTATTGATCTCTTCTAAACATTAACCAAATCAAAACTACATTTAAATCCACACACAATAACCCAAAATGAAGGGTTTTTTATCCTTTAATGAATCTCAGTCATTGGTAGTGCATGGACAGTCAAACCACTAGTCTCCAAAGCATTCAATAAGTGAATATGAATGTTTGAAAACTACTCCCAACAATTCTTAAACATACTTTATTGTTTAAGAATTGTTGGGACTGGTCCTTTGGCGTGTATTAAACAAAATATAATTTTCAGCATATTATTATCATTCTATTTCTTTGTTGTAAACATGACATTGGTTCAGTTTTAATCTACTGGTGTCATACACTAGTCCATGCTTTATCTCCATTATTTGATGTTATTCACTATTTTGAAATGTTGACTAAGGTTATCAAATGGAAAAAATAGAAAAAAAAAATTTAACACGAAAAGAAATTTACAAAACCAAACCAATGGCATGTTTACAACAAAGAAATAGAATGATAATAATATGCTGAACTAATGGCATGTTTACAACAAAGAAATAGAATGATAATAATATGCTAAAAATTCTATTCTATTTAATACACGCCAAAGGACTAGTTGTATGAAATTGTCAATCACATAGCATTTCACTATTGTATGAGTGGATTGTGCAAGAACAGTTAACATTAAAAAAGGAGAAAACTCTTCAACACATCTTGGAAACCATTGAATTCAATAATAAATGAAACCTAACACCAGCACTATTCCTTCCATTCACTTCTACCAAGAATAAAGCATTTAATCCATTCAACATTACATATAATCATTAGACAGTTACATTTGCTGACTGTGTAGAGGAACAATCATGACCAAAATGATCAAAAGGACTTTCACCCTTGCACAAGCTATTCCAAACTTCAAGTAAAATGAGAAACATGCTATATCAAATCATTCATATTCATAGTAACCATTCAAAGGATAATGATTTGATAGTCTTTTTTCAGGATAGGTGTAATCATCCCGCCAACCTTAATTAGCAACATTTGTGATATATGTCAAGTACTTATAATCATTATGCCCAAAAAATGGAGACTTAGTAGTAAAAGCATGTCCTTTGGTTTACTAGTTTACTTATAATCAGTTTGTCCTTTGGTTTACTTGTTTAATCTAGTTTAAGAATGGTTTGTTTCATGTTTGAATGTCCCATTGAATGAAGCTTGGCTATATTAAGTAAAATATTAAGACTCATGACTCTTCAAAGTCTCTTGTTTCCTTCAGACCTCCAAACATGTGTACTATGAGATTTCCTCCAACAAATGGACTTGTGATGATTTTCACAATAGTACATGTGTTGGAGGACTACTCAAAGTACTGCTTAGGAAAATCTGAATGTTCATCACCTGTGCATATAAGAATTGATCATAAAAGGTATATGCATAGGTGAAAAACATGCATATTTGACCAAGCAATACTAGGAGCTAGATCCAGCAGCAAATAGATTTGTGGTGATTTTCACAATAGTACATGTGTTGCTGGGTAAGCTCCCAATAGCACTTAGGCAAATATGCACGTTCATCACCTGTGCATATGAAGTGGATCTAATGGAAGATACAATCACTAAATTCTGTATACTCCTTATTTTGTTCTGGGTTGATATTGTTAGACATGGTCTTTCTTGAATGGAATGACTCATTACTTGTATATTGACTAGAATGTTGGTGGAAGAAGGATGATTTGTTTGAAACCATTTTTTCAACTCTAATTTTCTCAACACAAAGGGACATTTATCATAGCCATAGAAACATGATTATTTTAAAATGGAATACACCAAGGAGTACCATCATAAATATTGACTATTTACAATCATGAATAGTTAACCTTAATCAAATAGCTCATTTTTTTTATCAGCATGTGTAGTCTCTGTGTATATGAAAAATGAATGAAATATCAAGCTAAAAGAAAATAGTGATAAAAAATTCAAATTCAAGGCCTAATTTATCAAGAGCAATAAACATTAGGACGAAAGAAAAATCATTAAGACTATAGAAAAATCATTAAGACTAGAAAATCAAGTTCTAAGAAAATCATTACGACTATATAAAAATCATTTAGACTAGAAAATCAAGTTCTAGAAATGGACGGTTATGATGCTTTGCCATTACAACAATTGAGCATTCATCATTTGGTACTTCTTGGTGTATTCCATTTAAGTTTTTTAGCTGTCGTGTTTATGTGCATGTTCTTTATGTGTTTGGCTTCTCTCCCTCGAAAGGGATATGTCGATAGGTAATTGATTTGAAAGCATAATGATTTGATAGTCTTTTTTTAGGATAGGCGTAATCATCCCGCCAACCTTAATTAGCAACATTTGTGATATATGTCAAGTACTTATAATTAGTATGCCCAAGAAATAGAGACTTAGTAGTAAAATCATAAGGGTGCACATCCACATCCGCCCTAGTAAGTATTAGAGCCTTTCAAATTTGTAAAGAACACAAAATTTGCAAATCAAATTGATATTTCATTAAAACCTATGTTCTTGATCAAGTTCTTAAAGATTAAAACATGAAATCATCAAGTTCTTCACCTATGTTCTTCATGGTTAGGGAAGTTGTGATGGAGTTATATGTAACCTTTGGAAGTCATTGTACGACAGACTTAAGCCTGGAGTTTACGACAGGAACAAAGATTCAATAAAAATAGAAGTTTAAATATGGAAGTCCATTGTGTTATGCATTGTTGAAAGGCTTCTTTACTTATTGTTTTGGTTTCTAAATTCAAGGATGGAATAGTAAGAAATCTCCAAGCATTCATTTCATCATTGAATGTATTGTGAGCACTTTAAAATTTTGTTCCTTACATTTTGACTGGTAAAACCAGTGACTATTCCAAGCGATGTTTTTAATCCTTTGAAGTTTCTCATGATCCTAATGTAAGTTGATTGGATTAAGCAATTTGGGGATCCAATAGGACTATAGGGGAGTTCAATAAATGTTTTGGAAGACTTAGAGGAACTATTAGAATGACTGTTCCTTCATCTACAACGAGTTAGACTGAATTTGGTAAGTTTTTCCTTTGTTTTGAAGAGTATTTTGTAATCTATTTTGTAAAAAAATTTAACACAATTTTTTTTTTACAAAACTAAACCAATGGCATGTTTAAAACAAAGAAATAGAACGATAATAATATGCTAAAAATTCTATTCTATTTAATACATGCCAAATGACCAGTTGTATGAAATTGTCAATCACATGGCATTTCACTATTATATGAGTGGATTGTGCAGGAACAATTAACATTAAACAAGGAGCAAACTCCTCAACACATCTTGGAAACCATTGAATTCAATAATAAATGAAACCTAACACCAACACTATTCCTTCCATTCACTTCTACCAAGAATAAAGCATTTAATCCATTCAACATTACATATAATCATTAGATAGTTACATTTGCTGACTGTGTAGAGGAACAGTCACGACCAAAATGATCAAAAGTACTTTCACCCTTGCACAAGCTATTCCAAACTTCAAGTAAAATGTGAAATATGCTATATCAAATCATTCATATTTATAGTAACCATTCAAAGGATTATTTTTTCAATGACCCCTTTGACTGTACCCCTGTGGTAGAGAAAGGAAACCTCAAAATAGAGAAAGGAAACTTAGTAAAACCAGTCTATGTTGTTGTTTGTGAGGGTACAGTCATGATAAGTGCATCTCAAACCTCTCCAAACATGTAAGAATGTCTTTAAATACTTTATTGATCTCTTCTAAACATTAACGCATGGACAGTCAAACCAGTAGTCTCCAAAGCATTCAATAAGTGAATGTGAATGTTTGAAAACTTTCCTCTCAACTTCCCCAACCACTCCTAATCGGTTAGAGGGATTAGTTGAGTGTTTAGACACTAAAACTTCTTAAACATACTTTATCTGATATGATGAATTGTAATATCAACAAACGTGAATCCAAACATTTCAAAACAATGAATTGATATCCTTGAGCACAAGAACCAATAACATCAAATAATGGAGATAAAGCACGAGCTAGCGCACGACACTAGTAGAATGCAGTCATTTTAGTGAGCATTCATGATCAAATAAAATGTAATGCATTTGAAATTTACAGTTGAATATGATGTCAGAGGCTCAAAAGAAATTTCCCGTCCAAGATACCAATCAAAGATGAAGAAATCACATACCTTCTCTCACACTCAGCTTGCACGAAGGAAGATTTGATAGCCAAATCTTCCTTGTACCACATGAAGAACATGCCATTGGTTTAGTTTAGCATGTTATTATCATATCAGATAAAGTATGTTTAAGAATTGCTGGTAAGGATAGGAATAGTGGAGATTCTAGAAATATCCCTCTAACCGATTAGGAGTGGTTGGGGAAGTTGAAAGGAAAATTTTAAAACATTTATATTCACTTATTGAATGCTTTAGAGACTACTGGTTTGACTGTCCATGCATTACCAGTGACTGAGATTCATTAAAGGATTTCTATGAGTTATCATTGTATTGTATATTTCCAATATGTTTGGATGCAGGGAAGACCAAAAGAGTGAAGGATCACTCACTGATTGCATGATAACCTAGTTTTGAAGGGTCACTGGTTGAGGGGACAGTCAAGGTCCGGATGTTGATAATGTTCATTGAGGGAAGGGGGATTGTAAAAGACTTGTTATCATTGTATTGTGTATTTCCAATATGTTTGGATGCAGGGCAGAAAAAGAGAATGAAGGATCACTTACTGATTGCATGATAACCCAGTTTTGAAGGGTCAATGTTTGAGGGGACAGTCAAGGTTTGGATGTTGATAGTGTTTCTTGAGAGGAGGGGGATTGTGAAAGACTTGTTATCATTGTATTGTGTATTTCCAATATGTTTGGATGCAGGGTAGACCAGGAGAATGAATGACCACTCACTGATTGCATGATAACCCAATTTTGAAGGGTCACTGGTTGAGGGAAAAGTCAAGGTCTGGATGTTGATAGTGTTCCTTGAGGGAAGGGGGATGGTGAAAGAATTGTTATCATTGTATTGTGTATGTACAATATGTTTGGATGCAAGGCATACCAAGAGAATGAAGGATCACTCACTGATTGCATGATAACCTAGTTTTGAAGGGTCACTGGTTGAGGGGATAGTCAAGGTCTAGATGTTGATAGTGTTCCTTGAGGGAAGGGGGATTTTGAAAGGATTTTTATCATTGTACTGTGTATTTCCAATATGTTTGGATGTAGGGAAGACCAGGAGAATGAAGGATCACTCATTGATTGCATGATAACCCAGTTTTGAAGGGTCACTAGTTGAGGGTACAATCAAGGTCCAGATGACTAGGCCATTCAAGGACCCTATTTCTTTGTATTAATTTCTATTCAAATTGGATGCATGGATTTTTTATGAATTATCAGCTGCTATGTATCTTGCAATTGCATCCATAAATATGCATATACTTCTCTAGGGTTGTAAGCCACTTAGGGATCAAAATAGAGAAACTAACTCAAAATCGTGCTTTGTCCTATTTCCTTTTAACAAAGTCTCAAATATCAATGATATAACAATACATTTGATGCCCTAAGCTATCAATACAAATGGCACCTAGCTAGAAGCTCACAGGCTATCCATTTGATAACTACAGACAACATTTCAAAAAAATGGATATCCTTGAGCACAAACACCAATAACATCAAATAATGGAGTTAAAGTACTAAATCAAAATCATTCTTTATCCTATTTCCTTTTAACAAAGTCTCAACTATCAATGATACAATAAATTTGATACCCTAAGCTATCAATACAAATGGTGCCTAGCTAGAAGCTCATGGGCTGTCCATTTGATAACCATAGTCAACATTTCAAAAAAATGGATATCCTTGAGCACAAGCACCAATAACATCAAATAATGGAGTTAAAGCATGGGCTAGGGCATGACACTAGTAACATCAAATAATAGAGATAAAGCATTAGCTAGGGCATGACACCAGTAGAATGTGGTCATTTCAAAGAGCATTCATGATCAAATAAAATGCAATGCATATGAAATTTGTGGTCGAATATGATGCCAGAGGCTCGAAAGATGAAGAAATCACATACCTTCTCTCGCGCCCAGCTCATTTTCTCCCACTCCTTTTCTATGCCAATCGAAATAAAAATGATTTGGGGCTTCAATTTTTTTTCTATGTATACTTGAAACTATCAAAATTTTAATGGTCAATTTAAAACCCATCGGAATACCGACATCAACGGGGCCTATTTTTTAAAAAATAACAAATTCATTAAAAATAATTTACCCGTTGGAAGTGTCTGTCAAAATTTGGCCCCAAATGCAGTTGTGTAAGATGTAGATTCTTTTCAGATAGATTTGATATGGTTCCTTTAGATGCATCAGATATGCTACCAGATCCAGATCCAGATGCCTCAAATGGATCATCTATCTCTTCTTCATGATAATCAATCTCATTATTCCGAAGTGCCATATCCTTCCTTTTTCTCAGTAACTTTATCAATTCTTCTTTGGCTTCTTTGAATTGTTCAATGTAGATCTGCATCTGTATTCTTTGATTCTCAATTATCTTATCAAGCTTATACCTTTCCATCCTTAGATCTTTTCTCTTCAGTGATTAAACTTTCCAAAACAAGAGAGCTAGTTCTAATACCAATTGTTGGGATTATAGAAATATATTGTATGCAATGAAAATATGGAGCTATTTTCTGCAAATGAAAAATACCAAAACACCAAACAAAATCACATTAGATTTTAGTCATTTCAAATGCAACAAAATAATTAATCTTCACTACAACCTTTGATGAGCTAAAAAAAAGGCACCCAAAGCCTTGTTTGATTTTCTCTTTGAGATTATTGTGGGTATGCTCTCCCAACACAAATGAAATGCAAAACTATAAGATGCAAGCTATATGATGGTGACAGGATTGAGAACAAGTATGAGGAACTTTCCCCAAGCTTCACAAATGATAAACATTAAGATTGAAGCAAATTCGATTCAAGATAATGATAATGATAATACAAAAAGATTAAGATCTTATATGAATAAAATAAGATTAAGAAGCTAAGCTAAAGATGCAACAAGATCAAGATTAGAAACAAGATTAGAATGTTAAGAAATAACTAGAACTAGAATTATTAATAATGCTAGAAGATGCAAGAGCTAAGAGATTAAAAATAAAAAGAACCTAGACCTAAAATGAGGAGTGAGGCCTCTTTTTATAGAAAATGAAAAGAATTGGATGATGGAGATTAAGAGGAAAAAGAAAGAGCGGCTAGGATTAAAAGTTTGGTAGGGTTTGGAAAAGATGAAGATTCAAAATGAAATGAGTGGATAGGATTAAGAGGCAAAAGAAATGAGTGGATAGGATTAAGAGGCAAAAATATGTTAGGTAGGGTTTGAAAAAGGTGAAGTTGCAAGAGCCAAACTTCATTTGAGAGGGAAAAAGGGAATTTAAAAATGATTGGTGGAGAAAGAGATGGGGAGGTGGCCACCTTGGAAAAGGTGATTGTGCACATGATTAGAGGTAATCCAACTTTTAATCAAGATTAGAGAAATATTAGAAAAATGTAAGAATAGGAAAAAGGGGAAAATGAATTAAATTAAAATAAATTTAATTTAATGATGGTTTAGAAGAATTTTAGGCTAGTGGGGGAATAAAATAAATAAAATTAATTTTATAAAGGGAAATGGAGGGATAATATATTAAATTGAATTTAATATATTATAGTATTTAAATAAAATTTAAATACAAAGGGAAAATAAATTTATTTAATTAAATAAATAGAGGACTATAACAATATATTTAATTAATAAAATTAACCATAATGTTAAGGGAAAATATTAATAAAAATTAATATTAGAATACGAATGGATAATTTTAGGTGTCTACATTTTGCCCTCTTTGATGCAGTTTCAAAATTGACATTGCATCAAAGAAGAAGAAAATGAGATGCCCCAGGAGCCTAAGCAATGATGGGAAGAGAATGAGGATGGTGCCCCCTCAAGAAAATTGAGCAAAAAATTAATTTTGGCAATTTTCTCGAAATGGAAGGGTGATGACAGCGGAAGTGAATAAAAGGCCTCCAATTCACAATGAACCTAAATGCAAAGTATCATTGTGTCAACATGGGAGAGCATATCCTATTTTGATATTGTTCTTGATGTTATGCACCAAGGTATGAGGAACCAAGATGACCATGTGCCAAGTACATGATAAAAAGGTCAAATACAACCATATGCCTTATGACGCCATGATATGAAAGATCATGATGCACTTGTGATAATAGGATGCAAAGACCATGATAGATGTAAAAAATACTAATACATACAAGAAACAAGAAAAGATGCACAAAAAGCCAAAAGAAAACAAACATATTTCCCCTAGTCAAGCTGAAAACCTATTGATTGATTGATTGAGTGATTGGGAGGGAAGGGCCTCAAGGATTGGAAAGGATACATCCCATGATGATGATTGGATTTGAAATTGATCAATTGATTATTAGCTGATTTGGTTTAAGATGATGGCTTGATTAAAGATTAACGTGCTAGATTCCAAGATTGGAGTGCATGGATTAGTATTGATTGCACTTGATTGTATTGACTTGGGATCCTTTTGGATTATAATGATTTTTTAATTTTTTGGATTTTTTTTCAGGATGATATATCAATTTTTTAAAATTTTCTTAGGATCATTTTATATTGTTTTGGATTTTTTAATTTTTTAAATTTATTTGGATGAGAAGATTGGATAGATTGGAATTGGAAGAGAAGATGATTGGATAAGATGAGATTGAAAAACATGGAAGGGGAACAAATAGATTGGATGAGAAGATAAATAGATTTGATAGAAAAGATAGTTTGAATAAGATGAAAGGATGATTGAGGAAAAAAAAAGTAGATTGGGACCAATGACAAGGGATAACCAAGGAATGATAAAGGATGGACGGATGGAGAGAATTTTGGTTAGAAAATGAATGGATGGAAGGGATGGATTGGATAGGAGATAGATGGAATGAATGGATAGGTAAGGGTAGGATATGGAAGACTATATGATGAAGGATATAGAGATGGAGATCCAAGAACTAAGTGGAAAAGGAGTTAAAGGCCCCACACTAGAAGGAAGAGAATGAAGGATGGAAAGATGGAGGATAAAAATGTATAGGATGGAAGGATGGTGTGTAAGGGACACATGAAGGAGATGAAGGCTTGGACATTGTCCAAATCATGCAAGAATATTTCCTTTTTATTTTAGTACCTCTATTTTTTTATGAGGGGAAAAGCTATGAAAGTGAAAGGTGGATGGATAAGGGATATGTGATGGCAGGTATAAAGAGGATATGGGATAATGATATGGGGGATATATATGGGATTGGATAATAGATAATGTATGGAGGAAATGTATAGGATAATCAAGATCAAGGACATGGGAAGGAATATGGACTCAAAGAGTATTATGAATAATGGATTAAGAAAATGAATATAATGAGGACTATGAGATGGAGGATAGGGATGCCAAGATCAAATATGTGAAAATGGATGAAAATTATGAGGGAAAAATGGATGGATAAGGAGTAAGGGTTATAGAAGGTACATATGGATAGAGGGTATGTATAGGATAGTCAAGATCAAAGATGGGAAAAGAAATGATAACAAACTTAGATAGGAAAATGGATGGTGGATAGGGAATGCGAAAGATATTTATGGTAGCATAGTATGGATGGAGCTTGCACCCAAATATAGAGTGCTAGGGGAGGTAGATAAATGAATGGAAAATATATGATATGTATGTGAAGTAGATGATAGGGAAGATATGATAGATGGATAGCGAGAAGGAATGGCCAAGGCCACTAAAAGGTAAGCTCACAAATGCTACATGATGCATGTTTGTTAGGTTTTCATCATGGTACTTACCCAAGGTGTCTAATTACCAAGTTTTCACCATTGGATGAACTGTTTTTCTTTTTTCTTTCTTTTTTTTTGACTTTTTTTTTTGAAAAACTTTTTTTTTGGAGGAATTTAAGCCCGATTCTCTTTGGATAATGTTCCTTCAGAAAGATATGCTATGATTAGCCAAGGACGCAAAAAGGTAAGCTCAAAAATTCTGATAATGGTGATGGTAGGGGAAAGATATGAAGGTTAAGGTAGATGATGGATAAGGATTTATGTGTAAGATGAGGTAAGAGGAATGGAAGGATAAGGAGTAGATATAGGAGTTGGATATTGGATAGGGTATTGAAAGGTTTGTGTGGGAGTAGGTGGAAATGATGGTAATATCAACATAGACATACACCTTGTAGGGTAGTGGACATGTGGAGGGAGAAGAAATTGGCTAGTGTAAGGTTTTCATGTAGGAAGTGATGTGGATTTTGGGATACGAGTACCCAACATAGATGGAGGAGAGAATGGAAGATATTTGGAAGAATACATAGTGGAAGGCTTTGGAAGCTTAAATGTCAACTTTGATTTTTCTTTTTTTATTCCAGTCTTTTAAGAGAGACTTGGGAATCCACATAGCTTTTTCTTTTTCTTTATGTTTATGTGCTTTTGACCACAATTCTTCCATGATGGATTTTGGAACCCATATTTTCTTTGATTTTTATTTTTTTTCTTGGAGGACCCTTGTGGTCTCTTGATTATTTCCATTTTCTTTGTAGTGACATGTCAATTAGATAGGACATGGTGATCTACATATGTAAGTGGATTCTTTTATTTCTAATTTTTATGTTGTGCATCCAAATTGCTTCCAAAAGACCTCAGAATTGTGGATGAATGAGGCTCATATAACGAGTTTTGATGGATGGATGGATAGAAATCTCTCAAGGATGCATGTCTTTGTTAATCTTGAGGTATGGTGGAAGAAATAAATGATGAGCTAGGAGAGAGAAGTATAGTGAATGGAGGAACATAAGGACCTAAAATGGATGAAAGGGATGAAGGGTTTAGCGTTGGGATATAAGGCCCAAAATGGACAGACATGATGAAGGATTTCCTCTAGGCATATAGGGGCCCAAGATGGATTTGGAAGATAACAAAGGAATATTTTTATGCTTGAATGGAGGTATATAAGGTGTAGGAGGGATATGAGCATTAGCAGAGTCAAAAATATCACCAAGGCCATCAAGTGTAGGGTTTCCTTGGTCCTCGAGAGGTTCCTTAATAGGAATAATAAGAGCTTGAGGAGGAATAGGATCTTGTGATGGAGGATCAAGAAGGAGAGTGGGATATTGTGGAGGATTAGGATCATGAGGGTAATTAGGGGGAATAATGGGATCTTAAGAGGTATTGGAATCATGACATGGAGATGAAGGGGTACTTTGATCTTGACTTTGGGGAGGATTATGTGGTCCAGTGGAAGGGATGATAGGATCTTGAGATGGAAGGCTATCATGGAATAGAGTGGAGGGAATGCCTTGATCTTGATTAGAAATGGAATCATGAGGTGGATCGAGAGAGATAGGTGGATTTTGTAAAATAATTGGATCAAGGAGTGGAGGAATGCTTGGATCTAGAGGATGAGAGGAATCTTTGTTAGCATGATTTGGGACAATGTCTTGACATGTGTGGACTTGTGAGGGTGATGTGATGGAGAGGTTGGGATCTTCAACTTCAATCTCTCCTTTTTCAATGAGGTCTTGGACAAAGTTTTTAAACTTTAAGCACTTCTTTATATCATGACCCTTGATGCGATGATAATTACAATATATATTTTCCTTATACCAAGTGAGTTTGGGTTGACTCTCATCAAAGAGAATAGTGTTTGGAAAAAACATCATGTTTTGGTCAACAAGTAAGTGGAATATGACATCAAGAGGGTCCGCAAGGGGAGTGTGTTGTCTAGCTTTGGGTGATTGTGAAGCTTTGGAGGATATGAATGATGTGAGTTGTGGAGGATTAGGATTGTGTGGAGGTTGAGGGTTATATGGAGGATTGGGGTTTGATGGTGGATGAAGATTATGGATTTGGAGAAAGGGGGGAGGACACATGTCTTCAAATGAAAACTTTTTTTTTTTACCCCCATTTTGTAAGTTATGGACAATCTTTTTAAGCTCTTTAATTTCTTGGGCAAGGTTATGCATGTGAGAGGCATCATGTCGATGATGGAGGGAATAATGTGTGGATGGAGGATAATGAGGTGGATTTCCCTCATCAAAGATATAAGAAGGATAAGGAATGTGATATGGATTTGGATTGGATATGACTTGAGGATTGATTTGGTAGGTGGGTTGGATTGGAGGTATAGTTTGGAGATTAGGATTTGGCACTTTAAAGTCCTAAACCATTTTGTGAAACCAATCCATGTTCATGATGGGTGAATTAGATATTTTGGATTGGATTAGAGGAAGATGATGTAGAGGAATATTTTAATTAAGAGGGAAATATTTGATGATGGATGAAATATGAACTTAAGACTAAGAGCAAGTTTGAATTTTGATTTAAAAGGGCAGGGCCTCAAGGATTTTGATATGATTGGATGATGGATTTGATTGATTTGATTTGGTTTTGATTTTGGATTTGATTGGGCGGGGCCTCAAATTTTGATTTGATTTGATTTGATTTGATTTGAATGATGGTTAAAGTCCAAAGATTATGATGGTGCTCCTAAGCCAAAAGTAGAAGATTAGAAGATGGCATGGATAAAGATTTGGATTATGAATGGATGAAGTGGAAGGATAGAGTAGGGATGTTTGAAGACAAGTGAAATGGATGATGTGATTGATTTGGATGATAGGGGATATGGATTCAGTTATAACATAGAAAGCAATAATGCAATGTGCATGTCTAAAATATTTCCACGGGTCTAGTACAATTGAAGACACTTCAAACACATTCTACCTAAGGTCAAAAGGGAGGTGTTCCAACCTTTTCCCACAACTTGATGCTATTAGCCCCACAAGTAAGTGGTTGAATGGCCTTTCCTAGGACTATTCAAGTTATGGATCAATTGGAAAAGAACAATTCTCATGGCGCATGTCTTTCCATATTTCCATATTCAAGCTTTAGCATCCAAGGGAACACATATGTTGAGTATCTTGGGGTGATTCGGTTAAGTCCACTTGGATAAATCCTTACACAAAGGAAGTCACATGGCTAGAATGATTTCCCTCTAAGTCCTTAGGTGTATAGTAAGGTCAAACATTCATGACTATCCCTTGTAGTTCCACAAGTAGAATTAAGGCCTATAGCCCTACAAGCATCCAAAAGTATAGTCTCGCAAGCAAGATTCAGACCTCTCAAACCTATACTAGATGAACATATTCCCCTTGTAGTAAACAATATTGAGATCATTGATGGCCCTACAAGTGCCCAATCAAATGTAGTCTTGCTTAGCAAGATTGAGGCAACTAGGCCCTACACATGACCAAGCATTAGGAATAGAAAATAACCAAGTCTCCCCTCTCTTTGGATTGAAGGAAGATTTTGATTATAGTGGGATAGAGTAGCTAGGTTCGCTTGTTCCCCACTTGGGTCATTCCCAAAAGATTTCTCTCTTGATAGGCCCTCTAAAGTTAAATGCAAGAAAGTAAAATGGATAGCTAATGGACATCAAGATTTATGACTTTCCATAAGGAAAAGAGCATACTCTCCTACTTCATAGTTTCTCCCAAACACATCAAGCACATGTTCATTTACCCAAGATTCTTTTCTAATGACCAAATTAAGTAGGTCTATATTTCTGATTTCCCCTTAAAGAGGAATGAGCATACTCTCCCACTACCCAATGAAATCACAAGAAATGAACCTTCATATTTAAACTAGGTGCCTATAAAAATCAACTTAAAGTAGACATAATATTTTCTTGAACCTCCAAGGTAACCTACAAAACCAATGAATTAGTAGTCTCAAATATTTTCAAGATCTTCAAACAACGTCCTACAAAATAATTTGATTAGTAGTTTCAATATGTCTTAATATTGGTCAACCATTCTACAAAACCACTATTAGAAGATTGAAAATATCAGAAATTTTTAAGAAAACTCAACCATACATTGAACAATGTGCAAATAAAGTGCAAATTCATCACAAAATTTTAATTTTTTTGCATTTGACCTAGTCAACAAGATCTGATTTTGGCCACAAAAATAGAAATGAAAAAAAGAGACCCCTATTAAAAAATAGAGAGATTTCCAAAAATGTAATTTTTTTAGAAAAAAATCCTTAATTTGTGCCCTAGAGACCTGATTTATTAAAACATACCAGTTTTCAAAGATTGAATTTTTGAGCCATATTAGTGCATAAAAATGAAAAACACAAAGAACATTCCATGTGTATAATTCTCAAACCTTTCTAAAAATGTAATTTTTTTTGAAAAATATGGTGATTTGCACCATAAATTAATTTTCATTAAAAATCATAAAAAAATATATAACTCTCGAAAAACTGATTAAAAAAATTTAAATTTTAGACTGAGACATACTATGATGTTCCACCACCCGAAAATACAATTTCAGACAAAAAATCCCAACCGTTTGAAAGATATGATTAAATCTTTCAAAAACCCTAGGGTTTTGTCTTTAACTCAACCTACGCATAGAAAAATCTTCAAAAGTGTAGATCCAATAGGGATGTGGGTCACACGAGTGTGCCAAAATGTATGCAATGAAAATATGGACCTATTTGATGTAAATACAAAACACCAAAATATGAAACAATCACATTAGATGTTAGTAATTTCAAATGCAAAAAAATAAGTAATCTTCACTACAACCTCTGACGAGCTAAAACAAGGGCACCCAAAGCTTTGTTTGATTTTCTCTTTGAGATTATTGTGGGTATGCTCTCGCAACATAAATGAAATGTAATACTAATGCAAAACTATGAGATGCAAGCTAGATGATTGTGAAGGGATTGGGAACAAGTATGAGGAACTTGCCCCAAGCTTCATAAATGATAAAGATTAAATGATGCAAGATTGATTCATGACTATGATAATGATAATAAGATTAAGATCTATGATAATGCAACAAGATTAAGATCTAAGAACAAGATTAGATTACAATGAAGAAAAGAACTAGAATGATTAAGAATGCTAGAAGATACAAGAGCTAAGAGATTAAAAAGAAAAAGAACCTAGACCTAAAATGAGGAGTGAGGCCTCCTTTTATAGAAAATGAAAAGAATTGGATGGTGGAGATTAAGAGGCAAAAGAATGAGGGACTAGTATTAAAGGTTAGGTAGGGTTTGAAAAAGATGAAGAGGTAAAATGAAATGAGTCAATAGGATTAAGAGGCAAAAGAAATGAGTGGATAAGATTAAGAGGCAAAAAGATGTTAGGTAGGGTTTGAAAAAGGTGAAGTTGCAAAAGTTAAACTTCATTTGAGAGGAAAAAAGAGAATTTAAAAATGATTGGTGGAGAAAAGAGATGGGGAGGTGGCCACCTTGGAAAAGGTGATTGTGCACATGATTAGAGGTAATCCACCTTTTAATCAAGATTAGAGAAATATTAGAAAAATGTAAGAATAAGAAAAAGGGGGAAATGATTTAAATTAAAATAAATTTAATTTAATGATGGTTTAGAAGAATTTTAGGCTAGTGGGGGAATAAAATAAATAAAATTTATTTTATAAAGGGAAATGGAGGGATAATATATTAAATTGAATTTAATATATTATAGTATTTAAATAAAATTTAAATACAAAGGGAAAACAAATTTATTTAATTAAAGTAAATTTAATTAAATAAATAGAGAAATATAATATTATATTTAATTAATAAAATTAACCATAATGTTAAGGGCAAATATTAATAAAAATTAATATTAGAATGTGAGTGGATAATCTTAGGTGTCTACAATTACAAATTCATCCATCCTTTTGGTATTTTCCTCAGTTTTCTTTATCATTTCATTGTGTTGTTGCATTTTCAATTCATTTTTCCAGTTTGTCATTATCTTCCCTTAATTCACCAATGTCTTCCAATTTCCTAGCAAGTTCATTGTTCACCCAATTGGGTTCTTGACTCATGACAACCATGTGATTAGAAATTTCAAAGTGATGCTTAGTTATCCTTAGTATTTTTTATTCTTTCTCTTCTAATTTCTCAGTCATTTGTCTTTTATCTTCAATAGCCATGTTCCTTTCTTGTTTAGCTTGTCTTATATTATTCATAACTTCAATCATTCTTACCATTTGACTTTCTTGTCCAATTTTAAGTGCTTTTAGTTTCTTAGTGAGGTATTGATTCTTTTCAGAAAGATCTCAGATAGTTCCTTCATATGTATCAAATATAGTTCTGAATCCTTCAGATAATTCTTCTATTTCTTCTTCCTGATATTGAGTCTCATTCTTCCAAAATGCTAATTCATTCTTTTTGTTCAATGAATCTATTAGCTTTTCCTTGATGTCCTTAAGCTATTTTAGAAGAATTTGCATCTCCAATTTCTGATTTTCAATTATCTTATCAAACTTATACCTTTCCATCTTTAAGGATATTTCCTCTTCGGTGATTAAGCTTCTTTTAAAAGAAAACTATCTTTGATACCAATTGTTGGGATTATGGAAAGGTGAGTTATTGAGAGGGGAGGGGTGAATTAGTAACCCTAAAAAGTTTTTGATCTTAAACCTTGTGATAATGTCTTTCACTAATCGGATGCCATTTTTAACATTTTCATTCATTCATAACATAACTGAAATATGAAATATTACTAATCTAACATGTAAACATTCATGAAACTTCATACACTTGACACATGTATTTTTGTATCACAGAAAATCTTGTTAGAAGGTAAAAACTACGCTAGGGATGACACCCATAAAGCTTCACTACTACAATAATAAAGTTGTCTATTAGAGCTTACAATTTTGATCACTTTTGATGATCTTACCCTATTAGGAGTAATATTCAAGACCTGTTACCTTGTTAGAGGATTTTAGCAACACTGTTAAGTGTGCACTTGGTTAAGATATTTAGTCTACCACAATTGTTAGAAAGTAATAGTAAATTGATCTAGATGTAGCAACATACTTTGTTGAATATTAGATCTTATTAGCCCTTAACTGATATCACCTATCTATGATAGATTTTTCCTTAAAATATTTCTTGGTAGCATCTGGTCTAGTTATGATTCAATTCTAAATCCTCATTCAATGCATAACTTCATAACCCTGTCTGATCTTCAGATGTCTCCTATAGGCAGCTACTTCATATGTTTGATAATACAATCTGACATCTTGACTATTCTTATATCATAAAGATTTGACCTAATTAGGGTTATGGAATCATCTAGAAAACATTAGATCTACAATCCATATGAATGACCTAAATCAATACTACATAGGGATCATCACCAATTAATAATTACATATCCCATAAATATTTACCTTGATTTATGTAAACCATTTTATAGCTCATTATAAATTGTTTGTCTTTTTTTCTATGTCATTCCAAACTTTTATGTCATTCTTGTATCACTCGATAAATACTACATTTCTATCTTGCTAAAATGTTGATGCTTGATAAATATGAATGCTCGGTTATAATTGTACTTGATGTGCTCAATGATCATCTGACTCAGTGTCCATTCTCATTCAAGACTATGATTAGTTAACTTTTCATTCTTCCTTATGCTTTTCTTGGTTACTATACTTAGCGTTTTGACCAACTAGTCTATTTTCTTCCTTTACTGACTATATGTGTGACACTAATGACAACTTATAATGTAATACTAATTAGGGCCTAAGATAAATTTAAAAATGTATTACATTTGATTACAAATATTCTCTCTCAATTTGTGACCACTAAAACATGTTACCAATTTTTAATTACAATTTTAAGTCCATGTCCACCTTCAAATCCATCGTACCTCAATTTTACACAAGAACAGTCAGACTTTTTGAATTTCCCAAACATGATTCCAAAAATTCATAGATTAGATTACCTCAAACAATGTAACTTAAAATCATCATTACAAATATATCATGCCATGTCATCATGCTACTTGGATCATGAAAAAATTCACCGCAACTGACTACATCATCATCGCTCACCAATCTAACATCAACTGTTTAAAATGTTCAAACATTTTGTTGTCTTCCATAGAGTGATCTTACGTCCCTTGAAATAATTCCTTGTAGTACTCCAATCACCTTTTAATCACAGCCTCAACAACATATTTTAGTCAAGGTAAATATATCATGACCATAATCCTTGGATCCATACCGATTTGATAAAACAATCAAATCCTTCATTGTCTGTCACTCTCTATTCTATTGTCTATCATGTTGCACTTTAATTGATCATAACTCACTCCATACTTTTTTTTTAGCCTGGATGATCATACAGAATGCATCTAGAGACATCCCTGGGTCTCCAAAAAAAATCTTGTTAGGATTAACAAAAAAAAGAATTTAATAGTTACATGCAAATATAATCAATAATGCAAAGGAATAAAGCACACATAAGTAGAACAAGAAGACACAAAGATTTAATGTAGTTCACACAATCTTGGGCTACTTCCACCAAATAGAGAGTCAAATCTTTTTATCTAGTAATTTATGCATGTTACAATCTAAAATCCCTTGCAACTCAATACCACTACAAGAAGATATGAAATTATCATATAGAGAAAACCCTACCCCTAAGCCAGTATAACAAGACTTATGTCGGTTAACAAGTTAACCCTAAAAAACACTTGATGAGTCAACCTAAGTAAAATATTCATGATTCAACTCACAAACTCTTGATGATTTAACCCCAAAAAATAAATTGAGCCATTACCCCAAACCCCATGATAAATGAAAAGTGTACAATAATTATCTGATCAGTCACCACAAACCAACAATCTCCCATTTGGGGACTAATCGGGCTCCACACTAAAGAACCTCCCGCTTGGAGACTGGTCTGGTAGCATCATTGCTTACACAAAAGCTCCCAATAGGTCAACACACCATGGACTCTGTTGTTATTTTTACTATTTTCAATATTGAAGACCAACCAAAGTTGAAGAGGGGTTCAAATTCTCCCTTGTCACTTCCTTTGTAAACATATCTACTGGATTTTCATCTGTATGTATCTTTTCAAGTTTTAACATTTCATTATCCAATATTGACTGAATGAATTAAATGATACCTCAACTATATGTGTTTGGCCTTTGAATTCAAGGCAGAGTTATTTGCAAGATGGATGGCACTCTGGCTATCTATAAATAGCTAATTGTTAGTCTATGATTTTCTCAACTCTACCTTGAAAAATTGTAGCCATATCATCTCCTTAGCTTCATTTGTTGCAGCAACATACTTTTCCTCTATAGTGGATAAAGCAACTACCTTTTGTAGTTGATAATTCCAACTCACTATTGTCCCACCAACAGTAAATACATAACCTGTGGTACTCCACCTAGTATCTAAGTCCCCTACTAAATCTTAGTCAACATAGAATTTTAAATTAGTATTAGAGCCCCTGAAAAATAAACATTTATTGGATGCACCTCTCAAGTATTTGAGAATCTATTTTATAGAATTCCAATGCTCATCTCTAGGATGACTCATATACATGCTAAAAACTCCTACAACATGTGCAACATTTGGTCTAGTGCATACCATTTCATACATCAAACTACCTACAACTGAGGCATATGGTACCTTGGACATTTTGTCCTCCTCTTGTGTCTTTGGACACATCTCCTTAGTCAAGTTTGAATGACTAGGAAAAGGTGTACTGAAAGCTTTTACATTCTCCATATAGAATCTTTGCAACACCTTTTCAACATAATTAGCTTGAGATAGAGTCAATTTATTGTTCCTTTCTATCTCTAAAAATTTTCATACCAAGAATTTGTTTATTTTTCTCCCAAATCCTTCATAGAAAAAAAATGTGTTAATTATTATTTCTGTTAGAGTTTAATCTTTCCTTGGTAAAATATGTATTTAAAGGATAAAGCAAGGTATCCTATTGTATTTTTCCTCTAGTCCAAGTGGGAGGACATGTCATATTTATAATTCTTTTATTAAGGAAAATAGATATTCCTCCTTAAGAGGAATCTCACATTTGTTTCACACACAACATGAATGTGGCATTCATCTAAGATGAGAGTTACATGAAAACTGCTCCACTCATCTCTACTTAAAGAGATGCCTCTCACACACTTTCTCAACTAATCTTCTCTATTCTCTCATTCTTTCTCTCATATTGTAATGAGCTTTGAGCTTCAATTCTTCCTTCTTCTTTTGGCTTTGAGTCTCATTCATAATTCACAAGGGGTTTTTCTTATTTTTCCCCTTTCAAATTCTTGTGTTCTTGTCTTGGTTCTTGGAGCATTTTTGTGAGCTTGTATTTGATCTCTTGAAGGAAAATCTCTCTATCTCTCTCTCAAGTATTTGGTATATCTCTTCCATTGCATATTCTCTTGGATTCTTTCCTTACCTTTTCCATTTTATTTTATTTTATGATTCTAACATGGTATCAGAGCATGTTTAATCCTTGCTTTTGAGTATGCATGCAGGGATAGCTGAAAAATATTTTAGTTGTAAAGGAGAAAGATTTTTTTGTTATCTAACCATTGTTTTGCAAGTTTTTATTCTTTCTTGCAATCAAACATCTTACTTCTTTATTTTATTTTAAATCTAACTTTTTTCTAGATGGCTTGCCACCAAATCTAAGTTTGTTTATCTCTATCTTTTATTTATATATTGATTAATATTTATCTTTGATTTTACTCATCTTACTTGCAGATTTTGACTCTCTTTGCTAACATATAACTTTATATCATATCTTCGGTTTATCTAGATATCTCTATTTTTTATCAGACTTCTTTTGATTTCTAACTCCTTTCTCTTTCAAGTTTCATTATTTTTAATCAATATGTATTTTCATTTAAATCTAACTGGGTTGTTTTGCATATCTATCTCTATATTCTTCTATTGATCTATATTATAACATTTTTTATATATAACATTTTTAGCATTCTGTTATTACTGATAACTATACATTTTTTTTGTTCAAAATCTCTCGTTGTGCTTAAGCGTGTGCTTCAATATATGTTATATTTGTCTTCAAACTGCAAATTCCTTTCCTTTTTAGAAAAATTATGCTTTATTCTTCTATTTTCATTTCAAATAACAACAACATTTAAAATTATATTAAATCATTATTTATCTTGGCAGCCTGCAACAATGTTTTTGCCTTATATATCTTTTAAATCATTATATTAACTTGGCAGCCTGCAACAAATTCTCTTTAAAATAGCAAATGTATTAAATGTTTTACTTGCTATGTATTAAAACATTTTTAAAAAATAGCAATTCTCTTTAAAATCAGCAAATTTAGATTTTTATTAAAAGTTTTTTAATAACAGCAAATTCAGATTTTTATTAAAACGTTTTGTATTAATTTTTTTTATTTGAATAATTGTATTAAATCAGCAACTATTAAAACATCAACTTTGTATTACGTTTGTATTAAAATAGCAACATTTTAAAAAAAAAACAATATTAAAATGTTTTTTAAAAAAATAGCAAATTAAAACATTTTTTAATTCAACATATTCTCAGTTTATTGCTAAAACTTTGACTAGAGGAATCGATTTTTTTATCAGATTACTTTTATTTTTCAGTCTACATATCTTTATTCTGAATCTTTATGCTAGCTTAGTTTAGCTTGCATTTAAATTTTAGTTGACTGTTTTATTTTAGTTTGACCTTTTTAAAATTTGTTTGTTTAAAATTTGAATATTATTTTATTTTATTTGAAAAGTAATCTCATTTTTTGTTAATTTAAAAAAAAAAAACATTAAACCTATTTAACGTAAGTTTTTGACTTAATTTTTTTTTCTAATTATTTACATAGAAAAACCAAATTTAGCTGATTGTTTTGTTTTGCAAGTTCTTTCTTATTTAAGAACATTCAAAGGAAACATTGTAATTGAAATCTATATAATCAAAAATCTATTTAATCAATTCAATCAAAACTATATAAACAAAAATCTTTAAACTTAAGCCTTTGATTTTAAAAAAAAAATTGTTTCTAACTATTTATTCAAACAAATCAAAGTTATCTGTTAAACATTATTCCTTCTATCTTCTTATTCGCTAATTCACTCCTAATTTTTTTTATACTAGCTCATTTCTTTTAAGCATTTAATAAAATTTTAAATTTCTTTATATATCTCATTCTGTTCAATATTCATAATTGTAATTTTGTTATTTTTATCATCTCGCTACTTTCAACATTTCTACTCTAATTCCAGAAATTAAACTAAATAGTTCTAACTATCATCAATGGAAAATTTATGTTTCCTTTCTATTCCATTTTAAACATTTGCTTGAAGTTACCACAAATGCGACTACTGAACTAGCCGCCTCTACTGCTCAAACTACCAAAGATGCCTGGAAAGTTAAGAATGATGAAGCACTAGGTCTAATTGGACTCTCCATTAGTCCTAACCTTTATGTCTTAATTGGACACTATACTAAAGCCCATCAAGCATGGGACATCTTGAAGAAACCTATGACAACTCCTCCGAATCATGTAAGATTCAGCTCCAAGACAACTTGGAAGATCTAAGGTATACAAATTTTTAATCTATGGATGAATTTTTCCTCAAGTTTGATGCTATTAGAACTCAGTTAAATGGTTTAAATATTACTCTTACAGATATTAGATTGATTACTATAATTCTTAAGAAATGTCCCCCTAAGGAGTTTCAACAATTTATCACTAATATCCACTCTCAGCTTGCTATTTCTACTTTAGCTCCTCTTTTAACTTATCCTATTTTTTAAAATTTGTTGCGTCAAGAGGAGGCAAAATTATTGCAATTTGGTACTATTAAATCTTTTGAACATGCTTTTGTATCTAAAACTCAAAATCACAATAATAAGTCTCATACTAATCATCACAATAATAATCATCATAACAATAACCATTCTAATAACAACTATAATTATCGTAACAATAACAATAATCATCATAATAATGGTTCTTCAAATAATAATTATAATCATTCAAACAATAGGTCTAATTCTAGACCATCATACAATAACAATAATTACAATAATCAACAAAATTGGAAGCCACATTGTACTTATTGTGGTAAAGATGGTCACCTAACTAATGATTGTTTTAAAAAGCAAAATGATAAGAAGCCAATGAATAACAATAATCAAAATAAATTTTAAGATAATCAATCTCATCGTGTTTTTACTCCTTGTTATAAAAATTCTCAAGCATTAGAATGGATTATTGATAGTGGCGCTTCTCATCATGTTACATCTCATAAAGAGGTTTTTGATTCTTTGCAACCTGATACTACTAATATTCCTATTCAATTAGCTGATGATAGTAGTTGTAAAGTTGAAGGAGTTGGTGATGTTAATGTTCCAAATGGAAAATTCCACAATGTTCTTTATGTTCTTAAATTGAAATCCAATCTTCTTTCAGTTGCTCAATTATGTCAAGATTACAAAGTTAATTTTCATAAAGATATGTTCTCTATTATTGATCCTAACACTGATCTTGTTGTTGCTAATGCTAAGATGGATCATGATAACTTGTTTAAATTCTATGAGTTTGCCTCTTCTAGGAACTCTTTGAAAGTGAATATTGGTTTCAATAGATGGCATGAAAAGCTTGGCCATTTGAATTCTAATTATATTTCTAGATTGCTAAAATCTAACATGGTTGAAGGATTACCTCCTCTTGTTCCATCTAAAATTACATGCACAGGGTGCATGAGTGGCAAAATGAAAAGGGATCCCTTTCCTCATAGTACTTCATGGAGGGCATCTCATAAGTTACATCTTATTCATAGTGATCTTTTGGGTCCAATGGAGAACAACTCTATACAAAGTTCAAAGTATTCTCTTACCTTTGTGGATGATTTCACTAGAAGAATTTGGATGCATTTCTTGCATACTAAAGATCAAATTCTTGACACATTTTCTGAATTTCATATGTTTGTGGAAAGGCAATTTGGTTCTAAACTTAAAATTCTTAGAACATATAATGGTACTGAATATGTTAATAATGTTTTTCATTCTTATTTGAGATCTTTTGGTATAAAACATGAGCTTATTGTTCCTTATACACCACAACAAAATGGTGTGGCAAAATGAAGCATAGAACTATTGTAGAAATATCTAGATGTATGTTGCATACAAAAAATATTCATTACAAGTTATGGGCTGAAGCAATGGCTTGTACCACTTATCTTCTTAATAGAACTCCTACTAAAGCTTTGAAAGATATAAATCTCGAGGAAGCGTGGTCTAGTAGATAACCAAATTTACAACATTTAAGGATCTTTGGATCTATTTCTTATGTTCACACACCCAAACAAAAAAGGAACAAATTAGATTCTAAATATTCTCCATTTATTTTTGTTGGGTATGATGAATTTACTAAAGGTTATAGAATTTATGATCCTACTACTAATAAGGTTCATATTGCAAGAGATATTGTTATTTTAGAAAATGAAGTCCTTGATTGCTCCAAAGCCAAAGATAATGAATTTCAAGGGGGCACTATTGAGATTGTGGAGGACCAACCTCCTATTCTAAACCCTACTCCTAATGCACCCATTTCTATTCCTACTAGTATTAAAAAAGATGATGATGATAGTAACAATGTTTCTACTCGTCATAGTGATAATTTTGCTCATAATGATGGTAATTATGTTCCTAATGATGATGATGAATTTAATCCTCATAGTGATGATGAAAATGATGAATTTACTCCTCATAGTGATGTTTCCATTACTTCTAAGAGAAATCCTAAATGGTTTAAAGATTTAATTAATGAAGGTGATAATTATATTTCTAGAATGGGTGGTCTTAGACCTAGGAGACTTAATTATTGTAACTATGCTTTAATGTCTTCTCTTATGCATTCTAATGATCCTGAAACTTTTTCTCAAGCTAAAAATCAACCTCATTGGAAAATTGCTATGAAAGAGGAATATGATAGTTTAATTTCTAATAATACTTGGGATTTAGTTACTTTACCTCATGGCAAAAATCTAGTTTCATGTAAATGGTTATACAAAACTAAGTTGAATGCAAATAATGATATTAGTAAGTTTAAAGCTAGACTAGTAGCAAGAGGTTTTTCTCAAGTTGAAGGAATAGACTATAATGAAACCTTTGCTCCTGTTGCAAAAATGTCTACCATTAAAGTTGTTCTTGCTTTAGCTATAAAAATGAATTGGCCTATTCACCAAATGGATGTTAAAAGTGCTTTTCTAAATGGTGATTTGCATGAAGAAATCTATATGTCTCAACCTCCCAGTTTTATTAAAGAAGGTCATGAACATCTAGTATGCAAACTAAATAAATCTATCTATGGTTTAAAACAATCTCCTAGAGAGTGGTATTCCAAAATTAATGCTTTCTTTGTTTCTCAAGGTTTTGAAAGAAGTAAAAATGATCCTAACTTGTATATCAAGCATAGTGAAGATGACATTATTATTATCATTCTTTATGTTGATGATTTTATTCTTACTTCTAGTTCTAACCATTTAATTTCTGATATTAAGTTCCAACTTAATCAAAAAATTCAAATGACTGGTTTAGGACTTTTACATTATTTCCTAGGAATGCAAATTTGGAAAACCTCTAAGGGTATTTTTATCTCTCAAAGTAAATATGCTAAAGATCTTCTAGATAGATTTCATATGAATGATTCTAATCATGTTTCAATTCCATGTGAATTAGGAACTAAGTTAATGATAGATATGCAATTTCCATTCATAGATGCTACTCCTTATAGAGAACTTGTAGGTAGTTTAATTTATCTAACCCTCACTAGACCTGATTTATATTTTAGTGTTGGTTTAGTTTCAAGATTCATGTCCAAACCTCAACAAACTCACTTCAAAATTGCTAAAATAATATTACATTACATTAAAGGTACTATTAACTTAGGATTATTTTATGATGCAAATTCTGATTTCTCTTTAAAAGGTTTTACTGATTCAGATTTAGGTAGAGACCCCAATGATGGGAAATCTACTTTTTGGTATTTTTTTCTCTTGGTTCAGATGCTATATCTTGGAAAAGTAAAAAAGATCAATCTATTTCTCTATGTTCTACCAAAGCTAAATATAAAAATTGTACTCATGCCTCTAAAGAAGCTCTATGGATTAGAAGAATACTTGAATATTTGGGTCTACTTCGACAAGAACCTACACCATTGTATTGTGACAATCAAAGTGCAATAGCCTTGGCAAAGAATCTAGTTTACCATGCAAAGTCAAAGCACATTTCACTCCACCACCACCACTTCATTAGAGAGTACATTGCAGAAAAGAAAGTTTCCCTCATCTATTGCAAAGGTGAAGATCAAGTTGCAGATATTTTGACAAAACCTCTTTCTAGAGAGAAATTGTAATTTCATTGTAACAATTTGGGTTTAATACCCCTTGATGTAATTACCCCAAAAAGATTAAAGGGGGGTGTTAGAATTTATTCTTTCCTTGTTAAAATATGTAATTAAAGGATAAACCAAGGAATCCTATTGTATTTGTCCTCTAGTCCAAGTGCGAGGAAATTTCATATTTGTAATTCCTTTATTAAAGAAAATAGATATTCCTCTTTAAGAGGAATCTCACATTTATCTCACACACAACATGAATGTGGCATTCATCTAAGATGAGAGTTACATGAAAACTCCTCCACTCATCTCTACCTAAAGAGATGCCTCTCACACACTTGCTCAACTAATCTTCTCTATTCTCTCATTCTTTCTCTCATATTGTAATGAGCTTTGAGCTCTAATTCTTCCTTCTTCTTTTGGCTTTGAGCCTCATTCATAATTCACAAGGGGTTTTTCTTGTTTTTCCCCTTTTAAATTCTTGTGTTCTTACCTTGGTTCTTGGAGTATTCTTGTAAGCTTGTATTTGATCTCTTGAAGGAAAATCTCTCTATCTCTCTCTCAAGTATTTGGTATATCTCTTCCATTGCATACTCTCTTGGATTCTTTCCTTACCTTTTCCATTTCATTTTATTTTATGATTCTAACAGTTTCAACTCCTTAATGTGATCCATGTTAGACATTTCTACAAGCATATCATCAATATATAAACATAAAATAATATAGTTTTCATCATCCAACCTTTTAAAATAAGTACAATGGTCTGAACTACACCATTTGTAGCCATGCTTATCCATAAAGCTATCAAATTTAATATACCATTGTGATGCAAGGGCATTCTTGGGTCCTCAGTGAATTTGCATCGTGGTGTGTTATTTGGCTAGTGTTACTTGGTTGCAACCTTAATTGATGGTCTTAGGTATTGAAGGAAGCTCGATTGATGAAGGAACTCGGTGATTCTTCTGGTGCTCAGTGGAGCTGGTGCTCGGTAATACCTGTATTTCTCGGTGTTGCTTGGCTTGGTCAGTTGTTTCACTGGTGCTCAATTTTTTCTTTGGCACTCGGTAGTTATGGTTTACCGGTTGGAGTTCTTAGTGATTTGGGTGGTCGACTTGGTGCATTTAATGTTGGTATCTTTTGTTGGATTCTCCTATGTGGATCTGGAGGCCGACATGTTGAATTTATTAATTGTACGGCTATTTGAGAGCCGACTTGTATTGCATTTAATATTTGTTTGTAGGAGTTAATGGTTTCATCCAGCTGACATGTGGCTGATGATTAGTATTTAAGGAGTGTTTGGGTAGTTGTTTGAGAGAGGAGATTGGAAGTTCTGACAATAGATTTGGGGATAGCAGATAAGTGAAGTTGTAGAAAAGATCCTGCGAGATCTTGCAGACCAGATTGATTTTTGATAGTTTGTGATAATAGAGCTAGTGGTTGAGGCTTGGAGACAAGAAGATTGCTTGGTGGTTTGTGAGCACAAGTTCAGATTTGCCTTAGGGTTTCCATCAGTTGCTGATTATTTTAGGACTGGACTAGTTGGAATCAAACTGGATCTTGTTGATCTCTCAAAATTTACTGCTTGTTTGTATTTGGCCTTAACCAAGAAGACCTTACAGCCTGACACATTGCATGTAATCAGTGAATTTATGAATAAAGATTTTAGTTCTCTTCCAGATCTAGTGTTATTGTTGTGTAATTCTACTGTGTTGTGGTTTGGCTACAAGTTTGGATAGTCCTTAATTGGATCCTCCATCCTTAACTGCATTAAGTGGTATTAGAGCCAAGTTGATCTTGTGGAGTGAAGGTTGACCTAGTAGGGCTGATCTTGCAAAGTTGATCTTTTGGGTGAAGAGATCATATGATTTGTGTTGCATATTTGTGGCATTGAACTTGTGGAATCTTTTCCTAGTTGTTTGCAAGGTGGCAGGTTGTGATCTGACTTGCATATAATTTAGATATTGTCACAAGGTGGTTAGTGTAGGGTTTTTTGCAGAGGGTTTCTCTTATCTTTAAAGATTCCTCCTAGAAGATTGGACCCTAGAGTGATTGTGGATCTCTGTGGTACTATGGAATCTAGGATTATAGAGAAGGTGAAATCTAATTTTAGATCAGAGATGTAGCTGATGAAGAATGACATGGTCATCGAGATCATGAGAGCTGTTGCTAGTGTACCTCAGAATGTTGGTACTAAAGATGGTTATGAGGAAGTTGTTGAAGACTTTGAAGCTGCTAGATCTAGTGGTGATGACCAGAGGGATAGATCTAGTGAAGATAGAACTACTTGGTTGCATAGATCTGGAGCTCAGTTAAGTAATAGTTAATGAATGAAAGTTTCTACTTTCTCTGGTACCTTGAAGCCCAAGAACCTAATTTGACTGGATTGGGGAACTTGAAGATTTATTTGAGCTAGAAGAAATTGAAGATCCTCTTCGGGTGAGGTTAGCACAAATAAAGTTGAAAGGACATGCTGCTCTTTGGTGGAAAGAATTACAAAGAGATAGAGAAGATGAAGGTGAAATGAAGATCAATCAGGGAAGGTTGATGGTGACTAAGTTGAAAGCTAAGTTCATACTTGCTGACTATGATCTTGACTTGTTTAAGAAGTTGCAGAATCTGAAATAGAAGGATTTGTCTATTGAAGATTATACCGAGGAGTTCTACAAACTTACTATTAGGTCTGGACAAAGAGAACTTGGTAACGAAAAGGTAGCTTGGCATGTGAATGGTTTGAGATTCAATATTCAGGATGAGCTTGGTATGTTGAAGATTGATTCTATTGAAGATGCTTATCAGTATGCTCTGAAGGTAGAAGATAAGTTGAAGAGGAAACAACATAGTAATCCCCAAGGGAAGGAAAAGATTGATCACTCGGTGAAGGATAAACTGATGACTGCAGAAGATGAACAGAAGCCTGTAGAACTGAAGAAGAAGATAGGTAGAGTTATATTTAAGGATACTTGCTATAACTGTGGTAAAGAAGGACACCATTCTTTTGAGTGTACATAGAAGAAGCTTGGTGATTGATGAACAACAGTGGTGAATGAAAATGTTGAGAATGAATATGAATTTGAGAACTTGTTGATTCGGCGAACATTGCTCGATACAAAGGAGGAACCTTGTCAGAGGAGTAACTTGTTCAGGACTCGGTGAAAGTCTAGAGGTAAACTTTTTGATGTTATTGTTGACAGTGGTAGTACTGATAACCTTGTTGCTAAGGACATGGTTTAGAAACTTGGTTTGAGTAGAATGAGACATCCACATCCTTATAGGATTGGCTAGTTGCAAAATGATCATGCTCTAAAAGTAAGAGAACAATGCTTTATTGATGTCAGATTGGCCAGTATAAGGATCTTGTGTTATTTGATATTATGGAGATGAGTAGTTGTCATATATTTCTCGGTAGACCTTGGCAATATGATTGCAGAGCTATGTATGATTGTGTGAAGAATGTTTTCATTGTTGAGAAGGATGACAGGAAGTTTTCCCTGATGCCTTTTCTGGATACAACACTTGGTAGGAGGAGTCCGAGTATTAGTTGACGAGTTGAGTTGGTAGATCCTGAGAGAATGAATGATCAGCTTAGAGAATAGACCTATGTGTTATCAAGGAAAGACTTGAAGAGACAGAGGAAGCTGAAGTGGAAGAGTATGAAAAGTGAAAAGGTGGAGGACTTGTATGTGAAGAACCAGTTCAAGGTTTATGTGCTGAATCCCAAAAGATGTTCTTCTCACATATGAACATCTTTTCGAACCTGGGGTGTTTGATGCAGGGGCATTCTTAGGTCCTCGGTGAATCTGCATGGTGGTGTGTTATTTGGCTGGTGTTACTCCATTGCAGCCTTATTTGATGGTCTCAGTTATTGAAGGAAGCTCAATCACTGAAGGAACACAGTGAGACTTCTTGATGCAGGAGCATCCTGGGTGTAAGAGCAATCTTGCATCACCCAAAAATATTTTTGATTTTATTTTCAATAAGGGCTATCTTGTGCAGAGTTGCTATTTATGGAAACTTACCATTTTTAGTAAGTTGGTCTTATGATCTTGAAATGTTCTAATTTCTTCTCTGGAGGTTCATTTTGGTCATATTAGTCTTCTAGTAAAGTTTCATTGATAGATCAAGTCTAGCTTTGTAAATATTGAAGATTTTTGGTATTGGCAACAAGGTACAAAAACTTTGAACTCAATTTTGAAGGCTTTAGAGGCCTCAGATGAGGTCAAAAATTTGAGGGAAAAGTGCTTGTGTTGGTCAAGCCTATAGAGCGCTTTGTGGCCTTTCCAGAATGGGGTTATAATAGTCAATCGGGTCAACTGGCAATGACTTATAGTCTTCGGAAGTTAGGTCACCTGAAATGGCAGAAAATGATTTTCCTTCAAAATTTTTGTTTGGATTTCAAAAGTTATTTTGAGCTGACTTTGATGTAATAAATTGTAAAATAAAATAATTCTAAGTTTGGTTGGCCTTGTTGGCTAAAATTCTAGAACCTTCCCAGGTGGTGGAAAATTGCCTATATAAGGAAGGCTGTAGTGTTGTCTTAGGCAGTTCTAACAGTTTTGGGTAGTAGATCTAGGTATTGATTTGAGACTTTGTCGTACATAATATTGTAAGGGAATGCCCATGTGGCTTTGCATATTGTAATTTTGAAAGTTTGTAATTCCACATTTTTGGAGATAATAAAAAGCCCATTTTTTATTCTTGCATATTGTTGTTGTTTCTCTATTTTTGTTATGTGTTTGTGGTATTAAGAGGAGCACCCTTCATCAAGTGGTATTAGAGTAGGAGTTCTGGAGTGTGTAAATAGATCACCAACTGTGAGGCAGTTTGCACTAGGACCGTGGTTAGGGTTTCAACGCGCATTGTAAAAATGCCTCCACGAAGGGAACGTGGTGGAAGAGCTAGTGTTGTAACACCTGAGGTTAGAGCGCTCCAAAGACAAGTGCGAGCATTGCAATAAGAGATTCATAGAGGAATGAATCTTAATGTCAAAGATGAAAGCAAGGATGAAGTTGAAGAAGAAGATCAAGAAGGAGAAGTCAAAGTTGTGAACCAGGAGGAAGAAAGACTTTTTCAGGCCATTTCCAAGATCGAAAAAAGACCTAAGATTGAGGTTCCTACATTTTTAGGAAATCTTAACCCAGAGGAGTTGATCGACTGGATCAAAGAATGTGAAGAATATTTTGAGTATGAAGATATTGAGGATCATGATAGGGTCAAATTCATGAAGGCCAGACTGAAAGGTCATGCGAAGATCTGGTGGCAAGAGATTCAATTAGAGAGAAATAGAAGAGGGAAAGATAAAATCACAAGATGGGATTGGATGGTGGATAAATTGAAGCGACAGTTCATCCCTGTTGATTATGAGCTTGAACTACTGAAGAAAATGCAAAGTTTGAAGCAAGCGGGATGATCTATTTAGGAGTATACAGAGGAGTTCTATCGAATCCTCATTAGAACAGGCCATGCAGAAGCTGATAAGGAGAAATTTGCCCATTACCTTAATGGGTTGAGGCCAAGCATTTAGGAGGAGCTGAATCTGGTTTGAAAGAATAGTATTGAAGAGGCATACCAGTTTTCCCTAAAAGTAGAGGAAAAGTTGAACAAGAAGTTTGAGAGTAGACAAAATGGAAGAGGTCGCAGTGGATGATCGGGTGGATGGTCATATGGAGGCCAAAATGAAGATCCAAAAAAGAAGGATGAGGCCAGTAGCAGTCAAAATTAGAGAGAAAATAACTCCAATAATTTCCAAAATCAAAACAATAGAGATCAAAGAGGAAGAGGAAGAGGACAAGGTTCAGGAAGAGGAGGCTTCCGTGGAACATGTTTTCACTATGGAGAAGAAGGTCGTAGGGCATTTGAATTTTCTCAATGCCAAGGAAGGACAGATAGGAGGAATGAAGGCCAAGCCAGAGTGGCACATGTAGATGAAGATGCCAGATCCTCAAATTCTGAAGATGATGAAAGAGGAGAAACGTTGATTAACAAAAGAGTCTTGCTGAGTGGTGAGAATGAACTTAAACAAAGGAGGAGCCTATTTCGCACTAGATGCAAGTGTGAGGGTAAATGTTGTCATGTGATTATTGATAGTGGAAGCAATGACAATTTGGTGTTAGAAGAGATGGTGACAAATTTGAAGCTCAAGAGATAAAAACACCCACATCCATATCAAATTGCCTGGGTGCAGGATGACCACAAGGTCATGGTCAGTGAACAGTGCCTAGTAAAGTTTAAGATTGGCAGGTACCATGATGAGGTACTATGTGATATCATACATATGGATGCATGTCACATGTTGTTGTGTAGGCCATGGTAGTTTGATAGGTGTGCTATACATGATGGTCATGATAATACCTATTCTCTGACAAAGGATGGAGTGCAACATAAGCTAAAGCCATTGAATGACATAGAAGAAAAGGTATGTGGTAGTGCAAGAATAACTTTTGTTGATGGAAGAAAATTTCTAGATGGTATGAGGCATGAGCATGTGTGTTTTTCTTTAATTCCAAAAGCTCGTAAAGAGAAAGTAGAAGATGTACCTGTAGAAGTTGTAGATTTGTTGAATGAGTTTCAAGATATTATGTTCGATAATGTTCCTGATGGTTTTCCACTAGTAAGGAAGATCAATCATCAGATGGACCTGGTTCTAGGAGCTAGTTTTCCAAATAAGGCAGCACACAGAATGACACCGACAGAAAGTGAAGAGTTGAACAGATAAGTACATGAGTTATTGTAGAAGGGGTTGATTCGAGAGAGTCTGAGTCCATGTGCTATACCAACAGTATTAGCACCAAAGAAGAATGGAGAATGGAGGATGTGTATAGACTCCAGAGAAATAAACAAGATCACAATCAAGTATAAGTTTCCATTGCCACGAATGGATGATATTATGGATTGTTTGAGTAGAGCTATGTATTTCTCAAAGATAGATCTGAAGAGTGGATATCACTAGATTCAAATAAGAGAAGGAGATAAATGGAAGACTGCCTTCAAGACAAAGGAAGGACTATATGAGTGGTTAGTCATGCCTTTTGGGCTAACCAATGCACTGAGCACTTTCATGCGGCTCATGAATGAGGTTCTGAAATAATTTTTGGGTAAGTTTTTCATTGCTTACCTAGATGATATTTTGATCTTTAGCAAGACATTGGAGGAACATATGATGCATATTCGTATGGTGTTTGAGAAGCTAAGAGATGAGAAATTGTTGATTAATTTGAAGAAGTGCAGTTTTGTGAAGAAAGAGTTAGTGTATTTGGGATTTGTAGTTTCAACAAAAGGTCTAAAAATTGAACTAAAGAAAGTATAGGATATCCTTAAATGGACTACTCCAAGGAGTGCTACTGAGGTAAGATCTTTTCATGGTTTGGCTAGCTTTTATAGAAAGTTTATCAGAAATTTTAGCAGTATTTGTGGACCCTTAACTAAAAAAATGAGAGAGGATAAAAAAGAGTTCAAGTGGACTAATGGGGCAGATAAGAGTTCTAAACTGTTGAATCAAAAAGTTACAGAACAACCTATTTTAGCACTTCTAGATTTTAATAAGGTGTTTCAAGTAGACTGTGATGTTAGTGGTACTGCAATAGGAGCTATTATGAGCCAAGAAGGTAAACCTATTGTTTATTTCAGTGAGAAGTTGAATGATGCCAAGAGAAAATATTTTTTTGATGATCAGGAATTTTATGCTATAGTTCAGGCATTGAAGAAGTGGAGACATTATCTGCTTCCTAAGGAGTTTTTTTTGTATACTAATCATCAAGATTTGCAATATTTGAATAGTCAAGGAAAGTTGAATCAAAGACATTTGAAATGGGTTGAGTTTTTGCAAAGTTATACATTTTTTTTAAAACACAGAAGTGGAAAGTCTAATAGGGTTGTAGATGCACTTAGAAGAAGGAAACTATTGCTGATAGAGATGCAGATTGAGGTGGTTGGGTTCAAGGAACTCAAGAATTTGTATCCAGAGGATCTTGATTTTCGTGAAACTTGGAAAGCTTGTAAAGAGCCTGTTACTCTAGACAGAATGAAGTGGCTAGATTTCATCATTCAAGATGATATGCTATTCAGAGGGAGTCAATTGTGCATTCCAAGAAGTTCTATGAGGGAGAATATCATCAAGGAGAAGCATAGCAGAGGATTGGCTAGACATTTTGGTCAAGATAAAACCCTTGCTTTGGTTAGTGAGAATTATTATTGGGCACAGTTGCAAAAAGATGTCAAGAAGTTTGTATAGAGTTGTAGAGTATGTTAGATGGCAAAAGGAGTGAAGTAGAATACAATGTTGTATCATCCATTACTTGTACCAGAGAAACCTTGGGAGGATATCAGTATGGACTTTGTTCTTGGTTTACCAAGGACACATCGGGGACATGATTCAATTTTTGTGGTGGTTGATAGATTTTCAAAGATGACAAATTTTATTCCCTGCAAGAAGACTAATGATGTTATTCATATAGCAGAATTATTTTTCAGAGAGAAGTGGTGAGATTACATGGTTTTTCAAAGACCATAGTTTCAGATCGGGACACTAAGTTTGTCAGATATTTTTGGCATACATTGTGGAAGAAGTTGAAGACAAATTTGAAGTTTAGTTCATCACATCATCCATAGACTGATGAATAAATAGAGGTGGTGAATAGGAGTTTGGAAAATTTGTTGAGATGTTTAGTTGGAGATAAGCCAATAGGATGGAATTTGATTTTACCACAGGCAGAATTTGCATACAATAATTCTGTCAATAGGAGCACTGGTAAATCACCATTCCAGATTGTATATGGGAGTAGTCCAAGAAATGCATCTAAGTTGAGAAAGATAGATAAAGGAGAAATAAGTAGTGTTGAAGCTGAGGATTTTGTAGAACATTTGAAGAACATCCATGAGGAGGTGAGGAAGCACATTACCAAGATGAATGCACAATATAAGGCTAAGGCAGATGAGAAAAGGAGGCATAAGGAATTTCAAGTTGGAGATGAAGTCGTGGTTCATTTACAGAAGAAGCAATTTTCAATTGGTACATATAACAAGTTGAAAATGAAGAAGTTTGGGCCATGTAAGATACTGAAGAAGCATGATTCAAGAAATGCATATGAGGTCGAGTTGCCTACTGAGCTGAATATTTCACTAGTATTTAATGTTTCAGATCTAACAGAGTATCATGAAGGAGGTTTTGAAGATGAGGTTACAACAACATAGTGGAGTATTCCAGCAACCAATTCAGATACCAAGGAGATTGAAGACATACTGGATAGTCATGTTGGCAGAAGCACAAGGAACAAGACATATGAAGAATATCTGGTCAAATGGAAAGGATGACCTATTGAAGATTCATCATGGCTAATGAAGGAGGAGGTTAACCATCTTGGTTTTCCTCTGCACACCTGAGTCATGACAGGGTCACTTCTCAAATTACCCCGGGTGTTTGATGCAGGAGCATCCTGGGTGTAAGAGAAATCTTGCATCACCCAAAAATATTTTTGGTTTTGTTTTCAATAAGGGCTATCTTATGCAGAGTTGCTATTTATGGAAACTTACTATTTTTAGTAAGTTGGTCTTATGATCTCAGAATGTTCTAATTTCTTCCCTGGAGGTTCATTTTGGTCATATCAGTCTTCCAGTAAAGTTTCATTGACATATTAAGTCTAGCTTTGTAGATATTGAAGATTTTTGGTATTGGCAACATGGTACAAAAACTTTGAATTTAGTTTTTAAGGCTTTAGAGGCCCCAGATGAGGTTAGAAATTTGGGGGACAAGTGCTTGCACTGGTCATGCCTGTAGAGCACTTTGTGGCCTTTCCAGAATGGGGTTATAATAGTCAATCGAGTCAATTGGTGATGACTTATGGTCTTCAGAAGTTGGGTCACGTGAAATGGCAGAAAATGATTTTCTTTCAAAATTTCTGTTTGGGTTTCAAAATTTATTTTGAGCCAACTTTGATGTAATAAATTGTAAAATAAAATAATTCTAAGTTTGGTCAGCCTTGTTGGCTAAACTTCTGGAGCCTTCCCAGGTGGTGGAAAATTGCCTATATAACGAAGGCTGTAGTGTTGTCTTAGGAAGTTCAGATAGTTCTAGGTAGTAGATCTAGGTATTGATTCAAGGCTTTGTCCTACATAATATTGTAAGGGAATGCCCATGTGGCTTTGCATATTGTAATTCTAAAAGTTTTTAATTCCACATTTGTGGAGATAATAAGAAGCCCATTTTTTGTTCTTGCATATTGTTGTTGTTTCTCTATTTTTATTATGTGTTTGTGGTATTAAGGGGAGCACCCTTCATCACTTCTTGTGCTTGGTAATGTCTATGTTGCTCGGTGTTGCTTGGCTTGGTCAGTTGTTTCACTGGTGCTCAATTTTTTCTGGCACTTGGTACTTCTGGTTTACCGACTGGAGTTCTTGGTGATTTGGTTGGCTGACTTGGTGCATTTAATGTTGGTATCTTTTGTTGGATTCTCCTATGTGGATCTAGAGGTTGACATGTTGAATTTATTAATTGTAAGGCTATTTGAGAGCTGACTTGTATTGTATTTAATATTTTTTTGTAGGAGTTAATTGTTTCATCTAGCTGACTTGTGGCTGATGATTAGTATTTAAGGAGTGTTTGGGTAGTTGTTTGAGAGAGGAGATTGGAAGTTCTGACAACAAATCTAGGGGTAGCAAATAAGTGAAGTTGTGGAAAATATCCTACAAGATCTTGCAGATTAGATTGATTTCTGATAGTTTGTGATAATAGAGCTAGTGGTTGAGGCTTGGAGACAAGGAGATTTCTTGGTGGCTTGTGAGCACAAGTTCAGATTTGCCTTAGGGTTTCCATCAGTTATTGATTGTTTCAGGACTGGACTAGCTGGAATCAGACTAGATCTTGTTGATCTCTCATAATTTACTTCTTGTTTGTATTTTTCCATAATTGAGAAGGCCTTACAACCCGACACATTGCATGTAATTAGTGAATTTATGAGTAAATATTTTAGTTCTCTTCCAGATCTAGTGTTATTTTTGTGTAATTTTGTTGTGTTGTGGTTTGGATGCAAGTTTGGATAGTCCTTAATCAGATCCTCCATCCTTGACTGCATTACATTGTTGAGGTTCTTGCTTCAATCCATATAAACTTTTATTCAATATGCACAGTAAGTTCTCCTTACCTTTGACCTCAAAACCTTGTGGTTGTTGCATATATATTTTTTCTTCAAAATCACCATGGAGAAAAGTGGTTTTAACATCAAGTTGTCTCAAATGAAAATCTTCAGTGGCCACAATACTTAAAACAATGCGTATAGAAGTCATTTTTACAACTGGAGAAAAGACCTCATCAAAATCAATTTATTTTTTCTATGCAAATCCTTTTACAACTAACCTTGGTTTAAATATTTTCTTACCTTCGTCCTCCTCTTTCAACCTATAAACCAATTTATTTTCTAAAGTCTTTTTACCTACAGGAAACTTACATAATTCTCAAGTCTAATTTTTCAACAAGGAGTACATTTCTTCTTCCATGGAAAACTCCCATTGAACCTTTGCATCCACCTACACAGCTTCATTAGGTCCTTCTAGTTCACTAGATTCTATTAAGAAAATAGAATACAAAGAGGGTGAGAACCTTTCAAGAGGTTTACTTATCCTTGTTGATTATCTAGCATTCACTAGAGTTTTTGGTATTTGTTGTTTTTGTTACAGACCATAAGGAACCACTGGACCATCATCTTTTGGAGTATCATACAACACTACATAATCATTTTCTTTCTTCTCATGTTGTTGCAACTAATATTTGCACAACACTTTCTCACTGAATATGACATCCTTTCTTATTATAATTTTACGACTTTCATAATCCCAAAGTCTATAGCCAAATTCATCAATGCCATACCTAAAAAATATACATTTCTTTGAGTTAGCTTCTAGCTTGGTTCTATTTTCATAATCTATATGTGCAAACGCTTCACAACTGAAGGTTTTGAGAAAATAATAACTCATTGATGTAGAAGCATCTTGGGTAAGTTGCAATCTTGCATGCTGGAGTGTTTTGTCCTTGTGTTGCTCAGTTACAATGTTGGAAGAGGGGCTCAATTAAAGAGGTGTTTCTTGGTTGCAGTGTTGGCCAATGGGCTCAGTCATAGTATGGCTCAGTTGCAGTGTTGGTCGAGGAGCTCAATCGTTGAAGGACTCAATTTCTTCTAGTGCTTGTTCGACATGCGCTCGACTATGTTTGGCTTGCTTCATTGTTTTTTTGACACTTGACTGGTTGGTCTTACCGAATAGTGTTCTTGAGGATTTGTTGGGCCAACTTGATGCATTTAATTTGTGTAGTGTATGTTATATTCTCCAAGGTAGACCTAGAGGCCGACATGGAGAATTAATTATTTGTAAGGCTATTTGAGAGATTACTTGTGTCGCATTTAATATTTTTTTTGTTTTAGGAGCCGACTTGGTTTAGGATTTTTTTTTTTCTTCCAATCAACTTGTGGCATAAGAAGTAGTGTATAAGAAGGTATGGGGTAGATTTGCAGGGTAGTGGAAAGGGAGAAGAGAAGAGATTCAAGTTATGAATTTGAAATTGTGAATTTGTGAGTAGGGCTAGTGGTTGTGACCTAGGAACAAGGAGATTTCTTGGTGGCTTGTGAGCACAAGTTTAGATCTTGTTGGATGTTTCTACTAGATTAATGTGTTGTTTTAGATTTAGCTAGCTAGGGTTATAATTTGAATTGGATCTTGAGGGATCTTGCAGAACTATTACTTGCTTTGTAATTGGCCCTAAGGGAAGGCCATACAGCCTGACACATTGCATGTAATCATTTATTTATAAATAAAGGGTTCAAATTGTTATCAAGTCTTGCTCCTTTGTTATGATTCCATTGTGTGGTTGTTTAGCTAGGGGCTTGGAAATATCCTTTGGGGATTCTATTGGCCTTTCACTGTGTCACTCACCTTCTTACTTGTCCATGCTTCCTCTAGAATACCACAACCCAAATGATTAGAGGGACCTCTACTGATTAAATAAATAGCACTATTTATAGCCTTTTCCCACATGTGTAAGGGAATCCCATCATGCAACCTCATATGCCTTTTACACTCCATAATTTTGTTAGAGTAATAAAGTGTTTACTTATTAATTGAGTCATATTGATTTAATTATTAAGTCACTTATTATCTCTTTCTGGTTAAGCTAAACTTTAGGCATATAATAATTAATTTCTTTATTAATTATTATCATGCAACCTAGGTTTGCTCACCATTTTTAGGGTTTTGATCTCCTTTTATAAAGATTTATCTCTCTTGTAATATTATCAAGAAACATTCATTTTATTGAATTGAAACTTTTTTTTTGCACATCAAGAATGTCTCCTCTTTCATGGATCCATGCGTTTAGGCCTCTCTAGCTTCTAGCTTCTCTCTCTTTATGTGACATGTATTTGTATGTAGGTGTTCTTGGGAGTTGTGGGTTGTTTACCCATCAACTCCAATATATTATCCTATTCATGCATTCATCCACTCCATTTTCTTATGGAGTCCTTGGAACCATTTTCTACCTAAAAATACCATTAGAGGAACAATAATATTCAAAAAAAATTTTGCAATCATCACCACCATTATCAAATCTAAGACATTTTAGTCTTTTATCAGTCTCATTCTCAACCAAGCTTTTTCATTTTTTTAAAAGTTCCAAATACATCATATTTCTGCCTAAGAAGATGAATCCATACTTTCCTAGTTGCATCATCAATGAATGTAACATAATAAATAGAGAAACCAAGAGAAGATACCTGAGGTAGTACCCATACATCTGCATGCACAGGCTTTAATTTATCTTCTTTCTTTTCCTTCCCACTCTTTATAAAACTAACTCTTTTTTGTTTTCCATACACATAACTTTCTCAAAAATCCATATTGACACATTTTAGACCCGAACAAAATTTTATTTGAATTATTCAATTTCATACCTTTTTCACTTATGTGCCTAATTCTAATGTGTGATAGTCCTATTTTAGAATCCATATCTATCATTTTAGGATCTACCTACTCAACTGCAGCAAATATTTGTGAACATTGACTTTTTCTATAACAATTAAAGTAGAAGGAATAATATGACCTGTACAAAGATATAAGGTGCCTACTCTCACACCTTTTTCTACTACTAAGGAACCTTTTGAAACCTTCTAATTTTTTTCATAAAAAATAATTGTGCAACCTTCATCACCTAACTACCCTGTTGAAATTAAATTCCTACTCAGCCTTGGAATTTTCCTTACCTCTTGTAGTAGCCAATGATTTCCATTGCAAAACTTAATCTTAATTCTTCCCTTTCCAACAACCTGACAGAGTTCATTATTTCCCAAATGCACTATCCCAAAATCCCTTTGGACATAATCAAGAAAATAACTTCTATGGGGTGTAGATGAAATGGTGCCCCTGAATCTAGAACCCATGAATCATCGACATTTTCAAGGGAAAGAAGAAAAACATCCTCTTTGAATTTTTTACTTACCACATTTACCTCCTTATTACCTTTTTGTTTGTCTTCTTTATTCTTTCGAGACCAAATTTTTTTTTTCTTATAACTTATTTTCCCATAGTACCAACAATCATTTGGTTCTCTAAATTGAGATCTCTTTCTCTTTGATTTTCCTCATGATTTCCCATGACTTCTAGAATTGTTTCCTCTTTCCCTTGGTCTACCTCTTCTTTCTACAATCAAAACACTACCTAATGTGGATCCACTTGATATTTTCCTACAAATATCCTTACTCAAAATAACACCAACAACATCATCAAATTTTAGGATATTTTAACTAAAAATAGAGTTACTAACAACCATTACCAAGTCATTCCAATATTTAGGCAAAGATAACATAATCAAAAGAACCCTACTTTCTTCATCAAAATTGACATTAAAAAAAGATAATTAATTGGTAATTGTATTAAACTCATTTAAATGATCAGAAACTAACCCACCTTCTACCATTTTCATATTAAATAAATGCTTCATCAAAAATATCTTATTCAAAAAGGAAGGCTTTTCATATCATTTTTCTAGGGTTTCCATCTGTATGCACCCTAAAATGGTCGCCTAGACTTTGGGCCCCCATTCATCAATTTATCAATTTCCGGAATCAATGCCTTACAACATTTTCAATTCAAATCAATCTCCTTGATCAAATCGCAATTAATTTAATTATTTTAATATTTCCTAAGGTTTGATCATTTTATCCTAACTAAATCCATTTTAATTAAATAAAAAAATCTTTTAATTAAATAATAAAATCACTTTATCCTAAGCCACATTTAATTAAAAGAACAAATCTCTTTTAAATAAATAAAAAAATTTTTAATTAAATAATGGAAACCACTTTGCTAAAAATAATAAATAAATAATAAAACAAAAATAAAAAGAAAAAGACTTTTTGTCTACACATTGAATGCACACTTTCCAAGATGAGTGGAATCTCTTTTTACCTCTTAATCTCTTCCACACATCTTTTTGCCTCTTAACCATGTCCATTGATTTTGCCTCTTGAGAATCTTGAGCACGTGGATCAACCAAGATTTAATCTCCACCATTGCTCATTTCTTTTTGCCTCTTAATCTTGACCATCCATTCATTTCTAAATCTTTTATAAGGAGCCCTCTCCTTCTCATTTATGCATGGATATTTTAGAGATCAAGATTTATGTTATTGTTATGTAGGCTTGGAGAGTGATTTTGGAGAAGAGTTTGGAGCACTTGAGTTTGGATATTGCAACTTCTATTTTCTTGTCTTCTTCTCTCATGCCTCCATGGCAATCCATTTAGATTAATCTTGCACTTGCATATTAGATTAGATTCATATTTCCTTTCATAGAATAATCTTGCATAAACATTTCCTTTCATAGATTAGTTTACTTTCATGCATCGTTATCATATAGAATAGCTTTCATTTTTATTTGCATGCATACTTGATGATCATGGAGACTAGCATTCTTGCTTTTCCTCTTTGAATCTTTCATTTTATGGTGTACTTGCATGGGCACAAACTAGGTCTAAATCTGAGGGCCTTCATTACAAACCCTTGCACTTCATGAATAAAGAGCTATGAGTCACCATTTGAGACCCCACTCTTGAGCAATCTTAAATTTAATGACTCATAGAAGTGTTTCAATATTTTAGCACACATTTTTTGGTGCCACCGTGGGGCAACCCACTTTTACATGTTTGTTTTGGTTATTTTTGGAGCTAACCCCCTTGTGCAGATTTGCTTGGAGACTAAAACCCTAGATTTTCAAAGATTTAATAATATCTCCCAAATGGATAAGTGTTTTGGTCTGAATTATTTTTTTCAAGTTGGCGACATATCAGAGAAGCTTCAATAAAAAATTTAGAATTTTTTGAGGTATTTTCAATTTTTTATAATTTTTTCTTTATTTTTCATAAAAAAATTAATTTTCAGTGAAAATTAGCATATTTTTTAGAAATTTTTATATTTTCGGAAAGATATTTAAATTTCATAGGGGGTCCATTCTTTATGTTTTAAATTTGGATGCAATATCATAACTCAAATAGTTGATTTACAAAACCTGGTCTATTTTGGTAAAATGGGTCTCTAGGGCACAGCTAAAGATATTTTTCTAAAATTTTTACATTTTTGGAAATCTCTCTATTTTTTAGTAGGAGTCTTTATTTTTTATTTCTATTTTTGTGGCCAAAATCATATAAAAAAAATGAGATCTTGTTGACTAGTTCAAATGCAAAAAAAATAAAATTTTGTGATGAATATGCACTTATTTTCATGGTTCAATGCATAATATGAGTTGTCATTTGGATTATTTGCTGGCTATTATTGCTCCTAACAATTTATTTTCAGATCTAACCCTAGGATTTGTATAAGTTGGATATACATTGCATATCTTGTTTGCTTGTTTGCTTGTTGGAGAGTTTGTGGCTTGCTTGCACAAAAAAACTCAACAAAAATCTACTAAGCGCGTTGCTTTGGACTTGAGGTATTTTGTTGAATCTCTATAAAATTTAGATTTTAGAAATAAAATTAATCTCTCATGTGTCTAGCTTGAGTGTTTATTGCTTTCATAGATCACACTTCAAATTTGGGCTCTAAAAAAGAACATAGATTCACTTTCTTGCATATGTGTTTCACATAGTAATTAGGCCCTATGAACACTATTTGTGGCATTCTTGAGAGAGTGGGTTTCTTGTGAAGCTCTTCTTGACAATAACCCTCTTGTAGGTACGGAAGGAAGTTGTTATTATCTCACGGTCTTACTTGGTTTAGTCCTCAACTTTGATCGGTACGTTCTTTCTTGGACCTATTTAGAGAGATTGGTAGACATTGTTGTTGACATACGAACCTTGGTGAGGTGATTTCAATTTTAGCATGTCAAAGAATCTATTTTCTATGTTTGGGTGAAGTGAAGAGGCCAGAGGATTATGCTTTGTCCCCTTTTTCGGTAGCATCAAAAACTCAAATCCTTGAATCTGAACTAAGTCCCCATGTGGTCCTTTTTGTGAGTCACCTTTTTAGAGAGGATTAACTATAGTGGACATTCCCTTTATTGGGTCAACCACATGGATGGAACCTCAAGTGGTAATAGCCATTTTCATAGTGGTAGCAACAATTACTATATAAATGTCTTGTGGAAGAAATCTCCACAGGTGTAGTTTCTTGTTGGGCTGTCAAATCTCCTTAGCATCTTTGATTGATTAAATTATCAAAATGTGTCAAAACCCTAGTGCGCCTGGATTGGAGTTTTCCCTCTTGAGATTGTAAAAGTTGCAGAGTCAAACCATTACTAAGAACCATAGTGCAACCAAATTTTTATTTGATAGGACTATGTGCGTGATTGGAAAAACATTTTGAGAACATACACAAGTAGAATCTTTAAGGAGTAGCATACTAAGTCACTATTCTTGTTCATGTGTAAGGTTTCTTTATCCCTTGCTCATTTTTTGAAGATATTTGTTTTCTTGAACTCCTTGATTGTTGTCTTATGTACTTGATCAATGATAAAAATTGGTTGATGTGTTTACTTGATCTTTTAAAATGAATAAATCCGAGTTCCCGAGTGATAAAAACTTCAAAGATCTTCCCAAAAGTGCTATCATGACATGTTGCTCAAATGAACTTAAATGGTATCAAGTTGCACAAAATGACTCTTGGTCTTCTTTCTTCCACATCTCCCATGTCTTCCTAGTCTCCCATTTCCATCCTTTCTCTTCTTCCTTCACACTTCTTCCTCTTCTTCCTAAATTCTTCACATCCTCTTGATTCTTTTCCTCTTATTATCTAGTCTACCTTCTTCTATTCATCTCTTCTATCACTTCCATGCTTGATTCCTCCTCTTCCATAACCATGAATTTCAACTATCTTTTTATGGAACCTCTCTTGAAAATAGATGATCTCGAACTCATTTCTCAATTTGAAGAGTTTTATTCCTCCAATAGTCCTTCTAGATATTGCACGAGTGATAAACTTAAGACAAAAATAAAATAAAAGTTGAATGAATCAGACACCTTTGCTAGGATCATAGATATGATCATGTCATGACCTCTTTCTTCCAAACATTTTTCATCTTCTAAGTCTTATCATCCTTCCTCATCTTCCAAGTCTTACCATGACTCTTCTAGACATTATTCACATTCCTCATTATCTAGGTCTTCACTTTCCTCTTCTTCATGATCTCGTTTCTCTTCTACTTCTCCCAAGAGTCTTACTTCTCTTCTCAAGACATACCATAATAAGCAACATGACAATCCTTGTGATACCTCTTCCATGAAGAGTGACATGCCCATCTTTGATGACTATGATGATGGAAAATGTAGTGATACCTATGCCACCTCTATTCCTAAGAGTCCTCTTAGTCATGTGCTCATGCTTACTAGAAATGGGTCATCACATTGGATAGATCGTGATGGTGATCCATATGCTTCTGATTCTGAAAAAGACTTTGATGATTTTTGTGAACAATACCTAGATGATACATCTACTTATATTAAGGAAGATAAAGCTTTCTGTGCTGATTATAAATGTAAATACTATAAGAATCTCTCCTCTAAGAACTCTCATGCTAAAAATAAAGATTACACTCTCGAGCAAGATTATGTTAATGAGGGACCTTTGTCTTGTGATGGTTTCCTTGCATCCCCTACTTCCTCCAATACCCATACATTTCCTAAAGATTCCAAGTCTTTCAAATCTTTCACAAATCCTTCATCCAACAAAGGTCCTAATATTTTTCATGTGGTTCCCTATAGTTGTCCTCAAGGGCTACCTCTTAAAGAAACTCAAGCTAACCTTCACTTGGCTGCAAATACTTTCAATAATGCTAAACCTAAAGAGCCTAAGCCTTTATACGCTAGAATGCCTACTTCAGCTAGTCCTTCACTATCTCTTCCAAAGTCTTGCATACAATTCCAACATGCTTCCTTGTCCTTAGAAGTGGCTCTATGTCAAAAGGACTCTAAAAATGATAAAGAAAAGAACATAAAGAAAGATCAAGATCAAGAACCCTCCATGTCATCTAATTCTTTTCATGATATCTCTTATCCATTCCATGGTTCTTTTGATCCTCTACGCCGTTTCTCATTCATTCCACCATGTCTTAAGTCTTCTCCTAAGCAAGATCAAGCTACTACTTACACCGTTGAGCTTATTGACAATCAAAATAACCTTACTATAGTTGCGCTTTTCAAAGATGATACTTCCATTAATGTTATTAAAAATAATGTTGTTACTTCCAATGTTAAGCCTATTAAAAATCAAGAGAAAAACTATACGCTTACGCGCTCCAAAGATCCTTGTCAAGATCAAAGTCTTCCATCTTCTTATTTTTCCACTCCATGTTCACTTCCACTTTCTACTTTTCCTAAGGCTTTTCAAGCTCTGAACAATCCTATCAAAGAAGTTTCTCCTATTCAATATGTTCATGATCCTATTGCAAATCCTAATGCTCACTCTAAAGATGCTGATATCCTTGGTTGTCATATAGATGTTGATGAACTTATTGATTATCCTTTTGTATCTTCCACATCCATCCTTGGACCTCCTCCACAAATACTAAGGGCTTCACATCTTCCTTCCATCTTGGGCCCCTATGTCCCTTCACTTTCCTCTCCTAACTCTCCTAATTCATCTTCCATCTTGGGTCCTTATGTCCCTCCATCTCCTATCTTTCCTAAAGATCAACATAGATGCATGCCATTGAATCCTTTTCATCCACCCACCCATTTAAACCAGTCATATCCTCCTTCCACATGTCCCAAGTATTTTGGAAGTAACTTGAATGTTCAATACAAGAAAAAGAAGTAATACAAGAATCTATCAAAAAAGAAGATCACCATGTCTCCTCTAATTGACATGGATGCATAAAGTCAAAAGAGATATCTAAGAAGAAAACTACAAGACAAGTATGGGTTCCAAAATCTATCATTGAAGATATTCTCTCTAAATCATCAAAAAGAAATGAAAAGCCTACAAATATATAGATTCCAAATTCTCTCTTGAAAGAGTCTGATGTTGAGCAACAAGTGAAGTTGACATTCAAGCTTCCAAAAGACTTCCACTTCATCTTCTTCCAAAAACATTCTTCCATTCCATGCACCTAAACCACAACCTCTGCTATCCATTCACCATATTCTTTCATTCACATTTCCTCCATCCTTTGGCCACCCTTCAAGGTGTGTTTTGATGTTGATCTTGCATTCCTTTCCATCTACCCTTTCACAATCCTTCCATTCATTATCCTTCTACCTTCTATCATTTTTCCTCATTTTCCTATTCTTCCTATCTTCCAACCTCACTTACTTTACATAAAACCTTATCCTTCATTTTTCTCTTCCATCTTCCTTTCCCTATCAGCATATTTGAGCATATCATTTTGAATCCTTTGCATATCATGGTTTATCCTTTCAAGGAGAATTATCTAAAAAGCTTTCCTTCTTCCAAAAAAAAAAAATTCAAAAAAATAGAAAAATTTAAAAAGAAAATAAAAAAAATAAAAAAATTGAAAATGTGCCTTGGTGGAAACCTGGAAATAGACGCCTTGGTAGCAAAAGTAAAGAGAAATAAATTCATCTTATGGTGAAAACCACTCCCTTTTGATGCCTTGGATAAGTACCGTGATGAAAACCTGGCAATCAGGCATCATGTGTAGTTCTTCTACATATTTAATCTATTTTGTATTCTCTCTTTGATCTTGACAATATTGATCTATACACAAACATTTGGCTATCTTGTGAGATATCTTACGATGATCTTTCTTTCACTCCATTCATGTTTAGCCTTCATATTTATTTTCCTCCATTCATTCTAGCCTTTCGCTATCCTTTTCTCCTTTGGTCTTGATCCAATACAAAGAGTAAAACACGATGCTATTAAGCCTCTTAACATGTCTACTCCTTTGGACTACATCGTTTCTTTCTTCTGCATTACGCTTTTGTGATTTATCCTATGTTGGCATTTCATTGCTTGTCCAAATGTGCTTTACATGATAATTTTTCCCTAGCTTGGGTACTCTTGAGGAGTTTTACCTTGAGGATTTTTACCTTGAGGATTTCTTCCCTTCATTCTCCTTCATTCTCTTATTTTCCATCTCTTCCACCAGCTTGCTAATCCCTCTTGTTCTCCACCTTGTCATTCTCCTTCATTCTCTTGTTTTCCGTCTCTTCCACCAGCTTGATAATCCCTCTTGTTCTCCACCTTGATAGACATTAGGACTACATGATGTGATCTTGCTTGGGAGTTTGATGTCCATTCTGTCTGGGGGCATCCTTTGTACATACTTATTGATCCTAAAAAAATCCAAAAAAATGATATATTGTCAAAAATTCTAAAAATCAAAAAATGTCCTGAAAAAATGATAATCTTAGTGAGAACCTAGCAATAGGCACTTTGATGTATCTCAAAAAAATTATATATTCCAAAAATACCAAAAAAATAAAAAATTCAAAAATTCAAAAATTCAAAAAAATAGAAAAAGTGCCTTGGTAGCAAAAATACAATTTTTTTTTATAAAAAGTCCTAAAAAAAAAAAGAGAAGGAAAAATTTGCAATAAAAATTCAAGTGGTGAAAACTTGGAAACGAGCGCTACTTGAGGCCTTTGCACCCCTATTTTTTAGCACACATCCTCGACACTTAGCCTTTCTCCATCATGCCTTGTCTTTGTTGCCTTGGTTTGGAATTGGTCTTTGTCTTTGTCTAAGGGGCATAAATGTGTTAGCTTTGGTCTCTTGGATGCGTTAGTCTTTAGTACACCTCACAAACAGTGTTTTTCAACACCACCCCAACTGTGTTTTTCAACACAACCCCTGGCATCGAGTGTTTCTCAACACTTCTTGATTTGGTCTTACTTAGTTTTGTCATGTGATCTTACCTGCTTGCAAGCATTTGATCCATATCCTTAGAACTCAGTATCAGTGAACACACTTAAATTTTTAAATACAACACTTAATGCTTGAGCTTTGTCATGATCTTTTCTTTTTGTGCTGACTATTATTGATTTTCATTAAGTGTCCTTGTCTAATAAGTCTCTCCGAGATGCATAGCTAGAGGACTTTGGACATGGGGCATGTTTTTATTTGCTTTCTTCTTGTGGGTATGGTCTTGAACCTCTTGAGTGTCTCTTGTTGTCCCCTTGAAACACTTAGGAGATTTGAGGCATCATCCTTGACTATTTTTGCACAACCGTTCTTGTGGTCATCCCGACATCTATGCCTTGATGTGAGTGTGGTTTTGCTACATTAAATTGGTTAAGCTAACATCGAAGTCATCTTAACCTTTATGTCTTTGATGCTTATGTTAGAATCTTTCCACATTCCAATCTGATATAAATCACATTTATATCTTCATAGTTGCACTTGTGATTGGTGATGATTGTGTGATTTTCTAATGTCCATTAATAATGGCCCAATGATGAAAATAAGCTCCTTAACATTCTCTAATGAATGATGAACACATAAATCCTATGTTACAGTTGCTCTATTGCAAGTACACCTTTGCATTTTCATGTAGCTTGCATTGTTAGACTTCATGTACTTAATTTACATTTTTAGGCTGCAGTATGAGTTGAGAGGGTTTTCCTTCATCTTTTTTTTGGACTTTTAATCAACTGTGGTCATGTTTTGATCTTCATTTCCTTATCTTCTTTCGTGATCTCAATCAAAATTTTCTATCTTAAACAGTTGATTGATTTTGGGGCATTCTCTTTCTTGAGACAAATTCTCTTTCCTTCTCTTCATTTCTTTTCACCTCTTCCAAACTTCTATCTTCCATTTGCTTTCACCCCACTTCTTTTCTTCTGATTCAACCTTGGGGCATAGTATTTCATGCTTGATGATCTACCTTGGTTATGTGATCCTTATATCTTTCATCTTACATCAAGAACTTTATTTTTAGTTTGATTTGATCAAATTTATCAATTTACTATTTCTCCTCTATCTCATTTCAATTTTGATCACGAGAGGGTAGTACCCATCAAACTTCAATCCTTGATTTAGCTTTATCAATCATATCAATTGCTTCGCTTGAGGCAACCTTTCTTGAGACTTGACAATTACCTATTTATAGGGGTGTTGGCCTTGTCTTTTTCAATCAACTTATCTTTGTCCTGATGTGTTCCCATCCATCAATCACACATCTGGGTTGTTTTGTGATCCTAAATTAATCTCACATTTCAACTTCATTCTTTGACTACATGTGTTCCCATGAAGATCACACATTAGTCAAAGAGGGGCAAATGTATGCACCCTAAAATGATCGCCTAGACCTTGGGCCCCCATTCATCAATTTATCAATTTCCTGAATCAATGTCTTACAATATTTTCAATTCAAATCAATTTCTTTGATCAAATCGTAATTAATTCAATTATTTCAATATTTCTTAAGGTTTGATCATTTTATCCTAAGTTTTATTTAATTAAGAGAATATGCTCCTTTTTAATTAAATAAAAAAAAATTTAATTAAATAATAAAATCACTTTATCCTAAGCCACATTTAATTAAAAGAACAAATCTCTTTTAAATAAATAAATTTTTTTTAATTAAATAATGGAAACCACTTTGCTAAAAATAATAAATAAATAATAAAAAGAAAAAAAAAAAGAAAAAGACTTTTTGTCTACACATTGAATGCACACTTTCCAAGATGAGTGGAATCTCCTTTTGCCTCTTAATCTCTTCCACACATCTTTTTGTCTCTTAACCATGTCCATTGATTTTGCCTCTTGAGAATCTTAAGCACATGGATCAACCAAGATTTAATATCCACCATTGTTCATTTCTTTTTTCCTCTTAATCTTGATTGTCCATTCATTTCTAAATCCTTTATAAGGAGCCCTCTCCTTCTCTTTTATGCATGGAGATTTTAGAGATCAAGATTTATGTTATTGTTATGCAGGCTTGGAGAGCGATTTTGTAGAAGAGTTTGGAGCACTTGAGCTTGGATATTGCAACTTCTCTTTTCTTGTCTTCTTCTCTCATGCCTCCATGGCAATCCATTTAGATTAATCTTGCATTTGCATATTAGATTAGATTCATATTTCCTTTCATAGAATAATCTTGCATAAATATTTCCTTTCATAGATTAGTTTGCTTTCATGTATTGTTATCATATAGAATAGCTTTCATTTTCATTTGCATGCATACTTGATGATCATGGAGACTAGCATTCTTGCTTTTCCTCTTTGAATCTCTCATTTTATGGTGTACTTGCATGGGCACAAACTAGGTCTAAATCTGAGGGCATTCATTACAAACCCTTGCACTCCATGAATAGAGAGCTATGAGTCACCATTTGAGACCTCATTCTTGAGCAATCTTAGATTTAATGACTCATAGAAGTGTGTCAACATTTTAGCACACACCATCAACTCTTTAGTTATCTTTGCTTGTGTAATATTAAATGTCACTGATTGTGCTAAGCATAAACAAATACTACCAAGTGCCTTCCTATCCAAAATATCTCAATCCCCATCAGACATTATTGTCAATTTCTTGGATTTTCCTCCCAATGGCTGCCATAAACCCTTCTGATAGAGATAGTCATCCATTTGCATTTTCCATAACTAAAGTTTCTACCCATTAAACTTTTCAACCTTCAACTTACCATCATCTTCCATTACTCCCACTCAATTGTGAGACTCCCACCCAATCGTGAGTCCTTGCAAAGGATAACTAAAAAATAACTCACTCTAATGCCACTTGTTAGGATTAGTAGAAAAAAATTTAACAGTTACATGCAAATATAATTAATAATGAAAAGGAATAAAGCACACATAAGTAGAACAAGAAGACAAATATTTAACATGATTCACCCAATCTTGGGCTACATCCACCAAACAGAGAGTTCAATCTTATTATCCAGTGATTTCTACCTCTAATAATCTACAATCCCTTACAACTTAATACCATTGCAAGAAGCTATGAAATTCTTATATAGATAAAACCAAAGCCTTGAGCCATTATAACAAGACTTATGTTGGTTAACTAGTTAACCCTAAAAAATACTTGACAAGTCAACCTGGGGAAAAGCTTAATGAGCCAACTCAAAAAATCTTGATGAGTTAAGTTGAAAAAAAAATTTGGGTCGTTGCCTCAAACCCCATGATAAATGAAAATTGTATAGTACTTTCCTGATCAGTCACCACAAACCAACAAATCTCACAGTCCAATTCCTTCACTTCCTTCACATACTCACCACACATTGGATTCAATAACTTAAACACTTATCAACTCACTGTCAACCAACACATCACTAAGTTGACATCAATGACAACACAATAATTGATCTTCATGTCATCAAACCTATACCAATCAACACTCAACAATCTCTACATAAGTTATGCCAACATACTCTTAAGTATGGGTATCCTATGATGAGAGTAGACCTCTAGAGAAGGCTAGCTTATTTTCAGTATTTCACCTAAAACTATCTTTTAAACAAGGAAAAGGGTAAGAAGGAACTGCTAAAAATGTAAATAAAATTTTAAAAGGTGATACACCGAATATTCCAAATTCTTGGAAATATGAATAGCTAATTGCACTCACAATGAATCTTGAATAAAAAATAACCCTCACAACCCACGTGCAATACTAGATCTTAAGAACGTTCTAAACCTCAATAATTATGAAAAGAAAAAATATTTTCTACAATTAAAATCACTGGAAGCGTGTAAACACAACCATGAATTTGATACACAAAATAAGAAATAAGGTTGTGTATCTCTATTTTGAATCAAAGGGACAATATCGCTACAAATCCTAAAAATCAATGAGCTCAATACAATAATGCTTAAATTTCTAGAATACAAAAATCAATCAAGAAGAAGGAAATCCCCCCCCCCTAACAAAAAAAAATGAGGTTAAAAAATGAAGATATGGATCCAAAACCCTCGAGGGTCAAGAAAGAATGAAACTTAAGTGAAAGGAGGGGTCAAATTGCCAAGAACATGTAGTTAACCACCTCTAAACTTCCCAAGACTCATTATTTGTCCATGTGGTACTCAGAACTAATGTAAAACTATCCAAAAATGCCTCAAAAGTCTCCATAATGCATGAAAAACTCCAATGCTCAAATGAAAAAGAGAACCACTAAAAATGGGCTCAAATTGAAAGATATAAAGAGTTAACTTCCTTAACTAGCCCCTTAATTGATGTGCAACCAATAAGGGCCCTTTGACTGAAGTTTGGGCTATCAAAGAACTCCTCTGAACTCTCTCAAATACATGTAATCTCAAACTACCTCCAGTTACATCTTGAGCTTAAAATTACTTCCCCCCATTTATTTGCATTAATAACAACATTAATTAAAAGTGATTTATAAAAATCATCACTTTTAAATAACATTTTACATTACATTGTATCCAAAATAAAAACATGACCCTTAAATTAAAATGAAATGTAAATAATAAAAATATTTAATAAAGTGTTAATCTAATCTCCACTTTAATAAATGATTTCATTATTTACATTTATTTTACTACTTTAATACAGTGAGGCATCATTTGCTTACTAAGACAATATATGTTAATTGATTTAGTTAACACATATATTGTCTATTTTCTTATGCAAAAAATAAAGGCATCAAACACAAAGCCTTGTCATCGGTCAAACTAGGATAAAAACCCTAATCACAAAAAACACATGCAATTTCATTTTGCATGCTTCATTTTTTCTCTGCCTATTTTGGAGCTACATCACCATGGTGTGAGGGTTTTTCTTAAGGTCTTGCTTGTCATTTTCTTGAAGATCTTTAGCAAACTTTATGCAGGTCATGGTCTTCTACTGGTAAGCTTTGCTATTCTTTGAGACAAAATCTATGTTTTCCTCCATGAAAAATTGGGTGTGTGATTGTGCATTTCCTTTATGGAGTTATGGTTACAACTTGTCATCTTTTGATTTCTCTATAACTATTTATAATGGATTTCTTGTATCACTCATGAAACTCTAGATACCTTAGAGTGATATGTTGTCCTCTAAAATTTTACATTGAACCCACTTCCTTTAGATATTATTGTTGTGAATTTTTATATGACTATGGCTATAGCAAGGTTTCATATTAAAAAAAATGGTATGAAACAATCTAATGGTTTTGTCTCTATGCAAGCTTATGGGGTTTTGAGATTTTTGGGTCTCTAAGTGTATCCATTTATTGCATTCTATAACAAATCCATGAATATTTCTCTTCACATAAAGACCGCGAGTTCCATTTTCTTTCTCTATACATATATCTTGAAGGCCTTTGAGCTATCTTCCATAATGAAGGGTTTTTCGGAAGACTACAAATATTTTGAGAGGTGGGTGAATCAGAAGAGGAAGGTTTTTTTATTTTAATAAACAGAACCGAAGAAAAAACATTTATATCAAAACCATTCTATGAGAAGTAAACATGAACTGAACATAAATACAGTATTAGAGAAAATGAAATGACTCACAAAGATAGACAAAGAATTTTTTGCCAAGTGGGAAACCCTCAAAACTATACGGTTTTGTCATAGGGAGAAAAACCACTCCGTTTTAAACCTGTAAATTTTGTTGAGCTTCAACTCGTTTCTTTACAACAACAATCCAACTACTTAGGGCTCCAACCCTTAAGTTTTTACAACCTTTTCTTCACAGATCATTTACATATATAACTGCATGTCCTTGAGACATACATCTTACATAAATAAATAATCATAAAATTATTCTCTCAATCCTGATACAAAAATACTTTCATATCCAATACATTATGATCATGTATCTCATCACTTTAGATACATACTCATCCTGCCTTTTATAGGGAATTATTTTTCAAAAAAGAACATTCAATGATACCATTACAAGAACAAAAAAAATTATGTTACTTCAAAATCCTCTGCAAGGGTTGTCGAAACTAACAGACAACCAACGGTTTTAAAAAATAGTTCCAAAAACTGATAAAAATTGAAAATAACAAACTGCCCATTGTCTTCTTTCAGAAATTATCTGGATACAAAAAATATTCAAGTAATTCATTCTGTTAACCAGAACCAAAAACTTTTTACAAGAATAAAAAACTTTTAAAGATCCCAACAAACCCCTGCTAGGGTTACATAAGAAAACAATTATTTCCAACTGTTACAAAAAACTCCTTTCGAAACCACCTCCAAGAAAGAAAAGATCATAACCCAAAGTAGATATAGTAGAAGACATAATACTGTTACATGGAGATGAAAGCCAAAGACTAATGAAAAAAGCACGAAAGCAAACTGCTCTTACCTCAGTCTGTGTAACCTCTTGAAGAAACATACGACTAGACCAACCGTGCATACCTGAGACCAAAAATTTCCTTTGAATTCCATTGAGGTTTCCTTATAGGAAATCCCTCAATCAAAAACTTAATCAAACTACATGAAACTAGTATCATTCAAACGAATTACAATTATTGATTATAATACTAAAAACCCATAATTAGAGAAGAAAATCTTGAGCCAAAAACTCTTCACTTAGACCATTCATGGTGGCGGAAAATAAAAGAAATAAGGGCACAAAATGAGTCAAAGAAAAAATTTGAAGCCTTTCTCCTCTTTTGTTAGAAATAAAAAACAAATTTAATTTCCTTTGAAATCCTCCATAAAGAAAGCCACGTGGTTGATCAATGTCCTAGTAAACGTAACTCATAAAAAGCTGTCAACATCACCATGCCTCCAACACAAAAAGATGTGACATGGAACATCACACAAAGTAACTTCCAAGGAGTAAAAATAGCCATTGTGAATGTTAAAGATACCTTTTGCATCTAGGACAATAAACTCAACAAACTTCCCCATTTGTCCTTGAGGAAAAACCATTTGCAGTGCTTCATATAACACGACGTACGTAAATGAACTAAATGTTGTAGCAATAGAAGAAAATACAAATAAGTACATTCAGACAAAAACTGAAAAATACTTTCTTGTCTATGGAATATTATGCATACTCATTTAATTACTAAGATTGTGACATATAGGAAGCACAACAATGAAGTGCCAGAAGATTAACATAGCAAGTGTAAGGCAAAAGCACCAAAGAGAACCACTGGCCATAGAGAACCATTGATCCACAACTACATAACAAAAATAGAATGATTGAATGATTGAATATATAGGACTTGAACAACTATCCTGTTACAACTGAGTTACGACTAAGAACCTATCACAACTGAGAACCAAATACCAACATAAGAACCAACCAATAACCAATCACTTCTCTACCCTGTCACAATACCAACATAAGAACCAATGAAATTAATAACCAATCATTTCCCTACCAACCAAATCAATAACAATCACTACCCTGCCAACCAAATCAATAACCAATCACTGCCCTGCCAACCATATCAATAACCAATCACTGCCATGCTAGAACCAACATAAGAACCAACAAATCAATAACCAATCACTGCATAGATTACTCCCCCATTTTGCATCAAGGACGCACAAGAAACTGCATGGAGAAATAACTCACAATAGACTCCCCCAGAAGGAGAGAATTAATGCAGGAGAGAATAAGAAAGAACAACTAACCGCAGGTGAAACTGGGAAAAAGTGTCGTCGGCCGAAGTCTTGGTGAAAATATTAGCAACTTGTTGTTGAGTAGGAACATAAAGCAATTGAAAATCAGTATCAAGCACCTTATCATGAAGAAAATGGAATTTGACAGCAGCATGCTTAGTCTAAGAATGCAGAATGAGATTTTTACTCAACTGTATAGCACTCATGTTATCACACATAATAGGAATAGGTTTAGGGACCTGAATGCCTAAATCAGAGATTTGACAATCCATCTAGATGAGATGTGTACAATAGGCTGTAACATAAAAAAACTCAGATTCACAAGTGGATAGAGTAATACATTCCTATTTTTTACTATGCCAGGCAACTAAAAGATCCCTGAGGAAAAAAGAAGCACCAGTAGTACTTTTTTTAATCTTTAGAACCACCCCAATCTGCATCAGTAAATCCAGTCAAGGTAAAATCATCACTATGTGGATACCATACACCAAAATCAAGAGTACCTTGAATATATTTAAAAATTATGTGGATAGCATTAAGATGAGACTGATGTGGAGTAATATGAAACACACAACCTGCATAATATAAGGTCGGGAAGCTATTAAATGTAGTAAACCACCAACCATGGATCTATATTGTGTCTGATCAACAGTGGGAGAGTCATCATTTTTTATCAACTTACAACCTATTTCCATAGGAGTGCTAACTGGTTTGCAATCAGACATGTCAAATTTCTTTAACATTTATTTACCATACTTCATTTGAGATAAGAATAAGCCATGTTCAAGCTGTGAAACTTGTAAACAAAGGAAAATGATAAGTTCACCCAAAAGAGACATTTCAAACTCAGATTCCATAATGTTTGAAAATTGTTTTGACAAAACATCATTTGTCGACCCAAAGATGATATCATCTACATAAATTTTAACTGCTAAGATATCATCATTAACAACTTTTGTGTATAAAGTACTATCATCCCTACCACGAGTAATGCCATTAGCCAAAATATGTTTATCCAGCCTGGAGTACCAAGCCCTAGGATCTTGTTTCAAACCATATAATGCCTTTTTAAGATGATATACAAAATTTGGTTTTCCACATGATTCAAAACCTTCTGGTTGTTCCATATAAACTTCCTCCTCAAGATAACCATTTAAGAAAGTTGTTTTGACATCTATCTGATAAATAGTAAAATTCTTATAACTAGCATACACAAGAAATATTCTAATTGATTCCATCCTGGCAAAAGGTGAAAAAGTCTCACCAAAATCAATGCCTTCTTTTTGATCATAGCCTTTGCACACAAATCTAGCTTTATTTCTCACGGTTTGTCCATCTTCATTTAGTTTGTTTTGAAATATCCACTTTCCACCTATGACATTTTTGTTATTAGGTCTAGGAACAAGTTCCCATGTTTTGTTTTTCTCAATTTGACTGATTTCATCTTTCATAGCATTCAACCAGGAAGAATCTGCAAGAGCTTCAGCTACATTTTTAGGTTCTAAAGCTGATATGAGATAGAAATGTTCTACAAAATGAGCATGTTCATCACTTTTGGCCTTTCTTCTAGTTAAGATTCCAGCCTCTTTATCCCCTATAACTTGTGACTCAGGATGTCTTTTAGCAATGATTCTTGAAGGATTATTTTCATTATTTATTTTAGGTGAAGAACAACCTTCTTGTTTATTTGAGTCGGGTATTTCTAACTTAGTATCTTCTAATTCTTAATCAACAGAAATATGTTCTATTCTTTGAAGAGATCCTTCTTTAGTGTCTTTTTCATAAAAATCATTTAATAAAGAACTTTCATCAAATATTACATGAATAGCTTCTATGATTTTATTTGACCTTTTATTGTAACATTTAAAGGCTTTGCTATGAGTTGAATATCCTAGGAAGATACCCTCATCTGACCTTGAAGTGAAACTTTCTAAAGAGTCATTATCCCTTCTTATGAAGCATTTACAGCCAATATTTTTGAAATTATTAACATTAGTTGTTTTACCAAACCATAACTCATAAGGAGTGTAAGAAATTTTTATTCTAATTTGAGCCCTGTTTAAGATATACATGACTGTATGAACAACTTCTTTCCAAAATTTATCAGGCAATTTTGCTTCATTCAACAATGTCCAAGCCATTTCTTTAACTGTTCTATTTTTTCTTTCCACAACACCATTTTGTTGTGGTGTGCGGGCAGTTGAAAACTATCTTTTGATATCATGCTTCTCACAATATTTCATGAACTCTTGAGAAGTAAATTCTCCACCTCGATCCGATCTTAAACACTTCAATCTTAAGTCAGTTTCGCTTTCTACCATTTTCCTGAAAACTTTAAAGCGTTGAAAAGCTTCAAATTTATGTTTAAAAAATATTACCCACACCATTCTAGAGTAATCATCAACAAACAACATAAAATATTTTTCACCATTCAAAGATTGAGTTTTGGTAGGACCACATAGATCAGTATGCACAAGTTCAAGAGGTCTAGTAGATGGATATTCTTTTGCTTTAAATGATGACTTTGTTTGTTTTCCTTTTATACATTCTTCACAGATACTTGTTGGTGTGTGCTATAATTGTGTCACACTTCTATGAATCATTACATTCAAGAACACTCAAGAATGAGGTCTCAAAAATTGATCCATAGCTCCCTAGGCATGAAGTGCAAGGGTTTTAAGAATGCTCTCAGCTAGAGCTATTTAACCAATAACGTTGCTAGTAAACCATGCAATGAGAGATTCAATGAAGACAAGGGCAAGAATGCCAATATCCTCAAGAATCAAATGAAATGCAATGCAAGCTAGATTAAGATGAATATGCAAGCTAAGCTATGAAAATGAAAGATGCAAGTATTACAAAGCCTCCTAGTTAAGCTAGATGAATTAATCTAAAGCATAAAGGAAACTAAGCTAAGAATGCCATGATAATGCAAGAAATGAAACTATGATAACATATAGATGCAAAAGCCAAGAATGCTCCAAATCTTCAAAAGCTCCAAATGACCTAGAAAACCTGTAGCATAACATTAGCATAAAAATCTAAGATATGAAAATGAAGAAGAGAGCTCTCCTTTTATAAGAAATGAAAAGGAATGGACCATGGAGATTAAGAGGCAAAAGATTTAATCAACGGTGGAGAAAAAAAGAAGTTGGATCCTTGTGCACAAATATCCTCCAATGAGAAAATAAGGGTTGACTTTAGTGTCCATATGAGACAAAAAGTATTTTTTCTCTTTTTATAAAATAAGAATAATATTTTATTTGTGCAACATAGGATAAGAGGAAAAGTGGGGGCTTTTTATTTATTAAAAAGGGAGGGAATTCCTTTTAAATAAATAAAAACTTAGGATAAGATGGTTAGCCCATAGAAAATAATCGAACAAATGATAGAACTAGGATTTGATCAAGAATAAACAATTTATGATTTTAGCAAAAATGCTAGCAAGGGGTTAATAGTCTAGGTGACCATTTTTAGGTGTATACATTTTCCCCTCTTTGACTAATGTGTGATCAATCTGGGAACACATGTAGTCAAAGAATGAAGTTGAAATGTGAGATCGATTTGGGATCACAAAGCAACTCAGATCAGCCAAGAAAGCAAGAGATAGCCAAGAGGGCAAGCAATAGCGATCTGACTCCAAAGAATGAAGTGCAGAGAGATAGCAAATCCTGCATGGTCAGCCTAGTAGTGACAGTACTGAACACTTAGGAAAGAGATAGCCAATAATATATGATGTGTCTACCCCCTCGGGATCGAAAGTGAAATCCAGGTAGAGGGAAAGCAAAAGCAAGAGCAACATGATCAAATCACTAGAAATCATAATCGAAGATGAAAGAATAGAACAACCATCAAGAAAGTGAAGATATGCCCCACACATGGGACACGGGGCATGAACCTATCGGTCCCTCAACCTGTAAACACCACGGAGGGGGATTGAAACTTGGGATGTGAAAGTGAATGAAAGACTAGAAGTTTGAAAGAGATGGAGATGAAGAGGTGAAGAATGCCCCAGTGAAGATGGAAGGATCAGGCCTCAAAAGGTTAACCAACTACATGGAAGAAGGAAAAATATGATTTAGATGATCAAGGTGAACACGAATTTTGGTTTCGATCCCAAAATGAAGAGAAAATGATGTGATATGAAAGACCAAAAGTGAAAGACATGATCGGGAAGAAGCAAAAGGTGAGCGCAGTTGATTAACAAGTCCATGAAAGATTAAAGGAGAGCTCTCTCCATTATGCAAGATGCAAAACTAACTAACATGAACTTAAGAATGCAAGCTACATGAAAAGTGGTTTACTTGCAAGGTCACAAAGCCAATAGACATCTAATATTCATCATTGAGTGTTATTGGTAGCGTTAGAAGATCATACAATGCACACTAGCATAACTATGTGAATATGAATATGATCTTTATCAGATAGGAATGTGGAAATCCCACCTAGGCATCAAAGACATGTAGGTCAAGATGACTAGTGCAGTGAGATTACCTAAGTTTGATATAGAAAGATTATGCTCACATCGAGACACAAGAAAGTCAAGATGACTATAAGCATGCACTTGTGAAATAGTCAAGGATAATACCTTGTAGATCCCAATGTCAAGTGGAACAAGTATAAATGCTTAATGATAGGTAGGACCAACAAAATATACCCACAAGCAGATGAAGAAATAAAACATGTTCTCATACCCTCAGTCTTCTAGCTATGCATCATCGAAAACAATCATAGGGGGAGAACACTCAGCAAAGAAATCATCATAGACAGCACACAAAGAAATAAAGCCAAGCAAGTCTTAGCGAGTCAAGTTTTCAAATGCATGTGTGTAGGTCATAGAGTCAAACTTTGAGTATCGCATTTGCCAGTGAGAAATATTGCATCATCTAGACTACAGGTAGGATATCTGATAAGTGTTAAGAAACACTCGATGCTAGGGTAGTGTTGAAAAACATAGTTAGGGTGGTGTTGAAAAACACCATTTGTGAGGTACCTAAGAAACCCAGATGCACAAAGAGACCCAAGATAAGCTTAAAACAATGTATGCCCCCTAGACTAAGACAAGAGTCAATTCTAGGCTAGGAGAGGCAAAGCGAGAAGTGGAGCGAATTAGCGCCATGTAAGACTGATAGACATAGATGTAGAGGGTCTCAAGCAGTGCCTGTTTCCAGGTTTTCACCACTTGATAGATTTATTACAATTTTTTCAGGACTTTTTATAATTTTCTTTTGTAAAGGTTGGTTTTTTCAATGTCAAGCACAGTGACAGTAGTAAATAGACAAGTTTGCAAATAGTAGGTGATCAAACATGTCATAAAACACTTGCACAAGGGCAAAAGAAACCTTGCCAAGATAAGCAATTGTGATATCAAAATAGAAAACCTTATGAATGCTACTGTTCATTTGAATGTTGAGAATGTTTACACTGGTATAGCACAATCGAAGACAATTCAAACAATTACTACCTAGAAGGACAAGGCTCATTACTTAGCAACTTGGCCCACAACTTGATGCTCCCTTGCCTCACACCAAGTGGTTGCCCACAAGAGATATTGGTGTTGTCATGGAAGTGTCAAAAACACAACCAAAGGAACACATATGGTGAGTGTCTTGGGGTGATCCGAGTAAGTCCACTTGGATCAATCCTTGCACCAAGAAGCTAAGCAGCTAAAATAAGGTGGCCTCTATCTAAAGGTTCATAGTAAGGGCTTCCGTTCATAGCACCCCTCTTACTCCTCATAAAGGACTAGGATCTCGCGGCCTCAAGAGTACCTTAAGCATTCTTTCTTAATGCTTTCCTCATGGTCACAATCTCACAAGTTACTCACATCAAGTGAAGATAAGTACTATGTCTACCAAGGTTTTGTGTCCTCGATAGCCTTGAGATTATAGTGGGTTGGAAGAGTTGGCAAAAAGATTGTCCCCAGTTGGGTCATTCCTCTTGATTGCTCAAGAGCAGGCCCGCTAAAGGATTCTAAATCTAAATAAAAAGTGGATCAATTCTTGAAGTTCAAGGTTTTTGGTTCACCACAAGGGTGAAGAGCATACTCCCCTATCTCAAAAATTTCACCCAAACACACCAAGCAAAGATTTAGTTACCCCCTTGCTTTCAAAATCCCAAGATGGGTCAAGATTTTTGTTTCACCATAAGGGTGAAGAGCATACTCTCCTACCACCTCAAAATTTCTACAACAAGGTATTAAGTGCCTAATAAATGAAACAACTAATTTTTGCCACACTTAAAAGGAAAGCAAATAAACAAGCAAGATTTTTTTTTGTTTTTATGCTTGGGCAACCCTTCAAAAACCATTAGTAGCCCTCTTTGACATGCGTTCTTTTGGAAAAATATTCAAGCAAGAGGCACCTACAACCACAACTTGTTAGACCAACAAGGTTAGCAAAATCCAAAATCTAACAATGGTTAGCACATGAAACATCAAATAATCTGCAAAGTAACTGATCAAATGACAAAATCTGAAAATGAAACCATCATGGTTGGATTAGGCTCGAAAAGACCTTTCCAACAATATATCATACTTCAATTTTTGATACCATTTGCAAAAATTTCTCAAAAATGGGCACCCGTTTTCCAGAGTAAAATGCTGGAATTTTCAAAAAAAATTTCAAAAAGATAGCTAAGAACCCAAAACTTGCAAGATAGATAAAATAACTCAAAAAAAGCTCTTTTTCAGGTACAAGCAATATATCTCAGACTTCACTAGTATCACACGACACAGTTTCCTATAGCCGGGTGATATACCTTAGTTTGGGTGATATACTGCACAATAGGTGGGCGATACTTCACACGACACTAGGTGATAAACCTCAATACGTGCGTGCAATTCTTCTGTGACGCAAAGTGTCACACTGGTATTATAAGGTATATCGCGTGATATACCTGAGAAGTGTTGCGCGATACTCTGAGATAGAAAACCAAAGAATGCAAAATTTTTGCAAATTAATCCGAAAAATCATGAAAATGCAAGAAACTAAAAGACAAAGTTTATCTACTCTGCCCCACGGTGGGTGCCAAAAATGTGTGCTATAATTGTGTCACACTTCTATGAATCATTACATTCAAGAACACTCAAGAATGAGGTCTCAAAAATCGATCCATAGCTCCCTAGGCATGGAGTGCAAGGGTTTTAAGAATGCTCTCAGCTAGAGCTATTTAACCAATAACCTTGCTAGTAAACCATGCAATGGGAGATTCAATGAAGACAAGGGAAAGAATGCCAATATCCTCAAGAATCAAATGAAATGCAATGCAAGCTAGATTAAGATGAATATGCAAGCTAAGCTATGAAAATGAAAGATGCAAGTATTGCAAAGCCTCCTAGTTAAGCTAGATGAATTAATCTAAAGCATAAAGGAAACTAAGCTAAGAATGCCATGATAATGCAAGAAATGAAACTATGATAACATGTAGATGCAAAAGCCAAGAATGCTCCAAATCTTCAAAAGCTCCAAATGACTTAGAAAACCTGCAGCATAACATTAGCATAAAAACCTAAGATATGAAAATAAAGAAGAGAGCTCTCCTTTTATAAGAAATGAAAAGGAATGGACCATGGAGATTAAGAGGCAAAAGATTTAATCAATGGTGGAGAAAAAAAGAAGCTTGATCCTTGTGCACAAATATCCTCCAATGAGAAAATAAGAGTTGACTTTAGTGTCCATATGAGACAAAAAGTACTTTTTCTCTTTTTATAAAATAAGAATAATGTTTTATTTGTGCAACATAGGATAAGAGGAAAAGTGGGGGCTTTTTATTTATTAAAAAGGGAGGGAATTCCTTTTAAATAAATAAAAACTTCGGATAAGATGGTTAGCCCATAGAAAATAATCGAATAAATGATAGAACTAGGATTTGATCAAGAATAAGCAATTCATGATTTTAGCAAAAATGCTAGCAAGGGGCTAATAGTCTAGGTGACCATTTTTAGGTGTATACAGTTGGTTTTCTAATTTGTGGTAAACCTCTAACCTTTTTATTCTTGCTGATCCTTACAAGATTATCAAAATTTAGATGACCCAATCTTTTGTGCCATAACCAATTTTCTTTGACTTGACTCATAAAAAAAGTGTTAATCAACAATGATTCCTAAACTGTTGAATCAATTAGATTATAAATATTTCCACCTATCCTTAATCCATTTGAAATAACTTTATTTCTTTTGTTAATGATGGAGCAACCCTTAGCATCAAATAAAATAGAATACCCACTATCACAAATTTGACTCATGCTTAGAAGGTTATGTTCCAGACCTTCTACATAGTATACATCATGTATAGGAGTATCTTTATTGAAAATGATTGAGCCACATCCTATAATATAGGCACCTTAATTATCTCCAAATCGGACAAAACCTCCATTAAAATCTTCTAAGGTTTTAAACTTGTTTTTGCTGCCAGTCATATGATGAGAACAACCACTGTCCAAAACCCATGTTATAGGTTTATGAGTGAACAAAGTTGTTTCAAAAATTAGAGATGTTTCCAAATTCATGTCTTTAGGTTTCCATACTTGTTTACACTTAAAATTCAATTTGCAATGATTCACAAAATGCCCATAATGAAAACACTTAAAACATCTAATTATCCTTTTAAAACCAAATTGTTTCCCATTTCTAGCTAGCTTACAGTTATAAGCCTTATGACCAAACATGTTACAAGAAAAACAATATCCTCTGAAAAATCTTGAAATGTGATTAGGTGTAGAAACCTGTTTTGAAGACTCTCCTTGTTCAACTGTACATTTTGAACCAAGTTGATCAAATTGTTTTTGTATCAATACTAATTTCTTTTCTCTTTCATCTAATAAAACCTTTTGTTTTTTAATAAACTGATTTGCAACATTTAACTCAGTTTGTAAGTTTTGAATATTTTTTTCATGAGTAGTAACTAACTTCTTTAGCCTTTTTAATTCTTGTAGAGAGAAAAGTATCTCTTCTTCAATATTTATATCTACATCTGAATCAGATGAAAATTCTATTTGAATAGTTTCAACTTTATGAATATCTACTATTTCAGCCATGAATGAAATTTCCCCTTCTTCACCTGAATCAATTGACTCTTCATTAGATTCTTCTTTGGACATAAGACTTTTCTTCTTGAAATTTTTAAATCTTTTATTTTGATTCCATGTTTTCTTTTTAAAAAATTTCTCTGGTTTTTCATCATCCTCATTTTGATCAGCATAAGGACATTTTACAGTGTCCATACAGTCCACAATTAAAACATTTAGGTTTTCCCTGATATTTCTTTTTTAATTTTCTAACTAGCAAAGCTTCAAGAGCATCTGAAATATTAGAATCACTATCATCTTTATTTTCAGCCTTGAAAGTTGTTTCTTTAGATGTAGATGCAACATTATTTCTAATTCTCATTTCATAACCAGTTAAGAATCCCTGCAACTTATGCAAAGTCATACTAGAAAAGTTTTTCTTTTCTTCTAAAATAGAAATCTTTGTTTCAAACTTTGGTAGTGCAGTTCTTACTACCTTTGAAACAACATCATATTCTTCTATCTTCTCCTAAGCCTTTTCTAGCATTCACTACTTCATCAATCCTTAGGAAATATGCTACTATGTTCTCATCTTCGTTCATTTTAAGACTATCAAATTGAGTTTTCAAGGTTATCAACTTTGATTCCTTTACTTTTTCATCACCTTGATAGATAGTTTCTAACTTGACCCAAATATCATTAGTAGATTTACTATACATGATTTTGATAAATACATCTTTAGTAAGACCACATAAAATAGAAAATTTGTATATGTTATCAAGTTCATATTTGGACTTTTCATCAGGATTAGTAGGTATACTTTGAGGTACGGTAAAATTTTTACTAACAACTTCCCACATACAAACATATAAAGACTTTATAAAAGATTCCATCATGACCTTCCAAAACACATAATCAGTTCCATCAAATAATGGAGCTCTAGTAAGAGAAGCACCCTGAGTTTTTTCCATTAAAGCTTCCAAAAAACAAATCCCTGGATAATCCCTATAGAAAGACCTAGGAAGGGACCCTAGGCTTTGATACCACTTGTTGGAAGACTACAAGTATTCTGAGAGGGGGGGTGAATCAGAATAGGAAGGTTTTTTTTATTTTAATAAACAGAACTGAAGAACAAACATTTATGCTAGAGATCTTCTATTAATGCTCAAAATATGTGTTTCCTTTTGGTGAAACTATTATTTATTACAAGGATTGGCAAGATTTTTTCCTTATTTCATCTATTATGAATTTCAAATCTATGTTGAAGTTTGTGTCCTCAATAGATGGCTTCTATCATCGTATAATTGCACAATCTTATTTCTTACGATATCTTTGAATGACACCTTTATATATATAAGTTGCACTTAAATTTTATTTGTTTCAGTTTTTTTCTAAGTTGACACCTCTCAACCATTTCATTGCTTATCCAATAATGTTGTCCTTATCTATTTGCATTGTCACAGACCTAGAATTATCTTGAATAACCATCTTTAGAAATCATTTCTTTATCACCTTGAGGAAAATGCCTTCTTCATGATCTATTACCATAAATACTATCCATATCATTGCATTTACTGTGCTTACTATCAATATTTTCTCAGTAATGAAAATTACATTTATTCTCTATTGTTGTCCATGCTTGGTAATTACATGTTGATGGTGAATGAATGTCATTTGATCTTGTTACTTTGGCCTTCTTCTCATGAATCTTTAAATTGTAATAATATTTACCTTTGATGTTATGATGAATGTAATAGGTTTCTTTAGTATTTAATATGATTCATTAACCACTACTTTTAGCATACATTGTGCCTTCATTTGAGTTTGTATTGTACCACTTGATCCCATGTGTCGATGAATAATTAATATGTACACACATGAAACAAAATAGTTAAATAAAACGTGAAGTTCAAATTATTTCAATTGGATTATTTTCTAGTTCAAAACTGACCAAGTGCATTATATAAGTAGTCATGTATAGTCATTGATGTGTATACTTAGGACTAAGATCCTGAGATCTAACATTACTTCCTCATCACCTTGCAGATACTTTGAAGACATGAGGCAAGCTGACTAAAGGAAGATGCTCCAGATTCAAACACGGTTCATCATTCAACATGAAATGACAGATCTTTCTCCATAGTCTATATCTTGATTTATAAGCATATTTTACTTTATGTTTCATCTTTCAATCAATCCCATGACATGTGTGGGTTCTTAATTTCTCTTTTTGTTCCAATAAATAGCATTTGTAATATTATTTGCAAGTTTATGCATCTCATTTGTATATCACCTTCGCAACAAAAATGGCATGTAATAAAGTATTTTACAAAATAAATGAGAAATTTCTCTTTTGTGTGCCTTTTGTTATGCTTCGATTAAACTAAATGGAAAACTAATTTTCCTTTTATGAAACAATACATTGCACAATAAAACTTAACATTTTGTTTTAACTCCAATAAATGCAATGATTTAGGCAAAGAAAAAATGAATGAAAACTTGTCACTTTAAAATGAAAAAAAGTTGATTCAGCTCTGCCAAATTTGCTCTAGGAGTGAAAATTGGTAACAATTCATATGAAAACACAAATATTTGCATCTAAAAAACCCTTTTAAGAGAAAAACCCCACACTCCAAAAGTAACATTTTCTTTTAACTCCAATAAATGCAATGATTTAGGCAAAGAAAAAATGAATGAAAACTTTCACTTTAAAATGAACAAAAGTTTATTTAGCTACCAATTTGATCTAGGAGTGAAAATTGGTAACAATTCATATGAAAACACAAATATTTGTGTGTAAAAAACCCTTTTAAGAGAAAAACCCCACTCCAAAAGTAGCCCGTTATATTTGTAGACACCTAAAATTGTCCATTCGCATTCTAATATTAATTTTTGTTAATAGTTGCCTTTAACATTAAAGTTGATTTTTATTAGTTAACTATATTGTTATATTCCTCTATTTACCTAATTAAATTTGATTTAATTAAATAAATTCATTTTCCCTCTGCATTCTAGAGCACTTGAGCACTCATTTGAGCACATAGCATTTTAACATTCTACCATTTTTTAGCATTTCAATTTAGTAGTATACTTGTTGCATTGTCATTGTTAGCTTATATTTCATTTCTTGCATAGTAGCATAGTTTCATTTTCATAGCTTTGTTAATCTTACATCTACATTGCTAGAATAGATTTTTCATTTCAATCTTAGATATTTAATCATTTTATTGTGCATTTCTTCCTCATAGATCTTGCACTTGCAATCATCTTGTGAGATTTGGGGCAAGTTCTTCATACTTGTTCTCAAAATCCTTACTTTGCATCTTTTTAGTTTTGCACATTAGATTGCATTTTGTTTTAAAAACATTGTGTTGGGAGAGAATACCCACTAAAATCTCTAAGAAAAAGTCAAACAAGTTTTTGGGTGCACTTATTTTAGCTCATCGGAGGTTGTAGTGGAAATTTGGTTGCATTACAAACTATTTAGCATGTTTATCCTAACCTAAATGCTTCACATTTCTTGTGTTTTCATGTTTTGATTTGTGGTGCAACTGTAGGGATTTTCATTGCATACATTTTGGCATGCCCGGTGGGAACTACATCCCTATTAGATCCTCACTTTGAAATATTTGATCATATCCTACAAATAGATTGGAATTTTTCTATGAAATTTCTTTTACAGGTGTGAGAGGATCCAAATATGTCTTATTCCAAAAATCAAATTTTTCTAATCATTTTTTTGTGATTTATATTTTTTTTACTATTTTTCATAAAAATTCATTTATGGTCGTAAATCAACAAATTTTTCAAAAAAATTTACATTTTCAAAAAGTTCTAATAATTATACAAGGGGTATGTTCTTTCTGTTTTTAATTTTGATGAAATAATATGGCTCAAAATTTCAATCTTTAAAAATTGGTCTCTTTTGATAAATCGGGTCTCTAGGGCACAAATTAAGGAATCTTTCTAAAAAAATTATATTATTGGAAAGCTCTCATATTTTTAGTAGGGGCCACTTCTTTGAGTTTCTATTTTTGGGGCCAAATTATATAAACCAAATGATATCTATTTTACTAGGTCAAAAGCCAAAAAAAAAGTATTTTGAGATGAGCTTGCACTTTATTTGCACATAGTTTAATGCATGATTAAGCTTTCTTGCAAGTCTTTGATATTTTCTATCTTCTAATAGTGGTTTTGTAGAATAGTTAACCAAGAATAAAACATTTTGAGACTACTAATAAATTTGTTTTTTAGGATGTTGTTTGAGGATCTTGAAAAGATTTCAGACTACTAATTCATTAGTTTTGTAGGTTTCCTTGGAGGTTCAAGCAAACATTGTGTCTACTTTAATTTGATTTTTAAAGGCACCTAGTTTAATTAGGAAGTTTCATTTCTTGTGGTTAGTTGAGTAGTAGGAGAGTATGCTTGTATCTCTTTAGAGATAACCATAAATCTAGACCTACTTGATGTATCACTTAGAAGTGAATCTTGGGTAAATGAACATGTGTTTGGTATGTTTGTGAGAAGAAATGGAGTAGGATATTATGCTCCTTTCCTTTAAGGAAAATAATAAATCTGGACCTCTACTTTTTATCCACTTTTAGTTGTTCTTTTACCTTTAGAGAGTCCGTTGTTGAGGAAACAATCTCACGGGTATGACTCAAGTGGGAATAGGTGAACCCGGCCCTTCTGACCCACTATAATCAAAAGCCTCTTCAAGGTTAATGTCTCACAAGACATATAAATTCTAAGAATTTATTCTTATTCTTGATAATTATAGAGTTGTGAGGCCTCAATCCTGCATGCGGGACTACATTATTCAAGTACTTATAGGGCTATAGGCCTCAATCCTGCTTGTGGGACTTCAAGGGATAGTTGTGAATGGATTCCCTTACTAGACACCTTAGGATAGAAAGCTACTTGGTTTATCTTTGAAAGTTATCATAATCTTTGTGCATGGAGGGGGAAGAATATCTCTTGAAGATTACTCACCATAAGTATCCCCTTGAACATTTGGAGATAGCTAATATAGTGTTGGAGGTCTAATTGTGTAGTCCCTTTTAAACCATATTTTGTTTAGCTCTCATAAAAAGGAAAAAATATGGGTGCCCTCTAGGGGGTAACATGATTGTGTGAGCCGATGGGATATCTAAGTTATGGGAAAATATTTTGATCACTAAGACAAATTTCCTTAGGTAGATACGTCTTGAGTGTCTTCAAATTGTGCTATACCTATGGAAACATTTGTGGCTTGAGAAGGTCACTTGAACATACACATTGCATTATTTATTTCTATCAGTCAGACTTGTCACAATTTCTTGTATCCCTCAAGGTTGCTTTGTCCCTTGTTGGATTGTTTTTAGACTTGTGTTTGTTCCCATGTTTGAGTGTTAAAGCTAGTTCTTTCCCTTGAACACATTGGTTAACCAAATCATCACTTCTATAGGCTATGTCCCATATCTCCAAGCATAATAAAGCTAAGCTCCCACTACCTTTAGCCTATAGAGAAATGAAAGAAACTAATCAAAGAGCTAAAAATTATTAGCACATCATCAAATCTATTCAATAAGAGCTCCAAGGCTAAGAGAAAATTGACAAGATTGTCTTCAATAACAATCTCTCCAGCTACTTGTGTAAACCTAGTCTAAATCGAGACTTTTTTAGCTTTGATACCTATGATTAAACCTTCCTCTTTTATCCATCCTTCTTTTATCTTTATTTGAGAATTAAGTGTTGTCATTAGTATCAACTAAGATCAGTCTATAATGTAAGTTGATTAGTCCATAAAATATGGATTAAAGGAGCTATAAGAACCTAGTCGGTTGAACTTACAAAGCCTTCATATCGAGCAATAACAAGACATAACCAGAAGTTAAATGTATATATTTTTAATCAAATATGTTTACTAAGCATCAGAGTATACTGAGTATCAAGTTAGTGAACATCGAGCATTCTACACAATGAGCATCAGTTAATTCACTGAACAGAGAATGCAGTGTTTACTGAGTTGTTCAGGAATGAAATAGTAATCAGTAAAGGCACACATCTCTATGAAAATGGTTTTACACAGATCTATAAATTTTATACCAAGATCAAGGCACATTTATTATGGATGTAATTATTAATTGTTGTGATGATTCCTATGTAATAGTTAGATCTAGGTTATTTTTGTACACCGTAGATCTTAGGTTTTCTAAGATGTTGTAAACCTAATTAGGTCAAAGAAATTTTCTATATAATTGTAATTGATGTCATTTTGACATAAGGTGTCATGACAAATAATTCATGAAGAAGTAGTTGCATACAGGACATCAAAATTTAGACAAGGGTTTACATGATTGAGCAGTTATCAGAAATAGTATTCAATTTTATCAGAAACATACAAGGCTACCAAGAAGAACGCAGAGTAATATACTACACATCAAGGTGAAATCTATTTGTTATTTCATTGATATGATTCAGACAAATACAAGTTGTCAATTGTAGATATTTTATGTTATCTTTTAACCATTATAGCAGGATTGTAAATCTCTTAACAGAGTAGACTTAATTGTCTATTGTAAATCTCCTAACCAAGTGCACACTTATTTAGTGTTTCTAAAATTCTTTTACAAGGTAGATCTAACTGATCTTAAGTTACTCCTAATAGGGTAATATAACCAGAAGTGATCACACTTGTAGCCTTAACCGGCATACTTTATTTACTGCAGTAGTGAAGAATTTGTGGGTGTCATCCCCACCGCATTTTTTACCTTCTAACAAGGGTTTCTATGTAACAAAAATACTTGTGTTATGTGATTACATTTCATGTGTGATTTATTGTTTATTTTCATTCACTTTACATTTACAAGTTATTTGAATATATGTTGCAAATAATGGAATCAGTTGGTTAGATAAACACTACTATTGCAAATTGTTAATTCAATAAAAAAAATTGAGGGTATTGATTCACCCCTCCCCTCTCAGTACTATATCTTTCCTATCCCAATAATTGGTATCAGAGCTAGATCTCTTATTTGGAATTTTAATCACTAAAGAGGAAAGATCTCAGGATGGAAAGATATAAGTTGGACAAGACAATTGAGAATCAAAAGATTTAGATACAAATCTTCATTGAACAATACAAACAAGCAAGGGATGAATTGAACAATTTACTAGTTTAGAGAAAAGATATGGCTATTCGGCATTGTGAGATTGATTATCATGAAGAAAATATCGATGACCCATTTGAGAATACTGGATCTAGATTAGGTAGTATATCTGACATATCTAAAGGAAGTTTATTTGATTTATCTGAGAAAAATCATCATCTGACTAAACAAGTTAAAGCCCTGCAGATCGGTTAGGAAGCACAAATGGTAAGAATGATTGATGTAATGAATAATGCTAGATAGGCTAAACAAGAGAGAAATTTGATTGTTGAAGATAGAAGACAAATGACTGAGAAACTACAAGAGAAGGAATCTAAGATACTGAGACTTACCAAGCATCACTTTGAGATATCTAATCAGATGGTTGTTGTAAGTTAGGAAATCAACTGAGTGAATAGTGAGATGACAAGGAAACTTGAATACATTGGTGAACTCAAAGAAGAAAATGAAAGACTGAAAAATGAAGTAAAAATGTAGCAATAGCATAATGAAATGATCAAGAAAACTAAAGATAGTTTCAATAAAATTGATGAATTTTTTATTAGTCAAAGAGGACTTGGAAGTACTGTGGGATTAGGCTATACCAAGCAAGGAGAATCATCTAAGCAAGCTGAACATATGAAAACCTACAAGAGTCAAATACCTAAGAAACTATCATGCTATCACTATGGTAAACTAGACCACACATTAAATGTTTGCAAGAGTAAAGAAAAAGGTAATCCTAAAACCACTCCTAAGTTTAATGGTCATTGTTATAGTTGTAAAAAGTATGGACATCAAGCACATGAGTGTAGGTCTAAGTTGAATAGGACTCCTAACAAACCCTACATGGAGAAACATTTTTGCATTTGCAACATGCATGGACATACCTCACAAGAATGTAGAACAAAGATGAAGCAAGTCTAGACACCAAAAGGACAAAACAAGACCTATCAACCAAGAAGACAAGGTAATGCTTATACTTGGGATTATAACACATGGGTTAGCTATAAAACACGTGGAAAATATGGACATATTGCAGCTAACTACATGAGGAAGAACTAGAGAGGCAGATCTTGTAGTTGGACAATTACTAGTATGGCATGTTTACACTATCACAAAGTCGATCTCTTAAGTAAAGATTGCAGAGACCGAGCACCAGAGACACAAATATATAAGAATGGAAATACAATTGAAGATATCATGAGGATAAGAAATACTATGTGGAGAAAAGCATCAGGTGATAATGTTGAGTCAAGAAATGTAGTTGGTGAGACCTCGTCCATTGGATTAGGTGACATCACCACCTCTACCTAAGCTGAAAAGGTATGTATGGAACTGATAATTCTAATTGGATATATCTATCATACAATTCCTTATATCAAGTGTTCACATACCAAATCTGCATGAATTAAGATGTATTATGGTTTTACATGTTTTGAGCTTGAAGTGTTTACAGTCAGTATATGCTAGACCGAGTGAGAAGTTGCTAGTCGGTAACTTTCAGCAAGGTTAACCGAGTGCCGGTATTAACTGAATAAAATTTCATGTGTTAACTGAGCTTATGTTAGTTTGTGGTATACACTGAGAGTGACACTTGTCACCAAGCCGTGTTAGGTCAAGAATTTATTGCAAAAAAGGTTTGAGTGGGAAGTTGAAAATGCTATAAATACATGGTGGACTTAGTTTTTTTGTTTTTTTTTCACACTATGATCACAAAGAGCTAAGAGTCTATAGAGCGAATTTGAGAAAAATATTTTTAGAGCATTTAACCAAAGATTTGAAGGATTCTGAGTGTTTTCATCATTGTTACAAGTAAGTGTTATCTTCACCGAGTTGTTTATTTGATATTTCTTGAAACCCTAAACGAAGAACATGGCGTCCGCATCTAAGGTTAAAAAATTCAAGAATGTAGATGAGGAGTAAGTAAGATTGATTGTTTCTACTACATGTGATGAGATGAAGTAAAAAAATTTCCCCAAAGTTGATTTGCAGATTGACAAAATCGGAGCTTTTTTTAGCATACCACCTAGGGTTTTGCTAGTTGAATACATATGCTCCTACATTCACCACAAAATTAGAGAGATTGGTGATTTTGAGCTTATTGCTACACATCAAAAGCTATGTGTTGATGTAAAGTTGAAGGATGACCATGAACATCTAAGTGTCAAGGGTTTGACAAATGCTATACATTTTTTGAAGGTTTTTAGGAATGAGTGGATAAGAATCATTTTGAGTCACTTTCATGATTAGAAACTATAGCTAGATGAGCCCATGAAGATCACAAAGGATATTATACATGTAGTAATAGGCTACCCTACCACAGACAAAGTCAAACCACTGAGGAGTGCACCAAGAACCAAGCTAGAGAAAGCTACTGGAGAAGAATGGGATGATAGAGGATTAAAAGTTAACATAATCACAGATCCTGAAATAAGGTTTGGTGCTTATGTAATTAGGTACAAAAATTTTCAATCAAGAAGACCCAATAGTGTACCATGTGGAGTGGTAGACATTGCATTCAAAATGGTGAAAAAGGGATTTCAGTTGGATCTTGTCGAGTTGTTGTTGAAACAAGTTGAGGAGAATATGAAGACTATTCGGTCAGCAAAATTCAACACATGTAAGTTTGGATCACTATTGCATTGCATATTCTTTTATGTGAAAAACTTTTTCCCTTCAATCGGTAATGTTAACTAGACTACCAAGAAGCCTATGACACTACAAGTTACTGATTTGATAAAGAGTTTGGGTGATCATTTTGTGAGCAATTCAAGGACATGATGAATGCAAAGAGTCAAATATCAAGATAGTTGGTAGAAAAATATGAACATGACATATGTTTCCTAGTGGATATAGATTATACACTGATAAAGGAAGTTTAATCGAGAACAAAGTGGTTAGCCCCAATGGGATATGAAATTGATATTGACCAAGCCTCTAGGTCAATCAAGGCTTTACTAGAATAGCCTAAGGATCCAAAAGCTACTAGGTTTGGAACCTATGAGGAAGCTAAACAAAGAATTAAAATAGATCTAGTCATTGGTAAGGAAACCAAGAAATATAGAAAAATGATAATCAAACTAGTTAAACAATTTGGAGAAGACACAGATGATGCTAAGGCATCTAAAAATGTTCTAGTTGAGGTAGCAAATGAGGGTCAGTTAATTCTTACTAACAGATAATATGATGATGAGGCAACTGAGTCTGACAAAGATGCAAAATCTACACCGATTAAGCCCACTCCTAAGAAGAAGTAGGAAAAAGTGAAAACTAGGGCACGAACAAGGTCAACCACTGCAACTTCACCACCATTGAAGAAAGGAGTTATCAAAATTTCTAGGTCTACACCGACCAAAACTTATAAGAAGAAGAGAGAACTAAAGCTACCTCTGAGGCACCAAAGAAAAGAAGGAAGCTGATAAGAGGAAAAGATGACATTGATGATAAATCAATTCAAGGTTATTGTGAATAAGGATCAATCAATTGATGAGGTTGCAAAAGTTATAATAGACACTAGAGGTCTTAGCAACCCAAAAATAAGTTAGTTTGAACATTTTTCAACTGAGGATCAAAACAAGATAGAAGTAGTAATACAAATGATGACCAAATTCAAGAAAGTGACCATAGAGTTTTCAAAGTATGTATCAAAAATTTTATATGATAAAATATCAGCTAGATGGACTTATGCTTTAAGAACTAAGAAGAGAATGAGGTAACAGTCCCTAGTATTGGCAATGCCAACATTGACAGTCCCTGAGGTTAATGAGCTGATGAAGCAGTACTCCAAAAATTTTTTGGTTAAAAACAGAGCATTGCAAATACTTGATGAAAATATGGTGGAAGTTGATAAAAATAGTCAGTTGTTGTGGACTTCCATTCTCCAAGCCTGAGCCGAGGCAAAAAAGATGGTTTTGGCCATAATACCCAAGAGGAAGACTAAAAGGAAAGGAAAAGGCATCCGTGCAGATGATGTAGATCTGGAAACTAAGGACCCCATTGAGCTATTAGACACTGAGGTGCCTGATACAAATATTAATGCTAACTACCAAGATGTGTACCAAGATGCACCCAAGAAGGAGATAATAACTAGAATCAATGATGGTTCAAATGATGTACTTATAGAGGACATCACTAATGGAGACCTTGACAATGTCAAGGATGATAAGGACATTACAGTTTTTAGAGCTCAACAAGAAGAACAAGCCCCCACCGAGTCAATAGTAAGTATTATATAGGTGAACTTCCTATATTAGTGCAAGCAGTTGAATTCATAACTCAAAAGGAACCCAAAGGCTCAATCCCCGAGTAGCAAAATGATACAATAGTGGAGAAAGGAACAAGCACACAAGGCACTATAGAGTCAAATGAGCCTAAGGAGAAAGATTCTAACACATAGGCACAGGAAGATCCTAAGCCTACAGAGACCACCGAAACCAACACCACCAACACTACATCAGAGGCTCCAACCCAATCGATCGAGATGCGGATCAACAAGGAGCAGAAGAAGGATGAAACAGTGTCAACCCAGCAAGACAAGACAAATGTAGAGGTAAAGGCTCTAGTTCCATTTGTTAAGTTATCTCCACAAGAGACTAAGAAGAAGAAGAAGAAGAAACATGGAAAAGGGCTAGTCACCTTGGATGAAGTAATTGAAATTCCATAATGTGACCCAAGGAATTTGAACCCTAAGGAATTGAGAAAGTATGGTGAGTTGTGTACAAGAAAGGCAGTGCAAGAAAAACTCAGGAAGGAGAGTAAGAGAAAGCATATTCTAGAGGATGTAAGAGTCATTCTTCAATAGGTTGTTCCCAATGTCCAAATAAATTTAGATACACCTATTTTGGATGAAGTTGAACTCTTACAAATCATATCAATGTCCTAGACATAGATGCTAAGAAAAGGATAGAAGAAAGGGAAGAAGCAAAAATTAAAATGAAACTTGTCGAGAAGATCAGCCAAGAAGTGGAAATAAATAAGGTAAAGCTCTTTGAGGTTATAACTGAGATACAATCAATAATTAGAAGATTATAAATTTTTTTTAGGTTATGCACTATGGAAACATTCACTACCGAGGTCAGTGAAAAGATCAAGAAGATGGATGCAGAAATCTTAGCCAGTGCAAATGCTTCTCTAACCGAGCCAGATGCTTTTCATAAGCATATCCTTAAAGTAAAATATTTGAGGCAATTGAGGGTAGACCTAAGGAAGCAGGAAGATATTATAAGTGACCAAGCTACTGAGCTACAAGCCGAGCTACTTCCTCACTTAAAAATCATGGGGAGATACATTGAAAAGGCTAAAGTGTTAGTAGCTGCCCTAGAAATATCAGTTTTGGAAAACATATTTGATATGCATGCACAAGTCAGTCTTGAGCACATTGCTCTTACCAACTTGAAAGAGGAATGGGAAAACCTCTTGGCTTCATTGCAAAAAACCGGCCAGCACATTTTTTATAAGCTGTAAGTACATTTTTGCTTTGGCATTAATTTCAAAAAGGGGGAAATCATGTATATGCCAATGCACTTCAGTACATACCGAGAGCCTGCATCGAGGGGGAGTTTTTGTAGAAGAGTTAGTAAATTTTGGAAGTATATGTAAATTTTGAGAATCGGTACATATACATTATGGTTTTGATACTAATGCTAAAGGGAGGGATTGTTATCTCTATTTTTGCATTAAGTGTTGTCATTAGTATCAACTAAGATCAGTTGGTAATCTAAGCTAATTAGTTGGTAAAATATGGATTAAAGGAGCTACAAGAAGCTAGTCGGTTGAACTTACAAAGCATTCATACCGAGTAGTCACAAGGTAGAACTGAAAGTTAAATGTATACAGGTTTCACCAAGTATGTTTACCGAGCATCAGATTATACCGAGCACCCACTACTACATTTGGCACCAAATTTTGACAGAAACTTTCGACAGGTAATTTTTTTTTATGAATTTGGTGTTTTTTTTTTGTAATAGGCCCTAATGGTGTCGGCATTCTGATGGGTGTTAAATTGACCATTGGAATCTTGACAGCTTCGGGGTATAGATGAAAAAAAAAAGTGAAATGGCCAAATCATTTTTATTTCGATTGCATAGAGAAGGAGTGGGAGAAAACAAGTGAAAGCTGAGCATGAGAGAAAGTATGTGATTTCTTCATCTTTAGAGCCTTCAGCATCATATTTGACCACAAATTTCAAATGCATTGCATTTTATTTGATCATGAATGCTCTCTGAAATGACCGCATTCTACTGGTGTCATGCCTTAGCCAGTGCTTTATCTCTATTATTTGATGTTATTGGTGCTTGTGCTCAAGGATATCGATTCACTATTTTCAAATGTTTGGATTCACGTTTGTTGATATTACTGGCACATTTAATGATGCCATTTTATATTGTTGAGATGCTCACTAAAATGACCACATTCTACTAGTGTCGTGCCCTAGCCCATGCTTTAACTTCATTAGTTGATGTTATTGGTGCTTGTGCTCAAGGATATCCATTTTTTTAAAATGTTGACTATGGTTATCAAATGGATAGCCCATGAGCTTCTAGCTAGGTGCCATTTGTATTGATAGCTTAGGGCATCAAATGTATTGTATCATTGATAGTTGAGACTTTGTTAAAAGGAAATAGGACAAAGAATGATTTTGATTTATGTTCTCTATTTTGATCCCTAAGTGGCTTACAACCCTAGAGAAGTATATGCAGATTTATGGATGCAGTTGCAGGATACATAGAAGTCGATAATTCACAAGAAATCCATGCATCCAATTTGAATAGAAATTAATACAAATAAATAGGGTCCTCCAATGGCCCAATCATTCAGACCTTGACTGTCCCCTCAACCAATGACCCTTCAAAACTGGGTTATCATGCAATCAGTGAGTGATGGACTTCATTCTCCTAGTCTTCCCTACATCCAAACATATTGGAAATACACAATACAATGGTAACAAGTCTTTCACAATCCCCCTTCCCTCAAGGAACACTATCAACCATCCCTTCCACATAGCATTTCACTGTTGTATGAGTGGATTGTGTAGAAACAGTTAACATTAAACAAGGAGAAAACTCCTCAACACATATTGGAAACCATTGAATTCAATAATAAATGAAACCTAACACCAACACTATTGCTTCCATTCACTTCTACCAAGATAAAGCATTTAATCCATTCAATATTACATATAATAATTAGACAGTTACATCTCCTGACTGTGTATAGGAACAGTCATGACCAAAATGATCAAAAGTACTTTCACCCTTCCACAAGCTATTCCAAACCTCAAGTAAAATGAGTAATATGCTATATCAAATCATTCATATTCATAGTAACCATTCAAAGGATCATTTTTTCAATGAACCCTTTGACTGTACCCCTGTAGCTAAGACTGGCAATATACATGAAATTTACATTTTTTATTACTAAAAGTGGTTTACATAGTTTCATATTATCTTTGATCGATCATTAACCTTGTCTCCATTCCTTTGGCATACACCTCAACTAGGATTTTCACCTTGATCCTAACATCAAGTATCATCTCATCATGGTCTATTCACCATGTTTCAACACCCCATTCAATCTTATCTATTCAACTTACACCATTCTTCTTCTCCAGGACTCAAAGGCTTGAAACAGTATATGTGGTAAAAATCCATGAAATACTAAAGAAGACCTACTATTTGTCAAACAAATCTTCATTTTCCCCCACAAAAAACTAAGTAATAACTACTCTACGCTTAATTTGTTTAACAATGCACCATTTTAGATAAAGTAGGTTCTATCACACATGGCACGAACTCTCTTCAAACTCACAATATGTTGCATGTGTAGTACAAAACTCATGAGATTCTAAAGAAGGCCTCACTCTTAATCAGTTATAAACATGCCATTATTTCAATTTTTCTTGTGAGTTACAATAATTGTTGTAAACATGCCATTGGTTCAGTTTAGTGTATTCACTTTTGTCAGACAAATCTTCATTGTCTTCTGATTTTCTTCTTTATATATTAGCATGTATTAATTGGCTGACAAATAAAGAAGCATTTAGACAATCAGAAGACAATGAAAATAATTTTAAATGCATCTAACACAAAAAAATTTACAAAACTGAACCAATGGCATGTTTACAACAAAGAAATAGAGTGATAATAATATGCTAAAAATTGTATTCTGTTTAATACATGTCAAAGGACCAGTCCCAACAATTCTTAAACATACTTTATCTGATATGATGAATTCTTGAACAATTAAGGTTGGAGTAGACATAGTTATCACACAATTTTTTGTGTGGTACAAGGAAGATTTGGTTGACTAAGAGTGAGGCCTTCTTTAGAATCTCATGAGTTTTGTACCACACATGCAATGTATTGTGAGTTTGAAGAGAATCTGTGCCATGTGTGATTATTAAGTAATGGGAAAGTTATGATGATTTAATTGTAGAACTATTGGTCCCTTGAAACGTTCAAAAAAAAATTCTCAAAAGATGCACTCTCATGGAATACGATGACTTCAAAGGATAAAATGGATCTATCTTCTATCACTATGCTCTTATCCTATGTCAAAATGGGATATTTATGACACGGTATAGATATCCATCAAGGCATAAATAAAATTCAACTTTTCTCAAATGTTGTAGTTGCAAGTAATGAATTTTAAATTTTATTTTCTTATTCATAGAAGCTTGCGGTATAGTTGCTTTTAACGTAGACAATTTAGACAGTGTATTTGCCTATAGTGTTCCTTAGTATTGATTGAGGATGACAGGCACATGGTCGCTAAACTGGACTTGCATAGTGTAGTTAGATTAAAGGGGTGATTATTTTGGTAGTGAAGATGTGAAGAAAAATACAATTCATTAGTTAAATGTTTTGTATATAAATTGGGTACTCCTTTTGTAGGTAGTTTTAGCTCATTGTTTTGTAATGTAATTTTTCAATTTCATGTATTTTATCTCCTATTTATTAGGTGCATGAGATGAAGGTTGAATGTAAGAGTCTTATAATGTTGAGTTACCTTTGGATCTCAAGTTTCTGATACTCCTATATTGATGATCTTTCTCAACAAGTGTTTTATTCTATTATTGTTTTTTGAATAACATATTGGGGAAATACAAAATTGTGTACTTCTATAGGACAATGAACACAAAATTGAAGCATCAAACAAGACTTGATCAAGTTGCAGGTGGAACGTGCACTCAAATAGTAAGTAATGTAGAATAACAAAATAAGTAATCTATCGTGTCTACATTTTTTTATTTTCTGAGATTACATCCATGTTCTATATTCACAGAATGGTTCAAAATTGAAATTTACAATTCGATAAAAGTACTAATAGGTGTTGTTCCCTACACCCTCAATCAACAACTTGTCTCCATTTATGGTCTCAAGTTGCCTCCATTTGTTGTTCCCTGCACCCTCGAAAAGTGTTAGATAGGCATATTTGTCATTTTAAGATCAAAGATAAAGGCCCCCTTTTTTTATGTGCGCACACACACACAACATATACAACATATGCAACCTTCACCATGGATATTTGCCTAAGCACTACTGGGACCTTATACCCTGCAACAAATGTATTATTGTAAAACTCATCACAAGTCCATTTGTTGCCCGGTCTAGCTCCCAGTAGTGCTTGGTCAAATTTGATGCACTGTAGGGATAATATTTTGTGTATAATATATATGATATTTTATTTTTATTTACAAACTACTATATTATTTGAATATCTTTCTTTCTTGCCACAATAGGAAAGAGTTTGAGGTGGAAGACTACAATAACATAAGTGTTTCAATTTGGTATACTATACTACAACATCATTTCACAACTGACTTTTCAATTTCTATAGATAATTAGGTTATAGATAATCTAAGTGAAGAAGGTAATGGGGATACAATCAATAGATTATGGTCTAACTTGAAAAGAAAAGGCAATGGAAAATGTTATTGTCCCTGCAATATTTGTAAGGGCTTAAACACTAGAAGATTGCTAATCAAAATAGCTAAGAGACATTGTAGGGATAATGGTCACATTGAAGGAGGGTTTGATTATCATGAATTGGTAATTTTTTCATTATATTTATTTAACAATTAATATATATATGAAATCCACTTGATGATGAGATCATTATCATGGTTTATTTGTGTTCATCATTTTTATATAGGTCGATCTCCCCAAGGGAGTATGTGATATGGACCATAGAGGTGAGAATATGGAGAATATGGCTTTGGAAGTGGAGGATCATGGAGGTGTGAATATTGAAGTTGAAGATTATGATCCCATGAAAGATGACGATCATGCGCCAGATAACACATTTGAAGATGATGGTAATAATACATTGATCCATGACACATTTGGTATTGGTGCAATTGATGATGATGATCAGGATGATGTTGATGTCATCCATGATATACCTCTACTTGAGAAGGCAGCCACAACCCTTTACAAAGGCTCCCAAACAACTCTTCTCTTTGTTGTATTGTTGTTGTTGAACTTGAAGGTTATGAATGGTTTATCCAACATAACAATGTCACTTATGCTAAGATATGTCATATATTTCATTATAGTAATTAAAGGGTGAAACATGTACCATAAATATTGTTAATATTAACAACTTATATTTATTTCTATAGATTGATAGGTGAGTTTTTGTTACCACCATCAAATATTCTCCCTTGCTCATACCAAGAATTATGTGCCACTATGAAAGATATTGGAATAAAGTATCAAGCAATAGATGATTGTCCCAATGATCATATTATTTATCATAAAGAACATGAATTTGCAACAAAATGACATGAACGTCATATAAGTAGATATCGAACAAATCAAATAACAAAAAAGGTGGCTCACAAGGTTCTTCGTTACATCCCTATTATACCATGTTTGCAAAGATTATTCAGGTGTAGTAGTTTGGCACAATTTATGGATTACCATGCACGCAATAGGAGTCGAGATGACATTATTAGAATGTCTGTGGATGGTTTTGTATTTAAGGACATAGAGGAAAAGTGGTTGCACTTTATCAAAGAACCTCAAAATCTCAAGCTTTCAGTGGCAGTGGATGGTGTCAATCCATTTGGAGAGCTAAGATCTGTTTACTCTATTTGGCCTATTTTTATCATCAACAATAGCATTCCTACATGGTTGTTAATAAAGAGGGATCACATTATGTTGGCAATGATTGTTCTAGGTATTTGATCATTTAATAGTTATCTGCATGTAATTATAAATCTTGCAGTAAAATGGTCACAATAATTATGTAATGTTATTGTTCATTCAACTAGGTAAATGCCAAGTTAAAGATATGAATGTATATATTGAGCCTCTTATCGATGGGTTGGTGGAGTTATGGAATCGTGTCACTATGTATGACATCTCTAGACCAATAGGAGATAGACAATTTTAATTCCATGCAATGCTTGTATAGACAATACATGATGCCCCAGGGCTAACACATTTTTCTGGTATGTAATGGTGAATTCAAGCTGCACATGATAATTCTAAATATAAAAATTAACATATTTAATCCAATTGTATCATTATCTTGTAGGTCTTCAAACAAAGGAAAAATTTGCATGTCCAGTTTGTGGTCCAAAGATGAAATCTCGTCATTCAAAAAGTTTAGGAAAGCAGATGTTTGATGAGCATAGACACTTTCTCCAAAAAAATCATAACTATCAAATTACTGAAAAACATATTTTCAATGGGAAAGAAGAGACTACATCTAAGCCACGGAGATTGACACCTTGCCTATGGAAGTTGGAATATAATAGAATTAATCGTCAAGGTACTACCATTCTACCTAATGGTTTATGTTTGGAATTTGTATATTTATATTGTGTTTTGTTTGCTGATTATGTGATTGATGATCATGAATGCCATTAAGGAAATACTACTGAGCACCTTCTAAAGGGACTAAAAATTTATCCCAGACAATTTAGTAGGTTTCCCTACTACGAGAAACTACAAATTATGCATTTTTTTGATACTATGCATATTGGAAAGAATGTAACGGAGACATTGTGAAAAATATTGGATGGAAGGCATGACAAAGAAAAAATTGTCAAAATTTGTAGCGACATTCATGAATCCAATCATGCAATGAAAAATTTCAATGAATCAAATAGAAATGGAGAATGAATTAATATAAGTATCCCTCATTGGTTATTAACAGAGCAGCAAAGTGATGCCACAAAAGAAGTTATATGAAAAAATTGATTTCCCACAGAATTTACTGCAAACATAAGCAGTACCATATCAAAGAAAAGTGAATTTGGGCCAGGGTTGAAAACGCATGATTGGCATACCTTCATCAAGGTAAGTCATGTTGTTTTGTATTTACAATATATTTGTAAACTGCATGTACTTCTCATTGTATTATATGAAAAAAAAATGACATGATTATTTTTATAATTGTTATAGTACATGCTACCCCTATCTCTCCTAGAGAACTTTGACAATAACATCAAACAAATGATATATGATCTTGGAAAATACATGAGGTAAGCAATGATATCTATTCAATTTGTTGTATATATTGTAAAGTCTCATGTTTATATATTTTTGTGTCTTGAATGTCTTGTAGGTGGTTGTCATCTAAAGAAATCCATAAAGAAGATATAAAATACTGGAAGAGAAGAATTCCTCATCTAATGTGTGAAATGTAAAAGTGTCTACCTTCAACCTTTTTCAATGCACAAGAACACTACCTCATACACCAAGTTGAGGATATTGAATTGTGTGGACCCATACACACTTGGTCAATGTGGATGGTTGAGAGGCACCTAGAATTTTTTAAGGCCTTAGTTCAGCAAAGAGAACGTCTTGAGGGTTCTATGGTGGAGGGATATATGGTATACCAGACTATGGTGTATGTTACTGAATATCTTCCTAATCTTGCAGCAAAGATCCATATAGATTGCATTTGGGATCTTGACACCATTAGAAAATTCAAAGGGGAGTACTTGGTGGGGAAAGGTAGAATGAGGAAAGTGAGAGGTAATAAATTATAAGATAATATTCTAGCTGTTAATTAATTCTTAATCTTCAAAATTAATCGGTTGTAAGCCGTCTATTTATTTTTTGTACAACTGCTCGAGAGTGGGATGCAATACATTTGTATATTGCAAACAATCAAGATTGGATGACATTATGGATTGAATGATGTCATCATTTAGGTCACACATTAACATGGGAAGTTGTGTCTTCATTGGTTAATGAAGCACATCGTAATAGAGATCCAAATATTATGCAAAGGGAAATAGATTTAGCACATGGTTCAAGAGATTTCTAGGTACGTATAAATTTGTTAATCACTTGTACATTTATGAACTCTTGATGCATTAATTTATACATTTTTGACATATTTTTGTAGGTCAAACACCACAAGGCTATGTTTTGCAATGGTCATAAATTTCACATCAAAAAGTTAGATGACACAAAGAAAACTTGTGATTGTGGGATAAGTGCAGTCTTTCAAGTGACTAATATTTCATCTAGAAACGACTCTAAAAATTGATACTATGGCACTTTGGCTGATATACTTGTAGACACCTAAATTTGATTACATCATTTAGTAATTTTATTTAGTCTTCTCCTAGGTATTTTATTAATTAAATATTATTATTTAATTAATTTATGTCATCCCCTAGTTAATTAATTTAATTAGTTATCTAAATGACAAACCTATAGTCTAATAATTAATTAAATCCCTATTCTTCTATTAATTTAAATGGATAGACTTATCTAAATAAATTAATTCACAAACCCCTTTTCCTCCCACTTAGAATTAAATAAAATATTTAATTCTAAAAAATCCTAATTCTCCTCCATTAACTAATAATCCATGCTTAGCTAATCTAACCCTCCACTCATTCTCTCTCCTCCCATCACATCTCCCTAATTCTCCACTTACCCTCTAATCCAAAGCTAATCCCCCTCTTAAACATTTGCACAATCATAATCCAAGATTAAGAAATGCTAAACCATCTCATGTCAACATCACCACATCTTTCAATGCCAAATCATAAAGTCTCTTACACATCTCTTACACACTTTTCCCCCTTCACACCTTCTAAAGTGGTCACATTCCTCAAGGATTTGGCCTCTCCTCGTATCCTCCCCCATTGTGACACTTGTCACAATGCTATGCATTTGAGAAAGCACAATCCACGTGCTCTCCCTTGGATGCATCTCAACCCTTCCTCAAGTTTGCATTTTGACCATCCATTCATCTCCCATTTTCCTTTATATTGAGTCTCTTCCTCCTTCATTTTCATCCACCATTTGAGAAAAGTTATTATGCCCATTTGAGAGTGAAAATCATTCAAAGCATCCTTATTATGACAAAATCCCTCCAAGATCCATCATTTGAAGCTTGAGCATAGCATTAAGCACACATCCAAATCTTTGGACTACATCTAAAGATCAAGAAGGATTTTGGATTGTTTCTTTGAGGTTTGCATTCTTTGTTTTGTGGCTTTCTTTTAGTCTAATCTTAAGTGTTTATCTAGCTTGTTTTGTTGAATGTTTGGTTTACTTTGCATTCCTTACACTACATTTTAGATACTTACATGTTGGCACGCTCAGTAGGACCCACTTCAAGGGTCATTTTATCTTCATCTTTCTTATTTTTCTTTGCAAAACTAACCCAAATACTAAGGTTTTTTGTTGTTTGAGTGTGTTGCAAGGGTTTTTTGGGTATTTTGTAGGTTCAGGGCCGAAGAAGAAATATTTGCGCAGACATTCCCACCTTCACATTTTACACAGCAACAACATCCAAAAAATCTATAGTTTTGTGGGAATGTTGATTTTTCCATGGGAACGCTTGTACGGATTGTGGGAACACATTCCCACAATGAAACTTCTATTTTTCCTATCTTTTTTTGCTCTCTATCTCAACTTTACCAGTGACTGACTATACCCTTTCTACGGGATCGCATTCCTGCAATGCGGGAACACACGTTGACTAGGCGGGATTGCCTGTGTAGTTTTTGTAAGCTGTACAACATTTACTATTATTTTTATTTTTTCTGCCTTCATTCCCTAAATGCGAGATTTTTGTTTGAATATTGTGGGAACGTCGTTTGACCTAGTGGGATTGACTGTTAACCCTTTGTAAGCCATACGGCGCTATCATTTTTTTGAGGTTTTTGCCTTCATTCCCACAACGTAGGATTGACTGTTGACTTGTAGGAACATTGTTTGACTACAGGAACATGTCTGCAGGTATCAAACTCTATCTACATTTATTATTCTATCATTTTGATTTTCTCTGATAGTCTATAGGAATGCATGTACAGCTTTGCGAGAATACAATTTTTCTGTTGAAGGTTAGCAGGTCTTTGCGGGAACGTTGGTTAAATTTTTTAAAATAGAATTTACTCATTTTGTTTTGATGCATTAAAAAGAACAATGTATGCTCAAACAACACTTCATCATTTTGATTTGGGTCTACAATAAACAAAGGTTAAAATTGAACAAGGAAAACATCACACTTCATTTTGGTGCTTAAAATCAACAAAACTCAATCTTGAATGCATAAGGGACAATCAATGCGATAAAAACTTCATTTGGTGCTTAAAATTGATCAAACAAAGTCTTGAGTACTAAGAGGAGTAACACTTTCCTTGTTTTTGCAAAGTAATCTCTACTTTCCAAGCATTGTCATTTACTCTTCAAAAAGAACCTTGCATGCTAAACATGAGTGTTTGATGTTCTAGAATAGAAAACACTTAGTCTAAACTAGGTTCAATTTGGAATGAATACTTCTTGGTGTGTTTGAAGGAGTGTTTTTCAACACTTCCTTAGAGCTTTTCTTTTTTGCATAAACCTTGTTAAAGTAAGCGACATGGAAGCAATCCACTTGTATCTGTATCCTCTCCCCTTGCCTTCACAGATCTTGGGTGAAGAGAAAGATCAAATCCGACTGACAACACTTCTAGTGAGGCCTATCTAGAGAGAATTGCTTCCTCTTTAGAGAACAACCTCAAACTGATAATTCCCCGACCGGTATATAAATAAGGTGTTGAGCAAACTCTCACCTTATCCCTGCACACTCAGGTGAGGCATGTTGATGGTAGCCCAAGGTAGGTGAATATCCCTACAATTTTTCATTAGTCAACTAGGCTCTTAAGTGAGTCACGTGCGTATAAACTGATTGGGGTGATGCCACAAATCTTACTAGAATCCATTAATAAAAAGCCCACCCGATCTACTCTTGAAAGTATCATAATCTTTGTGTAAGGACCGACCCAAGTGGTTTCTCAGGTCGCTTGAAGATTACTCACCATATGTATTCCTCTTTTGGGATATCAAGCTATGGGAAAAGGTTGTGATACTCACCTGTGTTATAGGTAGAAATTTCTTATATGTGTTCTCGAAAGTAATCAAGCCTAGTGAAAACATTTGTTGAACATACACAAAATTAGAGGTACTAAAGCTCTTTTTCCAAAGAAATCATCTGCATGTTTTCCTCACAAGATTGCTTTGTCTCTTGTGAGGACTGTTTGTCAACACTATCCTAAAAGTAAAGTCAAGTTTTGTCCAAACCAAGCCAAGGTATACTTACCATAGTCACTTCATAGCTTGATATATCCCAGTGTTCAGAAAGTAGAGATATTCCTTTTGATCCATGACCGCACCTGTGAAGCACAAGAAAGAAAAGTTACCAACACCCTGTGCATATCGAGAGAAGAAAGTTGCAAAAAGGAAACTTAAAGATTACCAACCCATTGTTACTGCATCCCAAGAAGAAGAGAAGTATCGAACTAGATTGGATAATATAGAATACAACATAGAGATCAAACAATTCACATTTTGAATCCAAGTTGACCGTTGATTTGTCAGACTAGAGAGTGAAGATTAGTAGGCACAATCTCCACCCTTCTCCAAATCTGTGAAGTTGTCTCAACATCCTTAGATAGTCCCATAGGAACATTTGCATCATCCTTTAGGTAGCATCATATAGCATCACCCCCTATCCCAATCTCAGAATCATCATCCAGGGACCCATCTTGAGTTTCTCAAACCTCAGAATGAAAATCTTAGCCACACCCGTTTGACTAAACCTTGTCTAAGGTAGCTAGTACTTGCTCTTGTAAACCTCATCATCTTGATCTAGAGATTGGTTCACACTAGTAAGGATCCCGTTGTCTGGAGATCACAAGTCTATCCTAGGATGACAATCCCATAGCATTTTGATCCCACATCAGGAAAGGTAGCTCATCAAAATCCCTTAAGGAACCCATCATCCAAAATCCTTCATCATCGTTAAACATCTACATATCATTAGCTTCATCTAGATCCAAAATCCTCATCCAAGCATCCCTTTTGATACATCTGCATCCTCCCCATCTTAGGACCTTGCATTTTCATGTCTGTTGTGACACGATCAAAGAAAAGGAAAGGAATGGATCCCAACCAAGCCACTAGTTTAGCAGACCTAAATGACACCATGGGTACGATGGTAATGTATGATCCCTAGCCACCAATGGTTCAGAATGTGTGGGAAGATCTCAATGAGATGCCTACCACCAACTCCATGGAAGCTTTCATGTGTCTTCCAAGACATGCACAAATGGTAAGCACAATCATTTCACAAAATCGTCTGGCCATCTTGGCAAACTATGTGTAGGAGGGTACTCCCATCCCACCATAGTTATGCTCTTTTGATCCCACAAACCCCTTTCACATCTCTACCAATGTTGATTCCTTCATCATCCAGCAAGTCCATGATCTGACCATGCAAGTATCCCATACAGCGTCACCCATCCCACATCTCTTGCAACCTAGTGTAGCAATCCTCACAAGTACCCCACTTTCCATTATGGGTGCACCACCCCCACATACCTCATTGTAGGTAGCCACTCAATTAAAAGAATCCACCCAAGTGTCTACCCAAGCAACACCGCCTCCTACTAAATCTACACCACCTTTGCAAGGAGTAGCACAAACCACACCACCTACATCTGCCCTGCCCATCACACAATCTCAATCCACACAAGTTCCTCTCACGTTTGTTACTGGCATGCAGACCCAACAAGTCACCTTCACAATAGGAATGCCACCCATGACATCCCAAGTTTCCCTACATGTATCTCAAAATCCCACGGTCCCACCCACATTTGCAACAACTTTTGCACCACAGCCCCCAACAAGGGTTGGCACTGCCTGGAGCCTCAACCAAGCACAAATGAATGCTATGGGCATACCCACACATGGCCAACTTTACCAAAAGGCCCATCAACAAAAAACCATCCCACAAGTAGTACAACAACCAACCCCATCATCATTTGTCGTAACCCCACCTGCATTCACCAACTATCTATCCATGCCATCAATCACTCAACAAACCATTCCTCCACAATCACAGCAACTCGACTCTACCCATACCACTAATTATTTCATGCAACCACCCATAGTGCACACTCAAGCCACCATTCCCCCTCTCAACAATGTAGGTATGCACCCCTCCTATGTTGTCCAAGTGCATCAACAGCCCTAGTAACAATCATTCCACCAACTCCCCCCACAACAACCATACTTTCCGGCACCGCAAACCAATCCTCTCATCCCATAGTAGCAAGCCACACCATATCCCACCCAGTATCAGGCCCCAACCTTACATCAGCAATACATCTCCCAGCAAGCTGTCCAAAATCCATTTTAGATGGCCTTTTCCACTAGGCAATCTCCCTATCCAAGTTCACCATTTCTTCCACATATCCCTCCATATTCACCCGCACCATCGGATCCATTTTCGATGGGAGTACTAACCCTGACACCTATCAAATCAGAATGGGAAGAAGTAAGAAATGCCCTCAAAGAACTCAAGGTTGGTACTGAGGGTAAAACTTTCAAGCTTGAGGAAGTTTGTCCATATCCATTCGACAGATCAATCATAGTGCTCCCCTTCCCTAAGCATTTTGAAACACCAAAGTTTGACAAGTATCGAGGGAAGGGTGATCTAATCATCCATATCAAAGAGTTCTACATGGCATGCCAAGAAGTGGAATTCAATGACATATACCTCATGTTCCTTTTCCCCAAGAGTTTGGGAGGGCCTTCCATCAAATGGTTTTACAAGATACCATATGGGTCTATCTCCATGTTTGTGGAACTTTCAAAAAAATTTATGGCCCAATATGTTCATAACGTCGAGAATGAGCTCTCCTTGCTAGACCTATGCAATACCAAGAAAAAAGGAGGTGAAACTTTGGCTGACTACCTGCAAAGATGGTAAAACCTCACCATGAGGTTGTCATACCAACCACCAGAGAAGCATCTCACCAAGATATTTATCGACAATTTGCATCCAAAGTTATCCCACACCATGTGAATGAATTGTATACAAACATACCAATACATCAAGGGGAAAGGCATGGACATTGAATGAGCTCTTTTGGATGAAGGTACCATCAAACATTACAAGGAGAGCTCCCAAGATAGACCTAACAATGATCAATCTCATTATTGGAACAAGAACAAGAATGTGGTCACTGATAAAGCCATAGACACTAGGAACATCCAAGTTGTTGTAGCCAATCCCAATTCTCCTCAAACATACCCATAGCAAGCCCCCACCTACTAGCAACCACATTGTCAACCTCCTGCTAATCAAGCCAATGCCCTATCTGTCACTCAAGGACAAAATAAACCCCATGTTCAAAACAATCCAAAGAGCACATTTACACCTCTTGGAGAACCCTTGGATGCTATTTTCCGCAAGATGGGGAGTGCCAACCTAGTTATGTATCCGTAAACTCATCCTTTTGATGAATCAACACCCAAACCAGCTTGGTATAAGGACAATGAGTACTGCGACTATCACCGTGTTAAGGGACATGCTACCATGAAGTGCATGAAACTCAAACACTATGTCCAGGACCTCATAGATAAAAAGGAGATCATAGTTGACACCCCTTCCCAGACATTTCCTAATGCCAACTTGCAAATCTATCAAAATGTGTTTCCTAAACACAATGCAGGAAAGAACCCAATCAATGCTAACCCTCTCACAAACCAAGGTAAGGGTAAAAAAGGAGACCATGGTGACTAGAAATATTACACCACTACCTACATCAATTATGTTAAATTTGTTGGTTGTATTTCCTAGGTTAAATCCACTGTAAATGTAATCCATGTCAGAGGTGTTGATAATCAATGTGTTGTTACTACCCGAAGAGGTCAGATATCTGTTGTCGGTGCTAATACTACAATAGTCCCCAACACACAATACAACCTCCTAGAACACCTTGGGAACACACCTACGTAAATATCCATCCTTTCCCTCCTCTGCACATCACCCCTCCATCAAGAAGTCCTAAAGCCCTCAAAGAGGCCCACATCCCTGCAGACATCAATGCCATCCAATTCAAGAATCTTGTGGGGCACTTATCCACACCTTCCACTCTCTCTTTCTAGCCATCTGACATGCCATCTGTTGAACCAAATCACAATCTCACACTCCACCTCACCATCATGATTGATGACTTCTCCATAAAAGGGTCATGGTAGATAATGGTTTGGCCCTTAATCTTTGTACATTAAAATTTGTCCAAGAGGTTGGTTTCACAAAAGCAAACATCTCTCATGATGTAATCACTATCAAGGCTTACAACAACCTGGAGCATACCTCTGAAGGTACTATTTTTCTACCCATCAAGATCAATCCTGTCATCCAAGATACTATATGCCATGTTGTTGATCTTGACCTCCCATACAACATCCTCCTAGGTCATCCATGGATTCACTCCATCCAAGAAGTTCCTTCCACCTATCATTAGTGCATCAAGTTCCCATATCAAGGCACTAAAATCACCATCCATGCTAATTCCTAGCCTTTCACATACTGTCATGTGATTGAAGCCTCATTTCCCCATTCCACTCACTGTCCTAGAATCGATATCAACACATCTGTCACCAGTTCCTCCCAATCCAATTGTGATCTAGAAACAGTCCTAGCCTCTACCCTCTCCTCTGTCAAGATCAACAACAAGGGTTGCAGGGAGTATAGTCTTATCAACACTTTTATAGTAGGGGATCTCCCCTAGACCCACACACACAAGGATGGCCCTATCATCATACCAAGGTTCCTTAGGAAGGCCCCAAGATAAAGACCATGGGATCATCTGCTTTCATCTCCAATGGAATTTTGAGTGGCCAAGAGCTGGCACCTGATATCAACCAATGGTTGTACAAGGATCCCCCACCTCCCGACACTGAGTTCCTTGGGTACTTTAAAGAAAAATATCCTATACCACACAAATGGGCTACTAAACAATGGGATTATCAAGGAGGTGGTCTAGGACCCAATGAAGCTGGAATAAAAGACCCCATGGAGGCCCCTAAAAATCCATAAAATTGAGACCTTGACTTTGATCCCCCTTGCTAGCACATGCAAGGACCTGATGTCACAATTGGAGGCACCAATTCTCCCAACGTGACCCTTTTGAATATCCAAGACAAACTCATGGAAGTTGAAGAAATTTTGGAAGAGGAGGAAAAAAAATCCTACGATGATATCTTTGATGATGAAACCTTCCTGGGCAATTCTATCCTTCGCCAACTCACCATCAATCTCATTGATCTTCACCTCATTCATCTCGACCTTGTAGATTGGGACCAACTGAGCGTAGTACATATCGATGAGTTTTGAAGCGAGGAAGCACTCCTATAATTCATGGGTGCCATAGACCAACAATCAGAATGGGGGCAGGAATCAACTGAAGTGTATCAACTCAACCCAAAGGGGTATTTTGGGGAAAAGGAAGTCTCTAGCCAAAAAAATAAAAATAAAAAAGAAAATAAATAATCCTCATATGAAAACCCCTCTGGGGCACATCTTGATTCTAAAATAGTAAAAATAAAGGGCTTATCTGATAGTGAAAACCTCTCTAAGGTGCTAGAGGATGGAGACTTGCCTCTTCCTCCCATCCAGGATAACCGGTCAGAATAGTCATCCATAGTCATTGAAGAGACCAAACCAATCAATTTGGGCACAAAAGAAATCCCAAGGATCACCTATATTGTTGCATCACTAACTGAGGGAGAAGAGTCAGCCCTCATGGCTCTTCTTTGGGAATCAATCATAAATTTTGCATGGTCGTACTCTCACATGCCTTAACTCGACCCAAATCTTATTGTGCACAATCTCACAGTCAATCCTAATTCCAATCCATTTAAACAAAAGCTAAGAAGAATGCATCCGAAAGTAGCATTATTAGTCAAAGAAGAGCTTGAGAAACTTCTCCAAGCCAAGATCATCAGGGCCATCGATTACTCAGACTGGATCTCCAACATGGTGCCAGTTGTCAAGCCTTCAGGTGACATAAGAATTTGCACTGACTTCAGGGATCTCAACAAGGCATGTCTGAAGGATGATTTTCCACTCTCCAACATTGATATGATTGTTGATCTCACTGCCGGTCATGAGATGTTGTCACTAATGGATGGCTTCTTAGGATACAATCATATTAGAATAGCTGAAGAAAACCAACACAAGACAACATTCACCATGCCATGGGGCACATTCTATTATAACATGATGTCATTTGGGCTTAAGAATGTGGGAGCTACTTATCAAAGAGCAATGACTGCAATCTTCCATGACATGATCCATAAAATCCTGGAAGACTATGTAGATGACATTCTAGAAAAATCATGAACATGATGTGAACACTTTGATGTCCTTGAAGATGTGTTTGATTGCCTACATAAGTATGGTCTAAGATTGAATCCAAAGAAATGCATCTTTGGCGCCACATCCGGGAAGCTTCTGGGATTCATTGTTTTTAGATGGGGCATAGAGATCGATCCAAAGAAAGTAAAAGCCATTATAGAGATGCCTCCTCCCATAAATCTCAAACAACTAAGGAGCCTACAAGGAAAGTTGCAATCAGTCTGAAGATTCATCTCCCAACTAGAAGATAAGTGTTAGCCATTCACACATCTTTTGTGAAAGGACACCACATTCAAGTGGGACCCCATCTATTAGCACAGCTTCAAGAAGATCAAGGAATACCTGGCAAATGCACCTATTCTTGTACCACCGATTCCAGGACAACCCATCATTTTGTACATATCAGCAACTACCATAGTGCTCGGGGCACTCCTAGCCCAGCTTGATGATGATGGAAAAGAGAGGGCCATTTACTATATCAGCCATACACTAGCTGGCTATGAGCTGAACTAATCCCTGATGGAAAAAGCTTGATTGGAAATGGTTTTCACCACTCAAAAACTCCACCATTATATGCTCAATCACATGGTAAAGCTAATCTCAAAGGTTAACCCTCTCAAGTATTTACTCTCAAGGACCACACTCACAAGATGGATGGCAAAGTGGGTAATGTTTCTTAGTGAATTTGACATCTAGTACGTCAATCGAAAGGCCATCAAAGGACAAGTTATTCTTGATCAGCTTGCAAAAGCTCCCTTAGTCGATGCATACCCTCTAGTGATGGAATTCCCAAATGAACACCTTTGTATGGTTGAAGAACAGCCTCAGTGGAAGTTATATTTTGACAGCTCGTATACATCACATGGATCGGGGCCAGGGATACTTTTTATAACTCCTCAAGGTGACTACATCCCAAAGTCCTTCAAGTTAGGATTCATGTGCACAAACAACATTTCAGAATATGAAGCCCTTGTCATCAGTCAGAATGACTATCCAGTTGAATATCATAGAACTTCAAGTATTTGGAGATTCCCAACTAATCATCAAATAGGTCCTCGATGAATTTTAGACAAAAGATGACAAGCTATTACCCTAAAAAGAGCTTGTAGATAAACTCAAAGAACACTTTGTCAGCATACAGTTCACACAAGTACCAAGACTACAAAACAAAGTAGTTGATTCTATTGCCACCATCAGGTCACTATTGGAAATCCCCAATGACACCACACAATATGAGTTCTTAGTTGAGTAGCTACACACACCCGCTTATGAGAATGCTAACACTGATATGGTATGCATCTTAGTTGGTCCCCAGTCCCCATGGTACCATGAAATTCATGCTTATCTAAAGAATGGTATCATATCTCCTCACCTCACAAACACCCAACGCCAGAACCTTATTCTCAGAGCATCTCGCTACACTCTTGTAGCCAACACCCTATATCATCATGGGTATCATAATGTCCTCTCCCATTGTTTAGACTTGAATGAGGTCACTTTGGCTTTACAAGAGCTTCACACTGGCATTTGCGGTGCTCACAAAAGTGGTATCATCCTTGCAAAGTAGCTACTTAGAGTTGGGTATTACTGGCCGACAATGGAGCATGATGTCTATGAGTTTGTGAAGAAATGCCTATAGTGCCAATAGCATGCCAATTTGATCCATGCACCAGCACAAGACCTACAGCCCATTGCACCTCTATGGCCCTTCTCATGTTGGGGTTTTGACCTTGTTAGCATGAGTCACCCTCATTCCTCTAACGAACACAAGTACATCATAACAGCCACTGAATACTTTACAAAGTGGGTAGAAGCAATTCTGCTCAACTTAGCTACAGGTGTCCAGATCTCCAAACTCATCCTCTACCACATCATTTTCCACTTTGGCATTCCCTCCACCATCTTCACAAACCATGGTTCACCATTTGAAAACCAACATGTCAAAGGACTCTGTGACCAGTTCCACATTCACCAACGCTTTTCTAGCCCATATTTTCCACAAGGAAACGGCCAAGCTGAGGCAACTAATAAAACTATCCTAAAAATCCTACAAAATTTGTTAATGATTCTGGTCATGACTGGCATCTACAAATTAATCCCACCCATTGGGCCTATCACACCTCATTTTGTACCCCCACAGGCACCACCCCATATTCCCTGGTCTATGGTGATGAAGTTGTTCTACCAATCAAGGTTGAAATCCCTTCACTACGCTTGTCCATGAAGAACTACGTGCATCACAGATGAAGACTACCGCATGGCGCACCTCACCCAGCTGGACTTGCTAGATGAAAAAAGGCAATGGGCCTATGATCACCTAATTGTGTACCAAAACCATCTCAAGAGGAGCTTCAATAAAAAGGTTCACCCCCGACAGTTCCAAGTGGGAGACCTGGTCTTGAAAGAAAATTAGAAAGTCGAGGCTAATCATGAAAAGAAAGGGAAGTTTGAACCCACCTAGTTGGGTCCCTATGTGGTGATAGCTTGATTCAGTTATGGAGCTTACCAATTGTCTACACCCAAAGGTGAGCCTCTTAATGATCCCATCAATATCATACATCTGAAGCGGCTCTATGCTTGAACCATGCAAATGATCCTGAAAAAAATCCTTAACATCATAAAAAGTCCTAAAAAAAATCCTAAAAATAGCAAAACGTCCTGAAAAAAAATCATCTTGGTGAAAACCTGGAAAACAGGCGCCTTGATGAATCAAAAAAAAAAAAAAATGAAAAATGAAAAATGAAAAAAGTAAAGAGAAATAATCATCCAATGGTGAAAACTTGGCAATTCAAGCACCTTGGACAGGTATGTTGGTGAAAACCTGGCACTAGGCACCATACATAGTGGACCGTATCATTATCTACCAAACTCCTATTTCCCCCTCCACCTATCAGAATCCACTCACCACCTCTTTTCATCCTGTATCGCCCATCCCTTTTTCCCAAGGTGTCATTCCCATTTTTGCACCAGCAAACGAGACCCATTGTCCCACTTCCAGAGCTTTTGTAAATACCCATTGTATATAGTGTCTCCATCTTGTACATATTGTCCTATCTTTTTTAGTAGTACCTTTTAATCACAAAGCACATGGCCCGCAATGACCTCAATCTCAGCAATGTCCCCTCAGCAAGCATCTTGTGTCACTGTGATTCTCCAAAAGGTTTTCTGTTTGCCTATAAACAATTCCAAATGCAGTCAGAACCCATCAGCCAGGTCCTTGTAGAATGCATCCTTCCTCCATGTCTGACCTAATCACAACAATCCACAGTCGGTCGATCTCTTTTGGCAAAGGACGTCTTTTGCTCTTATCACTTAGATTTCATGAAAGTTTGCTTAATCTTTTTAGTTGATTTTGAGGTCTCAGTTGACTATTCTACTCAAGGTTGTCATGATCTTTTATATCATGGTGCACTGCGATGAGAGGCATCTTTCTAGGGCAAGGTCTTTTTGTGATCTTTTGTTTATGCCTATGAGTTAGTCAAACATGACCCTTGCACGGTTCATAGGGGATCTTCTAGGTCACTTGGTGCATTTGGGAAATGTTGTTTGTTTGTGGTTTCCCTTGCATCATTTCCACCATGCTTCCTTTCGGGTGCATGTGTGTTGCTGGAGCAACTCGTGCATATCTTTTTTCATGTCAATCCTATGCAATGCTAGTGACATGACCTCATGTTCCTAGTAACTTTTGTTAGTCCCTTCTGTTGCTATATCAAAATAAGTGCTCAAACTACATGGTGGTGTTCCCCTTTGAAACACCCCATGCTCAAGCTTCACTAAACATTCTTCATCCCATCCACATCTGAATAAACACTCACATCATCCCTACCCATTATCAAAACATCATCCTAAAGAAAATCCCCATCAACCATCCTTTTGAGCCCCCATTTTCACCCCCAGACACCTTTTTGCCCCCCATTTCTTCCCCCCATGCCTAACCTTGTCCCTCATTTCCCTTTTCCCCTCTCTTTCCCTCACTCATCCCCTTTCTTAGCCTACAACATGCCTTTTTCTTTTTCATCTATTTTCCTTTCAAGTCACTACCCGAGCCCCTTTTTCTTTCCCCGTCATCCTCTCGAGGGGGCTATTGTCACTAGGGATTGCACCCAAGTGTGGCTAAGTGTAGCACCTAGCAATCCCATGAAACATGGGACTATTCTCAGGTTGTGGGTAACCCATTTGAGAATAGACCTCTGAATTAAGGGTCAGCTTCCCTTTGAATCACCTAAAAACCTGAATGAACTTTGAAGGAAAAGGGAGAGAGAGTGCATGAAACTAAAACTAAAACTAAGGTGATTCACCGAACTTATTAGATCCATAGATTGAATCAGAACTCACAATGACACTTAAAATAATCTAGTAACTCACAACTTGACCCTGTCTGCTTTGACAATTCTTGAAATAAGAGGTATTTGTGTTAAAAGAAGGGAAAAGACTCCCACAACTTAAAACCAAATGTACACAGATTATAACAATAACTACAAAACACCTTAAGCATTCAACTTGAACAAACATGCAAAGTAAAGGATGGCAAGATCACAATAACTTTAACATGAATTCAAATAGGAAAAACTTAGAAAATAACAGGAATAAAAGGAATATTGTATTATCTTCAATGAAAGGAGCCAAATAACTCAATCTACTTCTCCAGAGCTACAAGCAGTCACCTCTGAGAAGGAGGGAAAGAAGAACTAACCTTAATCACCAAAGGTGAGAGGTATAAAAAGAAAATCCTATCTTCATTTGCATCATGACCCACACCTCCTAAAGATAGAAAATAACTACATATGAGGTCATAAAAGCCTCCTTAACTCGGATGCCCAATTCTTGAGATTCTAGGGAGGCGAGGAAAGTGGGGGGCTTAAAATAGATGGTCAAAGGAAAGACTAACCTACCCACTAAGTCATGCTCTATAAATGATATTTGACAATGGTTTATAACAACACCACTTGTCAATATCTACAATAAAATTCTTGCAATGACTTTACATTTAAAATTTTTTCTATCCCTATGCCAAACTAGAGCATGGATTTAATCATGTATTAAAATAGTTGTCAACCCAATCCAAGATAGGGGAAAACATATTTTAAACATTTTCATCTTTTACAAATCCATCTATCACATAATTGTTCTTGAAGAGATAGGCCCCCCTCCTATGCCAAAATATGTGGTTTTTAATATATTTTAAAAAAGGTCTCAACCCAATATGAAAAAAGGGGAAACAATTTTTAAAACATTTACATCTTAATAAAAAAGACCACATATCACAAAGGCACTCAAAATAAAAACAATGAAACTCAACCCTAGAAGGGGAGAAATGATATTAATTCATTATTCATGCCAAAACCCTTCTTTGAAAATGAGGAAGCCGTTGGCACTCCACCTTCCCCATTCGAAAACTAACAAGTTGCTATCTTCATTGGTAGCCCACTGGACTTGGAATTGGAAACAACAGTCTTTCTCCTTCATGGCATTGATATCTTGAGGTAGGCACTACACTCGGTATCTTACTCTACATTTTCATATGGCTTTGATGTTTTACACTTTGCACAAAGGTTCATCCTTTCATCTGCATGTTGAATTTGAATCAATGGCACCGATTGTGTTACTCTGCATTTGATTTTGATGTCTATTGTCATGGCTTTCCTCTATTTCTTTTTGAGGGCATGACATATATATTCTGTTTAGCATGGCATGCATTATTCCTCTTTGTTTTACTACTGATTCTCATGTAAAAAAAAAAAAGGGCATCATCATTGTATTTGACTTCTCTGTATCTCTGCTTGGCATTGTGGCATAACTAGGGCATCATGAATGGCATTATTTATTGGACTTCTCTGCAATTTGATTTTATCTTGTAACCCTATGGCACAATCTTTATGCTCTTTGCATTTCTTTGTATCATATTTTCTTCATTTCTAAGATCCCGAGAGCTCGGCCATTGTTGTGCTTGTTTATGAATCTCTAAGTCATTGATGTCTTGCTAAATGTGATGGCATGCTATTTGATTATTTCATTTTATGCTATCTCTGTGACTTGCAGTTCATTATTGGTGCTAATCCACTGTTGTTGGTACCCCATGAGCTGGAAGCTAGATTGTATTGGTTCTTCGCTGCTGCTTTGGCTCCTTTGAGGGCATAGTAAAGTGTTTATTATGCTTGGTCATGTTGTAACTTGTTCATCAATGGTGCTTGTTCTTTCTTGGCACCGCGCTCAGCATCTTAGGTCACTGTATTTTGTTATGGCATTAGCTTTGAGTTAGGGCACTATATTTTGTGAGTTCTCTACCCAGCCCGTGCCTTGTTATGATGCTTGATTTGAATCTATGACTATGGTGAACCGAGGGCATCACATACCTTTCCTTAATGTGTAGGCCTATGAGCTAATGCTCGCTACTATGAATGGGACTAGGGCATCATGAATTTGTATTTTCTGTATATTGTTTTAATGTTTGAATTGGAGCATGTGATTTGTTTGCTGAAGGCTTCTTTACTAAACATCATGCCCCAGTTTATTAGAAGTTCGGGCCTATAATAGTCACATGTGTTGGTGCCATGTATGTCATCTCATTTTTCTGAATGTTTGCCGGATATATTGTTATACTATATTGCCATTTCCTGACTTAAAGGACATGTTTACTGATTTGTCTGCTTAAGGCACCCGTGAGATACCTGGCATTGATGCTCGCTTGTTGACTCCACTTCTGGGCACATTGATGGTGTTTGACTACTTGACCCCTATTTGGTTGGATCATGTATCTTATTTCCATATGCTTGTGAGCTTTAGACTCCTGGTATTCTATTCTATGGTTGATCATTGGCATGCTGTAATTAACTGTTGATGCCCACACACTTGCCCATTTTTAAATTGTACTGCAGATGTCTCATTGCACCGTGTGATTGCTCACTATTAATGTGATGCTTGCCTACGCATCCAATTAATGCCTTTACCTCATTACTACGGCAAAATGTTGACCCTTTAACATGCATTGAGTTTAGCTTTGAAGCACCTTATGTTGTACTTTCTTTGAACATATGGATTTAAGTACCTTTGAATGCTTCCTGGATCTGCCAATGCCTTTTGACCATGCTCCATTTGATTTGGCTTTATGATTCTTGGGTGTCTCACTGATACTGCCATCCACTGAATGCCTCCCACATGAGTTAGTGCCTCTCCCTGAGACGGTTAGGGCTCCTAGAAACTCTATGGGAATAGAGATTCTGAGAACCCTCACCAGTTCAGTGTAGGGTACTAGGAGACCTAATACTGATCATGGGTGTTGTAACCTATATCTGCACATGGAACAAACATATTAGTGAAAATAATGGTATTTCTTTTATTTCCAGAGCTTCCTCATGCACCTTTCCTGACCACAGCCCGTGTCAGAGGTGTATAGCTGAGTGCATGTATGCATGCTTGTGGATAGATACTATGATACTAGGCATTGCTTAGATCCAAAGGATCTAACCCCTTTCTTTTCTCTCTCTTTGCAGGTTCAGGATGACAGGAGCACACTGGGAACATAGTGGAGACAGACTCGTTACCAGGCAATGTCTGGTACCCCTATACTATGCTCATTAAATATGTATATTTGCACTCATTTATGCAATTCTAGCAATGGCTATGCTCACGGGATGTGTGAGCCTCAGATAAATGTTCTTTTTAGTTTTTTCCCTTTTGCACAACATGCTTAACATTAATATATGCACATGTAATCTTAGATGCAATTCATTTCCTTTCCCTTTCATGTACTTTGCAATGAAAATGAACACAAATATTAAGAAAGATCACTTAATAACACTAACTAGGGTGCATTAGCTCATCTAGTAATTAGGCCTCCAAAGGTGAGTAAAAATATGATAACAGGGGCATCACCCAGTCTAACCATCCTGGCTCGTAATATGGGGCTTCCTCACTACCTAGTCCATTCTTCATGTCGTCTATTGCTAAAAACATCTTTGAAATAGTGTTATTTTATCACTATATCAAAGAGGGGCAAAATGTAGACACCTAAATTTGATTACATCATTTAGTAATTTTATTTAGTCTTCTCCTAGGTATTTTAGTAATTAAATATTATTATTTAATTAATTTATGTCATCCCCTAGTTAATTAATTTAATTAATTTAATTAATTAACTATAGTCCAATTAGTTATCTAAATGACAAACCTATAGTCTGATAATTAATTAAATTCCTATTCTTCTATTAATTTAAATGGATACACTTATCTAAATAAAATATTTAACTCTAAAAAATCCTAATTCTCCTCCATTAGCTAATAATTCATGCTTAGCTAATCTAACCCTCCACTCATTCTCTCTCCTCCCATAATATCTCCCTAATCCTCCACTTACCCTCTAATCCAAAGCTAATCCCCCCTTAAACATTTGCACAATCATAATCCAAGATTAAGAAATGCTAAACCATCTCAAGTAAACTCTCATGTCAACATCACCACATCCTCCAATGCCAAATCATAAAGTCTCTTACACATCTCTTACACACTTGTCCCCCTTCACACCTTCCAAAGTGGTCACATTCCTCAAGGATTTGGCCTCTCCTCTCATCCTCCCCCATTGTGACACTTGTCACAACGCTATGCATTTGAGAAAGCACAATCCATGTGCTCTCCCTTGGATGCATCTCAACCCTTCCTCAAGTTTGCATCTTGACCATCCATTCATCTCCCATTTTCCTTTATATTGATCCTCTTCCTCCTTAATTTTCATCCACCATTTGAGAAAAGTTATTGTTGTCATATTTTTGCACATTTTGGAAACCTAATTACTAGATGAGCTACTATACCCTAGTTTGCATTATTATGTGGTCTTGATTAAGATTTGTGTTCATTTCATTGCAAGTACATGAAAAGGAAAAATAAATAACTACATCTGAGATTACATGTCATATCCTTATATGCTGTACAGAAAAGGAAAGAACAAAAAATAAAACATTCATATGAGCTCACACATGTCGTGAGCATAGAAAATGCAAGGATTGCATAAATGAGTGCAAGTATACATAAATTAATGGAGCTAGATGTAGGGGTACTAGACATTTCCTGGTGGTGAGTTGATCTTTTATGTGTCTGATGTGCTCCGGTGATCCTGAACCTGCAAAGAGAGAAAAGAAGAAAGGGTTAGATCCAATGGATCTAAGCAATGAATGGTGCCACAACATCTACAAAAATGCATACGTGCACTTAGTCATGCACCTCTGGCATGGGCTTTGCTCGGGGCATGTGCATCAAGGAGCCCCTGGAAATAAATGAAACACCATTGTTTTTCACTAATGTGTTTGCTCCATGTGCAGATACAAGTTACAACACCCATGATCAGTATTGAGCTTCCTAGTACCCTACACTGAACTGATGAGGGTTGTCAGAAGCTCTATTCCCACAAAGTTTCTGGCAATCCTAACCATCTCAAGGAGAGGCACTAAGTAAGTAAGCACATCAGTGAAACACTCATGGATCACAAAGAAAAATAAAAAATGGAGCATGGACAAACAAATCACTGGTAGTTTCAGAGGATATACTTCATCAAAATGATAGAAATCTACATGGCATCAAGTTGAATAGAGCTAATGATAGAGTACATAGATCTAATGAAGAGATAGGGGCACTCTGTTGCATAGGTGTTCACATGACATTCATCATCGGAAAGATAAAGGTACATAAAAATCCACATGTTCAGAGAAAGTATAACATATGGTGTTTCAAGTTAAAAACTCAATGCATGTGTACTTCAAACTGCATTTAATACTTTAAGTGCTATAGCACGAATATGTTAAAATATGCATTGTGAACAAATACATAGGGCTTTAGTTTGAATTAGTTATAGTTCTTTTATGATAGCATGTCATCATGTGGAATGATATAAACAGTGGCCCCAATGGAAAACCTAGCATGTCATGGTATCCCAACAAAAGATGCTTGATGTCAATACATTATCATAGCAGCAAGGCACATATATTGCATTTCGTTAGATCATATACAGAGGGCCTATTTCATATAGAAAATGTACATCTGCATTACCATGGCATTCAATATGCAAGCATACAAATAGATGGTATCACCACAGGTATTCAGGCAACAGAAAATGAGCAAGTGGCTAATGAATTAATAGTGTCCCTGATATATTTCTACATGGCACATTTTATACAGAGGCATAGTCAAGGGATGTATTGAGGTACCACAATAGTAAATAGATAATGCAGTGTGCCCCTTATGGATGGTATGACTACATGAAGACAACAGTGCATTAATGCCACATGGCTTCACTGGGCCACAAAAGACATTCTAATCAAATCAATGCTATATGACGACCTAGCTTTATTAAGCATGGGCTATGATCAGTAATAATCCAAACACAATTAGTAATAATCCAAACACCAACAATGAGAAGTGAATGCCCTATTCCAGGCTCACAGGCTAAGCATGTAATGATGGCAAAAGGACATTGCTTATATGTAGAGCTTTCAAAACCATATGGCTACAATCAAAGGCTACCATGAGGATTGTGCCACGAAAACAACAGTAATATCCTTCCATGGCACCCTCAATAGTACAGAGTATTATTATTGTAACTTTCAAATACAATGCAGAAGTCCACACATATAATGATCGTAGCCACAAACAATATCAAATGCTAGATACAGTCAATAATATATAGTATGTATAGATCATGGCACCCCTAGCATGCTCTCAGGCCTCAATATCAACAACAGCAAAAATAGTGGTGCCCTCCTCAAATATGATACACAAATAGTCACTAAGATGCAAGCATCATAGTGGATTGTCAAAACAATAAGCAACAGCAAACATCAGATGGAACCAGCTATGACAGCAGGTTTGTGACCTAGCTCACGGGCTTTAGAAGCTTAATAGAAAACACAAGGTTACACAGTCAGCCCCCTCTTACTGGTATGAGCAATAGTAAAATAGCATCAATAGAAATGTGCCTCATATGTGAATTCATGGGCATGAACACTACCAGTTATAATATCAAGCTCGAAACAATAAAACAACAGTGAATACCATGCCCTCAATGTGACAGTAAACACAAGGAAGATCTAGTGGAACGATAACAAAATAGTGCCATGAATCAAAGAAAATGTAGAAATATATGTGTGCCCTAGCTCATTCAAGCACTGATGCCCTATTTTCTTACAGTATATGAAGTAATAACAGTGCCTTCATAGCATGAGAAATAGTCAATGTAATGAAAGCATTATCCAAACATCAAACAGTAGATTCAAACATTAGAAATGCAATGAATAGTAGAGCCAAGTAACTAGTGTCGTGATCAATAGCCTTTCGAAATATGCAAAGAAGAAAATGATCATTGAAGTGCCTACCTCCATAAATGTTGTTGAATCAAGATAGGTGATGTTGCTATTTCTAATTTTAGAGAGGAAAGTTGCCAATGGGACTGCAGTGGGTTTAGAAGGTGCCAGTCACCAAGATTGAAAGCTATGTTGACAGAGAATCCACATCTTCGAATAGGGGTTTCAATATTATGCTTGTTTTTTCCTCCCCTTTCTTTTAGGGTTGAGAGATTAAATGCCACGTTATTTTCAACTTTGGGTTGTATGTTGTAATTGTTTAAAAATATTTTCCCCATTATTTGGGTTGAGAATATTTAATATTCACTTGTAACTTATAAGTTGTGTCTAGGGTCATTTGGTGTTTAAATTTAAGACTAGGATTGCAATTAAGGTGGGTCCTAGGTTTGAAAATATTCATGTGTCATGTGGATTTGGTTAAAATATAAATATTTTGGATATTCTCCTCATTTTTGAGTTGAGATTATCTTTAAAATATATTTAGGATCCACTTCATTTGGTTTAGTAAAGGGGAATATTTTAATTGTAAAAGTCATTGCAAAACCTTGTTGTAAATATTGACAAGTGGCATTTTATAAGCCATTGTCAGTTTTTCTTTATGATGCATGACTTAGTGGTGGGATAGTCTTCCTTTGACCATCCATGTTTAGGGCCCCACTTTTTCTATCCCCCTAGATTCTTGAGAATTGGGCATCCAAATTTTAGAGTGATGGGATCATGGTCCTAGTGGTTGGATTCTTCTATTCTTGGTGAGGTAGTGGACTTTATTGCAGAATCTACAGATTTTCTTATATATGCCTCTCACTTAGGTGATAGGAGGCTAGTTCTTCTTTCCCTCATTCTCACGAGGTGAATTTTGTAGCTCTTTGAGAAGCAATCTAATATCATGACTCCTTTTATTCCAGCTAATAGCACATTGCCCTTCTTTTCTACAGCTTTGTGAGTTGGTTTGATGAGCTTAGTGTCATATATTGTGATTGAATTTAATCCTTACATGATATTATGTTCATTTTATTGTTTTACAAGCATTGATTTTTCTTTGAAGCTTTTCAAATCTATGTGCATCTAATTGTGCTAAGTTGTGAAAATCATCTTTCCTTCTCATTCACAATCAACACCTGATTGTTTTCTAAGGGGAAGAATCAGATTTGGAAGAGTTGTGGAGTTCATGTTATGTGCTAGGTTACATTGTGAGTTTAATTTTCAGTTTTGTGGATCTATCTAGTTTGGTGAATCACCTAAGTTAGATCTTAGTCATTTCAATTTCATGCAATTTCTCTCCCTTTCCCTTCAAGTTCAGTTTAGTTTAGGTGATACAAATGGGGAAGCCGGCCCTTAATTCGGAGGTCTATTCTCAGTGAAGCAGTCCCACATCCTGAGAGTATTCCCTTGTTTCACAGGATTGCTAGGTTTTATACTTAGCCACCACAGGTGCAATCCCTAGTGACAATAGTTATTATGCCCATTTGAGAGCCAAAATCATCCAAAGCATCCTTATTATGCCAAAATCCCTCCAAGATCCATCATTTGAAGCTTGAGCATAGCATTGAGCACACATCCAAATCTTTGGACTACATATAAAGATCAAGAAGGCTTTTGGAGTGTTTCTTTGAGATTTTCATTCTTTTTTTTATGGCTTTCTTTTAGTCTAATCTTAAGTGTTTATCTAGCTTGTTTTGTTGAATGTTTGGTTTACTTTGCATTCCTTACACTACATTTTAGATACTTACAATACTTGAGTGTGACTTTAATTCCTTCATATTAGTTCTCTTCATCGTTAGATGGTACAAGCTATGACTTAATCAAAATGATCTTGATAGAACTATTATTGAACATGACAATAGATTTCCAATGATTAATACAAGGTGGTTTGAGCTAGTTGGGGATGAGCCCTATGTTCTTCCAAGCCAATGTGAGCAGGTATTTTACTTAGAGGTTCCACATAAATCAGGTTGGTTGTTTGTTGTTAGACATGATCCAAGAGGAAGGTCAATGAGGTATAATGTGATGGAAGAAGAAGATTGCAAAAAACTAGAAGATGATGTAGATGATGATCACGAACAACAGTTAGTCGATGATGTTTCTGATGTAACTTTTCTTGAAGAAGAAGAAGAAGAAGATGATGATTATGATGCTACTAATGATGATGATGATGATGATGATGATGATGATGATGATGATGATTATGATGATGATGATGATGATGACGATGATGATAACGATGACGATGATCATGATCATGATGATCATAATGATGATGATGATGATGATGATGATGATGATGATGATGATGACGACGACGACGATGAAGATGATGATAATGATGATGGTGGTAATGATGTCAATGACAATGATGATCATGGTGATGGGTTGGATGAAGAAGAAGATGAATGACATGAATGAAATGTACCATTACGTGATCACTGCTTAATCTATTTAATATTGATTTCTTGATAGAAATGTGCAGTTATGTGATCAATGTTTAATCTAATTAATTCATGATGTACCTTTTAATGTTTTTAATTCATATGGGATGTTTATGGTTTTTAATGAACTTACTATGTGGTTTTGAGTATATGTATCATGAATTTTTAGCTAACATAAGATAGTTGAATTACATATGTAGGTACCCGGACCCCTTTCATGAGCATCCCACATAGTCTCATGGATTGACAGGTATAAGTCAATACACCCTATAGAGATTAATGTATTTCACAATTTGCAAAATATCTCACATTACTTGCTATCTCTCTCATTTGATGGAGTGCAGGTAGTAGCAAATAGGTATTTTTCAGATGTGTCTTCCTCAAGCAAAAAAAGTGAGTCATGTAGTATTTCTGAATTAGGAAGATCAACTAGAGGTCAAAAGACTAGAAGGAAATTCAATAAATGCATGAAATTTTTCCTTTCTCAAGGGGGTTCATGTTCTTATGATGATGAGAGAAAAGGCAACATCGAGGTGCCCTCTAGGTACCAATATCTATAGAAACAATGGGTCCCCAAGGAACTTCTTCCAATAAACACTGATTTTAGTGTTAAAGGCAAGATATATCGTATTGCACCATCATCAATACATGGTTTGGGCCTATTTTCCATGGATGGCATAAAGTTATCTTACAACAAAGTTGTTGAATTGATGGATTATTTTGGACCTTGTTATGATTAAAAAAGTTGGATGTGAATTGTTCAATATAAAAAAAGTATGCATAGGTATGCACTCTCGGAAAATTATATTCAACAAAAAGACAATGAGAAAAGTAAAAAAGTGGCTATATACATTGACGGAAGGCCAAAAGCATCAGGGAATATTGTAGGTTTTATAAATAGCACATGACCTCTGTCAACTATTAAGCAACCCAATTGCATATTTGAGGCACGCGAGGGAAATCATGTATTTGTATGTGCGATAAAATCAATAAGTGCGGGGGAAGAGCTGCTTATTGATTACAATTTGAATCGCATAGATACAAATGATGTCACTATCATTAGGGTGTAGGTACATACTATGTACCATTAAATAATTGAGTTTTTTTTCCAGCCACATTTAGAGAGTCTCCTCACCATCCACCTCATCTCCATCATCATCTTCTAATGAAATTAATTAATGTATTCCTTTTTAATTATTGGTTAACTTTAAATAATAACATAGGGCCAGAATGTGGAGCAACCACATAGAGGGGAAAATGATGAGCGTGCATGCACTTCTTCCTAGCAAGTAAACCTCTTTGTTATTGTACTTAAAATTTAAAAAAAGAAAAATGTTAAATAAAATTTTTTATTATATTCTTTTCATCACTGTTTCAGATTAATTATAATAATGCTAGTAATATTGTTGTCACAGAAAGGTGGTCAGCAGATAAAGGGAAAGGAACCTGCAATCCCTAAAGAGGAGTACTTTGACGAGGACCTAGTTGTTGATTTTGCTACTTGTGATGACCCGGCCTTTGCAATTTAAAAATACCTCCACAAAATTGGAAAAGGAGTGGCTGAATTGGTATCTATATTCCCTTTGACTCCTGAATCACAAAAGAGGGCAACTAAATTGATGCACCTATCTCAAAATTATAGAGTAAGTATTAATTTAATTTTTAATTATAAAAAAAGTTCAATAATATTCTTTATGGTATACTAGTCTTTTATGTCATTAAAAAATAAGCGGATGTGTTGCTTTTACAGCTTTTTTTGTGTAATTTTGATCCTGATGGCCATGATGAGGGTACTGCAGCTGGTTCAGGTAGATCGCATGTTGGACTATATTTTTTTTTTACTCTCTAACAATATTGTCCATGCTAATCACTACTTTTATTATACTCTAACAATCTTATTCTTCAGCATGTGTCAATGATCATTTACTATTGCCGCCTCATACGATGGCAGGCTCACATGTACTACGTCCTACAATATCAATAACACATAGAATGGCCATAGACATCGTGGCACCACCTACTCGTACACATATTTTATTTTCTCTGTCATTATATATATGTTTATTTCCCTTGAAGTGTTCTTTCTTAGGGCCATTTCGTAATGGATTCAATTTATGCAATAGGGGATGCATCACTTGATGGTGATTTTCCTAGATGTACTAGTATTCCTAGTATGGGAACGGTGAAGGATTGCATATTTCTTGTGAGCGATGAAGAAGGAGTTCCCTTGAAAATAGAAAAACATCCAGGTACTTTAAAGATTGGACCTTTCTTTTACTATACAATCATATGTTAATTACACCTTGCATTCAATATGAGAAGCTTACATCTATTGTATTCTTATTTTATACTATTATATCCTTCGACTAATGATCCCATGATTATTTTGCAGGGAATGATTTTTTTTATGGTAAACTTAGTGACGAGTGTTTGCGGATATTCGGGCCCACCATCTATACAGGGTGGAACATCATATCTGAACTAAAACCCCAATCCATTATTTTGATTTCATATCATTGCTAGGATAGTTATCATTACATCCATTTCTTAAACTATATTAAAGGTAATTTCACTTCATTTTTTAATCTAACACTTTTTTTTTTTTAAAGGTGGAAAACCCAAAATCAAAAGTTAAAGGATGCTCTCATAGAGAGTATGACAAAAAAATTTGGACCTCGTGCATTTGAGAAGGGTAAGCTCCTTCAAAAAGTTGGGTTATGTTTGAGTTATATTAGGGACCAGTACAGGTGTACATTAACCAAAAACCCAAATTACCAGTGCCCCCCTTGCATTCCTGATTTAGAGTGGAAATCTCTTATTCTGGATGTGAATGATAAAAATGAAAATAAAAATAAAAATACACCACTAGACAACAGAAGAAGGTATGTGATACTATTAAGAATCTAATTGTGTACTAAATACTCTTCATATTTATATGAACTAACATATTTCAATCTCTTCATAGATTGCCTGACAGATCAAAGGAAACAAAGGCAAGACTACAAAAGCACAAGCAACACAAGCTAGGCTCTGGCGGTTATTCCAAACTTTTTGCACAAGTTGTAAGTGTTAATATTGTCAAAATTAAATGAGGAAAAATACAATATGTAGATGGCTTTTAACACTGAAAATAATACTTTGATCTTTATAATATTTATTTATAATTTGAAATCTTTTTTATTTTGATGAAACAATAAAATAAAATTTGATGATACCAAGCAAAAATGTAGGGTGCGGAGTTTAATATAAGTCTCACAGAAGAGGACAAGAGAATTGGGTTCCAACAAGGCTATAAAGTCATGGAAGAAATAATAAGAAGTGCACAAGGTTCTACTGATGGATCTACTGCGGTAAGTAAGCTAAATAGATGATATTTCAAATTTAATTATTTACCAATTAGTTTATTTGATGTTAAGTTCCAACATAAAGTGATTAAATTTGTTTTAAGTAAGAAAACAACGATAACATGAATGTGTATGAAATTGAAATGCAGCTTGCCAATTTTGGCCATACACAACCTGTGCGTGCTGATGACAATGAGGATGTGCATCAGAGTAATACAAGTAAACATCTTAAATTGATTGGTGTAGTAATATAAATTTAATTGCAATTGGTGTTTGGATTAATGTAACAATTTGTATTGCAGCTATAGAGAGTGTAGAGGCCGTTGTTAATGAGTAGGTTGAAGTTGAGGCTGAGGCCAGACAAACTGACCTTGATGTTGATGATGTGACTAGATCAGGTAAAGAGCTATACGATTATGGCCTTTAAAGTATTGAAATACTTTAAAATGTTTTTAATTATAATAAAAAAAATTTAATTTAACCATTTTATATGTTATTGCAGATGACCCCCTTTTGCATCAATAGAGAACTAGGCGTGCATTGAGATCTAATGAGAGGGGAGATGATCATGATGATATTGATGCTCCTCTTAGCGATTACTTCTTAAAAACAAGAAATCAAAAGAAAAAGAAGAAATGATTGTCATCTATGCACCTTAATTGATAATGACTGATTTTTATATGCCAATGAATTTAATTATGTGGTATTGAATGTTCATAAATTTTATAATGTGTTAATGAATGTTATTGTGTGATAATTAATGAATGTTTCATTTTATTAATGGATGAAATAATGAATGAATGTTAGATGTTAATGGGGAATTTAGAGTAATGTTAGGGGGGGGTGGGGCCAAATCATCTTCCACCTTCATGTGGTTGGCCCTTTTTAGTACAGAATATAAAACTATTCTCGAAACAAAGTGAAGCTCAATAAGATTGTTCCTTATATAGGGTCTCAAGTGTAGCCTTTATCCCACTCTCAACATTGCAATGCTTCAAGTGGTATTTTGAGATTGGTTTCTCCATCTCCCACTAACATCTTGTCTTTCTCCTAAAAACTCTTACCGAGCTCTGATACATGGATGAGTAGAAGATGTCCCTTATAGGCTGCACATATATAATATGGTAGATCTAGGGAACAAATATACTACAACATAGAATGAGTCAACTTGAATCTATAGTTTCTTCATTCACAATGAAAATTCAAATTACAAGCCAAATTTTAGATTTAATATTCATATTCATCTTCATCATGATCATAGCCATCATGGTCAGCATTTGGTTCAACTTCATTTGAACCACACTCCATGTCGAGTACCATTAGGCATGAAGTGTGGTCATACCCATGTTACCATAATAATGAGTTAGCTTATAAAATTATAAATAAAATACCTCGTGTATCATATTTATAATACTACAAGTGTACCCAGGATTGGCTCAGGCACCCAAGTTCCTACCAAAGGAACCCAAGTCAAACCCAGAGGAGAACAAAAGTAGAACTGGAACCTAGCCTCAAACAAAGAACCAAATAACTTGGCTTTTTTCTAATTCAAGTTTATTTATGAATTCTTCTCCAATTCCAACCTAATTATTCCATATCTTGTTTTCCAATTTTCCTTCTTCCTCACTCCAAATTATGTTATGGTGTTATTTCCTTTTACTAATTGTGCTATTTCAAGGATCACCACCCATGACTTGGTTAAGATGATGAATGCTATAAATGCCTTTATTACCAAGGAATCACTACCCGCCATTAATGAATATTAATGATCATTGTTTCCTAAGGGTAATCATTGTTTGTGTATGTTGATCACCCAAGTCTTTGGCTATGATTTTCATGTTGTGAGGTTTGTCAGAAGTGGGTTTATGACATGTTGGTTGGATTATAACATATCGACACTTACACCATGAAGAACACAAATGATTAAATAGAAAGAGAGGACCAATTGAACCATCTTGTGGTTAGTCTATATCACATTGAGAAACAACGTCAAGACTTGAGAATCAAAACAAGAAAAGAATGAATGTGAAGCTTACATAGGTAAACAAAAATTTAACTCTGAAAATTATTCAATCTGGCTAATTCACCTATAGTAGAACTCAATGAATTTAGGATACATCAAATAGAAGAAAAGTTTCTTCAAGATCATGAATGATCAACAACATTCCATGATTATATTGAAAAGATTTTACATTAGAAAACAAAACACTAATCTATATTATCATTAAGCCATAAAATATGTCTTTAAAGTTTAGAAGCATCATAAAAACTTTCAAGAAACATAGTACTATCCAAAATGAATACCCTCCAAATGATTATGATTATGTTGATGTTGATGTCTATAATTTATGTCTAATGATTATGATGATGTTGATTTTGATGTCTATAATTTATTTCACTTACTGATGCTTGCCTAGATTGAATTTTCAATTGCCAAGCTGGAGAACACTTTCAAAGTTTAAGGTATGTTCTACATGATAGTCTTAGTTACAGCTCAAATGCAACTCAACATATTTTTTATGTTGGGAAACCCACTACAGAAACTCATCTGCAAGTGAAATTTTATGTTGTGAATCTTGGCTTTGTTAATGTTATTACTTTTCCTCACGTTTCATATTTTTGAAAATGTTTCTTGGCACTATCTTGTTTTTCAATTCCTATATTTGCATCTTTTTATATCATTAGCATAAGCATTACATGTCTTTGTTCAATATTTATTCTAACACTATATTATATCTTATTCTTATTACAATGTTCTTTGTTGTGGGGCAGGAGGTCAATCTTCATTGTCTTCATTGTGGGGGACAGTGAAGATTTCTCTAACAAATAGCAGGTCTTCTTTAGTATCTTATAATAACATGCTAAACTGATAAAGGTGTTATGTGCATTTAATCTACCAATTACTAATAGATTAAGCATATTATTACTATGCTTAATGTTCCATTTAAATGCATTTAACAAAAAAAACAAATTTACAAAACTGAACCAATGGCACGTTTACAAAAAAGGTCTCCAAATTGATTTCTTGCCCTTTCAATGGTTTCCAAGATGTGTTGAGGAGTTTGCTCCTTGTTTAATGTTGACTGTTCTTGCACAATCCACTCATACAACAGTGAAATTCTATGTGGAAGGGATGGTTGATGGTGTTCCTTGAGGGAAGGGGGATTGTGAAAGACTTGTTATCATTGTATTGTGTATTTCCAATATGTTTGGATGTAGGGAAAACCAGGAGAATGAAGGATCACTCACTGATTGCATGATAACCCAGTTTTGAAGGGTCACTGGTTGAGGGGATAGTCAAGGTCCTCATGATTGGGCCATTGAGGAACCTATTTCTTTATATTAATTGCTATTCAAATTGGATGCATGGATTTATTGTAAATTATCGGCTACTATTTACCCTGCAACTACATTTGTAAATCTGCATATACTTCTCTAGGGTTGTAAGCCACTTAGGGATCAAAATAGAGAAAATAAATCAAAATCATTCTTTGTCCTATTTCCTTTTAACAAAGTCTCAACTATCAATGATACAATACATTTGATGCCCTGAGCTATCAATACAAATGGTGCCTAGCTAGAAGCTCACGGACTATCCATTTGATAACCAGAGTCAACATTTTAAAAAAATGGATATCCTTGAGCACAAGCACCAATAACATCAAATAATGGAGTTAAAGAATGGGCTAGGGCACAACACCAATAGAATGTGGTCATTTTAGTGAGCATCTCAACAATATACAATGGTGTCATTAAACGTGCCAGTAATATCAACAAACGTGAATCCAAATATTTCAAAACCAATGGCATGTTTACAACAAAGGTCTAATAGAACTCCCAACAATTCTTAAACACACTTTATCTGATATGATGAATTCTTAAACAATTAAGGTTGGAGTAGACATATTTATCACACATTTTTTTGTGTGGTACAAGGAAGATTTGGCTAGGTCAAATATTCCTTCATGCCAGTAGTCTACAGAATTAGACCTTTATTAACAATTCATCATATCAGATAAAGTATGTTTAAGAATTGTTGGGACTAGTCCTTTGGCATGTATTAAACATAATAGAATTTTTAGCATATTATTATCATTCTATTTCTTTGTTGTAAACATGCCATTGGTTCAGTTTTGTAACTTCAATGTTGTATGAGTGGATTGTGCAGGAACAGTTAACATTAAACAAGGAGCAACTCCTCAACACATCTTGGAAACCATTGAATTCAATAATAAATGAAACCTAAAACCAAAACTATTCCTTCCATTCACTTCTACCAAGAATAAATCATTTAATCCATTCAACATTACATATAATCATTAGACAATTACATTTCCTGACTGTGTAGAGGAACTGTCACGACCAAAATGATCAAAAGTACTTTCACCCTTGCACAAGCTATTCCAAACTTCAAGTAAAATGAGCAATATTCTATATCAAATCATTCATATTCATAGTAACCATTCAAAGGATCATTTTTTCAATGAACCCTCTGATTGTACCCCTATGGTAGAGAAAGGAAACCTCAAAATAGAGAAATGAAACTTAGTAAAACTAGTTTATGTCACTGTTTGTGAGGGTACAGTCATGATAAGTGCCTCTCAAACCTCTCCAAACATGTAAGATTGTCTTTATATACTTTATTGATCTCTTCTAAACATTAACCAAATCAAACCTACATTTGAATCCACACATAATAACCCAAAATGAAGGGTTTTGTATCCTTTAATGAATCTCAGTCATTGGTAACGCATGGATAGTCAAACTAGTAGTCTCCAAAGAATTCAATAAGTGAATATGAATGTTTGAAAACTTTCCTCTCAACTTCCCCAACCACTCGTAATCGATTAGAGGGATTAGTTGAGTGTTTAGACACTAAAATATCCCATGCAACTCCCAAAATTTCTCATACAAAATAAAATTAAATCCATTTATGAATTAAATCCAGTATGTCAAAGGACTAGTCCTAACAATTCTTAAACATACTTTATCTAATATGATGAATTGTTAATAAAGGTCTAATATACAATGGTCATGCCAGTAATATCAACAAACATGAATCCAAACATTTCAAAACCAATGGCATGTTTACAACAAAGGTCTAATAGAACTCCCAACAATTCTTAAACATAATTTATCTGATATGATGAATTCTTAAACAATTAAGGTTGGAGTAGACATAGTTATCACAGTTTTTTGTGTGGTACAAGGAAGATTTGGCTAGGTCAAATCTTCCTTCATGCTAGTAGTCTACAAAATTAGACCTTTATTAACAATTCATCATATCAGATAAAGTATGTTTAAGAATTGTTGGGACTGGTCCTTTGGCGTGTATTAAACATAATAGAATTTTTAGCATATTATTATCATTTTATTTCTTTGGTGTAAACATGCCATTGGTTCAGTTTTAATCTACTGGTGTCGTGCCCTATCCCATGCTTTATCTCCATTATTTGATGTTATTGGTGCTTTTGCTCAAGGATATTGATTCACTATTTTGAAATGTTGACTGTGGTTATCAAATGGAAAAAATAGAAAAAAAATTTAACACAAAAAAAATTTACAAAAATGAACCAATGGCATGTTTACAACAAAGAAATAGAATGATAATAATATGCTAAAAATTATATTCTACTTAATACATGCCAAAGGACCAGTTGTATGAGTGGATTGTATTTAATACACGCCAAAGGACCAGTTGTATGAAATTGTCAATCACATAGCATTTCACTGTTGTATGAGTGGATTGTGTAGGAAAAGTTAACATTAAACAAGGAGAAAACTCCTCAACACATCTTGGAAACCATTGAATTCAATAATAAATAAAACCTAACACCAACACTATTCCTTCCATTCACTTCCACCAAGAATAAAGTATTTCATCCATTCAACATTACATATAATCATTAGACAGTTACATTTCCTGACTGTGTAAAGGAATAGTCACGACCAAAATGATCCAAACATTTCAAAACAATGAATTGATAGCCTTGAGCACAAGCACCAATAACATCAAATAATGGAGATAAAGCATGGGCTAGGGCATGACACCAGTAGAATGCGGTCATTTCAGTGAGCATTCGTGATCAAATAAAATGCAATGCATTTGAAATTTGTGATCGAATATGATGCCAGAGGCTCGAAAGACGTTGTCCATCAAAGATACCAATCAAAGATAAAGTCACATACCTTCTCTTGCACTCAGCTTTCACGAAGGAAGATTTGATAGCCAAATCTTCCTTGTACCACACAAAGAACATGCCATTGGTTCAATTTTGTAAATTTGTTTTTTGTGTAATTAGTAATTGGTAGATTAAATGTAGAGAACACCTTTATCAGTTTAGCATGTTATTATCATATCAGATAAAGTATGTTTAAGAATTGTTGGTACTGGTCCTTTGGCGTGTATTAAACAAAATAGAATTTTTAGTATATTATTATCATTCTATTTATTTGTTCTAAACATGCCATTGGTTCAATTTTGTAAATTTGTTTTTGTGTTAAATGCATTTTTTCATGAGGAGGGGTCTTCTTCTGAGGAGATTGATGAAGATTGTACACCTCAAAAACCAATTCATAAGGTACCAATCATGTTTTCTATTCGCTTATACTTTTTTATTGGTAAATCTCCTTAGTTTCATGTCCTTTCTTTTGATTACTATGGATGAGATATATATCTTACATTTAACATTCAACTTCTTTACATTTTAGAACATGTAGTGTGTTTTTTGAGGATTTTACCAAATCAACTTTTAACATAAACCGAAAACAGCAAATTGATATCTTGCCCTTTCAACTTGACAAAATATTTGCATTTGACCAATAACTGCAAGCAACTGAATGATAAATCCACATACCTGTATCTTTGTAAAATACCTGGAACATCAAAAAGATGGCTAAGTAGTTGCTGCCATGATTTTTATCTACTGAATATGGGAAAAAAAAAGCACCAAAAAGAATCAAATAGAAAACATGATTGGTCATTTTAGAGAGCATTCATGATCAAATAAAATGCAATGCCTTCTCTCGCGATCGATCAGCTTTCTCCCGCTCCTTTTCTCTACAATCGAAATAAAAATGATTTGGCCATTTCAAAACAATGAATCAATATCCTTTAGCACAAGCACCAATAACATCAACTATTTTGATATGTGGGTACCCTAATGTTGGCAAGAGTTCTTCTATTAATAAGATTACTCTGCAAGCTTGAAGAAGAAGTATATTTTGGCAAATGAAGAGTGGAAAGATGATGATATTCTTGAGATCATGGATGGACACAATGTTGCAAACTTTATTGATCCAGATATCTTGTAGAGGCTTGAAGAACTAGAGAGGGAAGAAGGGCTTAGGATGGCAGCTGAGGGTGACAAGGATGATGAGATGGGGAAAGTGGAATTGAATCCTGATGAAAAGGAAGCTCTGGCTATAATTAGGAAGAAGAATAAGATGCTTATCATCAAACACATATTGAAGAAGAGTACTAAAAAGAGAAGGCCTACCGTACCAAGGAAGTTTGACAAGATCAAGGAATATGGCTTAAAGATAATGGGAAGACATCTTTCTAGCCTGGGCCTAGATCCTTCGACAATTGGGGTAGGATCCAGACCCAGGCCAGAAAGATTTCTTCCTTTCTTTTGTGGATAGGCTCTACTACTGCAACAACTACAGATTGCGATGTAGATATCAAAACAGCTAAGAAACATAAATGTAGGCATCATGGTCACAATTCTTTAGAGACACAACATAATTGAGTGGTATACCCAGATGATGCAAAGAAACCACTACTCCTTCGGTTCCAAGTTGACACTGTAGAATCCAAAAACCATAGATAAGGAATAAATTTAGAGAGTAGAGGAGGGCCATAATGACCAAAATAATACAGGGTCATAATAATAATACAGGACCCTGTATTATTTTGGTCATTATGGCCCTCCTCCGCTCTCTAAATTTATTCCTTATCTATGGTTTTTGGATCCTGCAGTGTCAACTTGGAACCAAAGTAGTAGTGGTTGCTTTGCATCATTTGGGTATACCACTCAATTATGTTGTGTCTCCAAAACATTGTGACCATGATGCCTACATTTATGTTTGTCAGTTGTTGTGTCCTAGGACCCCTTATGACCCTTTACGATCCCTAAGAATACATCTTAGAGGTCTTAAGATATCCTAAAGGAGGTCTTAAGATATCCTAAAGGGTCATAAGAGGTTCCTAGGAGGGGCTAGATGAGCTTCCACCTTCATGTGGTTGGCCCTGTTAAGTAGAGAATGTTAAACTATTCTTGAAACAAAGAGAAGCTCAATAATTTAAGGTCTCAATGCACAAAGATGCTCAAAAAATGGTGGGAATCAATGATGGAGAGTTTTTAGATTCTAAGATGTATATGGAGTGGAGGCCAGATTGAGTACCAGTGTAGAGATGATGATTTAGTAACCTACGTCTATAAAACCTTCACAAATATCCCTTCTTTGGCCTCCACTCATACCTCTTCTCAGAATATAGAAACTTTGGATACTGTTTCTCATCCATGCACGAAATGTGCTAGTGATCATATAAAATTACTTCAGGCCTCCAATATTGATGAGCTGCACAAGTGTAAAATGTTTTTGCGAGACTGGGATCAATTATATTGGATACTGTGCACTGTACATAAATGCAAGGTAGTGATTATTCTCGATGATCGACAGGTATAAGTCTTCTAGGCCTTACCCAGTAGCTAGGAATAAAGATAACAGAGCTCAAGAGACCATCATAGTTGGTCTCTTCCTTCAGTCTATATTATTGACAAAATGTTTTACCTTTCATTAGCTCATCAAATTTGGGGATTTGAAAGAATTTAATAGAATATTTTCATGTATAACATACATTATTTTAGTTTGATGTTGAATGAATTTATATACTTCACGCACTTGTATACTATGAGGATGGCCATAAAGAAGCATCCCCTCCCATGGCTTGAGTAATGTAGGCCATGGGAGGAGATTCTTCTTTATCGCCATCCTCATAGTCTACAAGTGCGCGAAGTAGATAAATTTGTGCAATATCAACTTAAATAATATACGTTATCATGAAAATATTCTATTAAATCCTTTCAAATCATTGGATTTGATGAGCTAATGAAAGGTAAAATATTTTTTCAATAATATAGACCGAAGAAAGAGACAACCTATGATGGTATCTTGAGCTTTCTTATTTTTAATGTGCATATCTGTCACTTTTTTGACACTACAGAAACTCTTTCGACAGTGGTGCTATACATCCGACGAAGTTTCCCATTGGCATTTACTACCAGTTGTCTCTTGGCCGACAGATATAATGTTAGAGACAATTACTTTTTGATAGATAATTATGACAGTAATGCTATATCTCTGACAGGTTTACCTATCAGAGACTCACTGCATTACCGTCGCTCTTCCGACCAGTCCAAAGTCAGAGATATCTCCTTTTTGACAGATAGGTGTCATAGGAATGCTATAGCACTGATGAGTCTATCTAGTGGACATTGGCTACATATATGTCACTATTCCAATAGGTGTAATATCGAAAAGTACTTCTTTTTGCCAGGTAATTACGACAGGCATGCTATATCTCCGATGGGTTTTCCTATCGGAGAATTATTGCCCTCTCATAGCTATTGCAACAAATATGTCCGATGGGATACCTACATGGGTTGTTAGAGCTCCAATATGTCGGCTATAAGAAATTTCATAACAAAGTTGGTATTCATGTGCAAGATTCTGATGGAATATGGTGTCGAACAACCGACAGTTATCTCTTCCGTCGCAACTTGCAACGCAAAAATTTTGACAGACACATATGTTGAAATGTTGACAAATAGGCATTGCAAATCTGATAAATGTTCATCGTAATTTGGCCTCAAATGTACTAGTGACCGAGTCAGGGAACATTGAGCATTCTACACACTGAGCATCAATTAATTCACCAAACAAAGAATGTAGTGTTTACCGAGTTGTTCAGGAATGACATAGTAATTAGTAAAGGCACATATCTCTATGAGAATAGTTTACACAGATCTATAAATGTTGTACCAAGATCAAGGCACATTTATTATGGATGAAATCATTAATTGTTGTAATGATTCCTATGTAATAGTTAGATCTAGGTTATTTTTGTACACTGTAGATCTTAGGTTTTTTTAAGATGCTGTTAACCTAATTAGGTCAAAGAAATTTTCTATATAATTTTAATTGATGTCTTTTTGACATAAGGTGTCATGAAGAAGAATTCATAAAGCAGTAGCCTCATACAAGACATCAAAATTCAAACAAGGGTTTACATGATTGAGCAGTTATTAGAAATAGTATTCAGTTTTTATCAGAAACATACAAGGCTAACAAGTAGAATAGAGAGTAATATACTAAACATCAAGGTGAAATCTATATGGTATTTCATTGATCTAATTTAGAAAAATACAATTTTTCAATTGCGGATATTTTGTGTTATCTTTTAATCATTATAGCATGATTGTAAATCTCTTAACAGAGTAGACTTAACCATCTGTTGTAAATCTCCTAACCAAGTGCACACTTATTTAGTGTTTCTAAAATCCTTTTACAAGGTAGATCTAATCGATCTTAATTTACTCCCAACATGGTAAGATCACCAGAAGTGATCACACATGTAGCCTCAACTGGAATACTATATTTACTATAGTAGTGAAGAATTTGTGGGTATCATCCCCACCCCAATTTTTACCTTCTAACAAGGGTTTCTGCGTAACCAAAATACTTGTGTTATGTGATTACATTTCATGTATGATTTATTATTATTTTTCATGCACTTTACATTTACAAGTTATTTGAATATATGTTGCAAACAATGGAATCAGTTGGTTATATAGACACTACTATTGTAGATTATTAATTCAGTAAAAGTTTTTTATGGTAATGATTCACCCCTCCCCTCTCAGTACTATATCTTTCCTATGCCAACACCTTCATCGTCTTAACATTCATAGGCATTCCCCTTTTTTGGAGAATGACATCATTTCCATGGACCTTCAAATCAATTATTTATCTTCATTATCCTTTAATCCGTCTTTATCAAGATCCATCCAATCTTGTTTTTCACACCTTCATCATTAATCCTAGGTAGAAATATTTATCAAGGTGTCTTAGAGATCCTAATCTTTAATCAAAATCAAATTTTGTCACTTGATAAAATTAGTCCATCTTAAGTGGCTTGATCTAATCAATCCTATCCCCTTCTTTTCTTGTGATCATTAGTCTATCTACAAGTAGAATGAAGGTTTTATCATTGTTTTTCAAAGGATCTCTATTTCACTAAGGTTGTCCTAAACCTTTGAGATAAATCATACTTTGAGGCCCTGCCCTCACCAATCAATCATCAATCCTTCATCAAATAGAAAATCAATCCTTTGAGGCCCTACCCTCTCAATTAAAACAAGGTCCAAACTTGTGCTCCTGATTTCATCTCCCTTCATCATTTTCTTTTAATTTTATGGTCTTAACCCAATCATAAGATAAGATGATGAGTTGAAATTTTCCAAACAATGAGAATCTATTTTCCTCTGTAACTCTTGGAGGTTTAGGGATTCCATATCTGATTAATCAAGAAGAGCCCAAGACTAAATATGTTGATCAACCTGAGAAACCTGAAATACTACCAAATCCACAAGTTGATTACTTCCTCAAAGACCCGCGTAGTGTGGAGATGGTGGAGAAAGTCATTCAAGCTATTAAAATAGAAATCTTAATTAATATTGTTCGTGATGGGGTCATGGTCACTAAGAATTTTTTGAATTACTATTATACAACAATGTTACTAAAGGAAGGACTTCTATAGAAAGTGCTTCAGTAGTTCACACGACATTGTCTCAAGATAAAGGCAAGACCTTCTATGGTGGGCCTTCTAAATTGATACATGTATCAACAACACAACCAACATTTCAATTGACACTTGAACAAATCCAACAAATTATTAGTTCTATAGATAATACCACTTCACACACTAGCACTAATGCAACAATGAATATATCTACTCCTTTTGACACTAGTGTCTTGAATGTAGGTCAAACATCATTTTTGGAAGCATCAATCCCCTAATCTTCAGTTAAATATTTTTCATCTCTCTTCAAAATTCCTTTTGGGGTCCTAAAAATATCAACCCCAGCAACATCACAAGCTTATCATCATGTACCTCCTCCCACACTTGGACTTACATCGGCTAGATTTTTTACATCACAATTCAAAGGAGGATAACCTTTTGGTTCATGTCTTACAAATCATAATGCTCTTGACTTGGAAAATCAAACCAATGAATCCTTCTCCATGGCATGAAAAGTGGAGGTAAAAAGGAATTTTCCTTTGAGGATATATATCCTTATCCATTTGATAAGTCAATTAACATGATGCTTTTCCCTACAAACTTTGAGATCCCTAAATTTGATAAATATAAGGGAAAAACATGTCCTATCCAACATCTCAAAGAATTCTATGTTGCATTTCAAGAGATATCCTATAATTAATATTATCTTAAGAGACTCTTTACAAGGATTCTTGGAGGCCTGACACTCAAATGGTTTATGAATCTACCTCCTGGATCTATATCTTCTTTTGTTGATCTTATAGAGAAGTTTGTTCCATAATACTCATAAAATATTGAACATTAATCATCCTTAAGTGACTTGTGCAACACTGAGAAAAGGAATGGGGAAAATTCCGCTAGTTTCTTACAAAGGTGGAGATACCTGGATAATAGAATGCCTTGGAAAATACCAGATAATAATCTTATTGACATCTTTACTAGAAATCTAGTAACCAAAATGTCATTCCAGATGAAAATGGCTTCTCCTAATATTTTTGAAATGCTTGTTAGGAAGGGGAAAATAATTGAATATGGTCTCTTGTAAAAGGGAGCCATTAAACACTATACTCCTTCTAACAATGACAAACCAAAATTTTGGACTAAGAATAAAGGGATAGTCAATAATGGAGTGACCATTCCTAAACATGTTCAAAATGTTCAAGAATCTAACCAAGGTAATTTTAACAATAATCATAATCAAAGCAATAAAAAAAATCAAAATCACAATCAACAAAATCAGAACGCCTCTCAACAACAACCTCAGAATCAGGGCTATCTATTCCCTCACAATAATAATAACAACAACAAAAACAATAATTTTTCTTCACATCCTTGATGACAATTCACTTCTCTTTCAGAACCCCTCGATGTTATCTTTCAAAAACTTGTCAATAAAAATATGATTATATATCCTAATACTCGACCATATGATGATAATCAATCCAAAACTTCTTGGTATAAGGATAATGAATACTGTGAATATCATCACATCAAAGGTCATGATACTAAGAAATGTATGAAGTTCAAACACTATGTCCAAGACCTTATTGATGATGGTAAAATTGAAGTTGAAGGTCATACACCTTTTTCATCCAATGCACAACTTAAGATTTACAATCAACTATTTCCTAAGCATGATCAGAACAATGCCTCATCTTCTACAAATGTATCTTATGACTACACCACCAATAACATCCAGGGCTCTAACATTAAGGAAAATTATTATTGTGCCTTTGATTCTCTTTATGGTCACATAAAAGAGTTTGACAACCATGTTTTCACTCTTAGAGCTTAAATTTGTTGACTATAATGCTACCACTAGAAGAGGAAGAATTGTTTTTCAAGTTGCTAATCCATTTGTTGCACCATCCACATTTGCTAGGTCTACTTCATGCTATGACCTCTTGGCACAACTAGGGAAGACTCCTGCATAGATATGCATACTTGATTTTCCTCATACATCTCTTATTCATAAAGAAGTCCTTGAAAAATCCCTTACTAAATCATGAGTCCCTAAAAACATCAATGCCTCCCAGTTCCAAGCTATGATTGAGAATTTAGCCGCACAATCACACCTAGTTTTCATGGACAAAGACCTCCATGGTTCTAACCCTTATCATAATAATCCTCTTCAAATTGAAATCATCATCCACTCAACCAAAATAAAATGAGTCTTGATAGACAATGGATCTAGGTTGAATCTTTATATTATGAGGATGATCAGAAATATAGGAATTCTAGAAGATCTCATTGATGTGACAAAACACATTACTATAAAAGCTTATGATGATAGGGAAAGAGAATCCAAAGGAATGATCATGCTTCATTTACATGTGGGCCCTTCTATAATTGAGACTTCATATCATGTTCTTGATTTAGATCTCCCTTACAACATACTTTTGGGAAGACCTTGAATATATGCTATCGTAGGTGTACCATCTACATACCATCAATAGTTAAAATTTCTGCATCATGGACATGAAATCACTATCCCTAGAGATAAAGAACCATTTTAGTACTACAAGAATTTAGAAGAAAACCAATCTTACTATTGTCCTTTGAATGAATTCTATAGATCTACTATAAAAGATACTTCCACTAAGTCTCTTGAAAAAATTTCCCATTGAAGAAATGGATAAGGTATTTGATAAAGGAAAAGGTAAGGTCACTGAGGAGAAGATTGTTGAATCAAACAAGAAAGTAAAATTTATAGATCAAGGAATGGAAGAATATAAATTTGAGAGTTCATTATGCATTGGACAACTTCCATTATTCCCAAGGTCCTTTGGTAAACCTAAACAACTTTTTCCCAAAAGCAATAAGGAAAACCTAGCATGCAGAAAGACTAATTTTGAACACTAGGGATCTCTTGTAGATGAACACATGGAGAATGATGTATTATCTTGGCTTTTCAATGATGATGAAGATAAAATAGTGGACATTCCTAAGGACAAATACCCAAAGGCCACTCCCATTGTTGAAAGCATGGGATATCATGGAACCAGCCTGGGAGAAAGATAGTTATTAAAGCAACTAGCTATCCTCGAGGCTGAGGATTGGGCTCCCCATAAACCAAGGTGTCCTTTCCTGAGTAATTTTTTTCAACTGAGACTGACTCAAACAATGAAGAAGAGTAATATGAAGTCCCTTTCGAACATATCAAAGATGATCTCATTGACTCTAACTATGTCCTAGCCATCATTGACGTAGACCTTTCATCCCCTACTCTTCCCCTCAAACATCTTGAACTCATGAATTGGGACCAACAAGATTCACCACGAGCTTTAGACATATGTAATTTGGATGAGGCAATACTTGCACTATTTAGACTTAAGAATCTCCAAGATCATGAGCACAATGTAGTCTACAATGAGAAAGCCTACTTTGGTATCCAAGTCAACTTTCTTAGTCTCAAAAGTGAAAATGAAAATAAAAATAAAAAAGAAAATAAAACACCCTCTAGTGAAAACCTCTCTAAGGCATCTTTGGGTGAAGACAAAGAGAAAATAAAGGATGCATCCTCTAGTGAAAACCTTTCTAAGGCAATAGAGGAGGAAGAAGTTTCCTTTCCATTCATTTCACTACCACTAGAAAAATTCTCTATCCTAATTGAAGATACAATAGAGGCCAATATTGGCACTATAGGTAATCCTAAGATCACATATATGGCAGCATCACTCAATGGGAAAGAAAGGAAAGATAATATTGAGTTTCTTTGCAAGGCACAAATAAATTTTGCATGGTCCTATAAAGATATTTCAGGTTTGGATCTTGATTTAGTAGTACATCATCTTGCAGTGGATCCTAAAATCAAGCCTGTCAAGAAAAAGTTAAGAAAAATGCATCCTTAAGTTTCCTTACTTATTAAAGTAGAATTACAGAAAATGCTTGATGCTAAATTTGTATGAACTATAGATTATCTCAACTTGGCATGTCCTAAGGATGATTTTCCACTACCCAACATTGATATTATAGTGGATCTAACTATCCAATATGAGATGTTATCTCGTATGGATGGTTTCTCTGGATACAATAAAATTAGGATAGCAATTGAGGATCAACACAAGATAACTTTTACTACTCCATGGGGAAAATTTTTCTATTAAGTAATGTCTTTTGGTCTTAAGAATGTAGGAGCTACCTATCAAAGAGATATGACAACAATCTTTCATGATCTCCTTCATGTCATTATGGAAGATTATGTGGATGATTTTCTTGGGAATTAAAAGACATGAAAATTGCATATAGCCATCCTTACCACAATCTTTGAGAGATTGGAGAATTCCAAGGCATGGTTATATCCTAAGAAATGTGCCTTTGGTGTTAAGTAAGGTAAAATGTTGGCGCATATCATGTCTTAAAGAGGGATTGAGGTAGATCCTAAGAAGGAAAAAGTCATCTTAGATATGATACCCCCACATAAATTGAAGCAACTTTTCAGTTTGCAAGGTTGACTTCACTCTATTCACATATTCATATCTCAATTGGAAGACAAGGTTCTGTAATACCTCAAAAATGGGCTATAAGTTCATTAACCTCCTACATCGACAAATCGAACAAAATCGACATCAAAGTCCTAACCTAAGGTACATCTGAACATCATCAAATCATAATTGATTATCTTAAATTCTACATCGGGAAATATTCCTAGTAATATTCCTAATCATCATAATTATCTTTAATTTTATAATTATTTGGCAATAAATCACATTTATCCTAAAGTTTGATTAATTGAATATTTTCATATTTAATTAATTAGATTTAATATTTGCCACTTAATTGTGTAATTAAATTTAATTCTATCTATTATTAATTGTATTATTTAATTTTGACAATAAATCCAAATATCCTATGAATAATTGATTAAATTTTTAATTAATTAAAGCAAGTTGTCATTATTTAATAATATAGTTTTTAATAAAAATTTGATTAAACAATTGATTAACCCATAAATCAATTGTTTTATTTTTAAAAGCAGTTAAGTTGGAAATAAATCACTTTATTATTAAATTAATTCATAAATAAAACATGCACAATCATAAAAGCAGACAACTATCAATTATCAATTAAAGCTAAACTCTATTTTGAGTTAAAACTTAGCTTTTGCATGTTTTTGTGAATTAAATTATCTTTATTATAAAATAACTCAAAAATCAACCTGAGTTATTTGAGTGATTTATGGCTTTTTCTCATGCACCTCCAAAGTCCTGGATTTCTATAAAAACAATGCTCAGCTCTTCATAATTCATCTCTCAAATCTCTCAATTATCTCTCAAATTTGCATCCAAGCATCCACATATTTTGCACAATCACGCTGGAGAATTGGAGGCTGAGGAATCAACTTGCGAATTCAAAGCTTTGTGAGATCAATTTCAATTGCATAGTTTTTATATCTTAGCATAGAATTTCATAGTTTTCATATCATTGTTAGAATCTTCATTGTTAGATCATTTAACATCCATAGCATATCAGTTTATCATTCATATTGCATAGAAAATATAAAAAATATAGATTAATTGCATTCAATTTTATATCCATCTTTTGCATTCAAATCCTTCATTTAGGTGTTGTCTAGGTCACTGATCTCGATTACAATCTAAGAACATTAATCTCGTACCTACTAGAAGGCAGTAAATCGCTTGGTTAGATTAGATTTCAATTTTGCACGATTTTGATTATCACTAACGTCTAATGTTTTACTGAGTGTTGTGTCTACAGATCAGGTACAATTTTCACACACACATTTCTGGCGCCCACCGTGGGGCAACCCACCTTGGCATGCTGATTTTGATTCTTAGAGCTAAAACCCTAAAGTTTCAAAGATTTAATTTTATCTCCCAAACGGCTTGGATTTTTGGTCTAAAATTTTTTTTGCAAGTTGGAGACATATCATGGAAGCTTCAAAAAAAAATTCAAAATTTTCTAAATTATTTTTAATTTTTAATAATTTTTTTTCAATTTTTCATAAAAAATTAATATCTGACACAAATCAGCATATTTTTCTAAAAATTTTATATTTTCGGAAAGCTATTCAAATTCTATAGGGGGTCTATTATTATTTTTTTAAATTTGGATGCAATTTAATAGCTCAAATAGTCAATTTGCAAAAATGGGTCTGTTTTGATAAAACGGGTCTCTAGGGCACAAATGAAGAGATTTTTCTAAAATTTTTGTATTTTTGGAAATCTCTCTATTTTTTAGTAGGGGTATCTATTCTTAACTTCTATTTTTGTGGCCAAAATCATATCAAACAAATTAGATCTTGTTGACTAGGTCAAATGCAATGCAAAAAAATTAAAATTTTGTGATGGGTATGCACTTATTTTTCATATGATTCAATGCATGATATGAGTTGTCATTTGGATTAATTTTTGGTTATTATTTCTCCTAAACTATTGATTTTTAGATCTAACCCTAGGGTTTTCATAAGTTGAATATACATTGCATATCTTGTTTGCTTGTTGGCTTGTTGGAGAGTTCGTAGCTTGCTTGCATGGTAAAGCTCAACACAAATTGCTAAAAATCAGGTAAAATCTACTAAATGTGTTGCGAGGATCTCAAGTATTATCCTTGTTCTAATAAAATTTCAATTTGGACTTAAAATAAATCTCTCACGTGTCAAGCTTGTGTGCATCTTTTCATGCTTTTGATCTATTTCTACACACTTGCATAATTTGATACTAGGTTGTGATCCCTTAAGGATTCATTAAGTAGTCTTAGAATACTTGTGATTGATCTTGATTGCTATCTTGGGTTATTGGACTCGCTAATCCGCCAGCCCCTCATTTCCACCCTGTGGTTGCAATCTCAGCGCCATAAAGGGGGGGGTCACCAGGACAGAAGCGTTAAGTGTTCCACTTGGAAACCCTTTTGTACTTTTAGGAACTCACTTGTTTTCTAAGTTGGGGACTCATTTTTAGCTTGTGTGAGGTGTTAAATGTTCCACCTTGTGGACTCATCTCATATTTTCTTTAAGCGTTAAGTGTTCCTCTTTCTACTTTTTGGATGCTTTTGGTAGATTTTCTTTCGAGAATATATCTGTGCTCACATAGTAATTAGGCCCTATGAAAACTATTTGTGATTCTTGAGAGATTGGATTCCTAGTGAAATCCTTCCTTGACGATGGAATCCTTGTAGGTAGGGAGGATACTTAGTGCATTTCACATTCAACTTGGTTAGTGAGTCTTCTCTTATTGATCGACACATTCTCTCTCCGGAGAGGTTGATAGATCACGTGGGGTTGATATCATGAGCTTTGGTGAATCAAAATTGGTTAGTGTGTCTTCTCTTATTGATTGATACATTCTCTCCTCGGAGAGGTTGATAGATCATGTGGAGTTGATATCACAGACTTTGGTGGAACAAAACTTTGTCTTAGCATGTCAGATTAATCTGCTTGCTTTGTTTGGGTTAAAAGTGAAGAGGTATCAAAACCTTGAATCTAGAGCCAAGTCCCCTTGTGGTATAAATTTTTGAGTCACCTTTAGAGAGGGTTAACCGTAGCGGACAATCCCTTCATAGGGAAAACTGCGTTGACGGAACCTCAAGCGGTAATAGCCATTTTCGCCATGGTAGTGACAGCCGCTATATAAATGTCCTTGTGGAAGAAATCTCCACAGGTATGGTTCATTGTTGGGTTGTCAGATCTCCCTAGTAGCTCTTGAAGATTAAGTTCTCAGACTATGTCAAAACCCTGGTGCGCTGGGATTGGAGTTCACCCCTTTGAATCATAAAAGTTGCAGAGTCAAACCATTACTAAAAACCCTAGAGAGGCCAATTGTTCACTTTCAGGTATATGTGTGTTATTGCAAAACTTTTCAGAACATACACAATTAGTACTCTCAAGGATTAGCACAATTTGGTCACTTGATTGTTCATGCACAAGGTTGCTTTTGCCCTTGTTCATTATTTTCAGACGTGCTTGGAATCACTTGCTTGTTGTTCTGTGTGTTTATTTATCTACTTGGCTATTAAAAATGATCAAATCTGGTATAACCTTCAAAATCTGGACAATACAATTTGCAAACAATCCAGAACTAAAAACCTTAAATTTTGCAAAAAATGACGTAAAATTCTTTCTGGAGTCAAAAGTCATTTCAAGAAGTCAAAAGTCATACGACTTTTTGTCAAATGTCATTTCAGTATTGCCCATCTGTCGTATGATTGAGAACCCAGTGTCATACGAGTTTTCATGCCAGCAAAATCCAAGGAAGTCAAAATCCTGTTAGCAACTATCGTATGATATTTACAACTGTCGTTTCATTGCTACCCAACTGTCATACGAGTTTAACAACTATCGTTTCATTTCTACCCAACTGTCGTATGAGTTTAGCAACTATCATTTCATAGACTACCCAGTGTCGTACGAGTCTGCAAAGTGTCGTTTGGAAAAATTTGAGAGAGTTGTCAGAAATTGTCAAATTGCAAGATATCCAATGTTTCCAGCCTAGTTCCAGAATCTGTCAAAAATATCATTGTGTCAGCAACAAAGCAATAGCTATTGAGCATTCTACCATTTTTCAAGTTTGATCTTTTGAATCCAATCTAGTCTTCTGTTTGATCAATTTGAGTCATTTTTATCTCATGTCAAAACCTTGTCATAACTATCAATCTTCAATCAATCTTCAAAAATAGACTAAGTGTTGAGAACTCGTGTCCGCTATCTTTTGGGCGATCTATCCCATACATCCAGGGCACAGTTTCCTTCACCCACATCTCATCAAATCTTCAAAACTATCATAATCTTGACAAGGTTGCATCATTCGATTTTCTCGAATCAAATTGTTCTTCAGTTGTCTTCATCCTTTTCTTCTATTTCATTCAAAGTTAATGGTGGAGACCAGAGCTTCTTCACACAAGAAATTAGAAGAAACATCTCAGCACTTGCTTTTGACCAATACCCCAGGTCCAACTCTTGAACAACTCATCAAGTCAGGTATCTATGAAGACGATGGTCTCGATAACTTTCGATTGAAAACTAGTTACATACCTCCTTTATCAACTCATAGAGGTAATCAAAAAACTCCTCCTCAATCTATTCCAGGGAGCCCAAAAACTCCTACCATGTCTCAAGCAAGGACAAACCATGGTTCTCTAGGAGGAGGGTCCCAAGGACACCATTCTCAACATAATGCCAACCAAGAACCTACCCCCTCTGAAATCCATCGATGTCAGAATGATGATGAATTCCAGAGAATGGTGAGGCATTTCTTGAAAGTGGATAGAGAGGCATACTTTTTACAATTAGCCCAGGAAGGAGCTAAGCTTCCTCCCAACTTTAACGTTGATGATATAATCACACATGAGGAAGAAACTCCACTCATAGCTATGACAAAATAGATGCATGCTATACAAGTCGAATTTAACAATCTTAAGAAGGAGAAGGAACCCAAGGAGTTCTCCATGGAGGCCCTATGTCCTTTCCCATTCGACAAAAACTTGTATATGCCACCATTCCCAAAAAGAGTGGAGATACCAAAGTATGAAAAATATGACGGACACTCTGATCCTCAAGATCATGTCAGAGATTTCTGTACACAATCCATGGAATTCATGCATGAACCGACTTATCTAATGCATCTTTTTCCTAGATCCTTGGGAGGAGCATCCATTCAGTGGTTTTCAAGATTACCTTCTACGATCAAAACTTTTGAGGAATTGATTAAATTGTTTTATCAACAATATTCCTACAATATTCAACATCCGGTCACCATGATCGATATCTGTAACCTCAAGCAATATCCAGGGGAATCATTCCTAACTTTCCTCAAGAGGTGGAGAAAGAAGTTCTCTCTATATGCTAGACAAATTTCCGAAATGGAGAAACTTGAAATCTTTATCAATAACCTTGTTCCAGAGCTCAATTATCCATTACAAATGCAAGATCATGTATCTTTTGATAAAATGGTGGATAATGCAATCAAGATTGAGAAAGTACTTGTCAAGAAAGGATAAATCACACTTCAAAAGGACAAGTCTGAATCTGGATCTAGCTCAAAAGATAAAAATAAGAGCTGGAATAGAAACAAAGGTATCATCTCTGATGGTGTTGTTAACACTATCCGCACCCCATCAAAGGCACTGGCCTACAATCTCACCCTTGCCACCAAAGCCATTGAAGCTTCAGAGAAAAAATTTGCTGAACCATCTCCAAAGAAGCCATTCAAACGATGGGATAATAAATGAAAGTTTACTCCCCTGAGAGAATCTTTGGAATCTACCCTGAGAACCCTGATAGCTGATAATATGATCTCTTTACCACCAATCTGAAACCCTGATCTGGATCCAAAACCATATTGGTGGAAAGATAATGAATTTTGTGCTTTCCATCAGACTAAAGGCCACAAGACTAATGGATGCTTCCACTTGAAGCATACCATTCAAGACTTGATAGATCAAGGGGACATCATGATCGATAATCCTACTAGTAATAATGATCACATAGCATTTATAGAACCATTTCCACAACATGGCAAGGGAGTTTCCACTTCTCAGCCTAACATGGGGGCAAACGTCAACTATGCCTACCTTGGAAACAATGCTATCATCAATATGGTTGAACCATATCTCTCTAAGAGCTGCAATGTCATCACGATTGTATGAAGAGATAGAAATCATTCCTTAGCTAATGCGGTTACCAGATCACAAGCTCAGGCTCATCTGAAAGGACAAACACCAAGTTCATCTAATGTCCCTAAGATACCTTTCAATCTCACATCTACTTCTAAACAGAAGGTTGCCTCAAAATCTTCCAATCCAAAGGATACAAGACCTACATCTTACAGCATCATCCAACAACTCTAGCATACCAATGCCAAAATCTCTATGTTTGAGTTACTTCAAATATCTCCAGCTCACAGAGATATCCTAGACAAAGCTTTGCTCGGCTCTAATGTTCCTGATGATCTAGATCTAGATAGGTTCCAGACTATGGTTGGTCATCTAATGTCTCCGCAATATATCTCCTTTTCAGAGGAAGATGACAACTCCCTAAGTCACCCACATAATCAGCCCTTGCACATAGAAGTCTTGATCCAGAACTGTCGAGTCAAACATGTGTTGATAGATGGGGGCACAGGCCTCAACATTCATTCTTACAGCTTAATCACACAGTTGGGATTCTCAGAGATGGCTATTGATCCTCGAAAGAAGATCACCATAAAATCCTATGATGAACAAGAAAGAGCTTCTAAAGGAACCATTGTCTTACCCATCCAAGTGGGTCCGGTCATCAAAGATACCACATGTCAGGTGCTTGATCTACCATTGGCTTACAATATCCTTCTAGGGAGACCCTGGATCCATGAAATGCAAGCCATCCCTTCTACGTACCATCAATGCTTGAAATTTCCCTATGAAGGGGTAGAAGTTACTATCCCAGCAGATCTGAGTACAACTTGCAATACATTGAAGGAAAGTGTCGATAAGCTTGTACCTAATAACAGAGAATCTTGCATCAAGCAACAAAATGTGGCTTCCACATCTAAGATGGAAGACATTGCTAAAGAGATCAATATCAAAGAAAATGGGGTGGGAGAATACACTATAGAGGCAGTCTTGTCTCTGACATCTCTCCCTATCTTGCCCAAGTCATATGGACAATCTTTGAAGCAATCTAAATCAGAACCTAAGGAACCTATGGAAGCATACAAAAGAAATTTTGTGGCGGAGCAAGTATCCAAACAAGAATTTGAAGAAGATGAAGCTATGCTTGCATGGCTATACAAAGATGATTCTGAATCCAAAATTGTTCAACCTAGTGAATCTATAGCACCTACAATCCCTTCTAATTCATATGGTCCAGGAAACAACTTGATAGCCAAGATGGGATATTCCGGTCAAGGACCTCTAGGAATCAGTGGAAAGGGTCTTGTGACACCCATTTCACATATTGGTAGAGCCAACAAAGATACTGGTGGCTTAGGGTTTTAGAAGAAACCCTATCATCTCAAAGGTGGTTGTTCTCATGTCATAGAAAAATTGCACCAGGAGAACCCCTTCTTAAGAAAGAAGAAACAAAGCCCTCTGATGATGATTCAGATAGCTCTGAGCTTATCCCCTATGAAAAATTTCCTAAAGAGATCAAAGATCTTCTTGATGATAAAGATGATCCTATCAGAAGAATTAATGTAGTAGAAACACAAGAACCTACTGTAGCGCAAGAGATGGTTGCACCACAAGAACTAGCCAATCTTGAAGGCAATCAAACTGATCAAGAAGAAGGGGGTAGTTATTCTGACACTGATTCCCATGAATATGAATTCAAGTCAGAGACTGAGGGTAATCCTTCTTGGGGTATTCATCCTGATTTCACACATTTTCTAAGATTTCCTAGAGATCCTAAATCAGAAGCTGAGTCAAATGACTATGAATGGGGTGCCATTCCAGAAGAAGATGAACTTATCACAGAGAAATATATTGATGTTATTCACCAATATGTATCTCAACCCAACATAGGTCTAGAGCAAAACAATGAACTTAACGTGTTTGATCCACCTATGGCTGAAGAGGACTCCCATGATGATGTTGAGCCTATTCATGAATTGAACATTTTGAGCTGTAATATCACCTTTGAACTTGAGCGTCAGGTTAGGACCAATGATGACATATCCATGTTTGTGAACACCATATCCCAAGCCTTTCCTGCTTTGACTATCCAATGCCCTGATCTTATCGACCAAACTTCCACAAACCCAAGCCATGGTGTTTACACCTTTTCTAGTGACTATGCCCTTGCTTGCTACCTCAATGCAGTTGAGCCTATGAGTACTTCCATCAGTGAACTGAGCGTCAGCATGACCGAGTCGGACATCAAATATCTTAGTCAGAAAAACAAGAGTAAAAAGACAAAGAAAAAGAGTTATGAGGGTGAAAACCACTTTGTGGCAGTCTCAGAACCTACAAAAGTAAAAAGAAAAGACGTATCTGAAGGTGAAAACCTCTTTGAGGCACCTAAGGATGAGATATTTGATGTCCTTTTGAGTCATTTATAGGATAGATCTCCAGTTCTGATTGAGCCAACTCAATCCATCAATTTGGGTACAACAGAGGAACCACAATTGGTACATGTAGCACAATCTCTATCAGAAGAAGAGAAATAGAAATTCACTACATTCTTATTAGACAAAAAGATCAACTTTGCATGGAAATATTCAGATATGCTAGGATTGGATCCCAATCTCATTATGCACCATCTATCCATTGCTCCTGGAGTAAAACCAATCAAACAGAAATTGAGAAAGATGCATCCTCATGTGGCACTCTTAGTGAAAGCAGAACTAGAAAAACCCCTCAAAGATGGATTCATCCATGTCATAGACTATGCTGAGTGGATCTCTAACATTGTACCTATTTCAAAACTAGATGGTTCAATCAGAGTGTGCATGGACTTTAGAGATGTGAACAGAGCATGCCCTAAGGATGATTTTCCACTGCCTAACATTGATATGATAGTGGACATGACTGCGGGCTATGAAATGTATTCCTTAATGGATGGCTTTTCTAGGTACAACCAAATCAAAATTGCTCCAGAAGATCAAGAGAAAATAGCTTTCACATGTGCGTGGGGAACCTTCTGTTGGAATGTTATGCCATTCGGACTCAAAAATTCTGGAGCTACATATCAAAGAGCAATGACATCCATTTTTCATGATATGATGCATAAAACAATGGAGGATTACGTGGATGATACCTTGGCAAAATCCATGATTAGAATTGAACATCTAATAGACCTAAGTGTGATCCTAGACAGAATGGAACAGTTTAGTCTCTGACTAAATCCTAAGAAGTGTTCTTTTGGTGTCACTTCTGGAAAGCTCTTAGGATACATAGTTTCAAAGAAAGGCATTGAAGTTGATCCAGCTAAAGTCAAGGCTATAATAGAGATGCAACCTCCCAAAAATATTAGTCAAATGAGGACATTGCAAGGTAGATTATAGTCCATCAGAAGATTCATATCATAGTTAGCTGACATATCACAACCTTTTACAAAAACATTACATAAAGGCGTGACCTTTGCATGGAATGAAGAATGTGAGAACAACTTTAACCATATCAAGAAGTATCTATCAAATCTGCCTATCTTGATGCCTCCTATTCATGGGAAGCCATTAATATTATATGTCTCTGCAACAGCCACATCACTGGGGGCATTGCTAGCACAGCATGATGAGAACAAGAAAGAAAGAGCCATCTACTATATCAGCAGAACTTTAGTGGCCTATGAGAAGAACTACTCAATGATAGAGAAGGCATGTCTAGTTGTGATCTTTGCATCACAGAAACTGAGACACTACATGTTAGCTCATACTACTCATTTGGTAGCTAAAATTGATCCACTAAAATATCTCCTAAGCAAAGCTGCCCTCACAGGTAGACTAGCTAAATGGGTCATGCTCTTGAGCGAATTTGACATTGAATATGTTGAAAGAAAAGATATCAAAGGATAGGTCATTGCTGATCAATTAGCTGAAGCACCACTGTTTGATAATACACCCATGCAAATGGAATTTCATGATTCCTCTATCATGCACCTCTCTTCTAGAGCATGGTGGTTATTCTTTGATGGCTCCTAAACATAGAATGGATCTGGAGCAGGCATATTATTCATCACTCCTCAATGATACTCGATACCCAAAGCATTTAGACTAAAGTTTCCTTGCACAAACAATATTGCTGAATATGAGGCACTTCTCAATGGTATGAAAATGGCAATACAGTGGAGAGTTACAGAGATGCACATCCATGGAGACTCACAACTGGTTATCCACCAAGTCAATGATTTGTACCAAACCAAAGTTGAAAAGCTCATTCCTTACAAGAGAATGGTAGATGATTTAAAGAAATACTTCATCTCTATCACATTTGAGCAAGTACCCAAAATGGAGAATAAGGCTGCCGATGCAATGGCGACATTATCTACTCTCTTACAGCAGCCCGAACATGAACTACGCTACGAGTTCCTGGTGGAAGCCCTATCCTATCCTGCATATGACTCCCCTGAAACCCACATGATCTGCACTGTTGTAAGTTATGACTCATCTCGCTACAAAAATCTGTTCTCCTATCTCCATGACCAAATCATCCCTGAGTCCTTTAACCATTTTGAGAAATGAAACCTTATCTGATCCGCATCCCGATATGTCATCATTGGTAATGATCTGTACAAACGAGGTCTAGATGGTACACTGCTTAGATGTTTAGAATGGGAAGAGTCTCAATGTGCATTAGAGGAAGTCCACAAGGGTATATGTGGGTCACACTCAAACGGTTTAACATTAGCTTGAAAACTTATTAGGGCTGGGTACTATTGGCCTGAAATGGAGAAAGAGGCTATTAAATTTGCTAAAAACTATCAACAGTGTCAAGTACATGGCAACTTGATTCATGCTCCAGGGAGAGATCTAATTCCCTTTACTACACAATGGCCTTTTCAACAATGGGCATTTGATCTCATAGGCACTATCCATCTGCACTCTTCTAATGGAAATACCCATATCATCACAGCTACAAATTATTTTACAAAATGGGTAGAAGTAGTTCCTCTAACACAAGCAATGGGGAAATAGATCTCTATGTTCATCTTAAACTACATCATTTGCAGATATGGGATCCCTCATTCCATAGTCACAGACAATGGGGGACAATTCAAAAACAAGGACCTACATGACTTATGTGCCAAATTCAAGATTACTCAACATTGGTCATCTATCTATTATCCTCAAGGGAATGGACAAGCTGAAGCTTCAAACAAAAATCTCTTGAAAATCTTGCATAGAACAGTGAATAAAATAGGAAGAGACTGGCATCTCATGATCAATCCAGCTCTCTGGGCATACAGAACTAGTATCAGAATGCCTACAGGGGCTACACCTTTCGCTTTAGTTTATGGGTCTGAAGCGGTACTACCTATTGAGGTTGAAATCCCATCACTCAGAATCAAAATGCATGGACTTGTCACTGATGAAGACTACAGAGTGTCTAGGTTACAAGAACTTGAATTACTAGATGAGTGCAGGCAAGCAGCGTATGATCATCTCAGAGTGTATCAAAAAAGAATGTCTAGAGGCTACAACAAGAAAGTCAGACACAGAGAATTTCAGGTTGGTGATCTAGTGTTGAGAGAAAATCCTAAAAATCAATCACATCGAGAACACAAGGGGAAGTTTGAACCCAATTGGCTGGGTCCCTTTGTTATCACTGCTACTTTTGGCTCTGGTGCCTATCAACTCTCAACGACTGAAGGAGAACAGCTCCGAGAACCAATCAACATTCTCCATCTGAAGAAATTCTACACCTAAGGCATTCATTGCTTGGTAAATGTCCTAAAAAAATCTTAAAAATCTGAAAAAGTCCTGAAAAAATGAACATCTTGGTGAAAACCTAGCAATAGGTGCCTTGATGATTCACAAAAAAATAAAAAAATATCAAAAATTCAAAAAAAAAATTAAAAAATGAAAAATACAAAAAAAAAGAAAAAAAAAAAGAAAAAGTGCCTTGGTGAAGACCTGGAAACAGGGGCCTTGGTAGCAAAAATAGAATCTCTACCAAGATGGTGAAAACCTAGCAAACAGGTGCCACTTGTTCAAAATGCTCCATCTATCAGCACAATCTTGGTCTTTCCCAGCTTTCAGTCTTGCTTTAGTTTGTACATATCTCCCGGTTTGTTTCTGCATTTCCAATTTTCAATAAGTCAGTCTGTACACCAACCAGCTCAAGCGTATGTATCTTATCAATGTTTAACACTTGGGGGCAATGAATGTCATATCCTATGGTCTCCCATGTATCTAAGATGTGTCATATCCAGTCAGAATCCTTTGAAGCTTCATGTGAGTCAGTCAGTCAGTCTCGTCTCCAGAAAGGATTTTGCATCTACAACAACGCAATCAAACATCAAAACACATTGAAAACAATCTGTGCTTTTCATGCTTTTATCTCCTTGTATGCTTACTGATTCGCATTGAGATTTTTGCATATTGTGTCCCTTTGAGCTCTTCAATGATGTCCTTTATAGGATTTAGAGAGTGAATCTAACAACTTTGGAAATTCCGGATTGAAATGGTGTCCGACTATAAGAGCCTCTATCTCGAATTGGATGGCCATGCGTACCTCGACCATTGATACCCAGACAATTCAAGGAAGTTTGATCTAACTATTGTCTTTTTGAGTAAGTTCTTTCTCCTACTGTGGAACGCAATCTTGCCTAAGGATGTGAATGATAAAGGGTCACTACGGGTAATTCACATTGGATTTAGAATGATCTCTTGACTGTTTGATGTGTTTGCAATGCAAGGCGTATTCATGTCATCACGATGTTTATGTTTTGATGCTTATACAAATTGCTATATCAAAATGGACATGATATTCAGGTCATCTTGGCATTTGTGCCTTGGTGCTTATATCTAATCTGACATTCCAAAAACAAAATCAATATTCATATGTCCATGGTTGCCTAGCCCGTGGGTGTTGTATTGATTCTTGCGCATACAAATCGATATTCATATGTCTATAGTTTCATGGCTAGTGGGCATTGTATTGATTTATCCAGTTACCTAAAAGTTCAATGATGATAACAAATCGACACATGATCAGTGACTAGGTCCTAGGTCTTAGGTTGCATTTCATCTTGCATGTCTCTTTGCATTTTGCATGTTTGCATGATCTCACAATGGCTAAATGAACTTCAATGCTTAAACAATTCTTCAAATCACATCTTCAAATCTAACAAGAGCTGAATCTTACACGAAGGTCCATCCAATGAAATAGTAGGTAGAATCCTTTTTCGGGATCAAAATCAAAATTTGAGATCATTCATATTATCAACTACTTGCATAATCAACCTTCCATCATCACAGAAATCTAAAATTTAACTTAACTGATTAGCTTTCATCAAACTATCAAAATTTCAACTTGGTCAACCATGGTCAACTCATGGTTTAACCTAGTCAACCTTGGTCTCCAGGACCTCTAAACGATGCAGAATGCACTCTTGAACGTGTATAACCACTTTTACCATCAATCAACATGCTTCTGAGCTCTCAACACTGACTTTTCTTGTCAGATTTCAATTTTAATCCCGAAGGGGGCATGGTATTGCACATCAATTCAAAGTCTGTAAATCAAAATTATATCGATCAAGTCTATCAATATCTTTCATCAGTGATCAAGACAAACAATCACGTCTAGTTATTGATTCATCAAAAGTCCTCATCACTCGGGGCAAATCTATCATCACTTGGGGCATATCAAATTCATCAAGATCCATATCAATCTGGTATTCTCCTAATCTTGTAAACTGTATCAGTTTTTGCAACCATCGGATCATAGTGTTCTTTCCTTGGTTCTTCGGCAACTGAAGGGTTTGGATGTGATACTTGCTAGTTCTGCTAAGACAATCGAGTCTAGAACGGGTCACTCACTTCTTTGCAATCCTAAGGTTTGGAATCAGGCGTTTTGACACTTTTTCACAATCATAGGTTCATCGCTGCTATAGTGAACATTATCTTTGGTCATTCAGGACCTATTATCTCAATATCAAATCAATATCAATCAGCTTCTGTCTCATATCAATTATCAATTTTGAATCAGTTTCATATCTTAATCAAACATAGACTATCTTTGAACCACTGCGCTTCGCATAGTAATTCAAAGAGGGGCAAAATGTAATACCTCAAAAATGGGCTATAAGTTCATTAACCTCCTACATCGACAAATTGAACAAAATCGACATCAAAGTCCTAACCTAAGGCACATCTGAACATCATCAAATCATAATTGATTATCTTAAATTCTACATCGGGAAATATTCCTAGTAATATTCCTAATCATCATAATTATCTTTAATTTTATAATTATTTGGCAATAAATCACATTTATCCTAAAGTTTGATTAATTGAATATTTTCATATTTAATTAATTAGATTTAATATTTGCCACTTAATTGTGTAATTAAATTTAATTCTATCTATTATTAATTGTATTATTTAATTTTGACAATAAATCCAAATATCCTATGAATAATTGATTAAATTTTTAATTAATTAAAGCAAGTTGTCATTATTTAATAATATAGTTTTTAATAAAAATTTGATTAAATAATTGATTAACCCATAAATCAATTGTTTTATTTTTAAAAGCAATTAAGTTGGAAATAAATCACTTTATTATTAAATTAATTCATAAATAAAACATGCACAATCATAAAAGCAGACAACTATCAATTATCAATTAAAGCTAAACTCTATTTTGAGTTAAAACTTAGCTTTTGCATGTTTTTGTGAATTAAATTATCTTTATTATAAAATAACTCAAAAATCAACCTGAGTTATTTGAGTGATTTATGGCTTTTTCTCATGCACCTCCAAAGTCCTGGATTTCTATAAAAATAATGCTCAGCTCTTCATAATTCATCTCTCAAATCTCTCAATTATCTCTCAAATTTGCATCCAAGCATCCACATATTTTGCACAATCACGCTGGAGAATTGGAGGCTGAGGAATCAACTTGCGAATTCAAAGCTTTGTGAGATCAATTTCAATTGCATAGTTTTTATATCTTAGCATAGAATTTCATAGTTTTCATATCATTGTTAGAATCTTCATTGTTAGATCATTTAACATCCATAGCATATCAGTTTATCATTCATATTGCATAGAAAATATAAAAAATATAGATTAATTGCATTCAATTTTATATCCATCTTTTGCATTCAAATCCTTCATTTAGGTGTCGTCTAGGTCACTGATCTCGATTACAATCTAAGAACATTAATCTCGCACCTACTAGAAGGCAGTAAATCGCTTGGTTAGATTAGATTTCAATTTTGCATGATTTTGATTATCGCTAACCTCTAATGTTTTACTGAGTGTTGTGTCTACAGATCAGGTACAATTTTCACACACACAAGTTCATCCTTTTTTCACATCTCCTATGCAAAGATAATAAGTTCCTATGGGATTGTCTTTGTCAAAAGGCATTTGAGCAGTTGAAACAATATCTGGCCAACCCGCCATTGTTGGTCCCACCTGTTCCAGGTCAACCTTTAATTCTTTATATATCGGCTACATCAGTTGCACCGGGTGCACTTCTTGTATAGCTAAATGATAATGGAAAAGAGTGTGATATTTATTACCTTAGAAAAACACTTGTTGGTTATGAATTGAATTATACTTTCTATTCAGTGATCATTTTTTTTTAAGGTCTTTTTCATGCAACAGCTATGTCATTACATGCTTAACAATAAGACACAAGTCATTGCTAAGGTTGATCCTCTTAAGTACCTATTGTCAAAAGCTACTCTCACTGGACGCACAACAAAATGGGTCATGATCCTAAGTGAGTTTGACATTGTTTATGTATATTGAAAATCTGTCAAAGGCAAAGTAATCACAAATCAATTAGCAGAAGCTCTTGTTCAAGGTGATCATCCTATTATTAAAGATTTTCCAGATGAATAAATCATGATTGTCACCTCAAGCATGCAATGGAAACTTTATTTTGATGAATCCTATACATAGAAAGGCTCAAAGGTAGGATTATTGTTTGTGACACCACAAGGATATCTCAATCCTAATTCTTATAATCTTACATTTCCTTGCACAAATAAAATTATAGAATACGAGGCTCTAGTAGTCAGACTCTGTCAAGATATTTGTTGGAATATCTCTAACTTGCTTGTCTTCAGTGACTCTCAGTTGGTTTTCAAATAAGTTAATGATGAGTTTCAAAAAAGGATGATAAGATACTTCCTTATCACTTCATGGTTGAGGATCTAAAAGAACACTTCACAAAAATCACCTTTCAACACATTCCAAGAGCTAATAACAAATCAACTGACATAATGGCTACCATTACCTATTTGGTAGATATGCCATAAAATAGTCAAAGATGTGAGTTTCTTGTTGAGAATATTATGGTCCATGTTTATGACCAGCCAGAGTCTAAGATGGTGTATGAAATTGTGGGTCCTGATTCCCCTTAGTACCAACAAATTTATTCCTACCTTCATGATGAGATCATCTCACTTACCCTTACCACTAATCAATGTAAAACCTTCATCCTACGAGCCTCAAGTTACACTATCCTGGGTGACACCCTTTTCCAGAAACTCTTTGATGGAACTCTTCTTAGATGTTTGAATTCAGAGGAAGCACAAATTTCCTTACAAGAAGTACATCAAAGAATTTGTGGGGCTCATTCTAGTGGAATCACTTTAGCTTGAAAAATTTGCATACAGGATACTATTGGCCAACTATGGAACAAGATGCATACCACTATGTGAAAAAATGTGTTCCTTGTCAATAGCATGGTAATTTAATACATGCCCCCACTTAATAATTTCATCCCACCATCACACCCTAGCCCTTTTCACGATGGGGTTTTGACCTTGAAGGACAAATATTCCCTAATTCTTCCAATGGCCACAAGTATATCCTTGCTAATATTGAATACTTCACTAAATAGGTTGAAGATATACCCCTCACTTATACTAAAGGCAAGAAAATTTCCAAGTTCATCATGAATTACATCATTTGTCGCTATGGCATCCCGCAAGATATTCATATTGATAATGGAACTCCTTTCAAAAATAAGGATATCAGTGAGATTTGCAGGAAATTTGGTATAACCCAACATTGTTCTAGCAAGTATTTCCTACAAGGTAATGGTAAAGTAGAGGCTACTAACAAAACTATCCTCAAAAACCTCAAAAATATAGTCGATGATGTTGGTCATTATTGGCACCTTCACCTGAATCCTTCTCTTTGGGCCTATGGTACCTCTATATGTACCCCCACTAGTACAACTCCCTTTTCCCTTGTTTATGGTATTGAGGTTGTATTTCCTATTGAAATTGAGATCCCCTCTCTCAGAATCTCTCAGAATAATCTGATATCTAAAGAGGACTATCAATTTTCCCGCTTACAAGAATTGTGACTCCTAGATGAATGACACCTCAATGTCCTAAACCACCTTCGCATGTATCAAAATCACCTTCACTTATAGTTCAATAAGAAGATCAAGCCTCATGAATTTGAAGTGGGTGATCTAGTACTACAACATAACATGAGAAATCTCCAGAATCCTGAGAAGAAAGGAAAATTTGAGCCCAACTGGTTGGGGCCTTTTGTGGTTATAGCTAAATTTGGATTAGGAACATATTAGATAGCTACACTAAAGGGAGATCCACTCCCTGATCCTGTGAATATTCTGCATCTAAAGAAGTTCTATACATAAGATCACTAACATTGTGTACAACAATTTATGATCCTGAAAAAATCCAAAAACAATATAAAATGATCCTGAAATTTTTTTTAAAAAATAAAAAAATAAAAAAAGTCCTGAAAAAAACATCATCCTGGTGAAAAATTGGAAAATAGGCACCTTGATGACAAAAAAAAATCAAAAAAGGAAAAATCAATAAAAATTCATCCAATGGTGAAAACCTAGCAAATAGGCACCTTGGATAAGTACCATGGTGAAAAACACTTGTTGGTGCCATGTGAAGTTCACCTAGATCCACCATCTATTAGGATTCTTTCTCTTGTCTATCCCTTTATTCTTGTCCTATGTTTGTGTGGGAAGCTAACCTAGTTCACCTTCCATCTCTCACACATTTCACACACTCACATGTCACTCCTTTGTCCCCACAATTTGAATAAGGCTCCAGAATAGATGATCCAGTTCTCTTGAGCTCCATTAAGATTGATGACACTCTTTCAAACCCACGAACCACATGCACCCTATCAAAAAATCATATTGAGACTGATTATCCTTGTTTCCATTTGATCTATTGTTATTTCCTTTGACACTTATAAAAAAAACTTCAATCAATCATCATTGGCCCTTCAGGATACATATTTCCTAAGATAGATCATCCAATCCTAAATCTAAGCATCAACTTTGTCCTAGGCAAGAACTGTGGACCGAATGGCTGCTTGGTCATGAGGCCTTCTTTTTGTTTATCTTTTTTGTTCAATCATACCTACTCTAGATAACCCAGATCTTCATATCTTAGTTTATTTTGATGGGTTTGAGGGTTGATTCACAACTTTTTGTGGTATGGTGTGTATGTCTATTTGACAGTCTGATCCATGCAGTAGAATCATGTTATTCTTGTTTATCTAGCATGTGGTACATGATTCCTATGCAACATCAAAATAGTATATGCTCTCTCATGTTGACACAATGATAATATGCATTTAGATTCATTTTGTATTGGAGGCCTTCTTTTATTCATTTATCCTCTTCTATCCCCCACCCTAGTCGGCTTCGCTACTCTGACACACTCCTTGACCCCACAAAGCATACAAATTGTCTCTTTTTCTCTACTTATGTTGTCCTTACCCTTCCTTTTCGAGAAAATTGTCAAAATTAATTGTTTTCCTAATTTTATTGAGGGGGCACATCCTCTTCTGGTCATCACTTAGGAACGACTGTTGGGGCATCTAATTTTCTTCTTTTTTCACGCAAAGCCGATTTTGAAACCACATCAAAGAGGGGCAAAATGTAGACACCTAAAGTTGTCCATTCGCATTCTAATATTAATTTTTATTAATAGTTACCCTTAACATTATAGTTAATTCTTATTAATTAACTATATTGTTATATTCCTCTATTAATTTAATTTAATTTAATTTAATTTAATAAATTCATTTTCCCTTTGTATTTAAATTTTATATAAATACTATAATATATTAAATTTATTTCAATATAGTATCCATCCATCTCTTAATATAAAATAAATTTTATTTATTTTATTTCTCCGCTAGCTTAAAGTTATTCTAAACCATGATTAAATTAAATTTATTATAATTTAATTCTTTTTCCCTTTTTCCTATTCTTACATTTTTCTAGTATTCCTCTAATCTTAATTAAAATGTGGATTACCTCTAATCATGTGTACTATCACCTTTTCCAAGGTAGCCACCTCTCCATCTCTTTTCTCCACCAAATCATTTTTAAATTCCTCTTTCCCTCTAAAAATGGAATTTGACTTTTGCATTGCCTCTTAATCCTAGCCACTCATTTCTTTTGCCTCTTCATCTTAGCCACTCCCTTTTTTCCTCTTAATATTGGCCATCCATTCTTTTACCTCTTAATATCCTCCATCCAATCCTATTCAATTTCTATAAAAGAAGACCTCTCTTTCATTTTTAGGCTAATCTGGTAAGGATAATCATCAAGCATTCTAGAGCACTTAAGAACTCATTTGAGCACATAGCATTTTAACATTCCAGCATTTTTTAGCATTTCAATTTCTTAGCATACTTGTTGCATTTTCATTGTTACCTTAGATTTCATTTCTTGCATAGGAGCATAGTTTCATTTTAAATAGCTTTGTTAATCTTACATCTACATTGTTAGAATAGATTTTGCATTTCAATCTTAGATCTTTAATCATTTTCTTGTGCATGTATTCCTCATAGATCTTTCACTTTCAATCATCTTGTGAGATTTGGGACAAGTTCTTCATACTTTTTCTCAAAATCCTCACTTTGCATCTTTTTAGTTTTGCACATTAGATTGCATTTGGTTTTCAAATCATTGTGTTGGGAGAGCATAGCCACAAAATTCTCTAAGAGAAAATCAAACAAGGTTTTGGGTGCACTTGTTTTAGCTCATCAAAGGTTGTAGTGGAAATTTGGTTGCATTACAAGTTATTTAGCATGTTTATCCTAACCTAAATGCTTCACATTTCTTGTATTTTTATGCTTTGATTTGTGATGCAGTTGTAGGGATTTTCATTGCATACAATATTATTCACCAATCAAAAATAGATTATAATATACTTGCAGAGTAATTTTATTTTAGGAGTATCATTGACCAGAGATATAGAGGTATCTAAAAATCTATAAGACTCTTACACAAAACCTTTTATCTCACACACCTCATATATAGGAGATACAATACAAGAAACCATCAAACAGTATTACAAAACCATGGGCTAAAACCACCCAATAAAGTGGTTCCCATATTATCTATAATATAATATGACCAATAATGTGTAAATACATATACCGACACGTGTAACTCCCCTTTACAGCTCATTTACATATTCAACACATTTTTTACATTTTCTATTTTAGGAGACACAACTTCCAAATACCCTAAATTTTCAATTGTCTACCCAATCTTCTTTTATAACCACTTTTTGGAAACCTCTTGAAGCTCTCTATAGCTGGAACTATGTAGTACTATCCTGGACAACTTTTGACCCCTATTAGAGCTTCTAAGGCCTTCAAAATTGAGTTCAAAGTTTTTGTACGACCTAAAAATAGCTTCCATATGTAAGTGCATGTTTTTAATACATTTTCCCAACAATCTCCCACTTTCAAACACCTTGCAAGGGAAGAGGGAGTATCTACACCATATTTTAATTGCTAGGGGTTGTGAGGCCCATAGACTCTGAACACCTTCTGAAATCATCTATTCTCACAGCCTTTTTTAATGAATATGCAACATTCATCAAATTCTCTACCTTAATTAGCTTCACCCTACCATCCTCAACCATATCTTTGACAAAATGATACTGAACATCAATGGGCTTGGTTCTGGCATCAAAAGTTGGGTTCTTTGGTAGGCAGATTGCACTCTAACTGCCACAATAGATTGTTACTACTCCTTGTTTTATTCTAATGTTTTAACATATTTTCTTAATCCAAATGGATTATTTGCAAGCATGAGTAATTTCCATATATTCTACTTTAATTGTAGATAACGGAACCACAACCTGTCTCTTACTCATCAAACTAATTGCACCACCAAATAATATAAACACATAAGCTTTGGTGGATATTTTGTGATCAATATCATCTGACCAATCTATATCAACATAACCATTAATATCAAAGAAAATTTTGGATCCTATCATATTACCATGATAACACAAAGAATACTTTGAGGTACCCTTCAAATATTTGAAGACTCTTTTGATTGTGTCTCAATGAACTCTATCGAGATTAGACATACATCTGGAAATAACTCTCACTTCTTGGGAATGGTGTGGTATAGTGCATACTATATCATACATCAAACTTCTAGATGTACTCTAGTAAGGTACTTTTTTCATGTCTTCCATCTCTAATGGAGAAGTAAGATAGTCTAAAATAGATAATTTCATTCCAACGATAAAAGAAACACATAATGGTGTATAATCCTACATGTTGAACCTCTACAAAATTAAGTACACATTCTTACTCCAACCTAGCCATAGCTTTATATTCATTCTATCTCTTTTAATTTTGATCCCTACAATGTGGTTAACTTCACTAAGGTCTTTCATTTAAAATTTAACAGCAAGCCGAGAATTCAGTTCTACAATCATAACTTTCTCTTTACCAATGAATAACATATCATCAATATATAATGTATTGTGCATGAATCAACCACCATCAGATTTATATGAAACATAATGATTTGATTTAGAATGCTCAAATCTCAAAATCAACACAAATATTTCTTCAATTTTCAAACCAAATTATTTTTACCTTTTACCATGTAGTTCTTTGTCATGTAAATATCCTCTTTCAAATCACCATAAAGCAAATTAGTTTTCACATTGATTTTCTCAACTTCTAAATCATAAGTAGTAATAATAGAAATAAAAAATCTAATGGATGCCATTTTTTCAATAAGAGATAGTATCTCACCATAATCAACACCCTCAACCTCAGAGTAGCCTTTTTGCAACCAACATTTCTTTATACTTCTCAATGCTTCCATCTAAACCAACTATTTTTTTAAACATGCATTTACAACCAATAGGTTTTCAACCTTCAGGAATTAGTGCAAGATTCCGTGTATCATTGTTTTTCAAAGATATCATTCTTCATCCAAATTAATCTTCAAGGATGTTGCATTATTCATAATTAATGTCTTTTCTACAAATATAGATTCATCAACACTAATATTCAAAGAAAAAATACATCTCCAATCATTAGGAGAATACCTTTCAGGTGGTTGTCTCTGCCTTGTAGACCTTTGAACAAGTTGAGTTGGAGATTATTCCTCCTCTTCTGAATATTTAGAGATTCATGAGCTCTCCTCAACTTCTTTTCTATTGATGGATCTAAATTCAACTTTCTCAGGCATAGAAGGTAGTTGAATCACATGTTCCTTTTAGTTTGTCCAGACTACAATGTAATAGAAGAATGCTTATTTTCTCTAAAAATAACACTTCTACAATGAATTACCTTTTGTGCAACATGGTCCCAAATCTTGTATCCTTTCACACCATGACTATAGCCAATAAAGATACATTTTATAGCCTTTTATCCAACTTTGTTTGATTTTCCTTTGGCACATATGCATATGCCTCATAGCCAAAAACACTAAGATGTCTCAATGAAGGCTTACAACTCGACCATGCATCTATAGGTTTTTTATCAAAAGGATTTTGATGTAGGAGACTTGATAATCAGGTAGAAAGTAGTGGCAATAGCTTCATCCCAAAACCTTCATTCAAGGAAAGCACCACTCTACATATTCCAAGCCTTCTCCACCAACATCATGTTCATCCTTTTTGAAACTACATTCTATTTTGGAGAATATGGAGTTGTCTTCTTCCTATGATTGCCACAATCTTTATATAATATGTCAAAATTATTAGAGAAAAATTCACTCCGATTATCATCTCTCAAACATTTATTTTTCTTCCAGTTTTCAACTCAACCATTGCTTTAAATTTTTTAAATTGACAGAAAACATTAGATTTACTCTTAATAAAATATACCCATGTCCTTTTATTACAATCATCAATATGTAAAACATAATATGTGGATTTTTCAATGGAAGGAGCATCTACAAAACCAAACAAATCATATTGAATAAGATCCAACACACCACAAGATTTATGAGAACTCGATTAAAACCAAACAAGGTTTTATTTTTCATAAATGTAATGCTCATAGAAATCAAAGTCAAGATTACAAGCATTCAAACCTTTAACAAGGGTTTTATTTTACAAGGTCCTAAGACCCTTCTCTCCAATTTGGCCAAGTCTCTTGTGACATAACATAGTCTTATCTACAGGTAACTTTGATTCAAAAGAAAAATAACCCTTCGGTACCCAAAATCCATTATTATCTATTGTAGGTGATGTACACTAAGGAAAGTGCATTCATAGAATTAAGGTTAGTCAATAAATGAAAATAGAAACTAAATACAACCACAAGGAAAATAGATCAACTATTTAGCAAAATAAAGACTAATTGAGCATCCTATGGCTCTCTAACTAGAATGAATAATGAATATCTCTCAGCAAGCTTCCATTAATGACAGTCCTAGAATGAGAAAGATAAAGATAACAATGATTGCCAACAATTAGATCAAAAGAAATGCTAAAATGCTTCTCAAATGCCTTCCTAAGCTCAAATTGCAAGAGTTTCAATGCAATTCTCAGATGTGTGGAAGATGAATTATGAAGGAATTATGGCTTCCTTTTATAGATTTCCCAAGGTGAGGGGGTGTAGTTGCATTTGATCATGGTTGAGTCGGGGTTAAGTCTTTGGTTCCACCCTTTGAAGACAATGCAAAGTTTGTGTCCTCAAAGCTTGGGACAAGTAGACAAGATGGATGGCTAAGATTCTCTTTCACTTTGAGTGATTGAGATTCAATCTAGCTTGATCCATGTGAATGCCTTTCCTTTATTCTCATTGGTTGAGTGATTTTCCTCTCCTTTGTGGTTGTTGAGAGTAATTAAGATTTATTAATTGATTTAAATAAATTTGTTTAGCCATGTACCCCTTGAATGGGTTGAATTAAATTTAATCCAAGACTATACAATTAATTGATTTAATTATATTTTGATTTGATTGCACTTGATTAAAATGCTCTCAATTTTGATTTTGATTGAATTAAGACTTGGTTTTTGTTTTGATTGGCTAATTATGCATTGTGATTCAATTGATTCAATTATGTCCTTGATTTTCTTTGATTTGACTCAATTTTCTTTGATTTTTCTTTAAATTATCTTTGTCCACTTTTAGGTGATTACAAATGCCCCTCTTTGAATTGACGTGCGAAGCATGTTGATTCAAAGAATACTCTGATCTTGCTTGATTGATAGGTCCTAACTCAACGATGATCAATCTCTAATGTCGTTTGATGTCTTTCGATGGTTGATCTTTTGATTTTTTTGATACAAAATTGTTGTAGATATGATTGATATGAAACTCTTGATTGATATGATTCTAATGATTGTTCTCGATATGCTGATTGATTTGCTGATCGATCCTGGTATGATGCCCCTTTCATTTGATTACAAAAAATTTTATGATGCAAGCTTTCTATTCGATTCGATGATCGGTCTCTTGATTTTTTTGATAATGTTGATTCAATATCCAATGGTATGCATCCCTCGAAAATGAAATAAAATTCACATTTGATTTGACCTTTGATTGGTTCGTGATAATGTTGTTGATTTGTTTTTTTTATATCATTTTAATTTTGTGATGAATTTTATTTGAATTTTCGATATCACTGATTTGATGTATTTAATTTCAAATGCCCCTGTGTCAATGATTCTAATGATAACAGTGCTTGAGTAGGTCAATTATGATAAATATGCGCTTGTAGAAGTCAAGTTACATCCTTTTAGGTCAAAAACCTATATAAAGGGGTCAAAATCCCTTTTTACTATTCATTTACTATTCACCTTTTGACTTTTGCTCTCTTTTGTCTTTATCACATGCTACGATGTCTGTCCCTATCCGCAAGCATCGATTTGAGAGATGTTAGTGATATCAGCGACTACCTGGCTCAGGACCTCCAGTGAGTACTCGTACCTTTCCCTTTTGTCCATTTACGCATGTGTTTTAATTTTTTCCCAATTTTCTCTTGGTAGATAGCCCTTTTTTTCATTTTCTTTCATGAATGAGTACTTTTGTGAATTTTAAGGGTGCTTTCACCTCTGTTTGTGCACTTTCGCATTTTTAAGGAGTGCTTCCACATTTTGATTGGGTGCTTTTATGTGTTAAATTTAAGCCTTTTCATGCTTTTACCACTTGTTTGCACACTTGTACCTAGGTTTAGCACTTTCACCTTTTAAACCAGTGCTTTTGCTTAATTTTCATGCTTTTACCTCTTTACACAATGCTTTCGAGGTGCCTTTGGGCACTTTTAAAGTTTTTGCCACTTTCACCATATACATGTGCGCTATTACCTTTTTAAGAAATGCTTTCAGTGTTTGCCACTTTTACGTCATAAAATAGCACTTTTACTTTGCCGAATTGCAATTTTAGCAATTTTTTGACCAAGTTTGCAATGTGTTAGTGTCGTGAATCATTTGTTAGGTTGATATGTCCTTCTATGTTTGTTCAAGATTTGTGCAACAAGTTGTGAGAGGTCAGTTAGGATTCAGTTATAGTTAAGATATCCGTCATCAATCAAAATCCTGATGATGGGTGAGGATAAAAATTCCTATTCTATCTGAGTAGAAACATGAAATTTGATTGTGGGTTTGATAGGTATTGGAGAATGTTTGATAAACTTAGAATTATCTTAATAATTTTTTATTTCCTTTCTGATATGTTTGAACTTGCTTGTGTTTTTGTAGGCAGATCTCAGTTCATTGCAAATTCACGGTTCTTATCCATTATCTTGGGACATGATTCCTACTTTGAGTGCTGCTAACCAGTGACATATTGCTCGGTGTGGTCTGTCATTCCTTCTATATCTTCCTTGATTCTGAGTGAATTGAGGCCTTATTACTACTATGGCTGAGCATTGGCACTCAGACCATAACACCTTCCATCATCCTATGGGTGAGATGACCATTACCCCTGAAGATGTGTACCATCTTCTCCGATTTCCAACTCGAGGAGAGCTGGTTTACTATGACACTGTGTATGATGGATCAGCATGTCGCCAAGTATTTGGGGATCAGTCCATTGGTGATCAGCACATTCAGTGGGCTCAGTTTATGTCATTCCCTATTTTGCCTGCTGTCCTTGGTACATTGATTGGTGGTTTCTTACTTCTAGACCGGCGTGGACATGGATTTGCTGTCAAGTGGGGTCCTATCCTAGAGGATTTGATGGTGGAGCCTCATCGTTTTGATTGGGGTTCCTATTTATTAGCACAGTTATATCACGAGTTGCACACTGTCATGTACAGACATTCCACTACTTTGACTGTTGGAGCCATTCTATTATAGCTGTGGACTTGGGAGCACCTTCCAGTGACACATCCTTTGATTGCCTAGGATCATCCAGCTGGTTGGCCATTTGCATGGATGTATAGTGGTATTATCAGGCAAACCCGCCTGGGTAAGCTTGATTATTGGCATCGTCGGATAGATGACATGGACATTGTTATTTGGCAACCTTATCTTGGATGTGAGACATGGCCCGAGGATGATGGTGAGCTTTCATATATGTTATGTCCTTGTTGGATGATCAGTCATTCTACTTTCATGATTGAGAGATTCTGCTTCCATCGCATGTTCCGTCAGTATGGCCGTATTCAGGATATGCCATAGGGAGTGGCGATGTATGCTTCTATGCAAGTGAAAAGGTCATTATGGGGCCCTTGCATTGATTATGGCACAGCTGTTTGAGAGATTCAGGATCTGGGGTATCCTCCCTAGAATCCTAGGTCACAGGTTATGGATGTTGGCATTACAAATGAGCATGGTGCTTGGATACATAAGTATCCTTTTTTGAGATTCATTGATCCTGCTGAGAGGATTCCAAGTATTGAGGAGTTATCTGATGGGGATGATGGAGTTGATGATGATGACAGTGATGGTGATGATGATGATGGAGGTCAGGGAAGGATCAGGGGTCGACATGGATGATGAGGTCATCATGGATCTAGAGTAGGTTGGGTACAGATGCCAGTGTTAGCTACTGCTCCTATCCCGGGAGATCATGGCAGAGATAGACTTTTGCACCAAGTAGCTAGGGGTGCTATTCAGAGGCCTCGTGCTAGAGTACAAAGAGCAATTGACGTAGAGGATGCATAGGTGTTACTTGATCAGGTGCAGGGCCCTCCTGCTGCTCCTCACACTGTTCCTCTTATTATTCCTCCTACTGCTTCGACCATTCAAGCAGGTGTTTCTACTTCTATGCCTTCATCTTTGTCACATCCTTCTTCTTCTCAATGTGTTCCTATGTTAGGTGATCCTTCTTCATTTGCTCCCTCTTCCTATACTCCACTTCCACAGTCTTCAGTAGCTCATGATTTTCCTCCAGCGTCAACATCAAATGTTGCTTCTCTATAGACTCAGATATCTTCGATTCAGTAGCAGGTGTCACAGATGAGTTCTATGATGCAGGCTTTTATGGCCGCTATGAGTCAGCATGGAGTATAGGCTAGTTTGAGCCATCCACCAGATAGTGCACCTAGTCCTCAGGATGCCAATGATGATGGCGATTCTCCTACTTGAGTGTTTATATGCCTGAGCTCTCTATCTGTTATTATCGAGATATTGGATTCACATCATTTTTTATCGGTTGATGTTTATTTCATGTTGATACTTTGATATTTGATATACATTGATCTCTAGATACTACTTTTTATGATCATGTTATAGATTTTGATTTGACATTCATTTATGACAGTGATAACATGGATTTTGATGCGTACTTTGCTTGATTTGACTATATAGGATGTCATTATGTGTTGGATTTCTTTTCAGTTTTTTGATATGTAGCTATATGATTCTATATGATTTGTGTGACTTTTTTGCAGAATATAACTTTCTCATGTATGCATATGTCCTAAAGATGGGTAAATGATTGTCTTATGTATGACATAGAATAGATGGATACCATGATGTTTACTTTATGTTGTGAATAAATATTAGATGGATAATGAATATTTTGAATGCTTTTCCTTTGATATGCAAATGTGATGCCATGATGGTCTTTCAATGATATATGTATGAATGATCCTATAATAAATGAGATAGGTGTAATGTGAGATGACTTTACTAGATGGAATGATTTCTAACTGATGCAATGTAATTTTCTTAAATGGATGCAATTGTTTAATACTGCTAATGAACTTTTAAATGTATGCTTAATAATGTATGATCCTAATAATTCTAAATTAATGCAAGACTTAATGATAATGGTATAATTAATGCAAGTAACCTAATGTAATGCACTTTGTTTTTGAATTCCAACACCCTCGATCCTATATAATTGGTTTTTAATGATCGTTTAATTGTTTGATTTGCATACACCCCCTTTTTTATTTAATTTCCCCTCTTACAATTTAAGCTCAGTGAGAAGAAAAACAATATATACAATGCACTTAATCTAAGATGAATGCAGCTAACTGTCATTATTCAAAATTTTGGAGCTTATAATCATCATTGAGCATTTTGGAATCCCGTTTTGAGTACAACCATCACTAGTTCAACCATGATGATATGAATACTTTTTGCCTCTTTTTTTTTTGCTTTCCCATCAGTCTCTTCAGTACGACTATCACTGATTGAAGCCAATCATGAGAGTACAAATACTGATTTTGTTAGATTCTATGTTGCAAGTGGATGTTGATATTATGATATTAAAGATCAAAATAGCCAAGGTATCTGTTTGCGTAAACAAGCAGAAATCACTGTTTTATCTTATGTACAAGTCCTCGATGATTCTTTGATGATCATGTCCTTAGACAAATTACATGATTTTAAAACTTTGATTTTAATACAGTCAGTCAGAAATCAAGAAAAATATCATTCCTTCATCATAGCTTGTCTAGTCTAAAACTTTCATCGACTCGCTAGAAAGAATGATTTCATCAATTGAGTCAACCCTTAGAAAAAAATTTTCTCTATTTTTCAAATCCATAATTCAAGTGTCATTCCATCCATTTCATAGTTTTAATCCTGATAAAGATAAAGTCATTTGAATTTCTTGGATCAAATTCCCCTTTTAGGCTCAATTTGGATTGGTATGTAGATTTGAATAATTGTTCCTCTTTAGAGTGTGATGAATTGATTTTCTGATTGAATAAAGCTTGTTGATGAATCCTTGCTCCTTTTGAGTAGATTTCCCCTAGTTTGATATTGATTTCATTTGTGGGACTTAGGACAATTTTTGATTAGGTGACCAAAATCTTAAGGTATTTACAAAATGCAACTGTGGGGTTTTATTATGCAATATATGCAAATGCTGGCGAATGCAATATTTACAAGGTGATCTGCTAAGTATGCAACTAACTTGGACTTTCAATGGTGCATGTTTACCAGGTTTTCACCAATTGAATGGATCAAGCTCTTTTTTTCTATTTTTAAGCTTTTTTCTTTTTTTGCTACCAAGGTGCCTATTTGCTAGGTTTTCACCCAGGCACTTTTCTTCTTTTTCAATTTTTTTGTATTTTTCTTTTTTCAAATTTTTTTTTTTCCATATTATCAAGGCACCTATTTACTAGGTTTTCACCAAGACAACATCTTTTTGAGGATCATATTTGAATGTTTTTCCTTTCTTCATGCTCAATTTTCCACTATTTTTGATCTTTTGTGCATTTTCAAATTTTTTTGATATTTTCAACTTTTTCAATGTTTTTGGTGTTTTTAAGATCTCTTTTGAACTACGTACAATAAATATGATGCTTTCCATCTGATACTCTTTATAATTTTTTGTCTACCTCATGTATAGAACCTCTTAAGATGTATGCTATTTATAGGTTCTTGTAATTCTTCACCATCGCAATCTGATAGCTTGTATGTGCCGGTCCCAAAATCTTCAACAATGAGAAATGGTCCTAACTAGTTGGCTTCCCACTTTCCTTTCTTCTCCCTTTCTACTTGGTTCTTGGGATTTTCTCTCAACACTAGATCCCCTATTTGGAACGTCCTTGGCTTGACGTGTTTATTGTAAGATCTTGACATTCTATTCTAGTATACTTTTAAATGGTTAAAGGCTTCTTTCTGCTTTTCATCCAAGAGTTCTAGTTCTTGTAGTCTAGCTACCCTATAGTCCTCTTCATTTATCAAACCCTGCATATATATCCTTAAGGATGGAAGTTCTACCTCCAAAGGCAAAATTGCTTCTGTTCCAAAGACTAAGGAGAAGGGTGTAGCCCCTGTTGGCATCCTTATGCTTGTTCTATATGCCCATAAGGTCGGGTTTATCTTGATATGCCAATCTCTACCAGAATTATCCACTGTTCTCTTCAATATTTTCAATATGTTTTTATTTGTTGCTTCAGCTTGTCCATTACCTTGAGGATAATAGATTGAAGATGAATGATGTATCATGTGGAATTTGGTACACAATTCTGTTATGTCTTTGTTCTTAAAATGCCTTGCATTATCCATTATGATGGCATGAGGTATGCCATATCTACAAATTATGTGATTTAGGATAAACAAGGATATCTATTTGCCTATTGAAGTTGATAGGGGTACAGCTTCCACCCACTTAGTAAAGTATTCTATGGCTGTTATGATGAATTTATGCCCATTTGAAGATGGAGGATGTATCATTCCTATTAGATCTAGACCCCACTGGTAGAATGGCCAAGGTGTGGTCATTGGATGAAGTTCTTGCGCTAGTGCATGTATCAAATTTCCATGAAATTGACATTTCTTACAAGTCTTTGCAAAGTTACAAGAATCTTTTTCCATGGTAGGCCAAAAATATCCTATCCTAAGAATTTTCTTAGCTAAAGATAATCCGTTTGAGTGTGATCGACAAATTCCTTTGTGAATTTCTCGTAAGGCTAAGTTTGATTCTTCCTCTTCTAAACACCTAAGGAGCATTCCGTCAAGACTTCTTTGATACAATGTTTTGAAAATTATAGTGTATTTGGAGGCTTGTTGAATGAAGCTTTTCTTTTGGTTTCTTGTTAGGTCAATAGGAAGGGTTTGGTCTTTCAAATAGGTGTAAATTGGTCCATACTAGGGTGCTTCGATTTTAGTAAGTAGGCAAATGGTGTAAGGATGGGTTGGATCATACGCAGGTTGAGTGACTTCTTCTACCAAGAACTCGTATCTATCAGTTTGATTAGGTATTTGTAAAAGTGAAGCCAAAGTTGCCATAGCATCTGCTGCTTTGTTCTTTTCTCTCAGCACTTGTTCAAATGTGATGATAATGAAATACTTCTTGAGATTATCCACCATTGTTTTGTAAGGTACCAATTTATCATCTTTGGTCTGATATTCTTCATTGACTTGATTTATGACTAATTGTGAGTCCCCATATACTTTTAATTCTGTCACTTTCCACTCTAATGCCAACTTGATTCCTATAACCAAGGCTTCATATTCTGCTATATTGTTTGTACATGGAAATAGTAATTTGTATGACTTAGGGATGGTGGAGCTTGAGGCATGATGAGGAGTATGCCTACTTCTGAGCCATGATGAGTGTAGGAGCCATCAAAATAAAGTTGTCATGTTTTTGCCTCAACATTCATGATCTCTAAATCTGAGAATTCAACTTGTATAGGATGATCATCATGAAAGGGTGCTTCTGCTAATTGGTCTGCAATGACTTGTCCTTTAATTTCTTTTCTATCAACATATTCTATATCAAATTAAGTTAGGATCATCACCCACTTTGCTAATCTTCCATTTAATGTTGTTTTGCTTAGTAAATACTTCAAAGGGTCAATCTTGGCAATGAGCCTTATCTTTTGGGCTAGCATATAATGGTGTAATTTTTGTGAAGCAAAAACAATAGCCAAGCATGCCCTTTCCATGAAGGTATAATTCAGCTCATATTTGACTAAGGTTCTACCAATGTAGTAGATTGCTTTTTCTTTTCCATTTTCATCTTCCTGTGCTAGAAGTGCCCCCAATGAATTTTTTGTGGCTGAAATATACAAGATTAAAGGATTTCCTCTAATAGGTGGCATCAATATTGGTGGATTCATGAGGTACTTCTTTAATAGGTTGAAATCCTCTTCACACTTGGTATCCCATTTGAAGATTGTGTCTTTATGCAAGAGTTGATTGAAATTGTGGCATTTTTACACCAATTGAGAGATAAACCTTCTAATGGATTGTATCCTTCCTTGTAAAGACCTCATCTGACTAACAGTTTTAGGTGCTTCCATTTCCATTATGGCCTTCACTTTAGCTGGGTCAACTTCTATTCCTTTTGCTGACACAATGTAACCTAGAAGTTTGCCAGATTGAACTCCAAAAGCACATTTCTTTGGGTTAAGTCTTACTTTGAATTCCTCTAACCTTTCAAAGATTTTTGCCAAGATGGGAAGATGTTCTTTTCTTGAATGTGACTCGACTAGTATGTCATCCACATAGTCCTTCATGAACTTATGCATCATATCATGGAATATTGTAGTCATTGCTCTTTGATAAGTTGCTCCAGCGTTTTTCAAACCAAAAGGCATGATATTCCAACAAAATGTGCCACATGCACATGTAAAAGTGGTTTTGTCTTGATCTTCAGGTGCTATTTTGATCTGATTATAGCCACTAAATCCATCCATGAGTGAAAACATGGAGTGTCCCACTATTAGGTCTATAATAGCATCAATGCTAGGAAGTGGAAAGTCATCTTTAGGACATGCCAAGTTTAAATCCTTAAAATCCGTGCAGATTCTGATGGACTTATCCACTTTAGATACTGGCACTATATTGGAGATCCATTGTGCATAATCAATGGCTCTTATAAACTCCACCTTTAATATTTTCTCTAATTCCACTTTGACAAGTAAGGCTATATGAGGATGCATTTTCCTTAGTTTTTGTTTGACTGGTTTAGCTCCTTCCTTTATATTGAGGTGATGCATTATCAAATTTGGGTCTAACCCCGACATATCATCATAAGATCATGAAAAGTTAACTTTATTTTCCTTAAAGAACTTAATGAACTCTGTTCTTTCTTCGTTGGATAGGGATGATGCTAAGTGAATGAACTTTGGCTCTGTTTCTATTCCAATGTTTATCTTTTCTATTGGCTCAATTAGAATTGGAGACCTTTCTTCATAGTGATCTGGTAGAACATCCAAACTCCCTTCCATAGGTGCCTCAGTTGGGTTTTCACCTTTGGAAACATCCTTTATTTCTTTGTTTTTTTGTTGATCTAATGTTGCCACAAAGTGGTTTTCAACACTCGATTCTTTTCCTTTTCTATTTTTTTTTTTTAAAATTTTTTCTCAGATTAAGAGTTTTGATGCTCCCTTTGATCATTTCTTCTTGATAGTTCTTGGTAAAAGAAGGTTCAACCGCGTTGAGGTATTGGGACAGCATGTTGTCATTCAAGAAAGTTGGCAAGGTATCGGGTTCCATGGCATCCCATTCGATTAGGTCCGACCAAATGAGAGTTAATGGGTCAACACTTGGGTTTGTCTCAATTGGTCTTAAAGTGTTTATCTCATTGTTGGAAGGGTCATACATTGTATCTTGAAGATCTCAGACATGGGCTTCCTCTAAATGTTCTAAAGAAGAAGGATCAAAATCCTCCTCACTAGACTCCACTATGGTTTCTGTTGGATAAAAATCATGTGGATTAAACCTAGCATTTGACTCTTCCATAGTAGGTCTCCATGAAGGAACAAATGGTTCCCCTACCCATTGATTTATTTTGATTTCTATGCTTGGCACGTCATTTTGAATCACTTGGCTAGAACTAGATGCTTGATTTGGAGTTGATTCTTCCATTAGTCCTTTATGTTTATTAGAGGTATAGGTGTGAATAACATCAATTCCCTTATCTTGACATGACTCATTAGATAGAGTCTCCCATTCCCATTCATTAGAATCCTCATCACTATAAGATTCTAATTGTAGTATTTGATTATATAATTTGGGATAATGTTTTTGTGTGTATCCTTCTTCAAGATATCCTAAACCTATCTTCTGCTTGGAATCTCACCATGTGGATTCTAGGGGTTCAATTAGCCCTTCATTTCTTATGCCTAAAGGTCCTTGACCTTCATAACCCATCTTTTGCATGATTTCAAATCCCTTCCCATATTGATGTGTGGGAATGATTGGATTTTGAATATGTTTAACATGGGCACTTGATTCTTCATCTTTATATAGCCAATTCAGAATTTCATTGTCTTCTTCATTCATGGTGGATGATGTACTTGCTCTTACAAAGTTATCATTATACTTATGAGGCAGATTTGGAGGTTTTCCAAAGGACTTTGGTGATAAGGGTAAGTCCATCATAGATAAGGAGTATTCCCCTACTCCTTGTTGCTTAATCTTACATTGCTTATCGAAGTTTTGCATCATTTTGTCCATATTTTGATAATGAGCTTCTTTGGTATATCTTTGAACATCTTTAGTGGAGTCTTCTTTTTCTTCTTGGGTTTCTTTAAGATATCTTGTGACAGCCTTGGTAGATTCTTCTTTTTCTTCTTTACTAAAAATGTTATTCTCATTAACCTTCTCTTTTCCTTTAGTCGATGTAGATTGGTTAATGAGTTTTGGAGTTTCTTGAATAGTAATTTCTTCTTCCATCTTCTCTTTTCCCTTCACCAAAGGGATGTCTTTAGAACTTTGGCCTTGTTCCATTTGATTGGGTATAGACCCTTCAGCATTGTGTGGAACCAATCAGTCATTTATAGGTTTGACATTATTACAATATTGGAAGGGATTGAGGTCTCCACTTACCATTATTTCTTGCCCTTGATATGGGAATTTTAGGCATTGATGGTAGGTTGAAGGAACAACCTACATTTCATGGATCCATGGCCTTCCTAAAAAAAATTTATAAGTCAATTTGAGGTCTAATACTTGGCATATGGTTTCTTTTTGTATAGGACCGACTCTTATGGGAAAAACTATGACTCCTCTTGACGCTCTTTCTTCATCATCGTAGGCTTTTATGGTTATCTTTTTCTTTGGGTCAATAGCCTCCTTAGAAAATCCTAAGGCTTTTACCAAGCTAAGGGTACAAATATTTAAGCCAGCACCTCCATCTATAAGGACTCTTTTCACCCTATGCTTATGGATCAACACTTCTATGTGTAAGGGCAGATTTTGGGGATGATTAAGAGACATATCATCTTGTTCGAAGAATGATAGGCAATGGGGTGCAATTAAATGCCCCACCATGTTTTGGAACTTATCTACCTCCAAATTTAGAGGCACATTTGTTTCCAACAAGGCTTTTTCCAAAATGTCCTTATGGATTGGTGATAGTTTGAGTAGCTCAAGAATAGAGATTTGAGCGGGAGTCTTTTGCAATTGATCAACCAAGTTATATTTTTTCAATGATGATGTGGAAGCTTGGTTTGGTATCACCACTTTTGGAGCATTATTAGATATGACAATTTTTTATGCTTGCCCCCTAGTGACCACATTTGTTGATGCTTCTCTTGATTTACCTTTTATTACAACAACATTTATGCTTTGATCTTCTTGACTTATGGTATTTATTGTGTTGTCATAAGTGTGGGAAAAATTCACTTTATCATTACCCTTTTTATGGTTTTGATTTGTATTGGATGACTCCCCCTTTTCATGATTCAAGAATGGGTTCTTATAGGCCATGTGATCCTCATTGTTTCGAGGTCCTTCAACTTGGATGATGTTTTTATTAATCAAATCTTGTACTAAGTGCTTCAATTTCATGCACTCGTTGGTTGGATGACCTCTTTTTCGATGGTATTCACAATGATGAGATGCATTCCACCAATGAGTTTTGACTTCGGGTTCATAATTTGATATATCTGGTAGTGTGATAACTTGATTAGCCAACAAATTTTTTAGTACATTCTCCAAACGTTCACCCAAGGGAGTGAAATTCATTTTATTATAACTGGAGTTTGTTTTTTATTTATCCCAAGTCTTATTGTTGGAAGTATTTGAATTATTGATGTTATAATTATTGGAATTATATGGGGCTTTATTTGCTTGGTTGACATTGTTTGAAGAATTTGCTCCATATGGTAGAATAAAAGGGGTAGATGTCAAGTTGTGTGACTCCACAACCCCATCATTCACAATATTTTTATTGTTACTTTTATTCCATTATTTTGATTTATCATTGTGATTGTTGGACCCTTGATTGAAATATTTAGGAACATAATTATTGTTATTGTTGTTGTTGTTGTTGTTGTTAGATTTATTGTCTTTAAATAATTTAATCTCCCCTCTTTTGACCAAAACATCTTCAATTTTAACTCCATTTTCAATAAGTTTTTCAAATGTTGGAGGACATTGAAGTTGTAATCAATAGTTCATTTTCGCAGTCAAGTTATTGGTGAAAATCTCCATCTTCTCTTTCTCGGGGATTGTTTGTGGATACCTTGTGAAAATGGTTCTCCACCTTTGTAAGAATCCTAAGAAGGACTCTCCATCTTTTTGTTTAGTATCACATAATTTGAGCATAGTAATTTCATGCTCAATGTTGTAAGAGTAGTGGGTTATGAATTTAGAGGCTAACTCCTCAAAAGACTTTATTCTGGGAGTTAGTTTTGAAAACCACTCCATTGCTGGACCTCCTAAGCTTCTAGGGAAGAGTCTCATTAGATAAGTATCATTGTGCATGAACTCTATGCTTAGGGCACAAAATTCCCTTAAATGATCTTGTGGGTCTATTTTACCCATGTATTTATTGTACTTAGAAAAGATGGTATTAAAAGGAAAAGATACCATTTCTAAGCTTTTGTCAAAAGGAAAAGGACACAAAGCTTCTATGGAAAAGGCCTTAGGCTCAGCTACCTTCTTCATGGTATCAATTTGTTCTTGAAAGGCCTTAAGTTGCCTAGTCATAACATTCATGGGATCATCTTGTTGCTAGTCCTTCTTAAGTTGGTCAATATCAAAGTCATAGGGTAGCTTTACCCCCTTTTGTGCTAGGTTTAGGAAGAAATTCTCCCTATCTTTATCTATTAATTTTTCCATCACCTCTAGGAAATCATTGTCTTGGGCAGCTTTTTCAACCCTTTCTTCGAGTGTCTCTTTAGTATTGTAGTTGGCATTATTGATGTTATGATAGGCTGAATTCATATCACCCATCTCTTCACGTCTTGGTTCAAATAGATTTTGAAAGATTTCCTCTTGATTAGGATCTTTGAACACACTTTGGTACTCTACCTCTTGCCTTGGGTTTACAAAGATAGTACTATCACCTGGTAATGATTCCCTATATGCTTGTGACCATGTGGAAACTGGCATCCAATAAGGGTTCATTTTTGGAATTACTCCTTGATATTGAGAGTTGATTTTATTATTGAAGAGATTTAAAAGTATAAGATGATTTTCAATGGATATCTCTCACTTGTTTATGTATTTGCAAACACAACAACCACACATTCACTTGCTCCTTTTTACCCACTTAAACACAAAATGTTTAATTTGTAGAATGTTATCATAAGTCTTTCACAAGAAAACACTTCAAGCACCTATCTAGCTCAAAATTGGTTTGTAAACATGGCTCTATAAGGTGGTCTTGCTACTTATCAAGGATTTAGTAAGTATTCCATTCAAATAGATTTCAATCTCTCATACCCCAAGTATGTTAAGGGGCTTCCCACATGCACCGAAGTACAATTTTGCACAATCTGTGAGGACTACTAGAGGAAGTTCGAGAAATTAAAATCCATTTGTCATGAACCCCATTAAGGATACATGCATTTCATTTTATAGTGGGTCGGATTCTCGCGGTGAAAGCAAGTGTATCCCACTTTGGGTTGTCCCTCTCACTAGCCTTGCTAAGGCAAATTCAGGAGGCGAGCCCACTAGATTTCTAGCATGTGTATGTAAAGAAAGAAATGAACTTAGTAGGACAAGTTTGGGAGTTTGATCCACTCAAAGAGTGAAGAGCATATCCCTATTGTCTTCCTTTGTTCCACACAATCAAATACACATTTGTTCTTTTTCAATCTCTTGACAAGGAGATTCTCATAATTGAAGTGTGAAATTCATTTCCTACTTTATCTCCAACTTATATCAAATTGAATGCCACAATCTAAGCAAATGCAAGATTGAAATAGAGAAATACCTTATTCATAGCTAGCATAGGCTAGGGGCATTTTTGAGTGATTTCATTTTATTTCACTCACCTTGGAAATAACTCCTTCCAATTGTGTGTGTCCTCCAACAAGTTAGTCAACACAAACACTCACAATGATGGGAAACCAAGAATCAAAATTGACAACACAAGGCTTTATGTAATGAATTTCAAACCAAAAACTTGAATTTAAGGACTGAAAATCCAATTTAAAGAGACAAATTTTCTCTTATAAGCTTCAATTACAGCAAGGTATTTTTGGTATACCTGATTGTCTTCTTCTTGTGTTGTTTCAAGAACCGCTTTGATGTGTGCTTGGTTCTCCCTTTTGATCCTTTTTGCAAGTGCTTTGCCTTCTTGATTGAATCTCATCTCTGGTCTTCTCACCTTTTTATGCCCTATCATTCTGAAGATTAAAAATCATTCTGCCACAATTAGATTTATTTATTCATGAAATTCTGCAAAAGCGCACTAAGATTAATTGAAAGCGCTATTTTATGATTCAAAAGCATAGCTAATCAAAGTAAAAGTGCTATTTTATGCTTGACAGGAATTTGCAAAAGTGCACAAATAAATCTTAGAAGCGCTACTTAAAATGGCAAAGGCAATAATATTTATGCAAAAGCACTAATAAAACTAGTGAAAGCGCCTAGGGGTTAGGACTAAAGTTCTCTTTCATGAAGCAAAAGCACTGAAAGATATATAGACCAAAGGTATGAATCACAAAGGTGCTGCAGATTGACGCAAAGGTGCACAACTTTTTTGTAGAAGCATCAGAACAGTGATTGTAAGCGCTATTTCTTCTCGTAGAAGTGTTGTTTAATCTGTCAGAAGCGCTATTTCTTGAAAAAGCCGAGGGTTAATGATATGCAATTTTGGAAATAATCACAAATTTCTGTACGATTAGTAATGTAGAGCATTCTGCCCCATGGTGGGTGCCATTTTGTACACTAAGGAAAGTGCCTTCATAGAATTAAGGTTAGTCAATAAATGAAAATAGAAACTAAATACAACCACAAGGCAAATAGATCAACTATTTAGCAAAATAAAGACTAATTGAGCATCCTATGGCTCTCTAACTAGAATGAATAATGAATAGCTCTCAGTAAGCTTCCATTAATGATAGTCCTAGAATGAGAAAGATAAAGATAACAATGCTTGCCAACAATTAGATCAAAAGAAATGCTAAAATGCTTCTCAAATGCCTTCCTAAGCTCAAATTTCAAGATGTTCAATGCAATTCTCAAATGTGTGGAAGATGAATTATGAAGGAATTATGGCTTCCTTTTATAGATTCCCCAAGGTGAGGGGGTGTAGTTGCATTTGATCATGGTTGAGTCGGGGTTAAGTCTTTGGTTCCACCCTTTGAAGACAATGCAAAGTTTGTGTCCTCAAAGCTTGGGACAAGTAGACAAGATGGATGGCTAAGATTCTCTTTCACTTTGAGTGATTGAGATTCAATTTGGCTTGATCCATGTGAGTGCCTTTCCTTTATTCTCATTGGTTGAGTGATTTTCCTCTCCTTTGTGGTTGTTGAGAGTAATTAAGATTTATTAATTGATCTAAATGAATTTGTTTAGCCATGTACCCCTTGAATGGGTTGAATTAAATTTAATCCAAGACTACAATTAATTGATTTAATTGTATTTTGATTTGATTGCACTTGATTAAAATGCTCTCAATTTTGATTTTGATTGAATTAAGACTTGGTTTTTGTTTTGATTGGCTAATTATGCATTGTGATTCAATTAATTCAATTATGTCCTTGATTTTCTTTGATTTGACTCAATTTGATTTTATTTGTCATTAAAATGTCTTTGTCCAATTTTATGTGATTACAGGTGAAACCCTCACCTTTTCCAATTAAGTATCCATAGATTTTGTCTTCACAAAATTTACTATTATAGTCAGTAGTGTATGCATCCATCTTATACAAAGTGTCAATTTTGACACCTCTAGAAACCACCATAACACCTCTCACCATTTTTCATCCTACATCAAAAAAGACTACTTGCATACATGAATAGATAAGTTTTCTCACAGATAAAAAATTTCAACTTATACCAGGGAGAAGAAACACACCATTAATATTTCTTAGTCTACCATCATAAAACCTAATTTTAAATTTTCCATGGACAACAATATTTAAATTATAATTATCACCCAATTACCCCTTACCTCCATCAAACTCTTCGTATTAAGAAAACCAATCTCTATTAGAGGTCATATGAAAATATTCACCTAATTCAATCAACTGCACATCATCTCATGCATGAGTGTTTAAAGGCACAATGAATGCATCACCATCTTCCTTCTAAGACTCAATATCATAATCAAATTTCTTTTTAATCTTTTTCTTCCCTTCTTTGCAGTTCTTATGGATGTGTCTAGGCTCACCTCAACTCTAGCAAATAATTTTTGAATTTCCAAGAGATTTGGATCTCCCTATTGATTTGGAATTATTATGCTTCTCATTATTCTCTCCTTTTTTCTTAGGTATTCCATGGAAAACTAGGGCTTCTTTGGTACTAATGGATACCTTCCTCCTCATCTCTTCAAAAAGAAAGGAACCCACCACATCTTCCATCCTCAAAATGAAAAAAGTACTACCAATAACCATAACAATCAAATCCCATGAATCAAGTAAAGAACAAAGCAATATCTAACATTTCTCTTCATTATCCATCTTGACACCAATGAATTCCAACTTATCTAAAAAATATTGAATGCTTCTAGGTGGTTTGTAATTTTTCCACCCTCTTCCATTCTCAAAGAATATAGCTTCTTCCTTAAGAAAATATTATTTACTAAAGATTATACGGCATACATTTCACCAAGCTTCTTACGCATGCTCTTTGAAAATAAATCTTCTTGGACACTTATTAAAATAGAATCTGCAAGGCACAATATGATTAGACCCTTGACTTTATAGTCCATAACATAATATTTAGTAGACTCATCTCAATTTTTAGGTTTCATGAAAGTCTCATCAACAGACTCCCACAGATCTTGATCTATTGGAAAATCCTCCATCTTCAACTTCCATATTTCAAGTTATTTCTAAAAAATTTCTCTACCTCTATTCTCCCTAATGAATTATCCATTCAAAATTTCTTCAACAAGATGACAAAGTACCTTCTACACAATCTCCCACTCAACTATTTATTTACTCAAAAAATCCAACAACCCACAACTGAAACCAAAGGCAATCAGGCTCGGATACCACTTGTCAGGAAGTTAAGTAGAGAAACAACTTCCTACGCTAACCCTAACCCTAAGGGGAGAATAATGCAAAAACATTCTCAAATCTTTTTAACCCTTACAAAGCTTAATAGAAATAATCATAAGGATAAATAACATTCATAGCACAACACAAATATTTACATGGGGAAAACTCTTTTGGGATAAAATCCCACTCCAAAATAAATCCAATATATTATTTATTAATCAAAAACAAATTATAATATAATTGCAGAGAAAGTGTCTTTTAGGAGTATCACCGACCAGAGATCCAGAGGTATCTAGATAGATATAATACTCTTACACTCAACCTCTATATAACACACCTCACATATAGGAGATACAATACAAGAAACCATCAAATGGTATTACAAAACCATGGGATAAAACCACGCAATAAGGTGATGTCCATCTTATCTCCAATGCAAGATGAGTGATTTCAATACACACCAACATGTGTAACTATCCTTTACAACTCATTTACATGTTCAACACATTTTTACATTTCCTATTTCAGGAGACCCAACTTCTGGAGGCCATAACTTATGAACCATGTACCTGATTTTCTATTAGAGCCACTTTTCAGAAACCTCTCAAAGCATTCTATAGTTGGGTTTGTGTAGCACTTTCATAGATAAGATTTTTTCCCCTTATAGAGCCTTTAAGACCTTTAGAATTGAGTTGAAATTTTTTATATGACCTAAAAATAGATTACATATATAACTACAAGGTTGAGATACATTTTTCCAAAAATCTCCCACTTTTTGAACACATTTCAAGAGAAAAGGGAGTATCTAAACCATAGTTTAATCTCTAGGAGTCAAGAGGCCCATAGACTCTAAACATCTTTGTGCTCATACCCTTTGTTAATGAATCTACAACATTCATCAAAGTCTCTACCTTAGAAAGATTCACCCTTCCATCCTCAACCATATCTCTAACAAGATGATATTGAGCATCAATGTGCTTGGTTTTGGCATCAAAATTTAGGTTCTTTGTTAGTCATATTGCACTCTGATTGTTACAATGCATTGTTACTAGTCCTTGCTTTATTCATAATATAGTCTCTCAATCCAAATAGATTCTTTACAAGCATGATAAGTCATCATATACTCTACCTCAGTAGTATACAAAGTAACCACATCCTTTTGGTTACCCATCCAAATAATTGCACCACCAAACAATGTAAATACATAAAAGCATTGGTGGATCTTCTACAATCAATATCACCTACCCAATCTGCATCTACATAACCATCAATATAAAGGGAAATTTTGTCTCATATCATATTACCATGATAATACAAAGAATACTCTAAGGTTCCCTTCAAATATTTAAAGACTCTTTGATTGTGTCCCAATGAACTCTACATAGATTAGACATATATCTGGAAATAACTTCCACTTCTTGGGTAAGGTATGGTCTAGCATAGACCACAGTATTCATCAAACCTCCAACTGCACTCTAGTAAATTACTCTTCTCATTTCTTCCATCTCTAATGGAGATGTAGGACAATCGAAAATAGATAATTTTGTTCCAACTATAAAAGGAATACATAATGGTCTAAATTCCTACATGTTGAACCTCTATATAAATAAGTGCACATACGTAATCTAGCCAAGCCATATCTTTTTTTTCACTATATCTCTTTTTAATTTCCATACCAAGAATTTGTTTATGTCCACCAAGGTATTTCATTTAAAATTTAGTAGCAAGTTGAGACTTTAGTTCGACAATCATAAATTTCCCTTTACCAATGCATAACATATCATCAACATATAATGTAATTTACTAGAAATTACCACCATTATATTTATAATAAACACAATTATCTTATTTAGAATTCTCAAATCTCAAACTCAACATGTATATGTATCAAATTTATAGTACCACATCCTAGGACTATACTTAATACCATGCAAATATTTCCTCAATTTGAAAACTAAATTACTTTTACATTTTACCACATAGTGCTCTAGTTATGTCATGTATATACCCTACTCCAAATCACCATGAAGGAAGGTAGTTTTCAAATCCATTTTCTCAACTTATAAATCATAAGAAGCATCAATAGAAAGAAAAAATCTAATGGATGTCATTTTTGCAATGGAAGAGAATATCTCACCATAATCAACACCCTCAACGTTAGAATATCCTTTTGCAACTAACCTTTCTTTATACTTATCAATGCTTCTATCTGAACCAATATTTTTCTTAAACACACATTTGCAAACAAGAGATTTTTTTCATTTAGGAAATGGTACAATATCCCATGTATCATTCTTTTTAAAAGATTATATTTCTTCATCCATATAAATCTTCCAAGATTATACACCATTCAAAGCTAATATATTTTCTACAAAAATAGGTTCAAAAACACTATTAAAGAAAAAATACATCTCCAATCATCAAGAGAATACCTTTTAGGTGGTTTTCTCTACCTTGTAGACCTTGAAACAAGCTGAGTTGGAGGTTCTTCCACCTCTTATAAAGATAAAGAGCTAGATGATCTCTCCTCAACTTTGTGTCTACGTAGGGATCTCAATTCAACTTTCTTAGGCATAAAAGGTAGTTAAATCACGTCTTCCTTTTTAGTTTTTTTAGGCTACAATGTAACAGGAGAATGCTTAGTTTCTCTAAAATAACATTTCTAATATGAATTACCTTCTATGAAACAAGATCCCAAATATTGTATCCTTTCACACCATAACTATAGTCCATGAAGATACATTTCACAATCTTGTTCTCCAACTTTGTTCAATTCTCCTTTGGTGCATATCCATATGCCTCATAGCCAAAAACTCTAACATGACTCAATGAAGACTTATGACCTCACATTATTTCAATATGTTTTTTATCTACAAGAGATGATGTAGGAGACTTGTTAATCAGGTAGCAAGAAGTGGCAACGGCTTTAGCCCAAAACCTTTTTTCAAGGCCAGCATAGCTCAACATATTATTAGCCTTCTCCATCAACATATTGTTCATTCTTTTTGCAACTCCATTCTTCTATGAATAATATAGAATTGTCTTCTACCTATGAATTCCACAATCTTTACAAAATCTATCAAAATTATTAGAAAAAAAAAACACTTCCATTATCAGTTCTCAAACATTTTATTTTCCCCCCATTCTGTAATTCAACCATTTCTTTAAATCTTTAAATCAATTGAACACATTAGATTTAATCTTTATAAAATATATCCATGTCCTTCTATAATCATAAATAAATGAAACATAATATGAGGTTTTTCTAATGGAAGGAACATCTATAGGACCAAACACATCAGAATAAATAAAATCCCACACACCACAAGATTTATGAGAACTTGAGTAAAACTGAGTGTGGTTTTTTTTTCGTAAATGTAATGGTCATAGAAATCAAAGTCAAGATCACAATCATTCAAACCTTTAACAAGGTTTTTCTTTTTCAAGGTCGTAAGACTCTTCTCTCTAATGTTTGGCCAAATATATGGTGCCATAACATAGTCTTATCTCTAAGTAACTTTTATTTGGAATAAAAACCACCCTTAGGTACCCAAAATCCATTACCATATTCTATAGGAAAAACCAATAAAGTATCCATGGATTTTGTCTTCACAAAAGTACTATTACAATCAGCAGTGTATGCATCCAGCTTATACAAAGTGTCAATTCTGACACCTCTAGAAACCACCATAGTACCTCTCACTATTTTTCATCCTACATAAGAAAGACTACCTACATATAGGAATCTATTAGTTTTCTCACAGATAAAAAAATTTCATTTTATACAAGGCAAATGCAAAACACCATTAATATTTCTTATTCTACCATTAGGAAACCTGATTTTAAATTTACGATGTAAAATAATATTTAAATGATAATTACTACCCAAGTACACCTTACCTCCATGAAACTCTTCGTATTAAAAAAACCAATCCCTATTATAGTTCATAGTAAAATATGTACCTGAGTTAATAAAACACGCATCATCACATGCATGAGTGGACAAAGCTACAATGAACACATTGCCATCTTCCTTGTCAATTTGAGAATTACAATCAAATTTCTTATTTTTCCCTTTTCTTCTCTTCTTTGCAGTCCTTACAAACCTATCCATGCTTACCACAACTCCAAAAAGTAACCTTGGACTTTCCAAGAGATTTGGATCTCCCTCTAGATTTGGAGTTGTTACATCTCATTCTTCTTTCCTATTTCCTTAGGTCTTCCACAAGAAACTAGGGATTCCTTGGAACTAATTTATACCTTCCTCCTCATCTCTTTAGAAATAAAAGAACCCACCACATATTTTGTCCTCAAAATAAAAGAAGCATTGCCAATGGCCATAACAAGTGAATCATCTCATGAATTAGGAAAGGAACAAAGAAGGATCTGGAATTTCTCTTCCTCATCCATCTTGACACCAATGGCTACCACCTAAGCCACCAACATATTGAATTCTTTCAAGTGGTCTATAATTTGACCACCCTCCTTTATTATCAATGAATATAGCTTCTTCCTTAAGATAATTTTATTTACTAAAGATTTTTCCTCATGCATTTCACCAAGCTTCTTCTAAAGGCTCTTTGTAGATGACTCTTTATGGACATTGATTAAAACAAAATCTATAAGGAACAATCTAATTAGAATTTTAACTTTAAAGTTCATAACAAAATATTAAGAATCCTCATCTAGATTTTTAGGTTTCATGATAGCCTCATCAACACCCTCCCATAGATCTTGATCTATTAGCAGATCCATCTTAAGCTTCTATAATTCAAAATTATTTCCAAAAAATTTATCAACATTTATTCTCCTTGACAAACTAGTCATCTAAAATTTATGCATCAAGATCACAAAGTACCTTCTACATAAACTCCCACTCAAACCTTTAAATTAGCTCAAAAACCCAACAACCCACCACTTAAACCAAAGATGGTCAGGCTCTAATACCACTTCTAAGGAAGTTAAGTACCACAACAACCTCCAACACTAACCCTAAGGGGAGAATAATGTAAAAAATTTCTTAGATATTTTTTAGAGTTACAGAAACTTAATATAAATAATCATAAGGATAAATAAAATTTATACCACAACACAAATATCTAATGGGGAAAACCATGTTTGGATTAAAACTTCACACTCCAAAAATAACCCAATATATTATTCAGCAATAAAAAATAGATTAGAATATGCTTGCAAAGAAAGATTCTTTTAGTAGTATCATCAACCAGAGATACAAAGTTATCTAAAAAGTTATAATAATCTTACACACAACCTCTATCTTACAAACCTCATATATAAGAGATACAATACAAGAAACCTTCAAATGGTATTACACAACTATGGGCTAAAACTACCCCATAAAGTGATGCACATATTATCTCCAATACAAGATGATTAATGATGTTGACCGATGATGTGTCAATACCCACACCAACACATGTAACTCCTCTTTACCACTCATTTACATGTATGACACATTTTTACATTTCCCATTACAGGAGACCCAACTTTTAGAGGCCATAACTTTTGAACCCTATACACAATTTTGTATTACAACCACCTTTTGGAAACCTCTCAAAGTTCTCTATAGTTGGGACCGCATTGAACCATTCTAAACAAGTGATGACCCCATTTGGAGTCTCTAAGGCCTTCAAAATTGAGTTAAAAATTTTCTCAAAACCTAAAAAACTTTCATATGTAATTGTAAGCTTGAGACCCATCTTCACAACAATCTCTAACTTTTCGAACACATTTCAAGACCAAAGGGAGTATCTACACCATAATTTAATTACTAGGGGTTGTGAGGCCCATAGACTCTAAACACCATCTGAACTTCTCCACGCTTATAGCATTTTTTAATGAATCTGCAACATTCATCAAATTATCCACCTTAACCAACTTCATCATTCCATCCTCAACCATATCTCTAACAAAATTATATTGAACATCAATCCGCTTGGTTCTAGCATCAAAAGTTGGGTTCTTTTCTAGGTAGATTGCACTCTGATTGTCATAATAGACTATTATTGTTCCTTGTTTTATTTGAATTTTTGAACATGGCCTCTTAATCCAAATGGCTTCTATACAAGCATGAAAATTTTCCATATACTCCACTTTAGTAGTGGACAAAACAACCACAGCCTATCACTTACTCATCTAACTAATTGCATTGCCAAATAATGTAAGCACATAAGCATTGGTGAGTTATATGTGATTACCAACACCTACTCAATATGCATCCACATAAACGTGAATATAAGGTGAAATGTTTTCTTCTATCATATTACCATTATAACACAAAGAATACTCTAAGGCACCCTTCAAATATATGAGGACTCTTTTGACTGCATTCCAATGAACTCTACCAAGATTAGACATATATATGGAAATAAATATTACTTGGGAAAGGTATGGTCTAGCACAAACCATAGAATACATTAGGCATCCAAATGTACTCTATTAAGGTACTATACTCATTTTTTCCATCTTTGACAGAGATTTAGGACAATTTAAAATAGATAATTTTATTCCAACTGTAAAAGGAGCACATAATGGTCTACAATTTTGCATGTTGAACCTTTGTAAAAATCAATACACATACTTACTCTATCCTATCCATACCTTTCTATTAACTCTATATATTTTAAATTTCCATCCCAAGAATGTGTTTAGCTACATCAAGGTCTTTCATTTCAAAATTAGCAACAAGTTGAGACTTCAATTCTACAATCATAACTTTCCCTTTACCAATGAATAGCATATCATCAAAGTATAATGCAATGTATAGGAAATGACCATAATCATATTTTTACTAAACACAATGATCTAATTTAGTATTCTCAAATCTTAAACTCAAAAAATATGTATCAAATTTTTGGTACCACATCCTAGGACTCTATATGAGGCCATACAAAGATTTCTTCAATTTACAAACCAAATTACTTTTACCTTTTACCAGTAGTGCTCTGGTTTTGTCTTGTGAATATCCTCCTCCAAACCACCATGAATGGAATTAGTTTCACATCTATTTTCTCAACTTCTAAATCATAAGTAGTAGTAATAGAAATAAAAAATCTAATGGATGACATTTTTGCAACAAGAGACAATATCTCATAATAATCAACACCCTTAACCTTAGAGTATCCTTTTGTAAAAAACCTTACTTTATAATTATCAATTCTTCCATCTAAACCAATCTTTTTCTTAAACATCCATTTGCAACAAACCATTTTTTTCCTTCAGATAATAATACAAGATCCCATGTATCATTGTTTATCAAAGAAACCATTTATTCATCCATGGAAATCTTCCAAGATTCTACATCATTCATATCTAATGCCTCTTCTATAGATCTAGACTCATCAACACTAGTATTTAGAGAAAGAATACACCTCCAATCATCAGAAGAATATCTTTCAGGTGGTTGTCTTTGCCTTGTAGACCTTTGAAATTTTGGATTTGGATTTTCTTCCTCCTCTTCTAAATATTAAAATCTAGATGATCTCTCCTCAACTTCTTGTCTACCTAGGGGTCTCGATTCAATTTACTCTCGTGTAGAAGGTAGTTGAATCATATCTTCCTTTTTAGTTTATTTAGGTTACAATATAACATAAGAAGGCTTAGTTTCTCTAAAAATAACAATTCTACTATAAATGACCTTCTATGCAACAAGGTCCTAAATATTGTATCCTTTTACACCATGACTATATTTAATGAAGATACTTTTCACAATCTTTTTCTCCAACATTTTTTTCTTCACCTTTGGCACATATCCATATGCCTTGTAGCCAAAAACTCTAACATGTCTAAATTAAGGCTTACAACTTGACCATACTTCAATAGGTATTTTATCAACAAGAGTTGATGTAGGAGACATGTTAATCAAGTATAAAGTAGTGGCAATAGCTTCATCTCAAAACCTTTGTTCAATATCAGTACCACTCAACATAATCCTAGCTTTGTCCATCAACATCTTGTTCATCCTTTATGTAACTCCATTATATTGTGGAGAATATGGAGTATTCTCCTACCTATGAATAGCACAATATTTATAGAACATATCAAAAGCATTACAACAAAATTTTCTGCCATTATCAATTCTCAAACATTTAACTTTCCTTCCAATTTCCAATTCAACCATTTCTTTAAATTCTTTAAATAAAATGAAAACATTAGATTTACTCGTTATAAAATATAACCATGTTCTTCTACTACAATCATCAATAAATGAAATATAATATGTCAATTTTCAATTGAAAGGAACATCTGCAGGACAAAACACATTTGAATGAATAAGATCCAGCACACTACAAAATTTATGAGAACTCAAGTAAAAATAAATGTTGTTTTGTTTCTCATAAATGCATTTCTCACATTAATTAATGTCAACATTACAAGAATTCAAACCTTCAATGAGTTTATTCCTTTTTCAAGGCGTCACGCCCAAAAATTAGGGCAAAACACACACAACAAAAAAAAAAAATTTTAAAGCACGGAACATCAATTAGGTTACACACTAAGGAACACTCAATACTAAAATGAACGCAACGACCAACACAAATCAACTCACAAGGGGCAGCATGGCATGTGTTGGCTTGCCAACATCTGTTGTTTGTCAAACTACATTAGTCAAATGAAACCCTAACTAGGTTTAAACACAAAATAATAAAAGGAATTAACCCAAGGTAATAATCCAAATTTAGATATAAATTTCGCAAAAAAAAAAATAATAATCCAAATTTAGAAAATGAGAAAAGTCAACGATCAGGTCAACAAACCCTAAGGGTTCCAATTTGAAGAAGTTCAATTCAACGAAATCAAATTGTAACCCTAATGGTCCCTAACAGATACCAAGTTACCATTAAGGATCAATATGCAGAAAATTCGAATAAGAGATAAAAGATAAAATGTAATCATGATAATGTCCCTAATGTGATGTTTATGGTTAACAAACTATTTCTATTTAAAAATATATTAGTATTCAGTTAAATTGGAATTTAATTAATGTAACCTTTAATTAATATATATTTACCCAAGGTTCAATAACCAGTTATAATAATCAAATTAAGGGATTGAAAACATTTAAAATAACAATTGTCAAATAATTCTCCCAAAACTATAATAAAATATAATAAAGTTCAAATAATAATTAAATATATTAAATCCAAATCAGGAAATCTCAAATCTCTAGAATAATAATAAAATAGTAAAGAGGCCCATTAAATAATTCCCCAACATTTTAAAACTCAAAAATAAATCAAATAGTCATTTAATGGCCAAATATTTAAAAATCCAATAAAGTAAACCATAAGAAATCTTGAAAATCTAATGGCTAAATAAAATAATATTTTAAAAAATCAAAATTTCAAATGAGACAGGAAAAAGTCAACTGTCATTAAATACTGATACCAATATTTAAAATGATAAGCCAAAATTAAATAAAATTTAAAAATAATTTTGGCTCCAAAGGCCAACCCTAACCCTAATTTTGAAATTAGGATTTGGCCCTAAAATAAAACATGGCCAAAACCCAAATTTCTCCATTTGGGGTTTTGCAGGTTTGGCCTTGAGCATGGTTGAAGGGAAACATCAAGTATACACACAAGTGTACAAGGGTGTATATACACACACAAGTGTGTATCTATACTCATATATACTTGTGTATATATATGTCAAAGAATTTCATCAATGAAGATATTAACCGATTTTCCTACAAGCTCTCTTCATGGCATCATCACAAATACCTTAAGGTATAAAAATAAATTAGTTTTTTTTTTAATCTCAAATTTATGTTTAGACTTTAGCATTTCTATTTTAGTTTTTAGCTTTAGCTCACATAATTTTTTTGCTCTTTGTTTAGTCATAGAAATATTTTATTATTTTATAACAGTCAATATATAGGGTTAATACATTAATGTTATTAGTGTATTCTCATGCACATGTTGCAAATAAAAATATAAATCTCCCTTTTTATATTTTTACCTAGTGTTGTTAATATTTAATTTCTATATATTATGTCTGGCATTTTATATTTCTTTTTATGCTGCAGACATTTTTAAAGGAAATTTTATATTAAAGGGGAGGGTTTGTTAGCTGTGATTTTTGTGTTAAGCAAAGTTTTTAATTAAATGATTTTTTTTTATGTGGGATTGTCGGCTGCATGCACAGACCAGCTCCCATCTTAACCCTCAGCATAATCTATTTGGGGGGGCTGAGCCACCGCACCCCCAAGTGTGGTGCGGGGGCCGGTGCCTTTTGCACCCCACTTGGGGTGGCGGGGGCTCCCCTATCCACCACCCCCTATGGGGACGGTGGTAAGGTTGTGCCACCGCACCCCCAGTGGGTATGGTGGGCACATTCCCCACCTCCCGAGAGAGCTTCGACCTATCAATATAGTGCAGGGGTTTAGTTTGATAAAAAAAAACATTTTAACTTATTTTTAAAAAAAAATTGGTAATATAAAACTTATTAATTATAAAGTTTGGTTTAGTATAAAGTTTGATTAAATGTTTATAATATGTAATATATATTATATATTAATATGTATATATTATATTATATATATATATATATATTAATATATTATATTATATATATTCACATAGGTATATATTCATAAATGGAAATATATATATATATATATATATATATTTATATATATATTCATATGTATATATACACAAAGAAGATAAGGAATATAAAAGCATGGCTATCTATAGTATATACAATATATATAATATATACACATGTGTGTATATATGTCTATTATATTTATATACATTTATATATGTAAATATAAATGTATATATATATATATTCTCATATATAAGTACATGTGAATATATGCTTGGATGTATATACATCCTTGAAATAATTTTTGAACACAGGAAGCATAGAAATTTATTTCTTTCAAAATAACAAAATAGAGACAATATTCTATAATTATATACATCTATGTATATATACCCAAGTATATATGCATGGAAGTATATACATAATATTTTATTTGAATCAAACACTTTCAATGAAGGAGAATATTTTCTACTAAAGTCAAAACAAGTAAACTTCCTTTCTTTTCTTTTCATTTCGTTCTCACTTGAAATAAAATTGAATACAAAATAGGAAGATTTGCATACATAAGATAATGAACATTTTTCATACATGTGTAGGAAAACAAACCAGAAACTATACATTTCCTTATCAAGCATAAAGAATGCATTAACTTTTACATTTTCTTGCTACAATATAAAAAGAAATAATAGGAGGAACACTATGCAATAAAATACAAGATTTTTACAAGCATATCACATGCTATAGGCATTTACATGGTATTTTGTCCAACTCTTTACACAAGGCATTATAGCCCCTTTTTTTCCTCAAACATCAAGTAGGAACAAGTCAAAAGTTTCATTTCCTCTATTAAAACTAGCAAGCTAATCCTTTGTAAAATTTGCAAAAAGAAGCCAAAAGACCATGAAGGCTCACCTCCCAACCTAGACCATTACATGGCCACCCCTGAACTTGGGGAAATAAGATGGATGAGGGTTACATTCAAACTTCAACACACATACACATAAAAATCAACAAGTACATGTAAACACAAAATTCTCATCCCAAGGATATTCATGCAATGGGTCACCTTGGACCCATAAAAGGGTTGAAGGTGGAAAGTACCCAAATAGGAGAAGCCATTCAAAAATTTAAAAAAAATGTAGTCAACAAGGCCCAAAATCCATAACCATTTCCTTCACAAGGCCATAACAACAAGTACCAACCCTTCCATTTCTTTTCAAAAAATATAACCCTTCCATTTCCTTTCACAAAATGCAACCCTTATGACCCCCAAATAAGTATACAACAAGAATGGCAACATGGAGCCCATACATCCATGCCTCATCCCCTTCCTCCTTGAGGAAGGACACTACACTAAATGGGCATTCTCAACTTAAGCCCTTCACCCATCAAGACTCTCTTCCCTCCCAAGGGTGATTTTGGCCTTTCACACCCCAATAAAATAAAATACTAAAACAAAAACCAGCAAATAGACACAATAAGGAAGCCATGAAAACAAGTATGAAGCATTACAAAACCATCACAATAACATTAAAAATAAATTTTCATTTTACATACAAGAAAAATAAAGAGTCTTACATGAAAAGACCACTAACCTTACTCCAAGCTATGGCAAAAGAGGGTTGAGAAGAGATCCCTTTCCTACAATCCTTCCTTCCTTGCTAAGTCCACCAAAACCTGCTAAGTCCACTAGAAGTCTCCAAAGTTGGAGAGTGGTCAATCAACCTAGCAAATTCCTCTCCATCCCACCAAAAAGGAAAACCCAACCTAACTTAAAATATGATTGGGCACACTCACCTAGGGTTCTCTCTCAACAAGAGGGAAATTCAAAACTGAAAAGAGAGGAAGACTTGGCACACTTCCCAAATTCATCACCTTTCAAAAAGACATCTTTTGAAGAGGAAAAAATAGTCTAAAAACATCCTATTGGTCAAAATTTGACCCCCAACCCAAATTACACCTATGGGGTTATCTTATTTTAACCCTAACTACCCCTTTGGTATACTTTTTGCCTCTCAAAAGTCCACTAAGAGTTTACTCATGAAAATTTGAAAAAGATTCCCTCCCAAGGCTCAAAAACCAAGATACCTAACCTTAGGATTCTACAAGATGACTCAAAGGTGGAATACAACTGATAAACAATGCACTTGGCCATGCCAACTCACAACACGTGTCAATTGACACCACAAAAGGTTACAACACATCACTACACACATGGCATGCCAAGTAGACATTAATTAAAATAAAGATAAACACAATTAAATAATACAATCAATCATTACTTTACAACATAATACATAACAACAAGGTTATTTCTCCCTTTGGAGATAACCTTGGATTTAAGAGATTTTCACATGCATCCATCTTTAATTTTCCCTTATTTAATCCATGGTCATTTCCTGCACACTAGATAAAATATCAGTAGCTCATGAAAAATCAAATGACATATATATATATATATATATATCATAATTAATCACACTCAAAACATCATATAATCTAGTTGCATTCATGCTTTATCACAAGATAATCTCATAATTTTCAATAATACATTTCCTAAATTCAAATTTGGTTAATCCAAGAACATAATGACACGTCAATTAACCTAACATATTAACCATGATCATTTCACATGGACTTTTCTTGCATAAACATGATATTAAGGCCTAATATTCAAAATTAAATAATTCATCAATTATCATAACATCAAGACCTAAAAATCAAATCATAGAATATGTCCTAAATCATTTACAAGCAACATTTCAACCGATTTCCTTTTCTCGCATTACTATAATATCAAAGCATACTATGCAAAATCTCCTACTCAACATCGGGACCTAATAATCACTTTTCTAGTAATACATGTCTCAACATAAATAAATTCAAATGGTCTTTTACAAAAGCATTCATATCCAAATAGTAACATTTTAATATTCATAAAGGGTACATTCTACCTACTCAATTCTCGACTCAACACAGCTTTCCTACCACATTACTTCTAGAAATCACATACACTCGGAAAACAATCTTTAACTACATTAGAATATATATATATATATATATATATATATATATATATATATATATATATATATATATATATATATATATATATATATATATATATATATATATATATATATATATATATATATATATATATATAACCTTTTTATGATTTAAACTACCATATTCCAATATAATTTCCACAAAACATGTGCTCAATTGTACTATCAAAAAGATCATTTGAATTCAATTAATCCTATTTCAAACATAGAGCATCCTAGAATTATGAGTGCATAAACAATCAAGAAAAAGAGTACATCACAAACGGTGGTCAAGCCCCTATCCATCAAGACACAAATCCATAATGTAACAACATAACTTTCTAAATACTAAGTCTACAATGCAGAAAGATAATACCAAGATAGAGTCTCTTAAAACTCCTGACACAACTCCAAAGTTAAACTCTTGATGAACATAAAGAAAAGTTGGGCAAGGTGCATCTCACGATGCCATCAAATGATAATACGAATAACAATCACTGCATTCACATGACATACTCATCCCTAACTCTAAGGGTCACCGGAATGCAATTCAAAACCACATCCTACATCTCCAAGTTTATGCAGAACATCAAAAACATGCTCCAAAAACAATCCTCCTAGCGGACTCAACCTCACATGGGACCAACATGACCTTACCCTTTGAGTGTGATAGTCCAAACCACACCATTAGGATGTTCGTACAAAGAGGAAAATGAGGGAGGCACTACACAAGGTCCTAAGACCCTTCTCTCCAATGTGCCAAGTCTCTAATGCCATAACATAGTCTTTTCTACAAGTAAATTTAATTCAGAAGGAAAATCACCCTTAGGTACCCAAAATCCATTACCATTTGTTGTAGGTGAAATCCTCACCTTTTTAAGAGAAGTATCCATGTTTTTTTCTTCACGTAAGTACTATTATAGTCAGTAGTGTATGCATCCATCTTATACAATGTGTCAATTATGATACCTCTAGAAATAACCATAGCACCTCTAACCATTTTTCATCATGCATCAGAAAATACTACCTCCATACCTAAATCTACTAATTTTCTCATAGATAAAAAAATTTGTCTTATATTAGGGAGATGAAACATACCATTAATATTTCTTATTCTACCATATGGAACTATAGTTTTAAATTTACCATGGCCAACAATATTTAAATGAGAATTATCACCCAAGTACACCCTACCTCCATAAAACTCTTCATATTTAGAAAACCAATCCCTATTAGAGGTCATATGAAAAGATGCACTTGATTCAATCAATCATGCATCATCGAATGCATGAGTGGAGAAAGTTGCAATGAATGCATTTCCATCTTTCTTCTCAGGCTAAGAATTGGAATCAAATTTCTTCTTTTATTTGTCTTCTCTTCTTTATAGTCCTTATAGGTTTTTCCAGGCTTACCACAATTCTAACTCAAATAACTTTGGACTTTCTAGGAGATTTAGATCTCCCTCTAGATTTGGAATTGTTATGCTTCTCATTCTTCTTGCATGTTTCATTGTGTCTTCATGGGAAGCTAAGGCTTCATTAGAATTGATGGATACCTTCATCCACACCTATTTAGAAAATATTGAGAACACCACATCTTCCATCCTCAAAATGACATAAGTATTGTCAATGGCCATAACAAGAAAATCCCACAAAACAAGAAAAGAAAAAAGTAGGATATGACATTTCTCTTCCACATCCATCTTGACACCAATTAATTCCAACTGAGCCACCAACATGTTTAATGCTTCTAGGTTGTCTTTAATTTGTCCACCCTCCTCATTCTCAATGAATATAGCTTCTTTCTCAATAAAATGTTATTTATTAAATATTATTCCTTTTGCATTTCACCAAGCTTCTTCTACAAGCGCTTTGAAAAGAACTCTTCATGGAAATTGATTAAAATAAAATTTTCAAAGCACAATCTGATTAGACCCTTGGATTTATGGCCCATAATAATATATTTAGCAGTCTCTTCTAGATATAAAGGTTTCTTGTCAGCCCCATCAATAGCCTCCCACAGATCTTGATCTATTAGAAGATCATTCATCTTCATCTTCCACATTTCAAAATTATTTCTAGAAATTTTCTCTACCTCTATTATCCCTGACAAAGTATCCATTTAAAATTCCTACAACATCGCAAAGTACCTTCTGCATAATCTACCACTCAAATATAGATTAGCTCAAAAAACCCAACAATACACAACTAAAACCAAAGGTTATCAAGCTCTGATACCACTTGTAAGGAAGTTAAGTAGCATAATAACTTCCTACACTAACCCTAAGGGGAGAACAATGTAAAAAATTCTCAAATTTTTTTCAAAGTTAAAGAAATATAATAAAAATAATCATAATGATAAATAACATTCATACCACAACACAAATATTTATGTGGGGAAAACCCTTCCACAAGAAAACCTAACACTCCAAAAGAAACCCAATATATTATTCAGCAATCAGAGATATATTTTAATATACATGCAAAGAAACTTCTTTAAGGAGTATCACTTACGAGAAATCCAAATGTATCTACAAAGATATAAGACTCCTACACACAACCTCTATCTCAGACACCTCATATATAGGAGATGCAACATAAGAAACCATCAAACAGTATTAAATAACCACGGGCTAAAACCACCAATTAGGTGGTGCCCATATTATCTCCAATATAAGATAACCAATGATGTTTCAATACACACACCAACACGTGTAACTCCCCTTTACAACTCATTTACATTTTTGAAATATTTTTACATTTCCTATTTGAAGAGACCTAACTTCTGGAGGACATATTTTTGAACCATGTACTTGATATTATTTTATAACCACTTTACAAAAACCTCTCAAAGTGCTCTATAGTCGAGACCACATAGTAAATTCATGGATAAGTTTTGACCCCTTCCACAACCTCTAAGGCCTTCAAAACTAAGCTCAAATTTTTTGTACAACCTAAAAATAGCTTCCATATGTATTTTAGAGGTTGAGACACATTTTTCCAACAATATCCCACTTCTTCAACACCTTGCAAAAGAAAAGTGAGTATCTACACCATAGTTTAATTGGTAGAGGCCGTGAGGCCCATAGACTCCAAACCATCTGAACTTCTTTGTTCTCACAACCTTTTTTAATGAATCTACAACATTTGTCAAAGTCTCTACCTTAACCAACTTCACCATGTCATCCTTAACCATATCTCTAAAAAAATTATATTGAACATCAATGTGCTTGGTTGTGGCATAAAAAGTCAAGTTCTTCGCTAGGAAGATCATACTCTGACTGTAACAATAGATTATCACTACTCCTTGTTTACTTCCAATATTTGATCATATTCTCTTAAGCCAAATGGATTCTTCACAAGCATGATTATTTTCCATATAATCTTCTTTAGTAGTCGACAAAGAAACCATGGCCTATCACTTACTCATCCAACTAATTGCACCGCAAAACAATGTAAACATATAAGAAGTGGTGGATCTTTTGTAATAAATATTATCTACCCAATATGCATCCATATAACCATGAATATCAAGTGAAATTTTTTCTTTTATCATATTACCATGATTAAAGAATACTCTTAGGTACCCTTAAAATATTTGAAGACTCTTTTTATTGCATCCCAATAAACTCTACAAGGATTATACAAATATCTAGAAATAGCTCCCACTGCTTGGGAAAGGTCATGGCTAGTACAGACCATAACTTACATCAAAATTCCAACTGCACTCTGGTAAGGCACTCTACTCATGTCTTTGATCTCTGATAGAAATCTAGGACAGTCTGAAATAGATAATTTCATTCCAACTTTAAAAGAACACATAATGGTCTACAATCATGCATGTTGAACCTCTACAAAACTAAGTACACATACTTACTCTATACTAGCCATAGATTTATATTCACTCTATCTCTTTTAATTTTCATTCCAAGAATGTGTTTACCTTCACTAAGGTCTTTCATTTCAAATTCAACAGCAAGATGAGACTTCAGTTCTACAATCATAAATTTCTCTTTACTAATGAATAACATATCATTAACATATAATGCACAGCAAAGGAAATGACCACCATCAGATTTATAATAAACATAATGATCTGATTTAGAACACTCATATCTCAAACTCAACACAAATTATCAATTTTTTTGTACCACAAACTAGGACTCTACTTGAGGCCATACAAATATTTCTTCAATTTACAAACCAAATTACTTTTACATTTTACCACGTAGTGCTTTGGCTATGTCATATAAATATCCCCTCTAAATCATCATGAAGTAAAGTTGTTTTCACATCTATTTTCTCAACTTCTAAATCATAAGCAACAACAATGGAAAGAAAAAAATCTAATGGATACCATTTTTGCAACAAGAGAATATCTCACCATAATCAACACCCTCATCCTAAGAGTAGCCTTTTTCAACCAACCTTGCATTATACTTCTCAATGCTTCCATATCAACCAATATTTTTCTTCAACACCCATTTGAAACCTCTAGGTTTTCATCATTTAGGAAATGGTAAAAGATCAAATGTATCATTCTTTTTCAAATTTTTCATTTCTTCATCCATAGAAATCCTCCATGATTTTGCAACATTCATACCTAATGCCTCGTCTACAAATCTAGGTTCATCAACACTAGTATTCAAAGAAAAAATATATCTCCAATCATGAAAATAATACCTTTCAAGTGCTTCTCGTATCCTTGTAGACCTTAAAAAAATCTTATTTAGAGGTGCTTCCTCCTCTTTTAAAGATTCAGAGCTAGATGAGCTCTCCTCAACTTATTTTCTATCTAGGCGTCTCGATTCAACTTTCTCAGGCATAGAGGGTAGCTGAATAAAATCTTCCTTTTTAGTTTGTTTAGGTTGCAATCTAATAAAAGAAGGCTTATTTTTCTCTAAAAGTAAAACTTATACTATGAATTTCCTTATGTGCAATAGGGTCCCAAAGCTTGTATCCTTTCACACAATGACTATAGCTGATGAAGATTCATTTCACAGTGTTTTTCTCCAACTTTGTTCACTTCTCCTTTGGTACATATACATATGTCTTACAAAAAAGAAAAAAAAACTTGAACATGTCTCAATGAAGGCTTACGACTTGACCATGCTTCCATAGGTGTTTTATCTATAAGAGATAATGAAGGAGACTTTTTAATTGGGTAGAAAGAAGTGACAACATCTTCAGCCCAAAACCCTTTTTTCAAGGTTAGCACCATTCAACATACTCCTATCCTTCTCTATCAACATCATTTTCATCATTTCTACAACTCCATTCTATTAATAAAGGTTTGATTATTGAGAGGGGAGGGGTGAATTAGTAATCAACAAATTCCCTGATTTCAAACACTCTAAAATTTATGCACCAAAATATTCAACAACTAATAATATAACTAGAAACTTTCAAAGCATGCATCCAAAAATAATCATTCACACAATGAAAACACCATATTTTTCTCATGGAAAACCAAATGGTAAAAACCATGGTGGGATTTTGTACCCACTAAATTTATAGTCTTATGGAATGTGCCTTGTCAAGAGCTTACCTTGTTAAAGGTTTACAAAAGCATTGTTAGGTGTTACCTGGTTAAGGGATTTTCCTTTAGATCTGTAAGGATATTTGCCCTGTTAGGAGAATCCTTGTTAAAGGACTCTAAACATTCAATATGAATTCCACCTTTTTAGAGTATTTAAAACAAAGATCTATTAGGATCTACCCTGTTAAGGGATTTCACTATTACAATGGCTAGAAAGAAATAGATAAAATGATATGTGAAATTGCACTACCTCTACATGACTAGATCATATTAAGTTATGAAACTCTTATCCACACACTATAATCTTCCCTGTCTTGATCACACTTAATTCCTTCACTACCTTTGTCACTGAATCCTTCTATAATTTTGCAATCAGCAAATAACTTCTTTTTCAACTTTCCAATATATATTTTTTTTCCCATCAACTTAAAATAAACCCTAGATCTAAGATACAAATTATCCAAATCATATTAGGTAAGATACAATGTATCTAAAAATTCATAAACACTTTTTCCCTAATCGCATTGGCTTCCATATGGATTTCACCTTGAAAATTGAACCATCTTCAAAAACTTGTTTGACCAAAAAAAACTTCTTTAAGAATCCACCTGAAATGCATAACTCAGACAATGTGATGTCAAGTACTTTCCACAAATCATGGAACTATCTTACTACTTTACTCAAAATGTCATTGATCCCATTGCCATTTCAATTTTCTTTACTAGTTCACAAATATTTATTACCTATTCAAGAACTTTGCCTTGTTTAGTTGTTAATTCTGTTAATATCACTTCCATTCCATTAAAGCATTTTTACCAGTTTCCAATGTGAGTCGCGATCCTCAACATAGTATCTAGTCATTTTTATCAATCATATCATATGCTCAATCCATCAAATACTTTACCAATTTGAGATAACATTCAAATCACTTATTGTCTGTCACTGACTATTTTAGTAGTTACCTGGTTTGATTTCATTCAAACATAACCAACTCAATACTTCATATCAAAAGTCACGGTTACAAACTTAGCATCACAACACATAACATATTCTTCCATTAAAATAGAAACTTTAGAAACATAAAGCAACTCATGATTTACTCACACAATATTTGGAAACATGCTGAAAATAATAAGTCAATTAGTTGACATCAATGACAACCTAATTATAATTAATTCACCTATCATTAAATGTATACCAATCTTTATCAATGAAAATCTTAGCATCATTGCATCAGTTATGCTAACAATCTCCCCCTTTTGGATTGATGGAAACACTCTTATCTTCTCCTCTTAACTTATGAGTTCTTCTTGGCATAACTATGTCTCTCTCATGACAATCCTCTTATTGACTTTTGAAAAATGTTTCCACTTTTGGTTGTACCTCTAATCATACATCTTCTCACTCTATCATATTGATTCATCACCTTCATATACTCCTCCTTTCATCTCATCCTATATGATCTCCTCTTGTGTTCATACATATTCACTTTTTATAAGTCATATTCTCCCCTTTTGACAACAATGCCAAAGTTGTCTAGTCATTCATTCATCTTTGATTATAGTTGATTGTTCTTTGCTTGTTTTGTCCTCGTCACAGTATCACAACATCATACCGAGGCTTCTCCCCCTATGGATTAGTCCACCTCTACATCAATCCATACACATGATATTCTGATAAACACATATGAACTGATGCAATCAGCTTCATCCCCTAATTAATTTTAGATAGGGGAATAACCCCTGATCTACCTCTAAGATACACAAAGGTATCATTTGGTAATAGCTTGGTGAATATATCAGAAACTTATTCTTTAGTAGGCACATATTCAATCCTTACCTCCTTCTCCTATACCTTTTCTCTTAGAAAATGATATTTTATTGCAATGTGCTTTGTCTTCAAGTGCATCACTGGATTCTTGGAAATGTTTATTGCACTAGTTTTATCACAATAGATAACAACTGGTTATGTGACCTTCTCATGAATTCCCTCAAGAATCTATTTAATCCATATCACTTTCTAACAATTAATAGTAGCGGCAACATACTCTTCCTCTACAAAAGATTAAAAAATATAATTTTTCTTTTTACTAGTTGAGGAGACTAATCTTTCACCAAGAAAGAATGCTCCACCACTTGTGATATTCCTATAATAAACATTACCTACCCAATCTAAATCATTAAACACATTTAAAGAAAAATATCCATCCTTACCATACCATAGTACATAATCTTCAGTCCCCTTGAGATATCTAAAGATCCTCTTCACTACAACCATATGTGAGTCCTTTGGATTTGAGGAAAACCTTCCAGCAATACCAACAACATGTGCAATATTTAATCTAATGTGAACAAAATAATGCAACTTACTATTGGAAACTGCAATTGAAACAATTGTTGTATTGTCATTGATGTCAAACCTTAATTGGTAAGACTGTTGCTACTTAGGAAAGTACTATATCTATTGTATTGTTGTGAAGGATTGGGGCAAGGTTGGTAACAATAGCACCTAGGGAAAGGTTGAGTTATCTTGATACTACAAAATGTACTTGACTATGTTGTACAATGATGAGATAATGTATTGTTTATCCTAGTAAGACTGAAGACTAAACTGGTAGGCTTGACTGAGCAAAAATGGAGAAATCATATTTAAGCTGAGCAATGTTAGTGTCAACCGAGTCAGTGTATGCCGAGAAAAATTCTAGTGTCAATCGAACAACAGTTAATTGTCGAGGAAGACAGTATAAGCCGAGGAAACATTTCTAGTAATGATCAAGCTTTCTACATGAAGACCGAGTAGTTGATCACAGTATTGACCGAGCATCAGCATTTTTATATTTGAAGAGAATTTAGTTTTAGAGCCAACATTGTTGAATTCTTGGATTATGTAAAACATGTTGACTTTATTTATTGATTGTTTGAAAGCATTAAATGCACTGTAAAATGTTTTATTGTAAATCTTTAAGAGATTTGAGATTATTCTAGAAATGAAGCCGAAGAACATAAAGTGGGTAGATTCAATGAATCTGACCTAACCCTAAGATCTATGAATGAGATTGAGCGGCGTAAGATGAGTTAACCTAATTGAGGAAAGTATTAAGGGAACTTGAGCATTAGATATGCATGTGCATGGGTGAAAAAGAGAATGTTGGAAGATCAATAAAGTTTTATTGATTGTATAAGAAGAAAAGGCTGAAGGAGAATTGTGGTGGTTTCTTGAAGAAAAGTTCTGAGCAGATCAGAGATGGAGATGGAAAAGTTTCAAAGTCAGTAAACTAGCATTAGTGTACGGAATCAGATCTATATTTGCAAAGTGAGTTGTATGTTTTTCAGATAAATATTGTTGCTACTTTCTAACCATTATAACAGTCAAAATCCTTTTAACAAAGGTTGACCTAATAGTCATAAGTTAAATCCTTTGAACAAGGTTGCATTCTAATGGAGTGTATGTAAGTCCTATAACAATGCTCACTTTTAACAGGGTGATTGAAATCCTTTAACCGGGTCACACCTAACAGTGTGTATTGTAACCTTTGACAGGGTTGGCTTTTAATCGAGCTCACTTTAGAAGAGTGAAAATAATAGTAGCATGTTACAAAGTGGTTTTTCCCACATTGGGTTTCCACTATAAATCCTGGTGTTAATACTTGTGTGAATGTTTTGGTTTGAACATTTCTATGTTTTACAAGTTAAGTTACAGCTGGGTAGTGGACTGCATTATTATATGTTTCTATTATTGAATCAGTGATGACCGAGTTTGTTTTGGTTATTGGATCTGATTTAAGGAAAAGTTTTTAAGTTTTTCTTATACATCAGGACCTGAGAACAACTGATTCACCCCCCCCCCCCCCCCCCCTCTCTCTGTTGTTCTAAATCATATTAACACTTACTGATCATGGATCTATATATATTTTCATTTACCTCTTGGGATTCATCCTCCTTAGACAATTTGCAGCCTATGACCATAGGTGTTCCAACTAGTTTTGAGTCATCCATGCCAAAAAAAATTCAAAATCTCCTTAACATACTTGGATTGACTGATGTATATCCCTTTCTTCATCTATTATACTTGAAGGCCAACAAAGAATTTTATTTATCCTATCATTTAAATTTCAAATTTATTCCTCGTTACTTCTACAAATGACCTCCTCAATGCTTCATTTCCACCAAATAGTATGTCATCAACAAAAAATTCAGCAATCAATATCTTGTTTTCACTTTTAGATTTTAGATATACATTGTTATTGTCGCTAGTTCTTTTGAAACCAATCTAAATAAGATAAGCATTTAGCCTTTCATACCATGCTCTTGGAGCTTGTTTTAGTCCATACAATTCTTTATTCAATTTACATATGATGTCTTTACCTTTTTCATAAAAAGAACCTTCAAGTTGTTCAATGTATACTTCTTCTAACACACCATTCATAAAATCAGATTTTGCATCCATTTGATAGACCTTAAAACCTTTATAAGAAGCATATGCCAAAAGTTTCCTTACACCTTCAATTCTAGCAACAGGTGCAAAGGTCTCACCATAGTCTAGTCCTTTGTCTTGTGCATACCCTTTGCAAACTAGCCTTGCCTTGTTTATGATTACTTATCCTTTCTCATTTAGCTTATTCTTGAAGATCCATTTAGTACCTATAACATTATTTTCAGTAGGCTTGGTTACTAAAGTCCATGTCTTATTTTTCTCTATTTGGTATAATTCCTCTTTCATAGCCTTGATACAATCATTATCTTCCAAAGAATCTTTAACATTTTTAGGTTCTAATTAAGATAGTAAACAAGTACTTTCCCTTACCTTACTCCTTGTCATCACTCCAGCATTTCTATCTCCAATAATCTAATCTTGAGAGTGATTAAGTTTCACATACCTTGGGAGTACCAGTTCTATTCTTTGGTTATCTCCATCATCATTCACTATTTGTGGATCGTTCACCGATTGTATATTGTTCATCACTTCATTTATTTGTGGTATTGTATTTGGCTCCACTGTTTGATTATAAATAAACTTGTCATAGTCTTCGGGTTCCTTCTTGCTATCTTCCTCACTTTTATTAAATAAATAATCAATTCTAACATTTTTACTTTCAGTTTCAACCATCTTGTTGGTACGCTTGTTCAAACACTTATAAGCTTTACTTCTAGTAGAATATCCTATAAATATCCCTTCATCACTTTTAGAATCAAATTTACAATCTCGTTCATCCTTCTTTATGTAAAATTTACTTCCAAAATTTTTGAAATAACTGACACTAGGAGTATGACCATACCACATCTCATAAGGTTTTTGGTGTGTACCTTTCTTAAGTTGTACCTACTTCAAAGTATAGACAGCAATATGTATAGCTTATGTCCAAAAGATTTGAGCCACTCCCTTTTGTATCAAAAGTGTTCTTGCATAGTCAATTATGGATATGTTCCTTCTCTTTGTAATTTCATTTTATTGGGGTGTCCTTAGTATGGACATTTGTCTCTTGATTCCATTTTCTTCACAAAATGTTGTGAACTCTTGAGAAGTAAATTCACCTCCTCTGTCAAATCTGAGACACTTAAGTGCTTTACTTGTTTCTTTTTCAACTCTTTCTTTATACACCTTAAACATGTAGAATGCATCAAATTTATCCTTCAAAAACATAAGATAAACAAATAAGATAAATTACATATCTCCATAGTAGCTCTGTTTTCTCGTTGGTCTACACAAATCAGTGTGTACAAGGTCATGAATGCTCTTTGATGAATAGACTTTAGTAGTAAAGATAGAACTAGTCAACTTTCCCAACTAACACTCCTTACTGTATACACCTAAAAATGGTCACCTAGACTATTAGCCCCTTTTGCTAAATCACTAATTGCTTATTCTTGATCAAATCCTAGTTCTATCATTTATTCGATTATTTTCTATGGGCTAACTATCTTATCCTAAGTCTTTATTTATTAAAAAGAATATTCCCTCCCCTTTTAATAAATAAAAAGCCTCCACTTTTCCTCTTATCCTAAGTTGCACAAATAAAGCATTATTCTTATTTTATAAAAAAGGGAAAAGCACTTTTTGTCTCATATGGACACAAAAGTCAACTCTTATTTTCTCATTGGAGGATATTTGTGCACATGGATTGCTCCTCTTTCAAGCTCCACCATTGATTAAATCTTTTGCCTCTTAATCTCCATGGTCCATTTCTCCTCATTTCCTATAAAAGAAGAGCTCTCTTCTTCATTCTAGATCCCCAACTTTTTATGCTAATATTATGCTGCAGGTTTTCTAGGTACACTTTGGAGCTTTTGAAGATTTGGAGCATTCTTGCATTGTACATCTCATTCTTGCATTCTTATCTTAGCTTCATATTTATGCTTTCTTAGATTAGCTTCATTTCTATGCTCTAGATTAGCTCACATAGATTAATTAGCTTGGGTTGTAATACTTGCATATTTCCTTTCATAGCTTAGCTTGCATTTCCATTTCTAGCATAGCATTGCATTGCATTTTCATTCTTGATTCTTGAGGATATTGGCATTCTTTCCCTTGTCTTCATTGAATCTCCCATTGCATGGTTTACTAGCAAGGTTATAGGCTAAATAGCTCTAGCTGAGAGCATTCTTAAAAACCCTTGCACTCCATGCCTAGGGAGCTATGGATCGATTTGTGAGGGCTCATTCTTGAGTTTCCTTGCATGTAATGATCCATAGAAGTGTGACACATTTATAGCACACATTTTTGGCGCCCACCGTGGGGCAGAGTAGACTAGCTTTGTCCCTTCTTTTTCTGCATTTCCATCATTTTTCGTCAATTTTTCAGCAAGTTTTCAGCTTAATTTTTCGTCTCTATTTTTTTGTCTCAGATTGTCATGCGATACTTTCCAGAAGTATCATGCGATATATCTCTGTATGTGTGCGCGATACTTCACCTGTCATAAGAAGTATCACGCGATATACCTCTGTATGCGCGTGCGATACTTTGCCTGTCAGAAGTATCGCCTGGCTATAGTAGAGAATATCACCTAGTGTCGTGCGAAGTATCATGCGATACTGTGTCTGTACTTGGCAGTGAGCTATTTTTGGGCTATTTTATCTATCTTGCAAGTTTCGGGTTGTTAGATATTTTTTTAAAATTTTCTAAAATTTCCAGCGTTTTCAAATCCGTGGCACTCTGGAAAACGGGTGCCCATTTTTTTTGAAATTTTGCAAATGGTATCAAAAGTTTAAGTGTGATATATCCTTGGAAAGGTCTTTCTGAGCCCAATCCAACCATGATGGTTTCATTTTCAGATTTTATCATTTGATCAATTATTTTTGCACATTATCTAATTTTTTTCATGTACTAATCATTGTTAGATTTTGAATTTTGATCCTCCTAACTCTTGTTGGTCTAACAAGTTGTGGTTGTAGGTGCTTCTTGCTTGAAATTTGCTAAAATCGCATGTCAAAGAGGGCTACTAATAGTTTTTGCAGGGCTGCCCTAAGCATAAAAACCAAATCAAGTGCTTGTTTAATTACTTTCTTTATTAAGTGCGGCATATACTAGTTGTTTCTTTTCATAGGCACTTAATACCTTGTTGTAGAAATTTTGAGGTGGTAGGAGAGTATGCTCTTCACCCTTGTGGTGAAACAAAAATCTTGACCCATCTTGGGATTTTGAAAGCAAGGGGGTAATTGAATCTTTGCTTGGTGTGTTTGGGAGAGATTCTTGAGATAGGGGAGTATGCTCTTCACCCTTGTGGTGAACCAAAAACCTTGAACCTCAAGAATTAATCCAGTCTTTGTTTAGCTTAGGATCTTTTAGCGGGCCTGCTCTTGAGCAATCAAGAGGAATGACCCAAGTGGGGACAACCTTGTCATCATTTTCCTTGGTGGCGAGTGATTCCAACTCACTATAATCTCAAGCCTATCAAGGACACAAAACCTTGGTAGACATAGTACTTATCTTCGCTTGATGTGAGTAACTTGTGGGATTGTGACCATGAGGAAAGCATTAAGCAAGAATGCTTAAGGTACTCTTGAGGCCGCGAGGTCCTAGTCCTTTATGAGGAGCAAGAGGGGTGCTATGAACGGAAACCCTTACTATGAACCATTAGATAGAGGCCACCCTATTTTAGCCGCTTAGCTTCTTGGTGCAAGGATTGATCCAAGTGGACTTACCCGGATCACCCCAAGACACTCACCATATGTGTTCCTTTGGTTGTGTTTTTGACACTTTCATGACAACGTCAATATCTCTTGTGGGCAACCACTTGGTGTGAGGCAAGGGAGCATGAAGTTGTGGGCCACGTTGCTAAGTAATGAGCCTTGTCCTTCTAGGTAGTAATTGCTTGAATTGTCTTCGATTGTGCTATACCAGTGTAAATGTTCTCAACATTCAAACAAACGGTAGCATTCATAAGGTTCTTTATTTTGATATCACAAGTGCTTGTCTTGGCAAGGTTGCTTTTGCCCTTGTTTCAAGTGTTTTATGACATGTTTGATCTCATACTATTTGCAAACCTATCTTTTATCTATTGCTACTACTTGTCAAACTGAGAAATTGCACTGTTCAATCTATAAATTTGGTCCAAGCACTTCAAAACTGAGTTTTTCACGTTCACTGGTCAAGAGTCATATGATATTTAAGTATCCTTGCATACCCTCAACCAAGAATCCTGAGTCATTTCTACTGTCCTGTCATTGCTACAATTCGGAGTTGCTAAACTTGCACTTTAACCTGCTGTAGAGTGTCCTTTTCTATTCTTACCTGAAACTGGTTTGTTACCTACATGCTTAGATTTGTTCTAGACTGAAACAAATGAGCTAAAACTATTGGGTTTGAGTTTAACGAATGCTACTCTTGATCACTTGTCGCATCACGGTTACCTCTCTAGCTACTTGCTTATTGAGCTTCTTGCTCGCTGCTCGGCTTTAGTCAATTGATTGCTATAAGTGCTTGAGCACTTTTGATGAGCCATCTCTCTATTTGTTCTACTTTGACAAGTGATCTTTATTAGCTTTTCTTATCTCAAATCTGAGAAACTTTGTCTCATTCTATTAGTCAACCAACATCTCTTTTCATGCCGGTTACAAGTCGGTCTCAATTTGAGCAGGAGAGTCATCCTCCGTTCAATTATACACAGTTACCTTCTCCAACTAGATGTTCAAAAGCACCCATTAGCAACAACAATTCTAGTTCTGACCAATCTGAGAATTCTAAGGCTACACCGTGGTATAAAGGAGGTTTCCTCTTTTCCGCATTCAAGACCCCCAAAAACACAGATAGTGTCTCACTCACTTTGACTGAACAAGAAAAGTTTCAACTCTTGCAAGAACACTTTGAGCATAAGGATAATCAAGCACGCTTAGAAAAAGAACACAATCAACAAAGGATGGATGCTACTAGGCGCATGGCTTATAGAGGGACATTTCATGAGCAACCTGAGACTAGTAATCATGAGCATAGACCTCTTTTTAATGGCAACAATGGCAACAACACGCCACCAAGATCTCCTCCAAGGCCAACTTTTGCTATGCCTTCTTCACCACCTAGACCTCCTCCCTCTCAACATGAGGCAAAGGCTAATGATGAGATTTCTAGTGAGGATCTTATGAGATGTGAACAAGATGTGGATTTCCAACGAATGATGCATAAGCTTTTAGAGCGTAATGGCGATCAGTACTTTCAATATATGACTTCTAGAGGATACAAGCTTCCTCCCGGCTATGATGTCAGACAAATTGTCCAACAAAGAGTACCAACTGAATTGGAAGTCCTTCAAGAAGAATTACGTCAGACAAATCAACGCCTTACCCAAATGGCATTAGAAAGAGAGCCTCCAAAGGTCTCTTTTGTAGAATCAATTTGTGCTCTTCCTTTTGATAAAGATCTATACATGGTCCCGTTTCCTAAGGATATTGAGGTTCCTAAATATGACAAGTATGATGGAAATGGTGATCCTCATGACCATGTGCATCATTTTTATGCTCTTAGTATGGACTTTCTTCATGAAGACACATATCTTCTATGCTTATTCCCTTGAAGCTTAAGAGGCCAGGCTTTAGAATGGTTTGCAAAATTGACACCACCGCTTAAGACTTTTGATGAGTTAGCTCAACGATTTACCCAGTAGTATTCTTATAATATCCAACAACCTGTCACTGTGATAGATCTCAGTAATCTAAGACAACATCAAGGTGAGCCATTTACAACTTACAACGTTGGAGGTCGTTGTATTCTCGATATCCTTGTCAGCTACCCGAAAGAGAAAAGATTGACATCTTCGTCAACACACTTGTGCCTGAGCTATTTTATGATCTAAGGAAGCAACTGTTCTCCTCTTTCAATGACATGGTTGAAAGTGCATATTGAATTGAGGATGTAGCTATAAGAAAAGGGGATATTGTTATTAATAAAGATGCTAAAGGCAATAGTAAAGACAAGAACAAATCTTGGAATAAGAACAAGTATGTTGTTAATGATGGGGTTGTTGATGCTCCTAAAGTTAAAGAGCCTGCTTTCAATCTCTCCAACGCTATCTATGCAGCAAAACAACAAGAAGCTGGCAACACTCACAATGCTCCTAAACCTCAATATGCAGATAAGCCTAAGAATTCATTTCGAAAGTGAGTCTATACCAAGTTGGCAGAACCTTATGATGTGATCCTTAAGACTTTGGTTGACAATGGCTATCTTACGCTTCCTGATAAACCTGGTAACTGGGATCTGATAAATAAGCCTGATTGGTGGAGAGAGGATCATTACTGCCATTATCATAGAAATAAGGGACATCCAACAGACAATTGTTTTAGGCTTAAGGATGATATTCAGGATCTTATTGAGAATGGTACAATCTCCACTGATGGCTTAACTAAAAATTCTGATCACACAGCTTTCAAAGATCCTCTACCTAAGCATGATAAGGGGGAAACCTCTCAAACACATAAGAAGAATCATGATGCAAAGATCAATTACACGTATCCTTCTAATACGCTTGTGATTAACATGGTAGAGCCCATTGAGAGTGTTCTAATGATGAGGTCTCAAGATGATAATAAAGCCAATTATGGTAAGCCAAAGTTAGTCTTGCAAACACGTGGTAGTTCATCTTCCCGAAGTGAGACACTGAATGCTGTTACTAGGGGGCAAGCCAAGATTGTCCTTAAAACTGCGCAAGATCCCAAGCAAGCTTTGCCTTCCAAACAAGTGGCTCCTTCAGCCACCCCTAGCTATGATCTTGTCCAACATTTTCAAAAGACACCATCATAGATATCTATCCTTGAGTTGCTTCGGTTATCCTCTTCGCATAGAGAAATTCTTGATGAGGCTCTACGTACAACACGTGTTCCCAATGACATTGATCCAGATCAATTTCAGGCTATGGTCAACCACATTTCATCTCCGCTATCTCTCTCCTTTTCTACAGAAGATGACATATCATTGCTCACCCACATAATCTAGCTTTACACATTAAACTTCTAGTCTACAATACCCGAGTCCACCGAGTCCTGATAGACAATGGTGTAGGGTTAAATATTGTTTCTTTCAATGTCATACAATAATTGGGTTTGTCAGAATTGGCTGTGGATTCCAAGAAGAAGATTACTATAAAAGCTTATGATGAAGTGGAAAGATCTTCCAAAGGTCTTATCACGCTACCTATCTGAGTGGGCCCTATCACGAAAGATATTAGCTTCCAAGTATTGGACATCCCACTCACATATAACATTCTTTTGGGTCATCCTTGGATCCATGACATGCAGGCTATTCCTTCCACTTATCATCATTGCGTCAAATTTCCGTACAATGGCACTGAGGTTGTGATTCCTGGAGACCATACTATTGCTATCAATGCTCTTGCTGCTACTGAAAAATTTGTTCCTCACAATGAAGCTACTAATGATCCTAGTACGTCTCTAGTTGCTGCTGAGAAATCATTTAAGATGATGAGCCTTGGTATGGGTGAATATAAACTGGGTTCCTTTGCTTCTATACCTGTTTCTCCTAGGTCATATGGGAGACCTTCTGATCACATGAAGCCTTCCACTTTTGCTATGGTGATCTTTGATACTTTTGCTCCTTCATCTGTTCCTTTAGAAGCAGACAAAGAAGAAAAAGCTGTCCAAGAGTGGATCTATAGAGATGATTCAAGAAATACTCCCATGCTCAGTAATTCAAACATAGATATAGATGAGTCACCACTACACACTATGGTTCAAATGGGAGATGATCTTCCCTCTACTTCACTTCTTTGGGGAGAATAATGTATGTCTACTGATGATATGGGTGAGGCCTCTATGTCTAAAACCTATGTGCCTAAAGAATCATTGCACTATCATCGACAACGTCGCAACATTGCACGACTGCTACAAAGAGGTGATCTCTCACATAATGACATGAGTATCTCTACTTCTCGGCATCTTAAGCCTCTTCCAGAAGATCCTCCCATGACAGATATGGATGTTGATGTGGTTCATACCTCTCGTAACCCACCTGATGTGGTTGATGGGTCTTGTGTGGGGTCTGATGAGTTTGTTCCTCATATTGCCTTAGTGGACCACGCTAGTTCTTCTATGAAAAGTCTAGATCTAGCTACTTTTGGAGCTTACCCTATAGGCTCAACCTCTCTTGTTACCAGAGATGACACCCCTCGCATAAATGCTATTGAACCGGTCACTTCATTTCATCTTGCATCAACACCTGTTACTTCTTCCACCAGCGAACTAGCCCCAAAAAAGATTGAATCAACAATCAAGTATCACAGTCATCATGTCAAAAGAAACGAGCAATGTTTAGATGGTGAAAACCACATTGTGGTAGTATCCGCACCTAAGAAAAGTAAAAATAAAAATCTGCTCAAAAATAATGATTCTCAAATAAAAGATGACAAGTTGATTCTCTACAAAAAAATGGTGCACTACTTCAAGCATGATCTCATATCTATTATATTTCAGCCTATTCCTAAAGCTGAGAACAAAGTTGCTAATGCCTTGGTTGCTTCAACATCCATCTTACAAATGAAAAAGCATAAATCTCGCTTCAAGTTCCTGGTGGATGAATTACGCTATCCTACTCACAAATCTTACAATCCTACCATCTTTTCATATCTTCCACCTCATATCCCTCCTAAAAATCCACCACGCCATTCCTTCTGCCATCCCTTACACTTTGCCTTTGTCTCTGGTGACTTGTATAGGAAGGGTCTAGACGGAACTCTCCTTAAGTGTCTAGAAATAGAGGAGTCAGAAAAAGTGCTAGCTAAAATCCACAATGGCATATGTGGATCACATTCTAACAATCCTCCGCTAGCTCAGACATTGCTTAGGGCTGGTTATTATTGGTCGAACTGGTTGAGACCTCCTATTGTCACAGTTGCAGCATTTGGGCCTGGGGCCTATCAGTTCTCTACATCAGAGGAAGCAGATTCTTGATGTCGTTTCTGTCTGGGGCATTCTTTGTACATATTTTATGATCCTGAAAAAACTCCAAAAAAATTCATATATGATGCTGAAAAAATCTTAAAAAGCATAAAAAGTACTAAAAAAAGAGCATCCTAGTGAAAACCTAGCAATAGGTGCTTTGATGTCTCACCAAAAAAATCAAAAATTAAAAAAATTAAAAAAAAATTGAAAAAGTGCCTTGGTGAAAACCTGGAAACAGGCGCCTTGGTAGCAAAAATACAAAAAAATTATAAAAAGTCCTGAAAAAATTGCAATAAATCTATCAAGTGGTGAAAACCTGGAAACAGGCACTGCTTGAGACCCTCTACACCTATGTCTATCAGTCTTGCATGGCGCTCCTTCGCTCCACTTCTCGCTTTGCCTCTCCTAGCCTGGAATTGACTCTTGTCTTAGTGTAGGGGGCATACGTTGTTTTAAGCTTATCTTGGGTCTCTTTGTGCGTCTGGGTTTCTTAGGCACCTCACAAATGGTGTTTTTCAACACCACCCCAACTGTGTTTTTCAACACTACCCTCGCGTCAAGTGTTTCTTAACACTTATTAGATATCCTACTTGCAGTCTAGATGATGCAATATTTCTCACTTGCAGATGCGATACTCAAAGTTTGACTCTATGACCTACACACACGCACTTGACTCACTGAGATTTGTTTGACTTTATTTCTTTGCGTGCTATCTATGATGATTTCTTTGCTAAGTGGTCTCTCCCTGAGAAGTTTGCGATGATGCATAGCTAGAAGACTGAGGGTATGAGAACATATTTTATTTCTTTATCTGCTTGTGGGTATATTTTGTTGGTCCTCACTGTCATGAGCATTTATGCTGGTCTTACTTGACACTATGGACCTACAAGGTATTATCCTTGACTATTTTGCAAGTGCATGCTTATAGTTATCTTGACTTTCTTGTGTCTCGATGCGAGCATAATCTTGCTATATCAAACTTAGGTAATCTCACTGCACTAGTCATCTTGACCTGCATGTCTTTGATGCCTAGGTGGGATTCCCACATTTTCTATCTGATATAGATCATATTCAGATCCACATAGTTATGCTAGTGTGTATTGTATGATCTTGTGATGCTACCAATAATGCTCAATGATGAATATTAGATGTCTATTGGCTTTGTGACCTTGCAAGTAAACCACTTTTCATGTAGCTTGCATTCTTAAGTTCATGTTAGTTAGTTTTGCATCTTGCATATGGAGAGAGCTCTCCTTTATCTTTTGTGGACTTGTTAATCAACTGCGTTCACCTTTCACTTCTTCCCAATCATGTCTTTCACTTCTTGTCTTTCATATCCCATCATTTTCCTTTCATTTCGGGATCGAAACCAAAATCCAAGATCACCTTGATCATCCAAATCATCTTTCTCCTTCTTTCATGTAGTTGGCTGACCTTTTGAGGCCTGATCCTTTGATCTTTGATGGGGCATTCTTCACCTCTTCATCTCCATCTCTTTCAAACTTCTAGTCTTTCATTCACTTTCAATCCCAAGTTCAAATTCTTCCCCTCCATGGTGTTTTCAGGTTGAGGGACCGCTTGGTTCGTGCCCCGGGTCCCATGTGTGGGGCATATCTTCATTGCTTGATGGTTATTCTGTTCTCTTTCTTTGATTATGATTTCTAGTGATTTGATCATGCTGCTCTTGCTTCTGCCTTCCCTCTACCTGGATTTCACTTTCGATCCCGAGGGGGCAGACACATCATATCTTATTGGTTATCTCTTTCCTAAGTGTTCAGTACTATCGCTACCAGGCTGACCATGCAGGATTTGCTATCTCTCTGCACTTCATTCTTTGGAGTCAGATCGCTATTTGCTTGCCTTCTTGGCTATCTCTTGCTTTCTTGGCTGATCTGAGTTGCTTTGTGATCCCAAATCGATCTCACATTTCAACTTCATTCTTTGACTGCATGTGTTCCTAGATCGATCACACATTAGTCAAAGAGGGGCAAATGTATACACCTAAAAATGGTCACCTAGACTATTAGCCCCTTTTGCTAAATCACTAATTGCTTATTCTTGATCAAATCCTAGTTCTATCATTTATTCGATTATTTTCTATGGGCTAACCATCTTATCCTAAGTCTTTGTTTATTAAAAAGAATATTCCCTCCCCTTTTAATAAATAAAAAGCCTCCACTTTTCCTCTTATCCTAAGTTGCACAAATAAAGCATTATTCTTATTTTATAAAAAAGGGAAAAGCACTTTTTGTCTCATATGGACACAAAAGTCAACTCTTATTTTCTCATTGGAGGATATTTGTGCACATGGATTGCTCCTCTTTCAAGCTCCACCATTGATTAAATCTTTTGCCTCTTAATCTCCATGGTCCATTTCTCCTCATTTCCTATAAAAGAAGAGCTCTCTTCTTCATTCTAGATCCCCAACTTTTTATGCTAATATTATGCTGCAGGTTTTCTAGGTACACTTTGGAGCTTTTGAAGATTTGGAGCATTCTTGCATTCTACATCTCATTCTTGCATTCTTAGCTTAGCTTCATATTTATGCTTTCTTAGATTAGCTTCATTTCTATGCTCTAGATTAGCTCACATAGATTAATTAGCTTGGGTTGTAATACTTGCATATTTCCTTTCATAGCTTAGCTTGCATTTCCATTTCTAGCATAGCATTGCATTGCATTTTCATTCTTGATTCTTGAGGATATTGGCATTCTTGCCCTTGTCTTCATTGAATCTCCCATTGCATGGTTTACTAGCAAGGTTATAGGCTAAATAGCTCTAGCTGAGAGCATTCTTGAAAACCCTTGCACTCCATGCCTAGGGAGCTATGGATCGATTTGTGAGGGCTCATTCTTGAGTTTCCTTGCATGTAATGATCCATAGAAGTGTGACACATTTATAGCACACACTTACACATAGCATTATTAGGCTTAGCTAAAGTAGGAAAGCCTATAAAAAATCTCTTCTTACTGACCTTTACCATATTATCAAAATTAACATGAAAAAATCTTTTATGCCACAGCCAATAGTCTTCAATTTTAGAAAAAAAGCAGTGTTTATTAATAAAGTTCAATCAGAATAGGTTACCTCTAGTCTATTCACTAATAGAAATCAAATCTCTAGATTTCCCTAAGATATTGCAAACACCATTACTAAATTCCAATTTGAAACCCTTTTTATTCAGCTGAGCAACACTTAACTGGTTATACTTTACTCCATCCCAATAAACATCATCACAAATACTTTTATCATTAAGTTCTATTTAACCTTTATCTCTTACCACACATGGAGAACCATTATCGAATCTAACTTCTCCTCCATCACAGTCCTCCATTGAAATAAATTTACTTTTTTCACCGGTCATGTGATGTGTACACCCACTATCTATTATCCAATCACTATTGCAATTCATGTTTGAAATCAATTCTTTTTCCTCACTATCTCCATCTACACCAATTGAGAGTTCTTCTTTGATAGCAACAAAGACTATCTCTTCCATCTGATTCTTCATCAATCACTCCTTCTTCTACTAGGTAATATGTCTTCTTGTTTTTGTCTTTGAAGTTCCTAAATCTCTTGAACTTATCTTTCATGCCATTTTCAAGATATCTAGATACAATATGACCAATTTTTTTAACATGAAAATCATTTTAAGGGAAGCTTGCATTTATACTTCCATTTTCCTCTAGGTAATCTCCCTACTAGCAGTGCATCCAACTCTTCGTGTTCTCTTTCCTCAAACAAGATAGAATCATAAGCATGATTTCCTTTAGAACTATTAGAGACTTATTTTCCTTTCTTTGATCAACCAATGGTTAGGGAATATTTGAATGTGGATTCTATTCTAATCATATTTTTATCAAAATTACTTATCTCAAAAGTCATGATCTTTCCAACCAAGGAATCTAGAGTCACATTTGTAGGATTAATATATCTCAATTATTGTATAGCATAAAATCTAATAGCATACTATGGTAGTAGGGTTCTCAAGATTTTACTTACCACGTCATCTTCTTCAATTTCTCCACCAGTCCCTTTGATTATAGAAACAACCTCCTTTATCCTAGAGTTGTATTGAGAAATGTTCTCACCTTCATGCATTCTCATTTCATCATACTTTCCTCTGAGACTATCACTTTTTCTTTCTGAACATGAACATCACCACTATAAACTATTATCAACTTGTCCCACATGTCTTTAGCATTATCCATATCCTTGATATCTACAAACTTAGCATCAGATAGAGCACTTTCTATTTATATCATTACATATTTATGCTCCATCTTTCTCTTTTTTGTTCATAAATTAGGGTTCTAGTAGGTTGAACATACTTATTTATGATATGAACCAATGCTTTATCTCCAATGCCTATCAGATGTAGCTTCATCCTGCTTACCCATGTAGAGAAATTGTCCTTAGTGAGCTTAGGTTCTTCCTTCCTATAGATCTTCAAATCTTTTCCCTCAAGCTATTAAGCTTTCTTGGTAGAGAAACTTTGATTTGATATCAATTATTAATACAAGTTTTATTAGTGAGAGGGGAGGGGTGAATCTGTGATCAATAAATTCCTTGATTTGAAACTCTTTAAATTTTATGCACCAAAACATTCAATAGCAACTAATATAACTAGAAAATTTAAAATCATGCATCCACAAATAATCCTTCACACAATGAAGACACCATATTTTCTCATGGAAACCCAAATGGGAAAAAACAAAGTGGTATTTGGTACCCACTAAATATGTACTCTTCTAGAATACACCCTGTGAGGAGCTTACCCTATTAAAGGTTTACAAAAGCATTGTTAGGTGCTACCTAGTTAAGGGATTTGTCTTTAGATTTGTTAGGATCTTTTCCCTATTAGGATTGGCCTTGTTAGAGGACTTTAAACATTCAATATGAATACCACCTTGTTAAAGGATTTACAACAAAGATTTTTTTTGATTATGTAAAAGAGGGTTTTGAAAGGACCCAAAACCTTTTACATCAAAGTTACAAGATATGCATTTAAGCTCCACCAGTACTTGTGCAACAGCACCAAAAAAATTCACACAACCAAGTCCTTAAACAAAAAAAATATAGAAATAGACAAAGGACAGCAAAAAGACAACAGGACAACAACCTACTAGCTAAATACATTTCATAAGGTCAGTTGCCTGATGAGCCAGCATCTGCATGTTAGCTAAGGACACTTTGATTTCTTCAATGTCATTGTTCTTATTATCCTCCAGCTTCCTGAACCTAGATCTAGTTCTCCTATTGGGACCATGATCCTCTTTGACCTTGGTGATCAACTGCTCCCCTTTCCCCTGGTCCAGTTTGTCCACCAGAATCTTAACATGTTCTTTTGAAGCCTTAAGAATAGAAAAGCTCTGCTCTATAATGTTTCCAACCATTTTCTCCAGCTTGTCAACTCTATTTTCCATAATCTGAATTCTTTTTTCCATCCCCTCTCCATTTTCAATTTTCTCTTCCATAGCAGTGATTTTTTCATTAAAGACAGTGAGCCCCTCAACCCTATTGACTGTCTCCATGAGCTCATCAATACTTTGGCCCATGGGTTTCTCCCCCAGATTCATCTTTTTAAGGATCCCAGTCTCTTTTTGAAGCTGATGAATATGGGACTTCATAGCTGTGATCCAATCTATTAAGGGATTTCATTTTTATAATGGTTGGAAAGAAACAGATAAAATGATATGTGAAATTGCACTACATCTGCATGATCAAATCCTATTAAGTTCTAAAAATCTTCTCCACACACTATAATCTTATGTGGCTTGATCGCACTTGATTCCTTCACTCTCTTTGTCACTGAATCATTCTACAATTTTGCAATCATCAGATAAATTCTTTTTCAAATTTCCAACATATAGATTTTCTTCCACCAACTTAAAATAAACCCTAGATCTAAGATACAAACAATTCAGATCATATTAGGTAAGATACATTATATCTAACAACTCATAAACCATTTTTCTCTGACCACTTTGGCTTCCATATAGATTTCACCTTGGAAATTGAACCATCTTCAAAAACTTGTTTGACCAAAAGAAACTTCTTGAAGAATCCAGGTCTAAAATGCATACCTCAGGAAATGTGATGTCGAATACTTTCCACAAATCATGAAACTACCTTACTACTTTACTAAAAACATCACTGATCCCATTTCCACTTTGAATTTCTTCACTGATTCACAAATATTTATTACCTATTCAAGAACTCTTTCTTGTTTACCTATTCATTTTTTTAATACCACTTCCCTTCCATTAAACCATTTTCACCAATCCCCAATCTGAGTCATGATCCTCAACATAGTATCTAGTCATTGTTATCAATCATATCCTATGACTTCTTCATCAAATACTTTACCTATTTGAGATAACATTCAAATCACTTAATGTTTGTCACTGACTTTTTTAGCATTTACCTAGTTTGATTTTATTCAAGTATAACCAACTCAATACTTCATATCAAAAGTCACGGTTACAAACTTAACATCACAACACATAACATATTATTCCATTAAAATAGAAACTTCAGAAACATACTACAACTCACAATATCTGGTAACATATTCAAAATACTAAGTCAATCAATTGACATCAATGACAACCTAATAATTGACTTACTTGTCATTGAATCTATACCAATCTTCATCAATGCAATACTTATCATCACTGCATCAGTTATGCTAACTCATTCTATTGTGGAGAATATGGAGTTTTCTTCATCAAAATCATTAGAGAAAAATTCACTGTCATTATTAGTTCTCAAACATTTTATTTTCCTTCTAGTCTACTATTAAACCATTTCTTTAAATTCTTTAAATTGGCTAAAAACATTAGATTTACTCTTTATAAAATATACCCATGTCCTTCTATAATCATCAAAAAATGAAACAAAATATGTGGGTTTTTTAATGGAAAGAATATCTACAAGACCAAAAACATTAGAATGAATAAGATCCAACACACCATAAGATTTATGAGAACTCAAGTAAAAATGAACACAGCTTTATTTTCCATCAATGTAATGCTCCCAAAAATTAAAGTAAAGATTACAATCTTTCCAACCTTTAGCAAGGTTTTTTCTTTTTCAAGCTCCTAAGACCCTTCTCTCCAATGTGGCCAAGTCTTTGGTGCCACAACATAGCCTTTTCTACAAGTAACTTTAAATCGGTAAAAAAAGAACCCTTAGGTGCCCAAAATATATTACCATCTAATGTAGCAAAAATGCCCACCTTTTACAATGAAATTATATCCATAGATTTTTTCTTCATAGAGGAACTATTACAGTCAACAATGTATGCATCCATCTTATATGAAGTATCAGTTTTGACACCTCTAGAACCTACCATAGACCCTCTCACCATGTTGCATCTTGCATCAGAAAAGAATTCCTACATACTCGAATATATCAATTTTCACACAGATAAAAGAGTCATCTTATACCAAGGAGATGAAACACACAATTAATATTTCTTATTCTACCATCACAAAATCTAATTTTAAATTTACCACAACCAAAAAATTTAAATGAAAATTATAACCAAAGTACACCTTACCTCCATTAAACTCTTTTTATTCAAAAAACAAAATCTCTATTAGAGGTCATATGAAAATATGCACCTGATTCAATCAACTATGCATCATCACATGCAAGAGTGGCCCAAGTTGCAATGAGTGAATTTCCATATTCCTTCTCAGACTTAGATTTAGAATCAAATTTCTTCTTTTTCTTTTTATTCTCTTCTTTGCAGTCCTTATGAATGCATCAAGGCTTACCGCAATTCAATTAAATAACTTTGGACTTTCCATGATATTTAGATCTCCCTCTAGATTAGGAATTGTTACACTTTTCATTCTTTTTTCCTTTTTCCTTATCTCTTCCATAGGAAACTATGGCTTCCTTGGAATTGATGGATACCTTCCTCCTCATCTCTTCAAAAATAAAATAACCCACCACATCTTTCATCCTTAAAATTATAGAAGTACTACCAATGGACATAACAAGTGAATCCCATAAATTAGGCAAATAACAAAAAAGGATCTAACATTTCTCCTTCTCATACATCTTGACAATAATGGATACCAATAGAGCCACAAACATATTGAATGCTTCCAACTGATCTATAATTTGTCCACCCTCCTCCACTCTCAAGGATTATAGCTTCTTCCTCAAGAAAATCTTATTTACTAAATATTTTTCCTAATACATTTGACCAAGCTTCTTCCATGGGATCTTTGTAGAAGACTCTTCATGGACATTGATTAAAATAGAATCTACAAGATAATATGATTATACCCTTGTCTTTATGGCCCATAAAAAAATATTTAGCGCCTTAATCTAAATCTGTAGGTTTCATGATTGCCTCATAAATAGCCTCCCACAAATCTTGATCTATTAGAAGATCTTCCATTTTTAGCTTCTACATTTTATAAGTATTTCTAGAAAATTTCTCCAACTCCATTCTCCCTAATGAACTAGCCATCTAAAATTCTTTCAACAAGATCACAAAGTACCTTCTACACAAGCTCCCACTTAAATGTGTATTATCTCAAAAAACTTGACAACCCACGGCTAAAACCAAAGGTGATTAAGATCTTATACCACTTGTAAGGAAGTTAAGTAGCAAAAAAACTTCCTACACTAACTCTAAGGGAAGAATAATGTAAAAAATTCATAGATATTTTTCATAGTTATAGAAACTTAACAAAAATACTCGTAAGGATAAATAACATTCATAACACAACACAAATATTTACATGGGGAAAACCCTTTTGGAACAAAATCCCTACACTTAAAAAAAAGCCCAATATATTATTCAGTAATAAAAAATAGATTACAATATACTTGTAGAGAAAGCTTCTTTCAGGATTATCACTGACCAAAGATCTGGAGGTATCTAGAAAGCTATAAGACTATTACACACAACCTCTATTTCACACACCTCATATATAGGAGATACAATACAAGAAATTGACAAATGATAGTACAAAATCATGGGCTAAAACCACCCAATAAGGTGGTTCCCATATTATCTCCAATACAAGATGATCGATGATGTGTCAATACACATAGAAACATGTGTAACTCCCCTTTACTGCTCATTTACATGTTTGACACATTTGTACATTACCTATTTTAGTAGACTTGACTTTTGTAGGCCATAATTTTTGAGTTATGTACCCAATTTTCTATTATAACCACTTTTAATAAATATTTCAAAGTATTGTACAACTAGGACTGTGTAACTCCATCTCAGACAAGTTTTGACCCCTTCTGTAGCCTTTAAGGCCTTCAAATTTTAATTCAAAATTTCTATGGAAAAAAAATAGTGCAAAAAAAAATAGCCACCATATGTAACTGCAAGGTTGGGACACATTTTCCCAACAATCTCCCACTTGTCAAACACCTTGTAAGATAAAACACCATAATTTAATTATTACAGATTATGAGGCCTACAAACTTCAAACACCATCTTAACTTATCTATGCTCACAACCTTTTGTAACGAATCTACAACATTCATCAAAGTCTATACTTTAACCATCTTCACCCTACCATCCTCAACCATATCTTAGCCAAAATGATATTGAACATCAATATGCTTGGTTGTGGCATCAAAATTCAAGTTCTTCACTAGGCATATTGCACTCTAACTATCACAATAGACTATTAATGATCCTTGTTTTATTCCAATGTCTAAACATAGTCTATTAAGCCAAATAGCTTCTTTATAAGCATGAGTAGTTGCCATATACTTTGCTTCAATAGTGGACAAACTAGCCACAAACTATCACTTACTCATCCAACTAATTACACCACCAAATAGTGTAAACACACAAACATTGGTGGTCTTATCTAATTAATATCACCTCCCCAATCCTCATCCACACAACCATGAATATCAAGAGAAATTTGTCTCCTAACCTCAAAGGGAATGGAGGTCAAACCTGTTGTCAAGGGTCAAGATGAGCATTACATAGAATGGTTAACACAAATAATACTCTGAGGTACCCTTCAAATATTTGAAGACTCTTTTGACTGCATCCCAATGAACTCTACCAGGATTATACATATACCAAGAAAATAACTCTCACTGATTGATTAAGTTTGGTCTAGTACACACCATAGTATACATCAAGTTTCAAACTGCACTCTATTAAGGTACTCTTCTCATGTCTTCCATCTTTGATGGAGATGTAGGACAATTTTGAAATAGAAATTTCATTCAAACTATAAAAGGAACATGTAATGGTTTATAATCATGTATGTTAAACCTCTCTACAACTAAGTACACATACTTACTTTGGCCTAGCAATAACTTTTTGTTCACTCTATATCTTTAATTTCCATCCCAAGAATGTTTTTAGCTACACCAAAGTATTTCATTTCAAATTTAGAAACAAGCTGAAACTTTAGTTCTACAATTATAACTTTCCCTTTACCAATGAATAAATTATCATCAATATATAATGTAATGTACATGAAATGACCTCCATCAGATTTATAATAAACTTAGTGACTTGATTTAGAATACTCAAATCTCAAACTCAATATATATGTATCAAATTTCAAGTACCACATCCTAGAACTTTTCTTGAGTCCATACAAATATTTCTTCAATTTACAAACTGAATTACTTTTACCATGTAGTGCACAACCTATGTCATGTAAATATCCTCCTAATCACCATGAAGGAAAATACTTTTCACATCTATTTTCTCAACTTCTAAATCATAACTAGCAATAATACAAAGCAAAAACCTAATCGATGTCATTTTTTAAATAGGAGATAATATCTCACCATAATCAACACCCTCAACCTGAGAGTAGCCTTTTTCAACCAACCTTAATTTATAATTCTCAATACTTACATCTGAACCAACCTTTTCTTAAACACTCATTTGTAACCAATAAGTTTTCATCCTTTAGGTAATGGTATAAGATCTCATGTAACATTCTTTTTTAAATCTTTCATTTCTTCATCCATAGCAATCTTCCAAGATTTTGGGTCATTCATACCTAATGCCTCTTCTACAAATCTAGGTTCATCAACACTACTATTAAAAGCAAAGATATATCTTCAATCGTCAAGATAATACCTGTCAAGTAGTTGTCTCTACCTTGTAGACCTTTGAACAAGATGATTTGGAGGTTCTTCCTCCTCTTCTAAATATTTAGAGATAGATGGGCTCTCCTTAACTTCTTGTCTATTTAGGGGTATTGATTAAACTTTTTCAGGAATAGAAGGTAGTTGAATCACATGTTCCTTTTTAGTTTGTTCAGACAACAATGTAATCGAAGAAGGATTAGTTTCTCTAAAAATAAAACTTCTACTATGAATTACCTTCTTTACAAAAAGGTCCCAAAGCTTGTATCCTTCAACATCATAACTATAGTCAATGAAGATACATTTTAGAGAAATGTTCTCCAACTTTGTTCACTTCTCCTTTGGCACATATTCATATGCCTCGTAGCCAAAAATCCAAATGTCTCAATGAAGGCTTAAAACCTGACCATTCTTCCATAGGTTTTTTATCAACAAGAGATGATGTAGGAGATTTTTTAATTAGGTAGAAAGCAATGGCAATATCTTCATCCCAAAAAAAAATTTCATGGCCAACACATCTTAGCATACTCCTAGCCTTCTCCATCTACGTCATGTTCATCCTTTCCACAATTACATTTTGTGGTGGATAATATGGATTTTTCTTCTTCTTATGAATTCTACAATCTTTACAGAAGATATCAAAATTATTACAAAAAAATTTACTTCCATTAATAGTTTGAAAATATTTTATTTTCCTTCTATTCTACAATTCAATCATTGGTTTAAATTCTTTAAACTGACTGAAAATATTACATTTACTATTTGTTGCATGTAATATAAATTACCTCCCTTTCAAGTTTTGAGTCTAGGACATTTTAGCAAAGTGTCATCGCAATCTTGAACTTTGAACTTGAACCTTGGTTTTTCTCGGTTCAAAGTTCAAAGTCTTTTAGTTTAAAACACGAGCCTCCATCATCTTGGTCCTTTAGTGCAAAACATTGAACCTTGAACCTCAATTTTTTGGGTTCAAAGTTTAATTGTAGATGTGTTCCTTTCAACCGTCTCAAGTTGCGTCAGTTTTATCTTCTGCGTCATGAGTGTCATGTTCCTTGAACCTTGAACCTCAAACTTTGGTTTTTCTCAGCTCAAAGTTCAATATGTTGATTTTCCTCATCACTAGTGGGTCCCAATTATGTCACGCCTCTTTTAAGTTCCATCATGTGATATGACAAGATCGGGTTGACACGTACCGGATCTTTTTCTCACTCAAAAAGAAATGATTGAAGGGACAGGTAATAAATGTCGATTACTCAAAGTGACATGTAATAAAATAAATATGTGAGAGTATTTATTTGCATTAAAATTGGTGGGCACTATTATTACAAAAGCAAGTTTCTATAAATGAGCACCCAAGAAGTTAAAGGAAACACGCATCAGTCTTTATTTCTTTCATTGTGTAACTGCAAGCATCCTTTTCTCTACAATGGAAGAGCCGAATAGCAGTGAGGTAAAATTTGGTCTTTTCAGAAGCTGTGTGCACAACAAAGGTAAGTTTTGAGTTAGCCCCTGCCAGCATTTTCTTAAATCAAAGAAAACTTACTTGTTATAAGCAATTAATTGTTTAGTGTTTTCACAATTTTTCTTCTCTATATAAGTTTTCCTATTTTCAAAATTATGTCTTCTTCCAAGTTAAAAATATCTAGAGAGATTGAGCCTTCCCCTATAGTCAGTATTCTTCCCGTAATTAGAGATACCGCTCTAATAGGAGAAAGTATTGAAGAGATAATATGTAGGTTTAAGTTTGTATAAGTTGGTTCCATGGATGCTAAATCACTAAGACTGGGTTGCTATAAGTCGTGGGCTTCCCAGAAATTATTCCTTGCCCAGAGCTAGTGATAGAGTGTCAAAATAGATATAACAAGGTGGATAGGTGTATCTGTAATCCTTTTGGAGAAGCTCTGGTTTATATTAATAGATAAGTGGTCTTAGCCACTTTCAGGATTCCTGAGGCAGAAACATATGGAGATTGGGCAATTAGTAAAGCCACAGCTAAGTTCAATGAAAACAAGAAGGATTATAATAGCACCATTTCTCATTTTTGGTTGAGGAAACCTAAGAAAGGAGTTTCTATTTTGTTGAGACCTCTTAAGAAAGATCATTTAATTTAGAATGTGGTAGACGTGGTAACCCTGTTAAATAGGGTAAAAGGGAATCCTCAAGATATTTTATGGGAGGATAGGATGTACACTTTCATACAAGATATCTTAGATGATGCCAAGTATGTCGATTGGGCAGAAGTTATTACTGAAAGGCTTCATGAGGAGTTGTCCCAATTAGTGGAAATGGCCAATTTTTACATGTCATCATGTATGTTCTACATGTAGGCATTTTGCAAAGACTAGGAGGGGTTATCTCACGAGCCATGGAATGAAGATATGAAAATATTTGAGTGTTACCCTATGCTACATCTGAAGAGGTGCTCAAAAAAATTTAGAAGAGTCCAGGAGATTTTTCTAGCCAAACTAGTCTTTGAATTAAAGGGTAAAGAAAATTCTAGAATGTGAGAGGAGGCCATGGAATTAATAAAGGTTTACAGGAGTTTCTACATCCAATTTCATAGATTCACCTACTTGAGAGTTGGTGGTTTCAGCGGAGAACCATTAAAGTTTCCCAGATATTGTCTGGATAAGTATATTTTGGTTGAAGTATGTAGGTAGTTAGTTCAAGTTGAGAGAAAATATAGGCTCAAGAGAGGTTCTGGTTGCTTATTTCCCATTGAAATCGGCCACTAAAAATGTAAAATGATGCATGACACCTCTACCCTAGAAAAAAAATTGAACTTGATGAATCTCAAGCCCTATAGGACTAGAAACTACTTTGATGATACAGGTTTTTTTTTTCACCATTTCAGAGTAGATGCTACTTTTCTTCACTAGCCTCAATTAGAAGACTACTAGGTAGATTGCACTAATGAATTTGAGGTCATAAAAAGGTTGTGGTCAAGATGCACGCTTAATCAAATTACTACTCTGAGAATACCTATGGACACCAAAGGAGTTGAAGGAGATAATGAAGATGTTTTGGATCCACATTTTGTTGAGCTGGTCGAATGTGTGCCCATTCCAAAAATTGACTAGAGTAAATGAGAAGAGGAGGATGTGAGACTCAAGACACACAATGTAATTAAGAGGACAGAATGTTGACTAGCTAAGAAGAGAAGGGAAAAGGAAGTTGTGAATAAACCTGAAGTGTAAAGAGAAGCTTCAACACCTCCAAAAGTTCATTCTCCACCTATTTACACTAACATAGTTGAAAAATTTCCCCCTATAGGTAAAATTGAACCTGAGATGGAGCCTCTTCAAGATTAGCAAGAACAAGTAATTATTCAACCAACTATTAGAGTCACTCATTCCCAGAGTAAGAAGAAGCCCAAATCTTCCAAATCTTCCTGCATTATAATTGATTTAGAACCAATAGAAAAAGAAATTTCTGAACAATATGAACCAGCCATGGACACTTCTTAGAAGATTCCAACTGTTGAAGAAACCCAGGACGTAGCAGAAACAGAAGTTCAAGGATCTTTGACACTAGGGAGTCCATTAAATTTCCAGACTCCTCTGGCAAAGGGTGGTACTAAGGCATCAAATTGGCTCGAACTATCAATGAATAAGAAGTGAAGCATTTTTTTTGTTTCCACCCCAATAAGTGTTATGGTTAGTAAGTACCTAGGCAAGACTCCTAAGAGAAAAAGAACAAAAATAGAGGCACTCCTAGATCTGGATGAGGACACGGGGCACTCAATGGAAAATGTTTTTACTCCTACTATAGACAAGCCTAGTGAGGAAGTGACTCTACAAGATTTTAAAATAGAGAAAATTGATCTGGAACATGCCACAAGAGCAACAGATGTGAAGGTGTTCGAATCAAGTAGCAGTAAGATTACTCATAGGATATGGAAGGATGCTAAAGATAAAAAGGAACTCAAACAGTCCCTAAGGAAAATGTCTCAATATATAAAGGCTATTCAAAGTCTGACTCCACAACCCCTAGATGAGATGCCCCTGAGCATCGATATTAAGTCCCCTAAAAATCAAAAGTTCTTGGACTAGATCCAAAGGGACAGATCTGTAGCTAAACAATTTGATGAGTGGATTGACACTATTTCTAAAGAAGATGTTGAATATTTGCCTAATCTCAGTAAAGCTTTTGAGGATGAGTATGGGATTACTAAAGGATTAGAGGTTGAAATCATTGCTTGGGAGAGTGAAAAGAAAGAATGGGAGGATGTCATTTTTGGGATTGATGAAATCATGGCCTATGACCTTGATAAATTTCTGAAAGAAAAACATATGCCAAGGTTGAATGGGAATGCTTTGTTTTCTTTAAAGGTAAACATAAGCTAGATGAATGATATCTTTGAAGAAAGTATTGAAGTCTCTACCAAATTCTTCAAAGAATTAAAATGCATCCATGAGATAATGGGAAATGACCTCAAGGAAACTAACTTGCAAGTGACAGATAATGTGCCCAATCTTGACCACAAAGTAGAATAGTTTAGAACCTGTTTGGAAAAGAAGTTAAGCTGCCAGAAGAGTACTAAGAATGTTCAGATCAAAGATTTCATTATAGTTGGATGGATTGACTCTCTTTTGATTATGGGAAATGACCATTTGAGAATGCACAAGTAGAAGATGGAAGAAATCCAAAGGGGAAGAAGTATCTAGACTGAGAGAATTAAAACACTTGGCCTACCTAGTTAGCAATTGTTAACCCCTTCTGCAGTAGCTTTCAAGGAATGGAGCACGGAGCAACCAATCAAGACAGCTCCAAATCATTCAATTGTTTCCTGACAAACTAGAAGTTCCCTAAGATAGTTTTTTTGGTTGAATAGTTTAAGGGCTTAAGTTGCTTAATAGTTCCTAGGAAAAATGGGATGGGTAGTTTCTTTGACTCATTTGGAATTAGTTTCAAAAATGGTTTTAGCCATGCAAGGATATAAATTTTGTTTCACTCGACTTTGCCAAGGTCGATTCTCTGGTATTTGGAAAAACTTTATGATACTTTGAATTATTTTTCTTAAGGATGCTATTTTGAATTTTGTAAGATCAAATAGTGTTGAATATAATATCAGTTGGTTTTATAGCAGAATTTTGTGACTTTTCTAATCAGTCGAATTGGATTAGGCATATGTTTTGGTTTCAATTGGAATCAGTTGTGTGCAAACACAATTTTTAGATGCACTATTAAATTCTTGCAGTAATTTTTCTTATTCTAATGTTTCAAATTTGGAAATCGATCTTCTTGATAGCTTTATGAATATTTAGTCAATCGGCTTTATTGATTCTATTGATCTTAATCTTCCATATTCATTTATAAATCTGTAATGGAATATGATTTTTCCTTTTGTACTTTCTAGTAAAAATTATATTGCTTAATCATTTTTTTTAATAAAGGAGCAAAAAGTCAAAAATTTAGAAGGAAGTTGCGCCTTTGATGCAAAGAGTGTATTTGTGAGTAACTACCTCATTCTGATAGTGATAAGATTTTGTTTTCATTTGGGTAAAGAGTTAAATATTTTAAGAGTTTAAAAAATAGACAAATTTGTTCACTAACACTATTTATAAAATATACCCATGTTCTTTTGTTATAATTATTAATAAATAAAATATAATATGTGGATTTTCCAATGGAAGAAATATCTATAGGGTCAAATACATTAGAATGAATAAGATCCAACACACCACAATGTTTATGAGAACTCAAGTAAAACTAAATGTGGTTTTTTTCTATAAATGTAATTCTCAAAAAAATCAGAGTCGAGATTATAATCATTTGAACCTTCATCAATATTTTTATTTTTCAAGGTCTTAAGACCCTTCTCTCTAATGTGGCTAAGTCTTTGTTTCCATAACATAGTCTTATTTGCAAGTAACTTTGATTCAAAAGAAGAAGCATTGTTAGATACCCAAAATCCATTGCCATCTACTATAGGTGAAACCCTCACCTTTTCTAACGAATTGTTAGAAAGTAAAGTCCACCAAGAAAATTGAGAGGGGGGGTGAATCGGTTATCAAATAAATACAACTTTTATCACCATTAATATATTTCAACCATGTCATCAATATAAACAACAACCATAGAAAGATAAACATACACAGCAACACAATAACACAAATTATGTTGACTAGGGAACCTCTTGATCAGAGAGTAAACCCCGGTGGGAATGATGCCCACAAAAGATGTACCAATATAAAAATTCCTTGTGAGAGGATAGACTCTGTTAAGAGCCTTATGAAATACATTCAGTACATATGAGTCTCTATTAGGAGACTTTGAATCCCTGTTAAAATATTATAACCCGGTTAGGAGTTATGGAAGACAGAAGGACCCACTATCCAAACAGCTTCAAGGGCAAGATCACTGAACACACTATCCAACTAATCTTTGTATTACTCAAATAGAATAATACCAAATAATTACTGATCTTAAAAACTTATATTTTCTCCTCTGTCTGTGCCAAACCACACCAACTGCTTCACCAGATCTCAATAGCATATCTCTGCAATTCGCATATCCTCTTACAACACATATTGCTCAATTCTACAATTCCTTACACATTCTTACTAAAATAAAGGAAAAAAAATCCTTCCTTTATACCACACTCAAATAATTAAAAATGAGTTGACCAACAAGGCTTAACCAGTTACAAAATATAAACCTTCACACGTTTCACAATATTTCACAATTACATAAAACTATCGGCTTCCAAAAAAAAAAAATCTTCACTCATGCGACCTCTGACCGTGCTACCGTATCCATGTCACTATTATAATGTCTTCATCAACTATACAACTTTTCATGCCTATATTCTATCCAAATTACGAGATATCATCTAGTTACCACAAGCCGCTTCTCAAGAACACTGCCTAAATACTGCTTCCACTGAATTACACATAACTATCATGAATAATTGAATTTCTATACACACTCTTGACCACAATCTTAGGACACAATATAGAGTAATTCCTCAACTCCACATAGCTTTATCTTCAATACTCCACGTGCGCTAATTCAAACATTGTCTACTTCTTTGCTAATTTCCAGCAGATCACTGTGTTGACATCAATGACAACCACAGTCATGAATGCAACATACAAATGCTACAAAATGACTCCAAATACTCCCCCATAGGACATATTCAGCATTCATTCCTAACATTATCCATACATTTTGTCTTCAAAAAAGTAATATTATAGTCAATAGTATACACATCCAAGTTATACAAACTGTCTATTCTGATACCTCTAGCAACCACCATAGCACCTTTCACCATTTTTCTCTAGCATTAGAAAATACTACCTGCATTTAATCCAATATATTAGTTTTCTCACAAATAAAAAAATTTATCTTATACCATGGAGATGCAACACACCATTAATATAGGAAACATTTTATCTTCACAAGAGTCTATTGCAATAAATAGTGTATGCATCTAGCTTATACAAAATGTCAATTCTGACACCTCTACCAACCAACATAGAACCTTTCACCATTTTCCATCTTGCATTAGAAAATACTACTTTCATAATCCAATCTATCAATTTTCTCATAGATAATAATAAAAAATTATCTTATACCGGGAGATGCAACACACCGTATTTATTATTCTACCATTAGGAAAAATTATTTTAATTGTACATTTGGTCCATAGGGTGTTTCACAATGTCTTTCATTGTTGGAAATGCTTATATTTCCCACTTGATGAAAAATTCAAACATTTCTGTAGCATTTGGAATGCAAATGGGTTTGGGACCATCTACTCTCCTATCATGTGTTCTCTTTCCTGAGAAATGGTTTCATCTACTGACATGGATGTTTCTACTGATCACCAGTTATCTCTAGTGAATAACGGCAGGGTCTCTTCTTTGATGGGTAGGATTTTGTCTTCCCCTTCATCTATTAGCGCTAAGGCAACACTTCTTTCCAAGGTGAGGGTTATTGCTAGTGATAGCCTTCTATCTCCAGTCTTGGGTTCTATGTCTTGTCTTGGATGCCTAGCTTCCCAGTCTGTGGGTGCCCATCCTTCCTTGGTTAGGACTTCTCCTATGACATTTATGCTTGTTCTTCCTTTGGTGGTCTCTATTAAGGGCCATGTGTTGGTTTCTAGTTCATCTCTTGTGGTTTTTTCTCTCCCTTCTCCTTCAAATTTTTCCCCTACATCAATTTTCTCTTCAAGTGTTGTTTCTAGGGTTTCTAGTGTAGGGAACTCTATGAAGCGACATATTGTGAGTAGGCTCTTTCCTATTTCTAAGTCCATTTCCATCTCCTTGGATTCTGAAATAGAGAAGGATATTGATCATAATGTTTCTATATTTTCTTCCCATGGTGTGATCTACTGGTTCAGGGGGTCATGGCCTAGCCTCCTACAACTGCATGGTTGGATCTCACAACATTGAGAGATCCTTCTTACTAGCATTGTTCATATTTACCCTATGGCTAAGGGTTTTTTAATTTCTAAATTTGAGAATGCTAAAGATAGAAATAGAATATTGTGTGACCATTTTTTTAGTTGGGAAGATAGATTTATGCTTATGGTTAAACCTTGGCATTCTGATTTCAACCCTACTTCTGAAACATTCAAAACGATTCCTATTTGGGTTCAACTTCCCTATTTCCCCCTTCATATATGGTTTGATTATATTTTAGAGAAAGTGGGTGATACTCTTGGGGACTTTCTAATGGTGAATTAGGAATCATTTGATATTCTTCATTCTACCTTTTCCCATATTCTAGTTGATTTGGATATTTCTAAGGGTTTACCTGAGAAAATTTTGATCGAATCTTCTAAGGGTAAATGGATCCAAATTTTGGACTATGAAGGGATTCCCTTCAGGTGTAGAAAATACTATAAAACAAGTCATGTGGTGGCTCAATGTGGATTAGAGAAAAATAAAATGTTTGCATTGTGGTGGAAAGGTGTTACAGTTTAGCATTATACGGTAGAGAAGAAACCTAATAACCAAAGGAGTTTCTCCTAGGTGGTTGTGTAGGACCCACCGAGCCTTGCATATTCTTCTTAAGCTATTCTAATTACTAATGGTGGACCTATTGAGGAAATTATTTCTCATGTTGTTGTTCCTTCTTAGGCTGATCTGATTACTCATGAAGTCATTGTGGAGGTTGGTTCCCAATCTCATATCTCTCCAATTGTTTCTATGGTTGTGTGTGGGAGAAGGCTCCTAGTGTCTACGTCCTCTTATAGCACTTGTGCTAGGGATATCAATCCTAGTATTTCCCTTTCTGATTTTGTGCCTTTAAGGGTAAATTACAAAGTTTTCTTTGAGGTAGTAGGTTCTACTGGCCTTCTTTCTAAGGATGGTGATTTTCCAATTTTGGGTTCGATGGTTTGGCAGGGTGTTACTGCTAAGGTGGAAGAGGGTTAGATTACTATGAAAGGAAATAAATCTAAGATATCTACACCCTCTTTTGACATGACTCTATATTGCCACAAGGGAGGTGCTAAATGTGAATCCTGATGGTTCCTTGATGTGGGTGATTGGGTTGGAGGTTCTCCAATCCTATCTTTGGTTGTGGGTTGCATGTTGGCTTTTGAAAGCAACTTTTGTTTCAGGTTGTGGGAGCCTATTGGTAAAACCCATGTTTTGGTCTTTCCCCATTTGTTCTTTTGGTGGGCTACCATGGTATATCTTTTGTAATCTTTTGTAAAGGGTTTTGGGTCCCTTCAAAACCTGTTTCTCCCATGATAATCAAAAACATGATTTTAGTTTTACCATGACCAGCAATATTTAAATAAGAATCAAATTTCTCCTTTTTCTTTTTCTTCTCTTCTTTTCAATCCTTACATATGTGTCTGAGCTTACCACAATTCTAGAAAATAACTTTGTACGGTCCATGAGATTTGGATCTCCTTCTAGATTTTTGGAATTGTTAGGCTTCTCATTCTTATTTCCTTTTTCCTTAGGTCTTCAATGAGAAACAGGGGATTCCTTGGAACTAATGAATACCTTCCTCCTCATCTCTTCAAAAATAAAATAACCCACCACATCTTTCATCCTCAAAATGAAAAAAGTATTGTCAATGGTCATAGCAAGCACATCCCACAAATCAGGCAAAGAACAAAGTATGACCTTAAATTTCTCTTTCTCATCCATATTGACACCATCAGCTACCAAATGAGCCACCAACATATTAAATTCTTCTAGGTGGTATGAAATTTTTCCACCCTCCTCAATTCTCAATTAGTATAGCCTCTTCCCTAATAAAATCTTATTTACTAAAGATTTCACCTGATACATTTTACCAAGCTTATTACATAGGCTCTTTGAAAAGGACTCTTCATGTACATTGATTAAAATAAAATCTACAAGGCACAATCTGATTAGACTTTTGGTTTTATAGTCTATAACAGAATATTTATTAGCCTCATATGGATCTATAGGTTTTATGAAAACATCATCAACAACCTTCTAAAAATATCATTCTATTTTCAGATCCTTCATCTTCAGCTTCTACATTTCAAAGTCATTTCAATAAAATTTCTCCACTTCTATTCTCCCTAACGAACTTTCCCTTAGAAATTATTGCAACAAGATCACAAAGAACCTTCTACACAAGTTCCCACTCAAATCTATATTATCTCAAATAACCAAACCCACAACTGAAACCAAAGGTGGTCAGGCTTTGATACCACTTCTAAGGAAGTTAAGTGGTAGAACAACTTCCTACACTAACCCTAAGGGGAGAATAATGTAAAAACTTTCTCATATCATTTTCACAATTACAGAAAATTAACAAAAATAATCATAAGGATAAACAACATTCATACCACAACACAAATATTTATGTGAGGAAAATCCTTTAGGGAGAAAAACCCCGCACTCTAAAATCAGCCCAATATATTATTCGAAAATCAAAAACAAATTACAATATACTTTCAAAGTGAGCTTATTTTAGGAGTATCACTCACCAGAGATCTAGAAGTATCTAGAAAGCTATAAGACTCTTACACATAACCTCTATCTCACACACCTCATATATCAGAGATATAATACAAGAAACCATCAAACTGTATTACAAAAATGTGGGCTAAAACTACCCAATAAGGTGTTTCCCATCTTATCTCTAATACAAGATGATTGATGATGTGTCAATACACACACAAACATGTGTAACTCCCCTTTACAACTCCTTTACATTTCTGACATATTTTTAAATTTCCTATTTCAGAAGACCCAACTTTCAGAGACCATAAATTTTGAACTATATACCTAATCCTTCTATTATAACCACTTTTTGGAAACCTCTCAAAGCGCTATACAACTAAGATAGTGTAGTGTCATCCAAGATAAGTTTTGACCCCTTTTAGAGCCTATAAAGCCTTCAAAATTGAGTTATAGTCTTCGTATGACCTAACAATAGTTGTCATATGTAACTGCAAGGTTGAGACATATTTTCCCAACAAACTAGATTCATGTGTTGTATTATTTAGACTATGACATCAAGTCCACCCATAATGTTTAATTATTAGATGGCTATGGTTTTTAACACTTTTCTCCCTTGTGTGGTCCTTAATAATATTTTATTTTTTATTTTCTCTTTTAAATTGAACTCTAAGTCTAGGAAGAATATTATCCTTAATAGTTGTTTAAATTATGTTATTTGTATTAGGAGTAGGAACTACTTGAATATTTTTTTTTATTTTTAGTGTGATGATAAATTTGTTGTGTATAGGTTATTTGACCACTTTGTCTGTGGTTTCTTACCAGTAGCTCTTATTTAGGTAGTGTTTTGATGGTTTTATGTTTCTAGTGTATTGTTGGTTTTTACATCTTCGAGTTGTGGTTCTATAAGGTTCGGCGCCCTTGTTTTGTTGTTTCTTAATATTAAAACATAAGAAAATTGTTGGTTATGGGATTATTGTAGGTTTTCTTTGAGTGTCTTCACAATGTCTATGCTTTGTTAATTCAAATATTTAGTCCTTGGTACTCTATTATTTAAATGAACCAATTCTATGAATGAAATAGCATCATAACTATAAAGAACCTTGAAAGGATTCATACATATAGACATGTGGTGACTAAAACTATAGAAATATCCTTCAAGGTGTAAACATTTGACCAATGATAATTTTTTGTTTTGTAACATAGCTTTGCAAGTACCATTATATCCATTTGTTCACAATTTTTGTTTGCACATCAATGTTAGGATGATAGCTATTGTGCTCATTAATAAAAAAATATCTTGTTAAAACAAGTTAATAAATTTGGTATGAAATCAAAAGATGTCTCCAAATAATAGATCAACTACTTATGGAGCCTTGTACTTTGAATATATAGCATGAAAATGAGCATATTTAGAGAGTCTATCAACAACCAAATAGATACAATCCTTGTGTCTTTGGAAACTAATGATTAAATCCATAGGCATACTATCTCATTTTTTATTTGTAATGGATATAGGTTGCAAAAATTCAACTCAAATTACATGCTCTATTATTTTGTTGGAAAATAAAGCATCCCCTAACATGCCTCAAAACAACACCTTTGAGCCCCTTCCATGAAAAACCTTCCCTCACTTGTGTATATGTTTTGTAATATATTAGATTTCCAACAAGTGATGTGTCATGAAATACCCTCAAAATTATCCTTCAACTAATATTTTGGTATAAGATACACCCTATCCTTGTATGGAATGAGTTCATCAACTACTTTGTTATTTTCACCTTGTAGCTTTCCATCCAACATATTCGACAATTATAGAAACTTTTCAATCAACAGATATATATACCATGGAGAAGAAATAAAGTCTCCTACAAAGTGCATTAGCCACAACATTATTATTTCCATGAACATACTAAATATCAAAATCATAAGCTTGCAACTTACCTATGTTTACTATCTATCAGTCAAATCTTTCTAACTAAGGAAGAATTTTAAATTGGTATGAAATGTTTTGGCCACAAACCAAGTATTTCCAAAATTTGGCTATGTATTCATGATGGCTCACATCTCCTTGTGTAAGTTCCATTATATTAAATAAAATATTGAATTATAGAATTACACTTAAACTCACACATTAAAGCAATTTTATTGAATGCATCAAAATAGAGACATGATAATAGATTTTGACATAATGTTTAAGTACATAAGCCAAATGTTAAGAAAAGCATAAGGAAATTATTTATTTTACAAAAGACTATACAATAGATTAACTAAAGTACATAGAATATGTAGTTGATGATGATCTTGACAAGAACCCTTGACATCTATCTCCCTCTAGGACACCGCGGGTGAGAACATTATTGGAGTGTTTTTCTACCAAACATGAAGCATTCACTCTTTCTTAAAATCCTTCTTGATATGAAGGATGCTCAACCTTGCACAACAACACTTAGCAACTTGAAATTGGTAGGGTGATGAAATCTAGTGCAGGATGTTGTATCTACATTTTAAGATGCTAATGTAATGAAAACATGATATGGAAGAGAGTGAGAAACACAATGATTTAGTTAGTAAGAACAAACTAAGAGATCAAAATAAGCTTTGGTCAAAGCATATTTTTACATTGACTACTAAAAAATTAGTTTAAGTAGAAACTTTCCCTTCTCTTTTCTCCATATTTGCCACCTATTTGACACACACATAATAAACATTTCAAACACACAAAAAGAAGATAAAAGATCACAAATCATGCATGAGCATGCAAAGGCATACAAGAACCCCAAAAGAGCATAAAGGTGCAATAGTCAAGGCATATTAAAACATACATGGCTTATGAGGCATCGATCCATGTCATATTTATAATGCCCTGCCAAGGAACCCGGGAGAGATTAACCTAAAACGTGCTACTAAGTTTACAGAATAATTTTTTCCTTAAGAGTTTACACAACAACAATGTATACCAATGTGAAAGAAGTAAAATATAATACAAATCATACACACAAGTGTGACTCAAACACATATTACAAATCTCAAGGGTTCCTTGACATAGATTATGTAAATGTTAATTTACCTACTTAATGTAATAACCATACATAATGTAAATAAATACTTCCTATTAGACATGAAATCTAGATACAACCAATACCACAAGGCATCCATAATGCAAAGACATCCTCTACACATGTCATGGAGTAGGTAACAAAATCAAACACAAAGTACAATATGATATCTCCTGAGTAACTGAAACAATTATATGAGAACATAAGATAAGAGTATATCTCCAACACTGATGAATAAGAAGGCACAACTACTATGAGGATCATCCAACACTGTTACATGAACATTGTAATCTCAAATGGTAAAAGAATCACTACCACCCAACCTCATGGAACCTAAATGGTCCACTCCCATCATGTTGAGGAGATAACAACCGACCCCACTAGGATATTAAACACCAAAATAAACCACACTACAGACTAAGAAAGGGATTCTGAAAGCTCTCTATCTCAAAGGTATGAAAAAATTAAAATGGTAATACATACTCAACTAGAGGAAACCAACACATGTAGTAAACCTAAGATGCATATGGGGGATTGCAATCACATAAGTCAACTTTTACAAAACCTGACAAACTAGGTTTTTTAAAACATGCAACTCCAAAAACAAGATGAACTCCACTTGAAAATAATAAAAGAATTACTTAACTCAAAATTACCGAAGATAAGGACTCAACTCCAACATTGTTTTTATTAAACTTGTTGATTTATAGCTAGATCATATTCGAGCTTAATTGAGTTTTAATTGAAAAATTAAAATCTATTATGCAAGTAGATCATCAAACCCAATTATTGTTTTATTTATATTTCCATGCACTGAAAATAAAAAAATAATTGTAATTGGGCTAGGCCTAAATTTAAATTACTTTTAATGTATTTCCTTGGCGCCAACATGGGTCGACTTAAGGAGAATTTGTGGAGAGGTTTCATATATAAATAAGGCAATGTATTTGGTAAAAATATATTAATCCATCTTAGTGATATGATATTATAGCATCTAAGCAATGATCATATGCAATCATCATTGGGTTCGATAAGGCGATCTGATCTAGGAAAATATCTAATTTGTGCATTGCAATCCAATCTAGACTCATGTACTTTACACAATCTATGATCTGATCCTAGACTTGATCTGATCTTACATTGGCAATATCTGTTGGCAATATTAATTATGATTGGTGATCATAATTCTACTATTATTGGTGATATTGATTGATTTTCTTCATTGATCAAAGATCTTCAAAAAATCAAAGATTTGTGCTACTTATTGAGGTCTATAATTAATTCTTGAAAAGCAATAATGGATGATCTAATTGATGTTGGGTTTTTTCCTCCAAGTAGGAGGTTTTCCTAGGGTAATCATTTGTGTCTTTGTGTTCATTTACTTGTTTAATTTGTTTAAATTATTTATTGTTCTGAGCTAATCACTAAAATAACATGGTATGAGAGCCAGATTTGTACTAACGAGTGATTAGATTAACCATATAATTTCATCCCTCTGGTATTTATTTCTTTTTTCAAGATGGTGATAGGTCTAAAGGTAGAAGATAGGCTAGAAGGTGCCCCCAATTTCACCTCTTGGAAAGTGTGTGTTCTTCTTGCACTTGAGGAAAATGAATTGCTTGAGTTTGTGCAGGGAGAGGAATAAGCTAAACCTACATATCATGATGAGCTATGAAAGTTCAAGAATGATGCTCTTAAAGCCAAGAAGATACTAATTGATTCAATGAAGGACCATCTTGTTCCTATCATCTCCAAGATGTCTTCAACCAAGGAGATGTTCAAACAGTTAGCAGGAATGTATGAGATCAACAACATGAGAAGGGAACTTGCATTAACAAGACAACTGCTTCAAGTCAAGATGGAAAAAGGTGAATCAATCATGGCATTCTTCATCAATATTTTAGAATTGAAAGATCGGCTCAATTCCATTGATGGTGAGGTAGTGGATAAGGATCTTTTTATGATTGCATTAAATGGCCTTCCTCACTCTTGGGAGCCATTCATTCAAGGCCTAAGTGGAAGAGGTAGATTTCCTACTTTTGATCATCTTCATGTTGACTATATTCAAGAGGAATCTCACCTATAGTAAGAGGAATCAAGACTTCTCATGGTGAATAAAATCAAGTTCTTGCTACTCAATCAGTCAAGAAGAAAGGGGGCCATTGGAAGAAGAGCAATTTAAAGAGGGACAACAATTTCAAATCTCATGATACTCCCAAATCAAGGAAGAAGCCAAAGGATCTATATCATATTCAATGCTTTAGATGTGACAAATTTTATCACTATGCCAAGGAGTGTCAATCTTAGCTCAAGAAACAAGGGGAAAATCTACACAAAGTTGTTGAGAAGGAAAATAAGGAAGACTTCCTCTTCATTTTTGCATTGTCAAGTAATATTCCTATAGATGGTGACATTTGGTTACATAAATCAACTTTCAAATCTAGGCACATCATGGGTTACATAAATCAACTTTCAAATCTGATTGAGAAGGAATCTGATCTTCATGTTTTCATTGGTGATAATGCTCAATATTTTGTAAGAGGTTTTGGTAACACTGTTCTCAACTTAGAATCTGGAATTTATTTGCAGCTAGCTGATGTCTTATTTGTACCTAGAATTAAAAGGAATTTAATCTCAATATCTTCCATAGAAGATAAAGGTTATTAAATTTATTTTTCATAAGGAAGGGTTCTTGCATGGCCTAAGAAATCTAGCATCAAATCATCTCAAGTCATTGGAAATAGGTTTGAAATCATCTACAAGCTCTCAGCTTGACCCTTTCAAGCTCTCATTCATATATCACATGATTCTAGCGACCTATGGCATAGAAGACTTGGACATCTTCACTTATGTGCTCTTCCTATTCTTGAGAAAATGGTTAAAGGTATTCCTAAACTCAATCATGTTCATGATGATGTATGTAAAGGTTGTGCTATAGGAAAGAATAATAAAGGTTATTTTCATAGAAGTGAATCTAGATCTAATGAGAAAATAGCTCTTATTCATTCTAATTTATTTGGTCCCATGTTTGTTGCATCTCCTAGTGGTTTCTTGTATTATGTAACTTTTATAAATAACTACTCTAGAAAAACATGGATTTACTTTCTAAGGTCAAAAGAAACTAATGAGGTCTTGAATAGATTCAAAGAGTTTAAATCTTTAGCTGAAAATTTATTTGGAAAAAGAATTAAAATACCTAGATCTGACAATGGAGGTGAGTACACCTCAGGTGGTTTTCATGATTTTTGTGTAGAAGTAGGGATTAAGAGGGAGTTTGGTGCTCCCTACAACCCTCAAAAAAATGGTATCAATGAAAGAAAGAATAGATCCATAATTGAGGCAACAAAGGCAATGATCCATGATCAAAACTTACATATGTTTCTATGGGCTGAAGCAGGTAGGACTATTGTCTATATTTAGAATAGGTGCCCTCACAATATCTTGAAGGATATGACTCCAGAAGAAGCCTTCATAGGAAAAAAAAAAAAAAAAAAAAACCAAACATCAACAATTTGAGAATATTTGGAAGTCCATTTTACATTCACAATCCCAAAGAAAAGAGAACCAAACTAGAAACGTTAGGTAAGAAAGGCATACTTGTGGGTTACAGTGAAAATTCCAAAGCATTCATAATTTACATTCCAGGACAAAAATACATTGATGTAAGTAGAGATGTTATTTTTTAAGAGAATGTTGCATTAAAGAAGTTTAAATATCCATTAATGGAAGAAGAAAATGATGTTAATGATAATCAAGATATGGATATTGATCATGATGTTAAGTTTTAGAGGGAATCTGCAGGACCTGTAGAATCTTTAGATCACATTGATCCTATGGATCCCACTAATGGACCAAGATACATTACAGTGAGTAGGAAAAGACCACTTTGGGTAAGGAACACCATTCAGGAAGCTAAAAATTTTGCATCCCCTGAGGAACCTTCGGGGAAATTAGAAGACCTCATAAGTTCTCCAACTATGTTGCATTGATGTGAAACCTTATTGAGACTGAACCTTCTAGCACTAAAGAATCCATGAACCAGCAAGCATGGAAAGATTTCATGGATGAAGAATATGAATCCATAATCAAGAATGATGTATGGGAGATTTTGCCAAGGCTCAAAAGTAAGTATGTTGTATCCTCTAAATGGTTATTTAAGATTAAACATTATGTTGATGGTAGTATTAAGAAATATAAAGCTAGATTTGTAACTCATGGTTTTTCTCGAAAAGAAGGCATAGATTATGAGGAAACATTTGCATTTGTTGCTAGATATACTTTTATACTCCTATAGAGTTATTTTTTTGTCATTAGTTATGATTAATTCATATTGATTGTCAAATTCATTTGGTAATGAAGGAAAGTCAAGTCGATAAAGCACACAAGCTAGTCGGTAAAAGGAAACAAAGGGAAGACAGTTTTTGGTTAAGGAAAAGGAAGTTAAGACACCAAGAAAAGGAAAATCAAGCACCGAGTTGTACTGAGCCATAACATCTACCAAAATGAGAGAAGATACATGTTACCGAGTAGAAGAAAAATGTATTACCGAGCATCGCATGCCGACACAAGGAGAATCTATAGATACATTGAATCTCGACACCGAGCAGAAAATGGTTTACAAATCTCAAGGAGATTGTCTGAAAAGGCATTGGAGATTTAAATATAATGATTTTACATGATTACAAGGTGATATTCACCAGTAATAATTAAATGTGATATATGGATTGGAGGAGTAACCAATGCTAGCATCGCTTATGGAGAATATTCTAGATCACTTCCACTGCTTCTAGAATTGAGTATAAAATGGATAAGAGTATGAAGATCAAATGAGAGAGTGTATGTGCGAAGGATAAATTGTAGAGAGAAGGTGATAAGAAGAGAATCCACCGAGTAACAGAGTAGTAAAGAGCATATTGTGAATGTGATTCAAAGTTGAAGTTACCGAGTACAAAATTAATATTGTTATTGAAGCATAGTATGAGGTAAAAAATTGTTGAGCATAGTGAGTCTAATAAGCATAAGATTGATGCAAGTATTATAGAAACATTAGTGTATTGATTAAATGTGTAATCAAAGTTTTAAAGTCTCTTAACTGAGAAAATCCTAAATGATCTTATTTTTTAATTCCTTTAACAGGGTATAGCTTTTAGATTAAAGTTGTAAAATCCTTTAGCAAGGTAGACTTAATTGGTCATTAGACTCTTAACAGGGTTAATACTCTTAATAGGGTAAGCTATCAGAAATAGTTAACATTGTAGCTCTAACCGATCAGACTTTTTACTGCAGTAGTGAAGTTTTGTGGGTGTCATCCCCACCACAATTTTTATCCTCTAACAAGGATTTCTACGATACCAAAATAATGGTGTTATGAGTTATATTTCATGTTAATGCTTTACATGTTTTATGACATGCCTAAAAATTTATGATTTCAGTGAATGGTTAAGAAATTTATTAAAAAAAATTGGAGTACTGATTCACCCCTCCCTTGCAGTACTTACCTTTCCATACCCAATCCAACAATTGGTATCATAGCTAAGTCTCATATTTAGAAGTTTAACCACTTAAGAGGAAAGATTTGAAGAGATGGATAGTTATAGGTATGAAAAGGTGATTGACAAAATGAACATGGAACTAAGGATGGCTAATCACAAGATTGATGAATTGAGGAGAAAATTGAAGAATTCACTCAACAAGAGAAAGGAACTAGCATATCAATTGAAAGATACACAAGATTAGGTTGAAGAACTATTAAAGAGAAGTATGTCTGATGCATCTAAGGCTGCAATATCATAACTAAATGAGAAGAACAAAAACCTAACTAATTAGGTAAAAGCACTGAAAAGAGAATAAGAAGCTCAATCGGTGAGGATATGTGAAGTCCTAGAACAAAAGAGAAAAAATGAAGATGAAAAAAGAATGGTTGAAGATGAGAGAAGGGAAATGAATGCAAGGTTGAATGAGAAAGATGGGGAAATACTGAGGTTGACAGAAATTCACTACAACTTGACAAATCAACTAGTCGGTGCAAATTAGGAAGTTACAAGGAAAGATGGAGAGATTGTTGAACTGAGATCAGATTATGAACATTTGAAGAATGAACTAAAATTTGAAAAGGATGCTAATGAAGTCTTGAAAGGGAATGAAGAAAAATTAAGGATATTGGATGAACAACTAAGAGGTCACAAACAACCAAGAGATACTTTTGGACTTGGATTTAATGCAAACAATACCATTGAGAAGGGAGAGTCCTCTAAACAAGTAGAAAAGAGAGATAATACTACTATCCCACCAAAGACAAAGAAGCCTACTTGTTATCATTATGGAAAACTAGGACACAGCTAATATTTGCATGATAAAAAGAGGTAATCCACCAAGAATTCCTAAGTTTAATGGTTATTGTTACAATTGTAATAAGTATGGTCACAAGGGATTTGAGTTTAGATTAAGGATTACTAGAAATTAAAGGAAGCCAAGCTTCAATGGTTACTGTAACAACTACAATACATATGGTCACAAGTCTAAAGAATGTAGGTCACTAAGAAATAATGACAAATGGGTACTGATGCAGGAGCATCCTAGGTGTAAGAGCAATCTTGCATCACCCAAAAATATTTCTGGTTTTGTTTTCAATAAGGGCTATCTTATGCAGAGCTACTATTTATGGAAACTTGTTATTTTTAGTAAGTTGGTCATTTGATCTCAAAATATTCTGATTTCTTCCCTGGAGGTTCATTTTGGTCATATCAGCCTGCCAGTAAATTTTCATTAACAGATCAAGTCTAGCTTTGTAGACATTGAAGATTTTCTGTATTGGCAAATGGGTACAAAAAATTTGAACTTAGCTTTGAAGGCTTTAGAGGCCTCGGATGAGGTCGACAATTTGGGTGTTAGATGCTTGCATGAGTCAAGCCTATAGAGCGCTTCATGGCCTTTCTGGAATGGGGTTATAATAGTCAATCAGGTCAACTGGTGATGACTTATGGTCTTCGAAAGTTGGGTCACCTGAAATGGCAGAAAATGATTTTCCTTCAAAAAATTTGTTTGGCTTTCAAAAGTTATTTTGAGCTGACTTTGATGTAATAAATTGTAAAATAAAATAATTCTAAGTTTGGTCGACCTTGTTGGCTAAAAATTCTGGAACCTTCCCAAGCAATGGAAAATTGCCTATATAAGGAAGGTTGTAGTGTTGTCTTAGGCAGTTCGAGATAGTTCTAGGTAGTAGATCTAGGTATTGATTTGAGGCTTTGTCCTACAGAATATTGTAAGGGAATGCCCATGTGGCTTTGCATATTGTAATTCTAAAAATTTGTAATTCCACATTTGTGGAGATAATAAGAGCCCATTTTTTGTTCTTTCATATTGTTGTTGTTTCTCAGTTTCTATTATGTGTTTTGGTATTAACGGGAGCACCCTTCATCAAGTGGTATCAGAGAAGGAGTTCCTAAGTGTGTAAATAGATTGCTGAGTGTGAGGTAGTTTGCACCATGACCATGGGTTAGGGTTTCTATGTAAATAGATCACTGACTGTGAGGTAGTTTGCACCAGGACCGTGGTTAGGGTTTTAGCGAGAAGTGCAGAAATGCCTCCATGAAGGGAACATGGAAAAAGAGCTAGTGTTGTAACACCTGAGGTTAGGGCACTGTAGAGACAAGTACAAGCATTGCAAGAGGAGATCCATAGAGGAATGAATCTTAATGTCAGAGATGAAAGAGAGGATGAAGCCAAAGAAGAAGATCAAGAAGGAGAAGTCGAAGTTGTGAACCAGGAGGAAGAAAGACTTTTTTGAGCCATTTCCAAGATCGGAAAAAGACCTAAGATTGAGGTTCCTACATTTTCAAGAAATCTTAACCTAGAGGAGTTGATCAACTGGATCAATGAATGTGAAGAATATTTTGAGTATGAAGATATTGAGGATCTTGATAGGGTCAAATTCGTGAAGGCCAGACTAAAAGGTCATGCAAAGATCTAGTGGCAAGAGATTCAATTGGAGTGAAATAGAAGAGGGAAAGATAAAATCACAAGATGGGATCGGATGGTGGATAAATTGAAGTGACAGTTCATCCCTATTGATTATGAGCTTGACCTACTGAAGAAAATGCAAAGTTTGAACCAAGCAGGAAGATCTGTTCAGTAGTATACAGAGGAATTCTATCGAATCCTCATTAGAACAGGCCATGCGAAAGCTGATAAGGAGAAATTTTCCCATTACCTTAATGGGTTAAGGCCAAGCATTCAGGAAGAATTGAATTTGGTTCGAATAAACAGTATTGAAGAGGCATACTAGTTTTCCCTAAAAGTGGAGGAAAAGCTGAACAAGAAGTTTGAGAGAAGACAAAGCGGAAGAGCTCGTGATGGAAGATTTGGTGGACGGTCATATGAAGATCAAAATGAAGATCTGAAAAATTAGGACGAGTCCAGTAGTAGTCAAAATCAGAGAGGAGATAATTCCAATCATTTCCAAGATCAGAACAATAGAGATTAGAGAGGAAGAGGAAGAGGACAAGGTTTGGGAAGAGGAGGCTTTTGTGGAACATGTTTTCACTATGGAGAAGAAGGTCATAGGGCATTTCAATGTCCTCAACGCCAAGGAAGGATAGATAGTAGGAATGAAGGCTAGGCTAGAGTTGCACATGTAGATGAAGATGCCAGATCATCACATTATAAAGATGTTGAAAGAGGAGAAACATTGATTAATAGAAGAGTCATTTTGAGTGCTGAGAATGAACCTAAGCAAAGGAGCCTATTTCGAACTAGATGCAAGTGTGAGGGTAAGTTTTATGATGTGATTATTGATAACAGCAGTACTGATAATTTGGTGTTAGAAGAAATGATGAAAAAGTTGAAGCTCAAGAGGTAGAAACATCCACATCCATATCAGTTTGCCTAGGTGCAAGATGACCACAAGGTCATGGTTAGTGAACAGTGCCTAGTAAAGTTCAAGATCAGCAGGTACCATGATGAGGTACTATGTGATATCATACCTATGGATGCATGTCACATGTTGTTGGGTAGGCCATGGTAGTTTGATAGATGTGTTGTACATGATGGTCGTGTGAATACCTATTCTCTAACAAAGGATGGAGTGCGACATAAGCTAAAGCCATTGAAGGAAATAGAAGAAAAGGTATGTGGTAATGCAAGAATAAATTTTTTTGATAGAGGAAATTTCTCAGATGGTATGAGGCATGAGCATATGTGTTTTACCTTAATTCCAATGGCTGGGAAAGAGGAAGTAGAAGACGTACCTGTAGAAGTTGTAGAATTATTGAATGAGTTTCAGGATATTGTGTCTGATAATGTGCCTGATGGATTACCACCAGTAAGAAAGATCAGTCATCAGATGGACTTGATTCTAGGAGCCAGTTTGCCAAATAAGGTAGCACATAGAATGACACTAGCAGAAAGCAAAGAGTTGAAGACAAATTTGAAGTTTAGTTCATCACATCATCCATAGATTGTATATGGAAGTAGTCCCAGAAATGCATCTGAGTTGAGGAAGATAGATAAAGGAGAAATAAGTAGTGTTGAAGCTGAAGATTTTGCAGAACATTTGAAGAACATCCATGAGGAGGTGAGGAAGCATATTACCAAGATGAATGTGCAGTATAAGACTAAGGCAAATGAGAAAAGGAGGCATAAGGAATTTCAGGTTGGAGATGAAGTCATGGTTCATTTGCGGAAGGAAATATTTTTGGTTGGTACATATAACAAGCTGAAAATGAAGAAGTTTGGGCCATGTAAGATACTAAAGAAGCATCATTCAGGAAATGCATATGAGGTCAAGTTGCCTACTGAGCTGAATATTTCACCAGAATGTAATGTTTCAAATCTGACAGAGTATCATGAAGCAGGTATTGAAGATGAGGTTACAGCAGCATAGTGGAGTATTCCAACAACCAATTCAGATATCAAAGAGATTGAAGACATACTGGATAGTCATGTTGGCAGAAGCACAAGGAATGAGACATATGAAGAATATCTAGTCAAGTGGAAAGGATGACATGTTGAAGATTCATCATGGCTGACAAAGGAGGAGGTTAACCATCATGGTTTTCCTCTGCACACCTGAGTCATGACAAGGTCACTTCTCAAATTACCCCAGGTGTCTGATGCAGGAGCATCCTGGATGTAAGAGCAATCTTGCATCACCCAAAAATATTTCTAGTTTTGTTTTCAATAAGGGCTATCTTGTGCAAAGCTGCTATTTATGGAAACTTGCTATTTTTTGTAAGTCGGTCATCCGATCTTGGAATGTTCTGATTTCTTCCCTGGAGGTTCATTTTGGTCATATCAACCTACCAGTAAAGTTTCATTGATAGATCAAGTCTAGCTTTGTAGACATTGAAGATTTTTTGTATTGGCAAAAGGGTACAGAAACTTTGAACTTCATTTTGAAGGCTTTAGAGGCCTCGAATGAGGTCAACAATTTGGGTGATAGGCATTTGTGCAAGTCAAGCTTGTAGAGCGCTTCGTGGTCTTTTCAGAATGGGGTTATAATAGTCAATTGGGTCAACTGGTGATGACTTATGGTCTTCGGAAGTTGGGTCACCTGAAATGGCAGAAAATGATTTTCCTTCAAAAAATTTGTTCGGGTTTCAAAAGTTATTTTGAGCCGACTTTGATGTAATAAATTGTAAAATAAAATAATTCTAAGTTCAGTCGGCCTTGTTGGCTAAAAATTATGGAACCTTCCCAGGCGGTGGAAAATTGCCTATATAAGGAAGGTTATAATGTTGTCTTAGGCAATTCGGGACAGTTTTGGGTAGTAGATCTGGGTATTGATTCGAGGCTTTTTCCTACAAAATATTGTAAGGGAATGCCCATGTGGCTTTGCATATTGTAATTCTAAAAATTTGTAATTTCACATTTGTGGAGATAATAAGAAGCCCATTTTCTATTCTTTCATATTGTTGTTGTTTCTCAATTTATGTTATGTGTTTTGGTATTAAGGGGAGCACCCTTAATCAGGTACCTAAGTGACAAAATGTTGCAAACAACCAACAAGGATCAACTATACCATAGGACTACAATACAAGAATTACATGTACAACATGTGGGAGATTTGGACATGTTGCCACAAATTACATGTTGATATATGGAAGGAACAATAGAAGATCATGGAGAAATTTTGGAATGGTTTTTTTTCATTGTCACGAGGTCGGTCACCTAGCCAAAGACTGCAAGTACTAAGGAAAAGCCCCAACCGAGGAACAACCAAGTGAGACTGGTCAAGTTAATATTTATGAGATAAGAGATCAAATGAGTAGAACGTGGACAAGGAAGTCTCAAGATGATGGAACTGAATTTGGAACAACTGATGGCATCACATCCTCTGGATTGGGTGCACCTATCTTCACCTAATCGGTTAATTAAGGTATGTATAAGAGATGATAACTAAAATTCTATCTTAAATCAGTTCCTAGCATTTGTGCAGAGATCCATATTAGCATATAAAGATGCATTTGGATATATGATTGAAGTTGAAATTTCATATTTTGATCAGTAAGAGTATATGTTATTTTGCTCCATTCGGTGAAAGGAAAGTGCATTTGGTAATCTATGAAAAGGGAGTCGGTAAAAATAATTTAATGCTAAAATTATAGTTGTTAGAACCCCTAAATGAGGAAAAACTATAAATAGATCTCTTCTTATTTCATTTTTATCTTACATTTTTAGAGCATTTGAAGCACTTTGTAGATACGACACTACCGAGAGCAACTGAGCAATCATTTGAGAAAATCTAAGCATTTTCAAATACATTCAAGGTACTTCTAGTATTTCCCCAAGCTATGTTAATGAAAATGAGTTGTTATTAAATTGAAACCTTATCAGTCAAGAGATTATTTATGTGAATCAATGGCACCCAAAGTACAAAATCCTATTATTGTGGAGAAGATTGACCCTGTCAATTTGAAGTATAAACTACCACCAATTGTAGCAGCTGAAATTGATAAATCTAGAGCCCTATCTTTAATCCCACTGAGATTCATTCTTATTGAAGATGTTCGCACCTTCATAAATTACAAAATTGAAGACATTTGTCAAGAGGATATCGACACATCTTATCAAAACCTATGTGTAAATGGGAAGTTGAACGATGATCATACATATTTGGGACCAAGGGTTTGGTTCATGCTATGCGTGTACCGATATTTTTCAAGAAGGAATGGATGAGGATTTTTCTAAGCCAAGTAAATGATCAATTCATGTGCCTTGATGTGCCTATGAAGATCAAAAAATATGTATTACATATAGTTATAGGATATCCAATCGATGATAGAACAAGGGTCTACAAGAAAATAGACAAGAACAAATTGTGTGAGCTTACTCAAGCTAAATAGGATGGTAGAGGTCTGAAATTATCTATTGTTGATGATCCTGAGCTAAGATTCATGTGCAACATAATATCTTACAGAATCTTCCATTCATCTTGGGTAGACAGTGTACCTTATGGAGATATTGATATTGCTTACAATATTGTAAAGAAGGACATGAAGATAGATCTATGTGAGATCTTGTTGAAACAATTTGATGATAACATAAATACAATCAGGAAGGAAAAGACTAACACACTAAAATTTGGATCACTACTGGTATGCATATTTTTTTATTTTCATAACTTATTTCCATCAATCATTGATGTAGTGTGGAATTTGGAAAAATCGATAATCTATCAAATCAATGAGTTTATTCAAAGTTTAGGAGATAATTTTGGCATGGTGATGAATGATTATTTTGCAAAATTTCAAACTAAGATGCATAAGAAGTACAAAATTCCACCCCAGCTTGTGGAGAAATACAATGATGATATATGTTTTGAAGTGGATACCGATACTTGTATGGTGAGAGATGTGGAACCTAGAACCATGTGGATACCACCTATGGGCTATGAAATGGATATTGATATCACTTCTATACAGATTGAATGAATATTAGAGAAGCCTATTGACAAAAGAGCCAATCGGTACGGAACTTATGAAGAGGTAAAGAACAAAATAAAACTAGGTATATTGATATCTAAATCCTTAAGGAAAAATAGCAGAATTATTAGTAGTTTATAAAATAATTTAGGTAATTCTATTGAAGAAGATGAAGATGGACTATCAGAGGTTAAGGGGAAGAAGATTCAAATGACAAAAGAGACTCCTAGTCCAATCAGTGTAAGACCACTAACAAGGTCTTCCTCCACATCGAGAGAGAAGAAGAAAGCAAAGATTCCAGCAAAGCCAAAAACTTACATTAGAGAAAAGAAGACTATTGGGAGACCCAGAAGAAAGTTGAAATTGCAAGAAGACAGTGAAATTGAATCAGAAGATGTTTCACAATTTAAGGTTATGCATAACCATGTTGGAAACTGTAATTGAAGCAATTGTTATATTCTCATTGATGTCAAACCTTAACTGGTAAGACTGTTTCTATTTAAGAAAGTACTATATCTATTTGATTGTTGCTAAGGGGAAAGGCAAGGTTGGTAAAAATAGAACCTAAGGAAAGGTTGAGTTATCTTGATACTTCAATGAGTACTTGATTATGTGGCACAATGATAAGATAATGTATTATTTATCTGAGTATGAATGAAGACTAAACTGGTAGGCTTAACCGAGCAAAAGTGAAGAAATCTAGTTTAAGCCGAGTAATGTTAGTGTCGACCGAGCTAGTATATGCTGAGTAAATTTTGTGTTGACCGAACATCAGTATTAGCCGAGGAAATAGTTTTTGAGATGATCAAGCTTTCTAGTGAAGACCGAGGAGTTGAACATAGTATTGACCAAGCGTCAATATTTTACATTTGAGGAAGAATTCTGATTTCCAGCCGACATCGTTGAATTCTTGGATTATGTAAAATGTGTTGACTTTATTTATTGATTGTATGAAAGAATTTAATGCACTGTAAAATGTTTTATTGTAAATCTATTAAGAGATTTGAGATATTTCTAGAAGGATAGCCAAAGAACATAAAGTAGGAAGGATTCGATGAATCTGACCTAACCCTAAGATCTACGAAGGAGATTAAGTGGAAAAAGATGTATTAACCTAATTGAGGAAGTATTAAGGAAACCTAAGTATGGGGTTGAAAGAGAGAGGATGTTGGAAGTGTTGTTGATATGATTGACTATACAAGCAGAGAAGGCTAAAGGAGAAGTGTTGTGATTGCTTGAAGAGAGTTCCGAGCAGATCAGTGATGGTGATGGTAAAGTTTCATAGTCAATAAGCCAGCATATGTGTATGGAATTGAATCTGATATTTGCAAAGTGAGTTGTATGTTTCTCAAATCAATACTACTACTACTTTCTAACCATTGTATCAGTCAAAATCCTTTTAACAAAGGTTGACCTAATAGTCATTTGTATAGATCCTTTGAACAAGGTTGCATTCTAATGGAGTGTATGTAAGTCCTATAACAAGGTGCACTTTTAACAAAGTAGTTTAAATCCTTTAACTGGGTCACACTTGACAGTATGTTTGTAACCTTTGATAGGGTTGGCTTTTCACCGAGCTCACTTTAGAAGAGTGAACATAATAGTAACATGTTACAAAGTGGTTTTTCCCAAATTGGGTTTCCACTATAAATCCTGGTGTTGATACTTGTGTGAATGTTTTGGTTTGAACATTTCTATGTTTTACAAGTTAGATACTATTGGATAAGTGGACTGCACTATTATATGTTTATGTTATGCAATCAGTAATGACCGAGTAGCTGTTGGTTATTAGATCTGATTTGTTGAAGAGTTTTAATGTTTGTTTTTATACATCTGGAACTGAGAACAATTGATTCAGCCCCCCTCTCTATTATTCTAAATCATATTAACAATTGGTATCAAAGTAGTTGGTGCTTACAAAGAACAATTTTGAAGGTACTTGAAGCAAATGATCAAGATGTATAAGAAGGAGGTACCAAAGCTAAATAAGGAGAACTTCCCTACATGGCAAAGCTTGATGAAGCTGCATCTAGCTGGTATTGGTGATTCTGCAAAGTATTATGTTGAGCATGATTATGTCACACATGTTGCACCTCTGACTGTCGAGGAAATGAAAGCCAAACAAGAACACAACCAAGCAATGTTGGAGATTGTGTCTGCCCTAAGTTATCCAAAATTTGAAGACATCAAAGACTGCAGTAATGCAAAGCAAATGTGGGACACCCTTGCAAACATCTATGGCGGTGACATAAATGTATTGAGAGCAAAATCCAAGACCCTAAGAGGTAAATTTGATGAAATGAGAATGCAAGAAGGTGAGAATATTGCACAATATTGTGGTAGAATAAAAGAATTTTTAAATGCTATTAGAGGAGCAAATGGAACTATTGATGATGAAACTGTAATTGGAAAAGTATTGAGAACTCTGTGTCCTATCTATGCCATCAAAATTTCTACAATTCAGGAATCTAGATGTAACCCTAACAATGCTCTTACTTTGGAAAGTTTGGTTGGTAAGCTTACTACTTTTGAACTTTCTAACTATGATAACTTCACTGTTGGTAATGTTGAATCTAATTTTAAGTCACAAATGGTTCTGAGTAAGTCAAAGAAGGAAAAAGAAAGATACATAAGTGAAAGTGACAGTGACACATCTAATGAAGAACTTGAGGATCTAGAAGCTCTTATGGCTAGAAGACTGAAAAGGGAAAAAGGAAAGTACAAAGGTAAACTCCCTATTATATGTTTTTCATGTAATAAAGTTGGTCATATAGCTGCAAGATGTCTTAACAGGGATGATAAGGATGAATAAAGAGATAAAAAGAATAAAGACAAAAGAGAAGATAGAGGTTACCAAAGATACAAGGACTACAAAGGAAAAGGTAAGAAATCTTGCTATATTATCGAGGAAGAGACTGACACTGATAGTGATGATTTTGAAATTGAAGTTGTCTATGTTGCAATGAAAGATGAATCTGATGAGGATGAGAAAACTGCATTGATATCTTATGTGAAAAAAAATGATAAATGAATTATTAACAGTGGTTGTTCACATCACATGACTAGTGACAAGAGTAAGTTTGATACCTTAGATCATTATAAATGTAGCAGTGTGAAATTTGGTAATGATGCACCATGTCTTGTTAGAGGAAAAGGATTGATTAAGCTGATTGATAAGATCACTAGTGAAAATGCTTATTGGGTTGAGGGTCTTAACTATAATCTATTGAGTGTTGCACAGCTTAATAGCACTGGCTACCAAGTGGAATTTCATCATAGAAAGGCCAAAATATTTGATGCCACTGGTGAACTAATTGGAAGTGGAGAACAGACAAGAGGTAATTTGTTCTATCTAGACCTATCTGAAGAAACATGTATGATTGCACAACTTGATGATATTTGGTTATGGCATAAGCGGCTATGTCATGTTAACTTTGATAATCTACTAGAAATTAGTAAGAAAAAGAAAGTGAGGGGTCTACCTAGATTGAAGAAACCTGAGAATGTAATGTGCAATGAATGTCAGTTGGGTAAGAAGACAAAGTCTAGTTTCAAGAGAAAAACTTTTACTTATGAGGATACCTTAGATTTGGTTCATACTGACCTTTGTGGACCGATGGGTGTACAAAGTTATTGTGGTGCTAGATATTTTATCCTATTTGTTGATGATTATACCAAAATGATGCATGTAATGTTCTTAAAAGAAAAATCTGATGCATTTGAATTTTTTAAGTGGTATTTGGCTAAGGTTGAAAAGGAGACAGGTAGGAACCTGAAGTGTCTAAGATCTAACCGAGGTGGAGAATTTATATCCAATGAATTTAATTTATTTTGCAATGATAGAGGGATCAAAAGATAGATGTCTGCACCTAGAACTCCTCCACAGAACAGTATAGCAGAGAGAAGGAATAGATCTATCTTGGATTATGCAAGGACATTAATGATTGAAAAGAATGTTGCACAAAAGTATTGGAAAGAAGCTATAAGTACAGCTGTTTATACTCTTAACCGAGTACAGATCAAAAAAGGTACAAATTTGACACCTTATGAGTTATGGCATGGGTATGCACCTAATGTAAAGTACTTTAGAATTTCTAAAATTAAATGCTACATATTGAAGGACAATAGGAATGGAAAATTTGATGCTAAAAGTGATGAGTGTATATTCCTAGGCTATTCCACAAAAAGTAAAACTTATAAGTGTTTGAACTCTAACACTAACAAAATTGTGGAAAGTGTGAATGTCAAAGTTGATGAGTATGCAGAGAAAAATGAAGCTGATAGTAAAAGAGAACCAGAAGATTACAGATCTTTTGTGTATATAGAGGAAGGAGAGGCAAGTGACAGACTTGCACCTGATGTTGAGTCTCGGGTAAGCAATGTCGAGCATCAGGAAAACAATGTCGAGAGAGAAGAATGTGTCAAGCAATAGGAAGAAGCTGTCGAGTATCAAGGAGAGGTTTGTCGAGCATTCAGAAGCTGAATCTGACAATCTTGTTGGTGAACCTAAAGAGAAAGATGAAAGGAGAGCAGAACCTGTTCTAGCACAATATGTAAAGAGACATCACAAGCCTAAATAGATTATTGGAGACAAAGATACTAGAGTTCTGACCAAAAGCAAGACAAGAGATCCAACATGTTTACTATGTGAATTCGAGCCTAAGACAACAAAGGAGGCATTAGAAAATGAAGATTAGATAGAAGCAATGAATGAAGAGATAGACTAGATAGAGAAGAATGATGCCTAGACTCTGGTGCCGAGACTAGAAAATAAGAATGTCATTGGGACAAAGTGGGTATTCTAAAATAAGTTCAATGAGCATGGTCAAATCACAAGAAACAAAGCTAGGTTGGTATGCAAAGGCTACGCACAAGAAGAAGGAATAGATTATGGGGATACATTTTCCCCTGTAGCTAGATTGGAAGGATTAAGAACCCTACTTGCATATGTTGCCTATAAAGATTTCAAGGTATACCAAATGGATGTTAAGTCTGCATTTTTAAATGGTATATTAGAAGAAGAAGTGTATATTGAACAGCTAGAAGGATTTTTTGATCCAAACAAAAGACACATGGTTTGCAAACTGAATAAAGCACTATATGGACTAAAGCAAGCTCCCAGAGCATGGTATGAGAGACTGCACAACTACCTAATACAGATTGGATTCTCAAGGACAAATGACACAAGCAATCTGTACATGAGAGATGAAGAAGGTAAAGGAATCTTGTTAGGTAAGATCTTTGTAGATGATATTATATTTGGTGGACAAGATGCCTTGTGTAAGAAATTTTCAAATAAAATGCAAATTGAATTTGAAATGAGTATGTTTGGGGAGATCAAATTTTTTTTTGGTTTACAAGTATATCAGATGGAGAAAGGAATTTTTATCACCCAATCTAAATATGTTCATGAGATATTGAAAACCTTTGGTATGGAAGACACAAGGCCAGTAAGTACTCCCATGGCTACTGAACAAAAGTTGTCTAAAAATGATGATGTTGCAGAAGTAAACCAGACTTTGTATAGATCTATGATTAGAAAGCTACAATGTGTTGTACACATCAGACCAGATATTGCTTTAACTGTTGGGATTGTGGCAAGATTCTCTGCCAATCCTAAGGAAACTCACATGATGGCTGTCAAAAGAATAATGAGATATTTGAAAGGGACTGCTGACTATGCATTGTACTACAAGAAGCATGAAAAGTTTGAACTGAGAGTGTATGCAGATGCTGATTGGGTAGGAAATGTGGATGACAGAAAGAGTACTAGTGGTGGAGCTTTCTTTCTTGGACAGAGATTAGTTTCCTGGACAAGCAAGAAACAAAATTGCATTTCCCAATCTACTGTTGAAGCTGAGTATATGGCTGCAGCTATGAATTGTTCAAATTTGATATGGATAAAGCAATTGTTGGTAGGTGTGAAAGAAGAAATCACTGAACAAGTTGTCATTTTCTGTGACAACACAAGTTCTATCAACATCTCTAAGAATCAGTGATGCACACAAATACCAAACACATTGCAATCAAGTATCATTACTTGAGAGAACTGGTACAAGATAAAGAGGTCTGAATAGAATATGTGAATACAAAGGAACAACTAGCAAGCATATTCACTAAAGCTTTATCTAAAGAAGCTCATGAATATCTGAGAGGTCAATTAGGGGTCCTTCCCCTAACTGAGGCTACCTAGTCAAGCTACAAGCACTACATCAAATGTGTTGCAAAGAGTATCTAACAAGTTGATGTAGAGATAGGTCACACTTTAGGAGCAGCCTAGAGTTGTGAAAAGTATAGAAAAGCCAAGAATCAATCATAAGCAAAGATGACAGAGGGAGAAATAATGTTACTGAACTAAAAAGATGATATCTATAATCTGCAAGATGTATGTTTTAGTTGTTGCTTTGGCATTTTTGTCAAAGAGGGAGATGATCAAAGATAAATACATAGAATAAAATTTTCATGGAAGATCAAGTAAGAGGGAGAGATTCAATGGATAGTCATACAAGCATGGCTAATTGATTCTATATCAGAATGAAGCCAAGGATATTATAAATATTTCTGATGGACAGATAAGTTTTGGATTGGTTGGTAATTCATGTGATATTCATATGGTGTTGCCATCAATGTCAAAGAGAGAGATTGTTGGAAATTGCAATTGAAGAAATTGTTGTATTGGCATTGATGTCAAACCTTAACTAGTAAGATTGTTGCTATTTAAGAAAGTACTATATCTATTTGATTGTTGCTAAGCAGAAAGGCAAGGTTGGTAACAATAGCACCTACGGAAAGGTTGACTTATCTTGATACTTCAATGAGTACTTGATTATGTGGCACAATGATAAGATAATTTATTTTTTATCTAAGTATGAATGAAGACTAAATTGGTAGGCTTAACCGAGAAAAAGTGAAGAAATCTAGTTTAACCTGAGTGATGTTAGTGTCGACCGAGCTAGTATATGCTGAGTAAATTCAGTGTTGACCGAACATCAGTATTAGCCGAGGAAACAGTTTTTGAGGTGACTGAGCTTTCTAGTGAAGACCGAGGAGTTGAACATAGTATTAATCAAGCGTCGGTATTTTATATTTGAGGAAGAATTATGATTTCCAGCCGACATCGTTGAATTCTTGGATTATGTAAAACATGTTGACTTTATTGATTGATTGTATGAAAGCATTTAATGCACTGTAAAATGTTTTATTGTAAATCTATTAAGAGATTTGAGATATTTTTAGAAGGATAGCCGAAGAACATAAAGTAGGAAGGATTCGATGAATCTGACCTAACCGTAAGATCTACGAAGGAGATTAAGAGAAAAAACATGTATTGACCTAATTGAGGAAGTATTAAGGAAAGCTAAGTATGAGGTTGAACGAGAGAGGATGCTAGAAGTGTTGTTGATGTTATTGACTATACAAGCAGAGAAGGCTGAAGGAGAAGTGTTGTGATTGCTTGAAGAGAGTTCTGAGTAGATCAGTGATGGTGATGGTAAAGGTTCACAGTCAGTAAGCTAGCATATGTGTACAGAATTGGATCTGATATTTGCAAAGTGAGTTGTATATTTTTCAGATCAATACTACTGCTACTTTCTAACCATTGTATCAATCAAAATCCTTTTAATAGAGGTTGACCTAATAGTCATTTGTATAAATCATTTGAACAAGGTTGCATTCTAATGGAGTGTATGTAAGTCCTATAACAACGCGCAGTTTTAACAGACTGGTTTAAATCCTTTAGTTGGGTCACACCTGACAGTGTGTTTGTAACCTTTGATAGGGTTGGCTTTTCACCAAGCTCACTTTAGAACAGTGAACATAATAGTAACATGTTACAAAGTGGTTTTTCCCAAATTGGGTTTCCACTATAAATCCTGGTGTTGATACTTGTGTGAATGTTTTGGTTTGAACATTTCTGTGGTTTACAAGTTAGATACTATTGGATAAGTGGACTGCATTGTTATATGTTTTTGTTATGCAATCAGTAATGACCGAGTAGTTTTTGGTTATTAGATCCAATTTGTTGAAGAGTTTTAAATTTTATTTTTATACATCTGGACCTGAGAACAACTGATTCACCCCCCCTCTTTGTTTTTCTAAATCATATTAACAAACCAGTCACCTAAACCAAGAAACTTTGATGACTCTCTCAAGATACTTAAGAAGTATGGAGGATATTCAAGATTAAAACAACTTAAGTATGAGAATAGGAGTGATGAATAAAAAGAGAATATTGAAGAAGCTACTGTGTTTACTCTACATAAGTTTATAACTACACTTGTTGAGATAGCGACTCAAATATCAAATGAGTTATATCCAAAGATAGATGCTAGATGAAAATATGCCTTGGCATCTGAGAAGAAAATGAGGCAGAGATCCATGGCTATCACAGTGTCTGACTTATCCAAAAGAGGAATCAAGGAAGCACTACAAGAATATTCAAAGAGATTCCTAGTAAAAAGTAGAGCACTAACTATAATGGTCGATAAGTTAGAAGAAGTTCAAAATGAGACTGATGATTTATGGAGAAATATATTTTTTCCTGATGAATCGATAGATATAGAAATCAACGAGCAAACAAGGAAGTCAAATCCCATTGATTTGACTATAGACAAATAAGAGGTTATCATTGAGGATATTACAGATAAAGACCCTACTAATGGTATAGAAGATGATGAAGATGTAATGGCAACCAAGGCCAAGAATATTGAATAAATGAACATTGATTATTCAACAAAGGTAAATCTAATGGATGAAGATCTTGTTATTGAGAAAATAATGAATTTTCCTAAGATTGAAGAATTTATCTTAGAGGTCACAAAGGATGTTCCAAATAATGCCCCCACCAAACCAGTAAAGGAGACTGTACCAAAGGATATTGAGGCCACTACAGAGACCGAGTCTTCCAAAGGTCAGAATCAAGAGCTGGTGATCCCTACTGAGACTGAAAAACAAGAGAAGGAGAAAGAAAGGGATAAAGAAGAAAAGAAAGAGGAAAAGAAACAAGAAGAGAGGAAGGTAGAAGAGAAAAAGGAAGAAAAAGAAGAGAAAATGAAGGACACTACTACTACACAATCTGATGCAAAGAAGGCATCTACAAATAAGGAAAATTCAAAGAAGAGGAAACATGAAAAGGAGAAGGTTGATTTGAGCCAACCTATTATTATACCAAAGGTTGATATCTCCACCATGAGCCCCAAAGAACTATCAGAATTTGGTGATTTACTAAAAAGGAAAGTTGCATAAGATAAATTGCTTGCTAAGAAGTACAAAATAGATATCTTAGAAAATGTCAAAGAAATATTGCATGAGATTGTATCTGAGGCTAACATAAATTAAAAAAAGGAACTATTTATAGCCAATTGAGTGAACTGGTGAGCCAGATAAATAAACATAGTACTGATACCATTGAGTATTTGATGTAAGTGCATAGGAAACAAATGGATAATAAAGTCATTTAAGAATTACTTCAATCGGTCGTACTTGACAAGGTAGCGCTCTCTAAGATGGTTATCGAGTTAGAAAAAGAATTGCAAGATGTTCTTTTATTATTTCAAAATATTTGTTTAATTTAAAATTTCACCAAGGACATCAAGGCTAAAGATGAAAATGTTGAAAAGGAGCTGACTGAGCAGCTAGCTAAGGTATCTATCGAGCCTGATACTTTCAAAGTAGATTATCAAAGGATGAAGCACTTAATGGGAGTGCAACATGAGCTAAGGAAATAGGAGAATAAAATTAGAATGGATCTCATGGAGCTACAAACATTTTTTATACCATAAGTTGAGTCATTGTATAAACATGTGCATAAGGCTAAAGACTTAGTAAGTACACCAAATGTAAGTACTATGGATAGCATGGTAAGTCTAAGAATAGATATAAGTGAGAATATTATAGTGTTGTACACACTAAATGATTCATGGAAGGAATCACTGAAGGATGCACAAGAAAGATATAAATCTATTTTTGCCAAGATCCCTCCACCGGACAAACAGTAAGTAATTGTTTTGGCATTTTTGTTAAAAAAGGGGGAAATATGTATATGATAAGATAAAAGAGTGTTATGATAAAAAGGGGAAATATATGAGTTATGAGGATATATATGAATTAAAAGAGATGGATGGATTGTGTATAGGGATTATTACTACAGGGGGAGTAATAAGTAAAGATAAGTAATGGAGATATAAGGTTTTTCCGAGAATTGTTCACATTGCAAATTTTGCTAAGGACAGAAATTTTGATGACTTTGAAGGTTTTTAACAAATATACCAAACTAATGCCAAAGGGGGGGATTGATACTCTTATAGATTTATTTTTTTGTCATTAGTTATGATTAAGTCATATTGATTGTCAAATTCATTTGGTAATGAAGGAAAGTCAAGTCGGTAAAGAACACAAGCTAGTCGGTAAAAGGAAATAAAGGGAAGATAGTTTTCGATTAAGGAAAAGGAAGTTAAGACACCAAGAAAGGAAAACTGAGCACTGAGCACCAAGTTGTATCAAGCTACAACATATATCGAATAGAGAGAAGATACATGTTACCGAGTAGAAGAAAAATGTATTACTGAGCATTAGAGGCTGACACAAGAAGAATCTATAGATACATTGAATCTGGACACCAAGTAGAAAATAGTTTACAAATCTCGAGGAGATTGTCTGGAAGAGAATTGGAGATTTAAATATAATGATTTTACATTATTACAAGGTGAGATTCACCAATAAGAATTAAATGGGATATCTGCATTGGAGGAGTAACCAATGCTAGCACCGCTTAAGGAGAAGATTCTAGATTGTTTCCACCACTTCTAGAATTGAGTATGAAGATCAAATGAAAGAGTTTATGTGCGAAGGAGAAATTGAAGAGATAAGGTGATGAGCAGAGAATCCACTGAGTAACAAAGAAGTAAAGAGAAGACTGTAAATGTGATTCGGAGTTCAAGTTACAAAGTACATAATTAATATTGTGAGTGAAGCACAGTATGAGGTAAACAATTATTGAGCAGAGTGACTTTGATAAGCATAAGATTGATGCAAGTATTACAGACATATTTGTGTACCGATTAAGTGTGTAATCAAAATTGTAAAGTCTCTTAACCGAGCAGATCCTAACATATCTTCTTTTGTAAATCTTTTAACAAGGTACAGCTTTTAGATTAGAGTTGTAAAATCCTTTAGCAAGGTAGACTTAATTGGTCTTTAGACTTTTAATAGGGTTAATAATCTTAACAAGGTAAGCTATCATAAATAGCTAACATTGTATCTCTAACCGAGCAGACTTTTTACTATAGTAGTGAATTTTTGTGGGTGTCATCCCCACCGCAATTTTTATCCTCTAACAAGAATTTATGCAATACCAAAAAAATAGTGTTATGAGTTATATTTCATGATAATGCTTTATATGTTTTATGATATGCATGCAAGGTTATGATTTTGGTGAATGGTTAAGAAGGTTATATAAAAAAAATTGGAGTACGGATTCACCCCTCCCCTCTCAGTACTTACCTTTCCATACTTAATCCAACAATACTTTTATTAGATCTATTATAGCCATTATTGTAGCTAAAGATTGGAAGATACATCAAATGGATGTAAAGACTGCTTTTCTCAATGATGTCATTAAGGAAGAAGTTTACATTGAGAAGCCAAAAGGTTATGAGATCCATGAAAAGGAATCTCTAGTATACAAATTAAAGAAATCTCTATATGGACTCAAATAGGCCCCTTGAGCATGGTATGAAAGAATTGACAAATATTTGGTAAAATTAGGATTTTGTAAAAATGATGTTGATCGTAATCTTTATTTCAAAGTGTTTAATGATGAAATGATAATTCTAGTTTTATATGTGGATGATTTATTTGTAACTGGTAAAGAGAGTCTTATCATTAGGTGAAAGAAAGAATTAGCTTCTAAATTTGAAATGAAAGACTTTGGACTAACGCATTACTTTCTTGGCTTGAAAGTTTGGCAAAAATCTAATGTAATTTTTCTAAGTCAAGAAAAATATATTGTAGATATTTTGAAACAATTTGGAATGATGGATTGCAAGCCTATGTCTACTCCTATGGAAACTAACTTAAAAAAGTTGAGTGTATGTGTTGCTAGGTCTGATTTTGTCGATCCAACTGAGTACAGGAAATTGATTGGATCTTTGATGTATCTAGTCAACACTAAACCAGACATCTATTATGTAGTTAGTTCTCTCATCCAGTTCATGAAAAAACCAAATCATTTTCATCGCATTGCAACCAAACACATCTTGAGGTATTTGTGTGGTACTTTTGGCTATGGGTTGAAGTACTCTCTCAACACCATCATTACCTTGGAAGGATATTGTGACTTAGATTGGGTAGGGATTGTTACTGATAAAAAGAGCACTTCATGATTATGTTTTTGTTTGGGATCTGTCATGATTTCTTGAGCTAGTAGGAAATGGTCCTCAATTTCTATGAGTGTTGTTGAAGCAGAGTATATTTCTTCAAGTGTTGCTTCAAGGGAAGCAATGTGGCTTTGCAAGCTTCTCACTGGGTTGTTTGGACAAACTTTGGATGCTACAGTCATTCATTGTGATAATCAAAGTTGTATAAAGATGTTCGTTAATCTAATATTTCATGACAGATCAAAGCATGTGGAAACTCACTATCATTTTGTTTGAGACATGATACAGAGAGGTTCCATACAGCTGAAATATATCAACACTGATGAGAAGATAGAGTATATTCTCACCAAGCCTCTTGCTCGAGTGAAGTTTGAATACTTTAGAGATAAGCTTTGAATTGTGGAGAACACAGCCCTGGTTGAGAGGGAGTCTTAGTATCATTGATACATTTAGTTGTATCACCCGACCTCTGCGGATAATGCAAGGTGGGACCACCCTCTGTGAACAATGCAAAGTGGTAGTGTAGTTTTGGTCTTCTCTAAAAGAAGACTTGAGACTTTAGATCTCTTCCACCCTCTGTGGGCAATGCAAGGTGGATCCATCCTCTGCATGTATGCATGATGGACATCATGGAAGGAGTCCATGATAGTACTCTTTGGATCCATCCTTTGCAGGCAATGCAAGATGGATATCTTGGAAGGAGTCCATGATGATCCTTAGAATCCTCCCTAGCTAAGAGGGAGTGTTGATTTATAGCTAGATCGGATTCTAGCTTAGTTGATTTTTAATTGAAAATTAAAATCAATTATGCAAGTAGATCATCAGGCCCAATTATTGTTTTATTTATATTAACATGCATTGAAAATAAAAAAAATAATTGTAATTGGGTTGGGCCCAAATTTAAATTACTTTTAATGTATTTCCTTAGCACCAACATGGGTCGACTTAAGGAGAATTTTTGGAGAGGTTTCATATATAAAAAAGGCAATGTATTTGGTAAAAATATATCAATATGTCTTAGCGATCTGATATTATAGCATCTGAGCACAGATCATATGCAATCATCATTGGGGTGGATAAGGCAATCTAATCTAGGGAAATATCTGATTTGTGTGTTACAATCTGATCTACAGTCATGTACTTTACACAAACTGTGATATGATCCTAGACTTAATCTAATCTTACATTAGCAATATTTGTTGGCGATATTAATTCTAATTGGTGATCATAATTCTATTTTTATTGGCAATATTGATTGATTTACTTCATTGATCGGAGATCTTCAACAAATCAAAGATTTGTGCTACTTATTGAGGTCTATAATTAATTCTTGAAAAGAAATAATAGATTATCTAATTGATGTTGGGTTTTTTCCTCCAAGTGGGAAGTTTTCCCGAGGTAATCCTTTGTGTCTTTGTGTTCATTTACTTGTTTAATTTGCTTAAATTATTTATTGTTTTGATTTGATCACTAAAATTAAAAAACTCTTTTGCATGATTAATTATAATTTTAATAATAAAATATGCAATTTTCAATTATCAACTCCTAACTCAACTTTAACTTAAATTCCTAATTCAATTTTATTAAACTGAATGTGCAACTCAAATTGCATATTAATAATTTATATGTTTTAACATTTTTTATCAATAAGAGGCCAAGGCCAGAATATTATTTATTATTATTAAAGAAAAATTACAAAATAGTTATATCTTCATTCTGTGCGGGCACCGGGAGGAAAGAACGGAGTAAAGAAAACCTTTGGTCTTGCCCGGGACTTGTTTAGTCTGGATTACAAATTACAGTTTTGACTAACCGCCTTGGACCAGCAATAGCTAGTGTGAATCGAAGATCCGCATTTACATGTCTAGACATTTAGAGAATCATTCTTACATTTAGCTTGTTGCATAACCTGGCCCTAACTAGAGCCAATTGGGGTACAATTTCTCTCACCATGCCTCAATAACCAAGGCTAGGTGTGACGTGAAAAAAATTATTATAAAATGGGATTGACTCAGATAGAGCCCTATTAATCATTGATGTCCTTAACTCTTGTAAATGACATCATCCCTAAAATCAATTTGCCAAAGTAAGAAATGAATTTGTTTTCCATTTGTTAGTAGGAAAGAGAATCTTGCGTCACCATTTATTAGTATAGTCTAGAAAATATAATATTTCTAGTTAAAATCTTCCTTTCATGGATCATTATGGAGTGAGAAAAATTAAAATAAACTGAGAAAATCATAAATATTCATGACCTGATGTGTCCATAAACCATATAAAAACCACCTTCCTTATCACAAGATTAATTGCATATTCTAGAGCTTATTGGAATAGAAGATGGAGATAACAAACAATACTACCATCAACTGGATGTCATCCATATATCATCTAAAACTAATGAAAAACCATGTAATGATAGCTATTCCATACAGCCCCTATAGTTATATTAAGCCATAGTTCAAAAACAATAAAGTCCTTATTCTCACCACACCTTGTGCTTTTTATTTGTCAATTTTATAATATGCTACTTATGATAGTAACTCTAACTTTTTTAAAACACTAAACCAGTAATGCCTTATACAGTCGATTGTCTTCTAGCTTAATAGATTGTATACTGAAATCACTTAAGGATTATTAATATCATCAGTTTAATTTAAAATTTGTAACTTCTACCTTTGATTAGAATATTGTAAACATCACGATCTATAATGGAGCTAATACTATCTCAATCCCAAGTCTTAAATTATAAAGAAAAGCCAAATGTAATTTGGAAAGAGGCTAGCAGATTTACATGTTGAATCTTCAGCCAACTTATTGTTGAATACATCTGAATAGATAAGAACATGATGAAAATTAAAACCCCATTGCTATATATATACATACAACAAAAAACTATATATATATATATATATATATATATATATATATATATATATATATATATATATATATATATATATATATATATATATATATATATATATATATATATATATATATATATATATATATATATATATATATATATATATATATATATATATATATATATATATATATATATATATTTATTTATTTATTTATTTATTTATTTATTTATTTTTTATTTATTTATTTATTTATTTATTTATTTATTTATTTATTTATGTTTATATATATATATATATATATATACACACATAAAGTCAATTCATATATATACATATAAAAATCCATAAATATATATATACATATATATCTATGTATATATCTATATTTATATGTATATATTAATATTCAGTCGTGTATATATACATATAAATATATATGTATGTATGTATGTATACACACACGAAAAAAACAACCCTTAGAAATTTGAATAATATTAACTTCCTTTACAGCAGCAACCACAGAAACCAGAATTTTTAACAAAGATAAATGCATAAGCTACTTTTCACATCCATAATATTCTTTCTAATAATGCCTTTGTTAAGTCTATTACATTTCTTATTACAAAATAGTTTATCCGTAATTAAAGGTCTTTAAGCCATAGTATCATCCCCAGATTATAATATCATAATTGTATATTTGAAAGCAAGACTGGCTTATCTACCTATAGAATATGTATTTATACCCAAAACTAAACTCTAAACATCCTTTACTGGTTACTTTCCAAGAGAAATAGGCTCCTCCTTAGCTCAACTACCTTCTTCATCTTCATCATCATTGTGGTCCACCTTGTCCTCCTTCAAAAACCACTCCAACCCTTTCCAATCCTTACATACCCTAACATGCATTACACTTAGAAGAAACATCCAATTTCTTCTAATTGTTGGAGACCTCTTCTCAAATGTCTTGTAGTTTTCGATCATAAGAATGGGATAAACTAGGAGTGGGCGTCACTCACTCCATATTCACTACACTTGGGGATGCAGAGATTGTTGTCGATGTTTTCAAGGACAATGTCCAATTCCTCTAGTAGGAATTTCTCAAAGAGGTTTTAGCATAATTCCATAATAGAAGCTTTATCCCTATCCACATGGAGAATAGTATCTATGAACATTGCTATGATCTTTTTATTAGTCTTAGGGCGATCCTCAAGTATAGAGAATTCCTTACCTACAATCTTCATAACCGCCCTGAAAATTAGATTATTATTCGCCTTCATCATCTTACCCAACTTAATCTCTATAATCTCTCCCCAAAAGGACATTTCTCTCTTCCCTAGTTTCATCTGGATTGGATTATCCATCCTAAACCAAATTCAATTGCTTCCTCAAATGAATTGAGATGGGTAATCACTTCTTCAACTCTTCCTTAAAAAACCCTTGAAACGTATGGGTTATATAAAACTGAAAGCCCAAAGTAACTCAAAGTCTGAAAATCATTATGACTTAACCATCCCTCGACCCTGTCATCTTAATTATTAGATTTCACTCGCTTGTTACACATCACCTAATCTCAATCCCACATCATATCTTGAGTTTGGTACGACCTTCTAAAAGTTAGAGCTCACCAAGAATTAGTGCTTACCTTTGGGATTTTCTGCACTTAATTACTGATACTACCTTTTTGGGATATACAAGAGCTTTATTGAGTGTCATAAACCTCCCTTTTGCATTAATAGTTTTTAGTAATAATCTATCTATAAGTGAATAGGTTGTCGATTCTATAATTATTCATATCATAAAGTGCTCATTACTTAGATAGGTAGAAAGTTCTCTATGATCGTAAGTGAGATTCCCCTTTTTAAGTACCATTAAGATTAAAGGAGGATATTTAAGAACATAAAATATCTCACAATATACTTATTAAAGGTTCCCATAATAGTTGCCTCAATAGACTTAGAATTCTAAGATCTGATATAGCTCCCTACTCTCTAAGGGTTAAAGAATTTTACTAAAGATCTACTACTATCGTGACAAGAACTACATTATTACAGCCCCGACCCATCTTTCTAACAATATAACGCATGTTGTGCGTTAGGCTATACCAATAATTTCTCCATCCGCTCCTAAGTTAGCCAATTTATCAACTACACTATTTCCTTCCCTAAATATGTGATTGATCATAAAGTGTTTAATCTTATTTAAAACCTTCATTCTATTTTACAAACCCATCCAGTTTCCAACTTAGCATTTCCTAATCGCATTAACTACTAGAGTTGAGTCCCCTTCAATTTCTACTTTTTCTAAGCCTAACTTAATACAGATTCTCAACCCTTCCAATAAGGTTGTGAATTCAGCTATGTTGTTGGACCTTACCCCAATGGGGCTAGCCAACCTTTCAATGAGTTCTCCTTCCCAATTATGAATACAACATCCAATCTGTGATTTCCTTGGGTTTCCTCTGGAAGCTCCATCAAAATTTAATTTGTGCCAACCTTCCGAGGGAACCTTCCAAACACAATCTCACCTTAGCTTATCTGAATCTTTCTTAGAACTTTCACCAAGAGGAGGGATTTTAAGGCTTATTTCTTTGTTCCTAATTTTGTCATCCCAGTCCAAAAACTTCAAGCCTTGTTTTCCCACACTATTTCTATTATTTACTAACTCTACAATAGTTTCTTCTAACTTGTTAATAAATTGATCTAACTCCATAGCCTTATCTTTAAAAATTCTCTTATTCATTTCCTTCCATACTTCCCGGATCAAGAAAGAAGGAGCCAAGATCCAAATGTTTCTATACAAATCCTAATTCCTTCTCCTTGGCCAATATTGGAATAAATTTTTGATCTTATTCGAAAGGGTTGTCTTCCAATTTAACTTTCTCATTAACCATACCCAACATTTATTTGTGAAATCACAGTTTAAAAGGATATGATCCACATTTTGTGCATCTTTTCTACATAGAATGCATCTAGATAGCCCTTGATATCCCATCTTCCAAAACTAGTCTGCAGTGATGATCCTATGTTGCATGGTTTCCCATGCAAACATACCTGCCTTTGAAAGGAAAGCTTTATCCGAGCATAAATATATTGGCATTTATGACTTAGGGAATTGGTGTTTCCTATGGAGGGTCCTATAGCCATATCTAGTATTATACTCTCCATTCTTTGCCCCTTTCCATATGATTATATCTTCCTTACTGCTTGGATAGATCATGCGAGCAATCAGGATTTATGTCAACTTATTCTTGAAGTCTACCAGAATGGTCAGGTCATGACCTAACTTCCATTTCCATTCCAAAGCTAGATTACCACTTGGTTTATCCTGGTAGTCTTTTACATAAATGCATAGCTGGTCTTTGAGATATGAGATTGTCTCTTGGTCTTCTAGAAGAGAATTAATAGCTGGGTATCCTCCCACAAATCCTCCCAAAATAGAGTGATCCCCCATTTCCAATGCTCAAGGATCTCTTTTCCTTTATGAGGGATCTACATTCCTTTATAAAATTCCAAATTCTTGAGCCCTCTGGAGGATTCTCATCTCGGACAATGCTGAGTATATCTCTACCATCTAAGTATTTATGTCTAATAATCTTTACCCATTTAAGCTCGGGGTTTCGAATAATTTTTCATACTAACTTGGCCCCTAGGGCCAAGTTTTGGTCCTTAATATTTTAAATGTTAACCCTCTCATTCTCCCAGGTCCTACAGATCTTATCCCATGCAATTAATGTCATCCTTGCTTTCTTTGTCGACCCTTGCTAGAAGAACATTTTGAACTTTTTAGTTATCTTCTTTCTAATCTCACTTGGCATATTATAGCAAGTCATTTGGTATATAGGCATCGCAAAGAGGATAGATTTTAGCGTTAAAACCCTAGCAGATGTAGACAACCATTTTCCTTTCCAAGATTCAACCCTCTTCTCCACCTTAGTCATTACATTATCCCACAATCATGTGGACTTCTTCCCATTATCCAACAGAAGACCTAAATATTTACTTGGAAGATTACCTTTCGTAAAGTCTAAGATATTTGAAATTACAAGTGCTAAGTTATCTATAGTATTAAAAAAGAAGATCTCAGATTTCTCTTTGTTAATAAGTTTCCCTGAAGCTTCTGAATATTCATCTAAAATTTTCTTGATATTTCTAGCATCTTCTATTTTTTTCCTTCTATATAACATGGTATCATCCAAAATTTGTTAATGTGTTGTTGCATCTAATTCACTAGTGATTTTAATAGCTTTAACTAAACCATGTTCCTTAGCCTTTCTCAAAGACCTACCTAAGGCTTCCGCCATTATGATAAATAAAAAGGGGGATAACGGGTCCCCTTGACGAATCCCTCTAGAAATTTCAAATAATCCGTCTGCATTACCATTCAATAGAATAGAAATCCTAGGAGTGGCAACACATTTGAAAACTAAATTAATCCATTGGTCTAAAAAGCCAAAGGCTTTCAAGGTCCTACATAGAAATCTCCAATCTTCTTTGTCATAGGCTTTTTTGATGTCTAATTTAATTAGAATACTAGGGACCTCATTACATTGGACTGAATTAATTGCTTCTTATGCAATGATAACCCCATCTAGGATTGATCTTCCTGAAACAAAGTTTCTTTATTCTTCTGCTATGATTTCTGGTAGTAAAGCTAGTCTATTTTCCATAGTTTTGGTTAATAACTTATAGATGGTATTACACAATGATATAGGTCTGAAGTCATCCTAGCATGAGGCTCCCTCCTTCAGAATGAGAGTGATGAATGTTTTATTCATCTCCCTTAGCAATTTTCCTGAATTTCTAATAATTTTAAAAATTCTAGTTACCTCATCTCCCAAGAAGTGCCAACACAGTTGGTAAAAGAACGCGGGGAACCCATCCGGCCCCAGAGCTTTATCTCGGTGCAATTTCTTTAAGGAATTTTCAATTTCTTCTTTCATAAATTTTGCACTCATTCTCTTATTATGTTCTCTACTAATCAAATCGGGAATATTCCTTAAGATCTTTTCCTAAGCACCCCATTTAGATCCTTCTCTATTATTTAGTAGATTCTCAAAATAGGAAAGTACTTCTCTTGATATCTCCTCTGGATTCTCTAGAATATCCCCGTTAGGTTTTTTTATTTCTAATATCCTATTAACATTTCTTCTAATATTAGTTCTATTATAGAAGAACTTTTTATTTTTATCTCCTTCTACTAGCCAAACCTCCCTAAACTTATGCCTCCAATAAATTTATTCCTTTGCCAAAACATCCTCATATTTGTTAAGCAACTATTTTGTCTTTCAAAATACTTTCTTGATTCAGTCCCTCTATGAAGACATGCTCATTCAATTCTTCTATTTATTTTTCTAGGGTTGCTTTGGACTCAAAAATATTACCGAAGTGTTCTTTATTCCATTGTTTCAGTCTTCTTTTAATAGCTTTTGATTTCTACATAAAAATGAAGGCTCTTGACCCTTCGAAGGTACCCTCTTTCCACCAATTTTCTAGTAGTCATATCAATTCCTCATCTCTAAACCACATCTTCTCAAATTTAAATGGACATCTAAAAGGTTTGTTGGCTTCCTTAATGACGAGAGCTACAGGGAAGTGATCTGATCCTAAAGTCAGTATTATAGTAGATTCTAGGTCAAAATTGAAGTTTATCAAATTCCCTTTGAAGAAGAATCTATGTAGTTTCTCAGTTATGTTACTGAATCCTAGACTTTGATTGGTCCATGTAAACGTTCCATTGTTGGTCTTAATATCCATCATTTCGTTCCTACTTACCCACCCTTGAATTCTTCCATAATCTATGTTATCCTACCTAGACCTCCAAATTTCTCACTTAAGTTAAGAATAGCATTAAAATATCCCCCTATTACATAGGTCTGTTGGGGGAGAGTAGTAAATAAGTTCTTGATTTCTCTCCAAACCACTCTTTTTTATTGGATGGAGGAAGGGCCATAAAAATTAATTAACTGAAAACTAAGATCATTGTTAACGCTTTTAACTTTCCCCCACATGCAAAATCTGCCTCCTCCCAATTTTACAAATGATATCTTACTTGGTTCCACATAATCCCTAGGCTTGTCAAGGCTCCTCTAGGTGCTTCTCCTACAACTTCCCATATTCCTAGTTTCCTTTTGAGTCCTAGAAGATCCTCCTCTCCTAACTCAGTCTCTTGCAGTAACACAATATCTGCCTCAAAAGTACCAATAGAGCGCTTTAATATGCGCTTTTTGATATGACCCTAACATTCCATGTTATCAATTTCATTTCTCTATGGGAAGGTCCTTCCCCTTCCCTGCATATAAAGATGTGATATTCACTTGCCCTACTACCTCTGCATCTATTTGTCTTAGCTCATTCAAAGACTTCCTACCTCTCTTTTTTAATTCTCTTACACAATCCACTTGCATTTTCACCATTTCCTTAAAGGTAATACCAAGATGCATTACCTCCTCCCCTCTATCATTTTCTACCCCTTTTCCTATTCTTTCCATTCCTTTCTCCATTTCCTCATCATTTAGAGTATTGACCATTCTCCTAAGCATTTCTTGACTATCAATGAGCTTCTCGCCTTCCTAAATTATATCCAAGCCTAAAAAATCATTCAAGTCTTCAAACTCTATCATTTCCATCTCATCCATTTCTAGATCTTCTTCTCCCAATCTCTTTTGAGGTACTTTTACGCCTACCTCCAATCTCTCCTCCTCAGCTTGGAAGAAACCCCCATCCCATAAAGAATCTACCATACCCTTCTCAATATTACCTAATTCAGAATTCACCACCTCCCTCATTTCTTATGCTTGTTCTAAAATATTCTTTAGTGACTCCTTATAATCTTCTATACTAATCTCCTTAGACCATTCCATTTCTCCTAAGGCCCTTCCTTCATCATCTACATTATTTATTTCTTCAGACTCTTCCTTCTCCTTAGAAACCATTTTCTCTTTTCCATTTTCTTCTACTATCTCTCCTTCCTCAACTTCCTCCTCTTTTTCATTATAGGGTATATCTTTTAACACAGCCTCCTCTCTTTTTATTGAGCTGGACCTCAACACCCAAATCATGAGGAGAATTGAGAGGTTATTTTTCCTCAGTTGAATCCTCCTCTTTAATCTTACATTGAAGGAATTCTAGTTGAATTTCGAAGGTCTACTCCTTAGATTTAAGTATTAATGGTTTTAATGACCTAATATTTATATTCATTCTTACTAAGATAACACAATTTGCTTTAGTAAATTCTCCTTCCTCCATACCTACAAATGTGCCTATTTTGTTACCTATTTTCCTTATAATTTCTTTATTAATCAATTCTACTAGTAGATTTGGTATAAGAACAGCTCGTTCTACTTGAAAGATTTTAAGTTTTAGTGGATTGAAATTAGGTTGCCATTCTAAAAATGTAAATCCTATACCTCTAAAAAGCGGAGATTCGCCTATTAAAAATTTAATTCTAAGATCCTCTTTACATCTTAAATATAAAAATTCTTCAGGGAGAATGGCAATACTTACCTTCCTTCCGAAAGTTTTCAAAAACCATACCGCTATTTTCTCTACCGGGATATTGATGCCAACCCATTTCACGAACACTCCAAATTTCTTGAAAAGTTCCTACGATCTTTCAATCATCTCATTATTGATTTCCAAGACTAATTCCTTTTCTTCTTTCGTTTTGATAGTATTCGGCCCTATTCCTTCTTCTGCTTTCCTTGGTTTCATTTGTTGTGATTTAACCATTCCATTTTGTTGTTTTACTATCCGATTATTTATCTTTTGTGCTTGAGTAAGGGAAGATGAATTTCCATTATCTGAATGCTTGGGAACCAATTTTAATAAACCCTCCTCCATCTTTTGCAGAGATTGATATCTATTATGACTAGGAAGAATGAATCTTGATCTTTCTGGATTAGGGCATCGATGGTTCCATTGCTTACTCCAGTGTAAACCATTCCAACCTCTCTTTTCAGCCTTCACGATTCTTTTGTATTTCACCATCGTTCATTCCTGGTTAGAGTTGTGGAGAGGAGGGGAGGCCCAATTCCCCCAAAGGCTTCCTATATTATGTGCATATTTCGTTTCACATAATCGTTTATCGGGGGTAGAGCCATTTTCTTGATGTATTATATTTTTAACATATTAATAATTATGAAATTGATAATTAAATATCAATTCATTAAAAAAAAATTTAATTTCAATTTTAGATTTAATAATTGATTTAATGTTTTATTTCCACAATTAGACTTTTTAATTAAGTCTTTTTAATTTAAACAAATATATTTAATTAATTCTCACTAAAATACCCTCATATCCAATCTTACAATATTTAATAAGATTAAATTATTTAATCACATATTCAAACCTATAAATTACTTAACCATAATAACACAATCATATCAACCACATGACATGTCAACATGAGAAAGAACTGACTAAACCCAAAAACACAAAAATCATACTGAAGGAAAGGGTTTACGAATTTACGTCACCTTGACAAATGTGGACAAGAAATTCAATCAAATACTTGTCCATTAATTAATGACAAAAAATGGCTTGGGTTGGGATTGGACATGTATGTTATCTTCCCTTTCTTACCATTAAGATATTGTGATAGGGCATGCTTATCCTAGCAATTCAGGGAAATTGATGTCCAGTACCTGAAATTTGCATAAAAAATGAGCATTTACATATAGGTATAAATATATAACAGACAATGGCGGGGATCGGTTGATCGTGTGATCTCACAGGCAAGTAACTACGACTATGTCCCTCAGCCATATCAGACACATCAAACAGAAATATAAAACATACATGCAAACCATACACATGCAAGTATGGGGTCAGTAAAACCATAAACATAAATATACATAACATCAAATCTATTCGAGGATTTATATACACATGAAAGTGGTCTAAAAGAGTCTGGCCAATTAAAATGAAAAGCAAACTATGGGAGGGGTATTACAATATTTATTGTCAATTACTATCAAATGTTAGTCATTTGTGCACATATGAATGTACCTTACACATATAATAGAAGCTAAACTTATATCAAAACACAAGAATGCACTATGCATTTTATAACCAAATAATATTTTAGACACACAATGCTTCATAAACACTACTTAACCATTGGTGTAGGAGATGAAAAATAATGGATCAAAAAATTCCTTGCAAGCACATTTTATGCATTTCTATATAGAGTCTTAGCATAATTTAGCCACACAAAGTACACTAAATCATTTAGTGTTTAGTCAATGGTAAAACTACATGTTATAATATTTAAATCCAATAATTCTACATTCAAAAACATAACTAAAGAAACATCCAAAGAATATTAGAGTATGGTAAGATAGTTCTCCCTTGCTACATTGAAAACCTACAATCGCCAAGATTAAAATTAAATATCAACTATAATCTCGACATAATACTCTTCATCATAAACTAGAAGACTCAAACTCACTATGACAATAACTATCAAATGTTAGTCATTTGTGCACATATGAATATATCTTACACATATAATAGACGCCAAAGTTATATCAAAACACAAGAATGCATTATGCATTTAATAATCAAAGAATATTTATGACGCACAATGCTTCATAAACACTACTTAACAATTGATGTAGGAGATGAATTATAATGGATCAAAAAAATCTGTTACAAGCACATTCTATGCATTTCTATATAGGTCTTAGCATAATTTAGCCACACAAAGTACTCTAAATCATTTAGTCTTTAGTCAATAGTAAAACTACACGTTCTAATAATTAAATCCAATAATTCTACATTCAAGAACATAAACTAAGAAACAACCAAAGAATATTAGATTATGGTAAGATAGTTCTCCCTTGCTACATCTGAAAACCTATGAGCAGCGTAATAGACTCAAACTCACTGTTAATATCTATTGCAGCTTATTATCCACAATCAACCTCAGAAATCTAAGCTTATTAAGAAAAATTATAATTAACCATACCTCTATTCTTTAAAAAAAAAGGATCATATTAATATTCCCGAATATCCAAATTCTTCTTAATCCCTAAAATGTGACACAACATTCACATTCATTGCCTTAATTCTGTGTGTTCAACCCTTAAAATTTTATTAAAACAAAAACTTGCGCAGAAAATAATTGTTATAGTTGACTTTCTCAAACGCAAGAGCAACAGATAAAAATCTCCATACTCCGTTTTTATCTAATTTTTTTGCAAAAGTGTTATTGAAGTTCCTATTGTTTGATCTATAAGTGGATCAAGATCAAGTTTAGGCTAGTGGAGTCGACTCAAAATTTAGACTACTCTTTTTCAATTAGTATTTATTTCATTTATGTTTTCATTCGACTAATTCCAGATACTATGTGACTTCAAACTATATTGTTCTTATCATACTTTAATACAAAACTTTCGGCTTCAGCCCCTTATTTAGCAAAATAAAAACTATATTACTATATCACTATAGTCTAAATTAAGAAAGAAACAGAAAGTTACGAAGAGATCTTTTAATAGACATTCATAAATGTTAATGTTATAGCGTCGGTCAGTAAATTAATCAATTAAGATTCATCTCTAAAAAATGATTATATGCATTTGTTATATAATTAAGTGTTATATATATATATATATATAAAAGTTATCGACCGATGATCAAATATTCATTTGGAGATCACGATATCTATGGTATTGTAACACATGAAGTGTTAGTTGTGTTACGATACATGTTATGTATCATAAGACAGAAGTGTTACAATACGTAATACGTACCATAACACCTAGGTGTTACAATACGTATTATGTATCGTAACATGTTATTAACACAGCAAACAACTTCGGTGTTATCATTGCCGTCAAGTATCAAGTGGTGTCTCCTGCGAAATAAGAAAGGCAATGTCTCATGTAGAGACATGGACATTTGGAAAACACAGAAATAAACAATAGTGTTCTTCCAAGTGCAAATTTGTATACTCAGTATAATATATATAATATCAAGTTCACAGTCTGATTTAAAATAAAAATTAAATATCAGTCACATTATAATAGGAATCTTAACAATAAAAAAAATATTCTAAACTTGATTGATCACCAAAACATCTACCTACTTATTAAATAAAAGGGTCTTTTATACATCAAGAGGCTCAACATATCTAAAGAATTCTTAGAACTCTAAAACCCACTAAAAATGATAATCCTTGCTTAGCTATCTTTTAGCTATTCCTTTCATATAATCACCTTCCATTGATAAATTTTCTATACCTTCTATTAATCTTCTTGGTAGCTTTTTGTGGAATTTCAAAAGAAAGTAACTAATTTATATTAGAACTCAGAAGACCATACTAACCTAATGTTTCTACTTGTCGACTCAACAAGAAGATGTCGGGGAAGGATTGTAGGGAGAGGGTTTTAACCCAAGTTGTCTCAGACCTTTCAAATGTTATGCAGAGGCCCCCGAACCAACTTTTTAAAAAAGGCAATGGAATCAAAGGAGATGCCTCTTCTCGCTGTCCTTTTTTTTCTTGCTGAGTAAAGAAAGGCTATTAAAATACGAAACCAGCCAAGACGGAAGTTTACTTTAAGAATCCGCTGGAAAGGATTGTTCAATGCTCCCTAGAATGTTCTGGTTTTAAATCTCTTATCTTGGTCTACTGATGTCCAGGGGTTATATGCCCTATGTTTGTTGTGAGCCTTAGGTTATGGTGTTGATGTGTAGCAGTTTTTAAGCTGCCCATTCCTCCTTGTTGCTCTTTGATGTTGGTTGGGTTTCATTGATGTATTTTTCTAGATCCGTCAAAATGGGTTAGGGCCCTTTCAAAAACTCTACCATTACCCTTCTCAGAAAATAAATAAATAAACAAATTTTCCTTTGATTGTATCTACGAATTACTACAAAATCATATCGTTATTTTGACAAAGCAAAGTTAAATTAAAAAGGCCCATGAATGTCAAAAAAGTGCAAGCACCTAATAAGTAAGAATATGATAAAAATCAGACAAGCTTCCTATGACCACAGCTAAAATTGAATGGGAATAACATTAAAAATTGTGCCCATGCTCAAATTTCATCTTCTGCGTAAGTGTAACAGAGAGGGAGTGACGCGACACAAAAATTATTACATTTTTATTAAGATAAATCAAGAGACAGCATACAATTAACACTAAAGATGCTTCATACTTAAGATAAGACCGCTGTTGGAAAAAGAGAGCCTCTTCAAGATTTGGGCAGACAATAACTTACAAGAGAATGACCATAGATGCAAACAAGCATGTGTTCTACAGAGCCAGTCACAAACTCCCTACATCTTATGTATTACATCAATGGCACATATAGCATTGCTGCAAATAGATATGAAAATAAACATGGTGGCGCATGTAACCTATACTACCAGGATTTGACTGTCCCAGAAAGTAGGTAGTGATAGTAGTAAAAGGGTCTTTGTTGACAAAAGAACTATGGTACAAAAGCAGCATGACCCAGTGCACCCATTTTAATCAAAGAAACCAGTGTTTGAGCAAGCTCTGTCAACACGAATTTTTTGTAGCACACATCTGAACTTGATAATGACCTAGAAGCAAAATCATGAGTACCTGCAAACATATGTAATTCACGATATAAATCAGATAGTGTCAAAATATAAACGTGGCATCAAACAGCAATAATTGCATACTCACAAGATTAGTTATTCGGACAGAAAAGCAGGCAATAGCATGTAGGAAACAAAATGACAACATGAATTCCAATGACTGGCCAGCCATTTAATTGTCTGGACATAATCAACTCACAGACAAACCAGATGAAGCAACACTACTGAGGAATTAAAGGAAACCAATAAGGTTAGATAATCAAATGTAAATTGTTTTGTGTGGCTAACTTACAGGTTATTTTCTGTTCAATGTGTGTATTGTATTTATGGAAATTATATAATTGACCCCACAGTCATCGAATCTGGATGGATCTGGTTGAATCTGGCCCACAATAGAAATTTTTTGGACTAGCAGGATTTGTCTGATTTAGTCCAGACTCTTCAATTTCGATACAAAATTTATTACTTTTTAATTCCATATTTTAAAAAATTGACCTCTCAAATGAATTGAATATTTTGAACTTTGCAACTCTGGTTGATGCCTGTTGATTTAAGATTACATGATAATGATCCAACATGTTGAGCACCCTTCTGGTAAAACGATTCGCTATCCAGAAATTTGTCTTAAGGAAACAGAAAAAAGCTTGCTTAATTTATGTGCAATGCATCCATAAAAAATTTGATAAGGATATGACAGTTAACTCCACCTGGAAGTCATACAATCAGTGTGTCTCCTTTTCTCTGCTCCAGGTCAGCTTACAATTCTGCTATGTTGGTCAATGTTTATTTGGCAGGCGAAATCTATATTCATTTTAATCACGATAAATTATGAAATATCAGCTGATGTAACAGCAATGATCAAACAGCTAGGAATACAAATAACAGAAATAGATAGCAACCAAATGGTGATTTCATTTTCCAAGCTGGTAATTTCATTTTCCAAGCTTATGATTTCATTTTGCACAAATAGAATGTACATAGATAGGATTCTAAGGTATCATCAAAGATGCAAACTTTAACGAATACCGTGAGCCATTATGGTTAACTCCTGAGCCAAACTAAATGCCTAACCCAATTAATCAGACTTCAATCTTGTACTAAGACATCCCTCATATTGACCTGATTCTGTGGTGCCCTTCGATAACTTCTCAGATCTTTGTTTTGCTTGTGATCCTTGATGTAAGAAAGTCCAGACACAATCCTTTCTCTTGCCTAATTTGAAGTTTGTGTTCAATTCGCATCAGGTTCACCAATGAGAACATTCATTTAGACTTGACACTTAACAGGCCTTAATAAAGTACACTAATAATAGCATAACAGTAGAAAGTAACAAATATGAATGAAAATAACAGAAATCACAAGCAAATGATGATTTCGGATTCCAAAACGTGCATACATAAATAGGAGCCTAAGGTTATCATCAATGATAACATTTCAACTGCTAGCCCTCACAGATCCAGATTCAGAACCAGGCCCAGTTCAAGGATTGGTACACCCAGCATACACACATTCCAAACCCAGACCAATAAAAAAACAAAGGGCATAAAGAAAAAGGATTTTTGGGAGCTGCTCAGCTATGTAAATTTTCTTGAAAAATGTTTGAGTTTCAGATTTGAGATTCTCTTCAGCTGGTTGTTAATGGTATGCAAGTTTCAGCTGGCTTCACTGATGCGGGGTAGTCCAACTTAATAGGCAGCCTTGAATAAATATTCAATCCTACAAAAAACAAAACCAATTCACATCACCGCTATCCTCATGCACTTGCTCTAAGTTTTGTAAAAACATATTAGTTTAGCTTATGCAACATTATATGCTTTAAGAACAACATGCACATACAAACACTAATGATGGGTTCTTATAACCAAAGCAGATTCAATTGCTTTGGAAAAATAAATACAAGTTTCAGATTGTTTTGCGTTATCATTGGCGATACAAAATAAAAGAATAACATCTCTAAATATTGTCCTCACTGTGAGGATCATTCAAGTTCCTATTGGCTGATGACACACATTTCTTGTGAAGATTCGACCTCCCCTGTTCTTAGATGTTGAACCTTTGTTTTTCCTTAAGCATGGTATACCTTCCAAACTGTGACAGCCACTTCAACACTCAAGGATCTCCTTTCAATCTGCACATAGCTCTTCTTTCTTTCATCCTAACAAAAGACGTAAACCAAAGAATTTGTGTGCCTTTCTCCAGTATCCTCCGGGCGGATCTGGCCCATAGACTGTGGATTCAGCCCTGCTGAACCCAAACGAACCTGGAGAGATTTTGGGGGTCCACAGAAAGAACCCAGGCGTTTTTTGACTTTTTTTAACTTTTTAAAAGTTTTGTTTTTGGCCTAAAACGATCAAATTGACCCCCCAACACTAATTTTGACCACTAAAAAGTAAAAACATTGAAAAGGTAAAACCTATTTCATTTATGCTCAATAGAATGAAAAACAGAACTATTAATCTCCATTGTTCAACTTTCTTTTTTGCTTGTTATCGCTCAAAGAGAGATGGAAGATTGATTGTTGTGTGCTCTAAGCTAGTTTGTGTGCTATTCATACGTGGTTACAAGTGTTGATTTTGTGAAGATTACAACAAAAGAGGTAGGTTTTTTTGGTTTTTTTTGTTTCCTGGCATTTTTTTAACAGATTAAAATGAACTCTCTAGTTTTGTTTTAGTTTTTCATTTTGGTTTGTGGCTTTGTGCCTATCCATGTTGTTTATAGAATGGCAAGTGCTTCTAGATCTAGGAGCCACCGCTGATTTATTTTTGTTTTATTTTTTCATTTTGGTTTGTGGCTTTGTGCCTATCCATGTTGTTTATAGAATGGCAAGTGCTTCTAGATCTAGGAGCCACCGCCGATTTAAAATAGACCTACGCTCTCGCCTATGGAAATATGTGGAAATGGTATTGTTGTGACCTTTTCACACCATCACCCCATTGCAAATGGGAACCCCCTCTTTCGTTTGGTAGGGTTAGGGTTTTGGCAGTAGGAATGTTAGTTCTGAGCTTAGAAGGTTGCAAAGTAGTCAAAATGGTCAGGTCACCAAAGTTGCAAGTATGGACAAGTCATAAAGTTTTGAGATCACTAGGCTCTAGTTACAAAGTTGGTCAAGCTCTAGGGGAAAAATCCTAAGCATCAGGGTGTCTGAGTTAGTCAAATGCTTTTCAGAATGTATTAATGCCATATTTCACTTGTAATTTGGACTGAAACGATGAAATCTTGCAAGCAAAGAGCAAAGTTCCTAAGAAGATTGAATTTCCACCATGTTTGGACCAAAAGTCCCTATGGATAAGGAATTTCCACTTTGTCCTTATGAAGATCGATTCTCCACTAGTTAGACACTTAGAATATTTTTGGAGAATATGAGTTGAAAAGGGAGAGTCCTTATGGACATGGGTCTTCCACCAATCCCTATGGCCATAGAATTTGCACTTTGTCCCTATGGAGCCTCAATTTCCACTGGAAGAGTTAAGAACCCAATTTGTCCTTATGGATAGGGAATTTCCTCTTATCCCTATGCACTTAGAATTTCCTCTTATCCCTCTGAGTTAGTCAAATGCTTTTCAAAATGTATTAATGCCATATTTCACTTGTAATTTGGACTGAAATGATGAAATCTTGCAAGCAAAGAGCAAAGTTCCTAAGAAGATTGAATTTCCACCATGTTTGGACCAAAAGTCCCTATGGATAAGGAATTTCCACTTTGTCCTTATGAAGATCGATTCTCCACTAGTTAGACACTTAGAATATTTTTGGAGAAGGTGAGTTGAAAAGGGAGAGTCCTTATGGACATGGGTTTTCCACCAATCCCTATGGCCATAGAATTCGCACTTTGTCCCTATGGAGCCTCAATTTCCACTAGAAGAGTTAAGAACCCAATTTGTCCTTATGGATAGGGAATTTCCTTTTATCCCTATGCACTTAGAATTTCCACTTGTCCTTATGGGGTCGAATTTCCCCTTCAGGATTAAAATGAGCAAATGAAGTGAAGTTGTAATCGGACCAAAATTGTCCCTATGGGAGTCGAATTTCCCCTTTGGTGGATGAATGAACAAGTTAAAATTTCAAAAGGACTAGTTTGTCCCTATAAGTGTCGAATATCCACTAGGAGAGCAATTGAATTAACAAGGATTTGTCCCCATGAGCATCGAATTTCCACAAAGGGGACTTATGCAAGTTTAAGGATAGATTTAAAAGACAAGTGGATGGTTGAGGTTGTCCCTATGAACATCAATCCTCCCCATGAGGACTTGATGAACTTTTGAGAATGAAGTTAAATGCAAATTGGTGAGATCCATTGTCATTATAGCCATCAATCCTCCACCAAGATATAATCAAAATGCACAGTCCAAGTTGTCCTCATGGTGGTCGATTTTCCACCATAGCCTTGAGCAAAAGACAAAAATCTTTAACAAGCAAAAATTAATTTGCATGAGTTCCTATGTTTTAAAAGGCAAAAATCTTTTATCACACATTCGTTGTGGAGATGTCCACCAAGCAAAAGCGTTTTAAAAGACAATCAAGAAGAAACAATTAAACACAATGCAAGAAGCAATACAAGCTTGAAAGTTGAACAAAGTCATCAGATAAAAAAATATCAGATCAATCGTCTCGGCACCAAAGAAGGACAACTTGGTGAAGAAAGTCGGGAAAATCAGAAGGAGCGATTCAAGTCTGGAAGGATATTGAAAGTAGATCAAACACTGACAAGACAAAGCCATCAATAGGGGTGTTGTGAGGTTTTCACACCATCGCCCCATTGCAAATGGGGACCCCCTTTATTTTTTTTCTTCAATAGGCTTAGGTGGTAGAGAAAATTTGGCAATAGTTGGAATTTTGCAGGCCTTCCCCGGGATCAAGATGTCCTAAAATTGGAAAATGGCAAAAATTGGCAAAGTATGGGGGTTATCAAGGTTGAGCTAAAATATGATCTTTCAAACTTTAAAAAACAATTGCCTAAGTAAAATCACCATGAAGGGGAAATAAAAAATTATTGTTAAAATTAAAATGTTATTTCCCCTTTTTTAATAATATCGACATATCAAGGGATTCCACCTTCTCATGTGGCAAGGTTGCCACATCAAGAAGTGGATTCCACCTCCCCATGTGGCAAGGGAAGAAATTAAGTTTTATTGGACAAAGAAAGCAACTCAACTGGAGGAATTTAATAAAGAAAGGGAGAAACAATACAAGAGTGGGAAGGTAGGAGATGTCACCCAATCACAAAGCCCCTTTGCCAAGTTGGAATGGCCTTGGAGAGGCTAAAATTTTCTTCCAAATGCAAAATCATGGGCCCTACTTCCAATTGCAGCCCTCTAATGAAGCGTGTGTGGCCGCAGCCAATCAGCAAGGCCTTAAAATCAAACTCATGGGCCTAATTTGCAAACTCTAGGCCTAGGGTCGATCGAAATGAGAGGCCTATAATGGGCCCTAAGCTCAAACGTAGGCTCAAAACTCTATACTAGGAACCCCTTGATCTCCAACATGCAGCCTTAGGTCCAATTAGTAGGCCCTTTAATCCAAGCATGTGGGCCTTAATTTCAAGTAAGGTGGGCCCTAAATCTACCCCCTCAAACTTGATGCAATCAGACCACAATAAGGCCTTAAGTTTCAAACATTGGGCCCCAAGCTCCAAACATATGGGCTCAAAACTCTAAACATACAGCCCTATATCTTAGGCATGGCCTCGAGTCCCAAATCTGGGCCCAAATTCAACAAGGTAAGGCCTAAATCAGGCCTAAACAAGATAACATATAGGCCTTAATCCCTAGAGTAAGCCTTGCAGGCCCAATCACCTAACGTGTGGCTCAAAACTCAAGGCTAGAGCCTAAATTCGATGCAGATCCAGGTCTAAATTCAAATTCAAACCTCTGAATCTGGGCACCATGGAATAAGGGCAAAGTCTAAACAGAAAACTAAAACACACATCTTACCAAGGGGGACACTTAGTTTTTTTTTTCAATTTTTTTTTTCAATCACCTTTACATATTTTACGTTTTAGTTGGCTATTTAGCCAATACCCGGAATAAGACCCAAATCTGGGCACAAAGTTCAGTAGTGAGGCCCTAAATCTGGCCTTCAAACAATAAGCCAATTGAAGTAATATCAAACGTGTGGCTCACTGTCCAATGATTGGGCTATAATGACTAACGTATAGGCCATAAATGTAACATATGGCCTTGAAATTTTAAATCAGACCTAAAAGCCAATTGCAGAGGCTTAATTCCAAATGTGTGGACCTAAATTCAAGGCGTGTGGGCCTTAATTTATTGGATCAGACCTAAATCTAAGTATGATGTGGCCTAAATCAGACTCATAAGCAAACGTATGGATCTATAATAACCAATACATGGACTAATTTCAAGGCATATGCCCTAATCTGAAATGTGAGCCATGAATTCAGTGAAATAAGACCCAAACCCAGGTACAAAACTTGATGAAGTATGGCCCCATAATGAGGCGTGTGGCCTTGAAATTACAAATCAGACTTCAAATTCAAATAAATTGGACCTAAATCAGTCCCAAGGAAGTAACGTGTGGGCCTGATCTGATATAGATCAGGCCCTAATTCCATTGAAATCAGATTCCAAGCCCAAGTGTGTGGGCTCTAAACTAAAATCATGGGGTCCCAAATCAAACGTATATACTAATAGGCCCTAAATTCAATGCAGATCAGGCCTTAATTGAGAACGTATGGCCTCAAAAGGTGACATGCAGGCCTAATTTGGCCTAAAATCAGTATAAAGAAGCCTAAGTTTAGCCCTAAATCTGGCGTGGGCACCTTATGGGGCTGACCTAAGTGAAGCGCTGGGCCTTAAAATTCAAAAATGCAGCCCCATCTTCAAACAAAAGGGCCCTAAGATCTATGGAAGTTTGAATGCATAAGCCTTTTTATAAGGCAAATTCAAGTCCACAGGCCTAGAATGGATAAAGGATCGATCAAAACTCGATGCAAGCTGTAAATTATTGTGAGAGGCTCTTATATTTATTGCAAGGCAGTTGAAATTCAATGATAAACAGCAGATTAAGCCTAGCCATGCCTCACACTTGACCAAATGAGGCCTAAATTTAATGAGTATTTGCATCCACATGGGCAATAAGAAGAAATTCGACTCAATGAGAGGGCTTAAAATTCAAAATTTGAAGTGGCAAGAGGTTCAAATTTAATAAGGAGGTTACGAATTCAATGCAAATCACGTTGCCATTAAATATCTGATTATAAAGATTAAAATTTTGTAGCCTTGCAAGAAAAAAACCAATCCAAGAGGCCACATCTATATAAGCAATGCCATTTCTGCAATTCAAAATATTTTTTTCCAAACTGATTGCAGGCATATCTAAGAAGCTCGAACCAGCAGGGCAGAGATTTTGGAATTTTTATTGATTATTTTATTGCAGGGCTGCATAAAGGAGATGATGCCATCCAACCTACACCATTTCTTCTCCAAGATTTCATGCTAAAGTTGGACTAATCTCAAGCATTTACCAGCGAATTAGAGTCTGATTACAAGCATTTCAACAAATTAAACTCTGATTCCAAGCCCTATCAGTGTTTACCAGCAAAAAGACTCAGATTACAACCATTTACCAGCAAGGGTTTGATCTCAGTCATCTCAGACATATTCAAGGCCTGAAATCAAATAAAATCAGTCACAAACTTGAAATTTTGGTCTTCTCACAACGTTGTTGCTATTGTGGACAGAGATCTACAACCATTTTCACAACTATATAGTTTTGTACCAAGCTCTGTTTCTCAGATCTCAGTCAAATTCTTTGTTAGCAGCGAAGTAAAATTGAATTGAGATAAGTGGTATGAGGGCAGAGATTTTGGAATTTTTATTGATTATTTTATTGCAGGGCTGCATAAAGGAGATGATGCCATCCAACCTGCACCATTCCTTCTCCAAGATTTCATGCTAAAGTTGGACTAATCTCAAGCATTTACCAGCGAATTAGAGTCTGATTACAAGCATTATCAACAAATTAAACTCTGATTTCAAGCCCTATCAGTGTTTACCAGCAAAAAGACTCAGATCACAACCATTTACCAGCAAGCAAGGGTTTGATCTCAGTCATCTCAGACATATTCAAGGCCGAAATCAAATAAAATCAGTCGCAAACTTGAAATTTTGGTCTTCTCACAACGTTGTTGCTATTGTGGACAGAGATCTACAACCATTTTCATAACTATATAGTTTTGTACCAAGCTCTGTTTCTCAGATCTCAGTCAAATTCTTTGTTAGCAGCGAAGTAAAATTGAATTGAGAGAAGTGGTATGAGGTCTAGGATTGAAGAGTGATTAAATTTGCAAGTATTTTATGCCATTAAAGTCCTAGGTTTGCTAATTTCAAAGTCTGATGTAAAAGTTTAAAGTCAGATTTTAGTACTCCGGCAACTATTAACTTTAGAGTTTAATTTAAGTCTGATAAAAACAAAGAGAAATCTAATTAAGGGTTGATGTTGCAGGATTAATTATGGAAAGGGTGGCAAAAATCCAAAATCCAAAGCCAAAGCCAAGGAAAAGAAAGACCCATCAGCGAGGGAGAAAAAAGGAAATTAGCAAACAGCGAAGGGTAAAAGAGCCAAAAATGTTGAAAGTGTTAAGGCATGAAGGTTGGCACAACTGAAATCTGCTACACAAGATATGACACCTGAATCCAGCTTCACCTTCACATGGGAGAACATTGGTGATACCAATCTTGGCCCATTTGACATGAATCTAGTAAGGGACAGAATGTATGGAGTCAACCAATCCAAAGAAATCAAGAAGATGATTAAGAATGGTATTGTACAGGCAGCAGTCTTCCCACCTACACATCAATGGACAAAGTAAGTCCTGGAGATGGCAAGAAACTACAATCCGACCACTAGGCAAGTCCTCACACCAAAGAAAAGTGTTACAGTTTTACTTACAGCAGATGCCATAAGGATTGTTTTCGACATCCCAGAGCACAAGGTAGATATTCGAAAGACAAAGAAAGAAGCCATGAAAGAGTATGAGAACAAATTCGGTCATTATATCAGCTTCGTCAACAAGGAGTGGTTAGCAGGATCTAAGAGAAATCACTCTCAGCTTCCCAAGTTAACAAAGACAGATTTTAGGGAAGATGTCGGAAATCTCATTTTGATGTTGAACAGGGTAATGGGCAGTCCACAGGCAGCACCTTTTGAGTCATGTATGTGTTACTACATAGAGATGATACTTAGTGGGAATGAGATGTTCGATTGGGCAGTCATGATCAGCGACAACATTGATGAGCAATTGAGGACTATAACCCACACTAAGAAATTCTACACAACCTCCTACTTAGTCTACACAATGGCTTGGAAGCGCAGATACCCCAGATTGAAATACCTAGGCCCAGTGGGGAACAAGAAAGGGGAGTTCATGGTTTATGACTGCTACCCTCAACTGCACCTCCACAACAATGGATGAGCAATTGAGGACTATAACACACACTAAGAAATTCTACATAACCTCCTACTTAGTCTACACGATGGTTTGGATGCGCAATTACCCTAGATTGAAATACCTAGGCCCAGTGGGGAACAAGAAAGGGGAGTTCATGGTTTATGACTGCTACCCTCAACTGCACCTCCACAACAATGGTGATTTCAGAACTGCTAATGATGTATTTGCCATGTGCAATGTAAGGCTATTGCAAGGGAACCCACTAAGAAGGTTGTCAAAAGAAGCAGAGCATCTAGTGAAAAGGCATGGTTCATGGTATATCCAATTTCCCAAATTCACTTACATTCGGATTTTAGGAAGCATAGTATATCTTAAGAAACTTCCTAGGTTCCCACCCAACAAGCTAGTACTAATGGAAGTGGCAAGGCAATTAATAACATATGACAGGATTCAAATATGACAGGATTCAAAAACACAAGCATAGACCAAGAGTTTTGTTTCCATTCAATCTTGGGAGCGAAGTTTGCCCATCTCCTCAAGCAGCAAAGGAAGCAGAGGGGAATTCAAATTCTACTCTTTGGGATTATCATGGGAGAGAACACTTTGATCCCCACCATTAGATTAAGAGAGCATATAGAGTTCAATTCAGGCACAACGTGCATATAGAGGATCATTGGGCTAATGCAAGTGATGACATAGAGATAAAGAGAAGATCATTTTCCAGGATGTCGGTTGAGTTTATCAAAGCAAGTGGTTCCAGATTCCTGATCAAGTGGAAGATGATAGGTAGTACCTTACCTAATTATGAGATAGCAAAGGATGGTATTCCCCACATTGATTGGACAGACGAAAGTGAGGAAAGTTTGGATGCAAAAATGGTAACTAATAGAACATTCACTGAAGTTTGGTTAAAGAAACAAATAGCTCACCTACTGGCAAGGAGGCTCCCATTGACTTATGAACTAATGAAGGATGTAATTGAACCTAAGGAGAAATCATTTGAGGAGCCACAAGAGATGAGCATGGGACTCGAAAGTCAAAACAGTGAGAGAGGATGCAACCAACCTTCCCAAATGAAAGATAAGAAAAGGAAAGAAACAGTTAATCAGGAGCCACAACAAAAGAAACAAAGGCATCAAGCAGCAGGCATGTCATCAAGACAAACACTGGAGAAAGAAATGTCAGCTCTAGTTGCAAATGAATCGGGAGCTAGTAAGAGCTCTAGCTATGTCCCTTTGGATCACAACGAACAAGAGGTAGATTCTCCCCTATAGCAGAACAAAGAACATCAAGATGAAGAGAATGAGATTACAGACTTGGAGGCACTGCTAGAGGATGGCAAAATTCAACCTCAAGAGGTCAAAGCAAATGAAGAAACCAATAAAGAAGTTCAAGAACAAAATCAGGAAGAGGAAAAAAGAGAAGAACTAGGAGAGATCACAACACTGACATGGCTACTGGATCGAATGAAGGACAAACAAGTAGCAATTGAACAACCAATTGATAGTGTGGAAGAGATAATGAAGAGAAACGAAGTTGTAAAGGACAGAGTGTCAGCCAAGAGATTCTATCAAGTTACAAAAAATGCTTCAGATACGCACATTGCTCAAATTGCAATCCCAAAGGTCAACAAGGTGATGGGAAAGGTTTTGCCAAGGGATTATGACATTGAGGAATATGAGTTGGGCTTGGCTACCAAGAAACAGGGAGTTGAGGAAGCACATGGTTCCATTCAAGCTCTGGATGAAAGGATTTCCGAGCATGGCATCGAGCGATCTGTCACAAGGGAAATATACTTAAACAGATAGAATCCAGTTGCTTGGCTACAAAGGATGTCATTTTGGAGATAAAGAATGATATACTAGGTTATGTGAGAACCATATTTCTCTTGGAGATAGATGATGATCATAAGATAAGTATTGAAGAACTGCAAGAAAAGGTTAAAAAAGTCTACTTCATGGAAGGAAATCCGCTCATGTTTGAACATTTGGATGCAACTTCAAAGTTTGTGAGCTTCATGGATATTTGTAACGCAGCTGATTGGAAGAAACCATGTGCTACTTATACAAAGTGATGTGGGAAATTATGAGTATAGGCTTGGATTAGTGTCAAGTGTCCCCATGGAAGAGCTCAATAAGATTGTGTCTAGATTCAATGAATGTTAAAAAGGGTATAAGGATGAAGGGAAAGATTCCCAAGATGATGGCTTGATGTAGGCCCACATGGCTCTAAATTTGCTCATTGGTTGATAAAAAATGCTTCAGTCTGATTGGCCCATTTGGCACCAAGTGGGATAGAGCCCACATGGCCTTCTCTCTTATTGGCTCCTGGAAGCACTTGAATTTTCTTATTGGTCTATTAGTTGGTGACTTCTTCTACAAGCTCTCTCTTCTCATTAGTCCACTTGTTGGTGCATCTTATCTAGTGGTTATGCCTATTCTATTTACTTATTGGTCCTTAAATGCAATGTAATTTTTCTATTGGCCCACATGGTGGTGCTTGATTGTAATTGGGTGGGTATTTAATATTTATTAGCAGTGGTTATGGAAATCCTAATTAGGGCTTAATTGGAATAATATGGGCCATTGATTCTGATTTAATCTTGGCCATTCATTGTAATTGAGCCCCTATATAAGGCTTGCTGACATCATTTGTAACAAAGAGAATTGTTGCTAATATACTACCAAATTTGCTCTACTATTCATCATTGTGTCTTACATGGTGAATAATTGTGATCTATTTGGAGTATTGCATGGTTTCTTCACTTCCTCACTTAGAATAGATTTGATTTCAAGTTGTTAGGTTAGAGTTTTCTTTGAGTAATTTAGTGGGAAAAGAGTAATTGTGAATGCATCCTTGCTTGACTCGATCATATAGACCAAACCACTAGCTGCTTATTAATTGTGATTTGTGTCTTGCGTGGTCCAATGGCATTTGAATGCACTTAACTTCAATCCATACTTGATCTTTGATTTGCATCCATAGATGGGATTAAGGAAAGGGTATTGATTTGAACATGCTTTGAACACATCTTAGAAACTTGCACATCTTAGTCCGAGGATTATCTCTTTCTTGCATACTTAGGTCGACGTAGAAGTAGTAGTTAGATTCACAAGTTCAAGTTTAAGTTGCATTTTGTAAGTTGGAATTCAAATTTATATTTTCATTGCACATTGTAAAGCCAAACCAATCGAAGTTAAGTTGACAAATCTTAGAGAACAGCGTAAATCCCCTCATGATACCAGCATATCACATTAATATCACTGAGTGAGTATCCACATTTGAGAAAGAACCTTGAAGTCACCTTATAATCTTTCATTGCAGTCTTAGCATAAGAAGTGCCTTTATTCAAGAGAGGATTTGATATTTGGTGTTTCATCTTGAAACATTGAGTGTTTTATTATGTATGTTGTAAGGGAACAAAACTCACATCAACAAGGGGGACATCGAATTCATGAAAACTAAAAATCAGACATTTAAATAAAGGAAATTGAAAAAAATCCCCAAAGGCTGTGAGCTCTATAATCAGAACTAAACTCTGATTTATTCCTCATCATAGAGGCGGCAAATCTGAGAATCAATCAAAAGTTAAAAATCTGAAAGTTGCGGACTTCATGAAAGCTGCCACGGTCTGACTTGATTGTGATTATCGCGACTGCGAACCTGATTGAGAAGGCCTTCCCAACGCATGGTGAAATCCCACCCAGCTTGTGAGACTCTGTCATAACATCATGAAGATTATCGGCTTGGGTGAGATGTTTATCCAAGCATGGATTTAACTTCCGATCTGCTGATGATGTAATTCCAAAGCGCTTGCTAAATCTGATTTGTTTTGAGATGGAATTCTAATGAAGTATGAAAATCCAGCCTTCCTTTGGAGTAATTCCCTAAGAGCTTGTGATTCCGCCCAAGCATGTGAAGAGAATCTTAAAACGAAAGGCGGAAATGGGCTTCTCCGAAGATAAAATCCAAAGCATGCTGTTTAGATAAATGCATGATTTCTAATCCAAGTTTAATGAAAAAATCATGAGGCATGAACAAAATTCCCAACAAACATGTGAATTCCGCCCAGCATTTAAATGGATCTCTAAAATGCAAGAGGAATCTAACTTGTCCAGGATGAATCCCAGATTTTAAAGGGGAATTTCTGTAGACGATGAAGTGATCTGAATGGGAGGGTAAGAATTGTGATCATATTTGAAAGAGAAAGCCTGATTCCAAACCAGGCCCACCATGAGGAAGGTTGAGGGAAATCTAAGTGATAGATCAGGTCGGCCAAATAAGGAGGCATGTCCTTTGGCTGGAAGGCCTATATACATATACAAAATATTAAACTCTTCATTTCATATCAATTCAAAGTAATTAATTCAAAGAGCAAGGCAGATCCTACAGGATGAAAATCAGGAGTTTGAAGCCAAGCAAACGTAGCCATTCACAAGGATCAAATTCACTGAAATTGAGAAAATCAAAAAGGATGAAAGCTAATTACAGGACAAGTTTAAGATTCAAAGGTCTAGGTTTGTAAATCATTTGTAAGGATCTGAGGTGGCTTCACTTTTAGACTTCCAAGTTCTGATTAAGAGTTTTAATGACTATCTTCTTCTAAAACAGTTTACTTCTAACATAGGTTGTTTCTATTGTTTTGCAAGGACCAATACATGGAGCTGGATTAGAGATGGTTGTTTGAGAAGGAGATATTTGAGCAAGTGCATTAAGGTTGCCAAGGTTCAAGTTGACAATTACATGGGGTGGTTCAAGATCAACATACCATTGATGGTGATCGAAGTGCAAATATACATATCTCATGGAATAACTAAAGTCATGGTGCAAGTTGGTACAAGGGAAGATGAGAGTCTACAAGTTCAAGTCATGGAGAAAGATTGAGGTCAAGATGTCAAGATTCAAGAACCATTTCAAGAATATCTCAAAGAAAAGATTCCCAAAGAGGAGAGCATGGAAAAGTGGAATTGAAACAAGGATTGCTAAATAATGAGGTGGCATTCACTCATCCTCATCAAATCAAATTATTCCAAATGGATATATGGAACACATTCTCAAGTGGATGTAATTTTCTTATTGACCCATAAAGTGGTGCCTTATTGTCATTGGATATATATTTAATATTTGTAGCAACCCTAATTAGGGTTTCCTTTGGAAAGATCTTAGCCATTGCTTTCAAATTAATCCTGGTCATTCATTGTATTTGGGACTCCTATATAAACCCAACTCCTCTCACTTGTAAATGAAATTTTTGGAGAATTGTCACTGTGATACTGCCAAGATTGTAATAAATCATTGAAGTAGGGTGATTTGGTGAAGATTTTGGAAGTGTTGTGAGGTTCTTTGATCTCTCAAATTAGTTTAGAATTTTTTGTAAGTGTTTAATTTAAAATTTGCTTTAAGTAATTTAGTTGGATGAAGGAAATTGTGGATGAACCTTTGTGAAACTCGTCTAATCCGTACTACTTGTGATTTGCTGATTGTAAGTCACTTTGCGTGGTCAATTGGAATTGAAATACATGCTTAACTTCAATTCTTACTTACACATTGATATGCATCCATTGATAGTGTTGGTGCTATAGTAATGATTTGAATATTTGTTGCTCACCTTAGAAAATTGCACTAGCTTGGTGGAAGTTGATGACAAAGCTAAGCCTAGTAGAATCTGCAAAGACATTCACTATCTCTTGCATTCTAGGATTAGAATTGAATTTCTAAACCCTTACCTCTTAGCAATTTGAATCAAAGCCCTCCCTATTAGTTTAAAATCAAGTGTTTCATTGTCATATCATTCATAAGGAATGTTGATGCATCAAGAGTGAGTAGAGTAAGTCCCATTGGATTACTAACATACATCAAGCCAAAAGAGCTCATATCCACACTAAAGTTGCAAGTATGCAATCAGAACCCTGGAGTCACCTCTATGATTTTTTTGCAATCTTAGCATACATGGTGTCTTTGTTCAAGAAAGGATAGAGTGTCCTTTAGCACTTTACACCGTGTTTGTGTGGTCATAAAATACTCACCAGTAGGTACAACAACTACCAAGTGAAGGAGGCTTCACTTGGACTTGTAGTCAATGCAAAGAACAATATAACAGCTCATATAGTCGAGTGAAATCACATTTGTGCTTTATCCCTCAAAAAGACATCAAATTTTGTCGAGGCCATACAAAAGATAAAGGCCTTCTTGCAAAGGAACAAGTAATGAAATCTATTGAAGAGCAACCAAAAGAGACGAAGCAGCATAGAAAATCGCTACGAGTTCTCATTCTTTGGGAAAATCTAAGAAAGGATCAAAAGCCTCTCCATCAACTTCCAATCTTGAACCTATAGACGACCATCCATTCTTGTGTATGCCTAAAGAAAACCAATGTCACATAAGGGGGCAACATGACCCTTGGAAATGGCATTCACAATGAGAGTAGAGAGATTGTCGAGCAAGACATAGCTAGATGAATCTATGCTAATGGATTGATATTTAATGTTGTTCGCTCACCTTATTAGCAAAAAATGCTAAGATCGATTAATGAGGCTCCAAAGGAGCTCAGGGACCTAAGTTATGAGGTGTATACTTCCTTATTGGAAAGAAAGGTGAAACATGTAGAGGATATCTTGAAGTCCATCAAGGATTCATGGGTCGAAATAGGAGTGTCCATTGTATCTGATGGATGGAAAGATGCAAGAAATCACTAGTTGATCAATGTTATTGCAATGTTCCCTTAAAGGTCAATGTTTTTTCGAGTAGTAGATTGTGAAGAGTGGGTTAAGAATGGTCCATTTTTTGTTAACGTTCTTTGCCAAGCCACCAAGGAAATTGGCCCTCCAAATGTTGTTCAAGTTGCAACAGACAATGCCAAAAACTATAGGGTTGTTGAGTTATTGGTTGAAGAGCGCTATTCAAACACTTTTTGGACACCTTGTGTTGTCCACTCACTCCATTTAATGCTGCAAAAATTTGGCAACAAAGTGCAATGGATCAATCAGATGTATGTTGATGCCAAGGAGATCCAAAAGTTCATCACTAACCACCATATGTCACAAAGCATATTTAGACAATTCCAGATGAAGGTAAGTTAAATAATAAATATGTTTTACTTTAGTTAAAATTTTAAGTTTTTAATTTTTATTTTTATTTTTATTATTTTGATTTTGAAATAAGTTGCTGAGACCCGTTTTGCCTTCAGCACACTTGTGTTGAGACAACTTGTGAAGGTTCGTGAAGCACTATCTAGCATGGTAATCAACTTTAATTGGAGCATTTGGGGGCAATCTAGCCTTACAAAGGCAGAAAATATTAGGACAATGATAATGGATGACTCTTTGTGGGATCATGTTGAGTACCTCCTAAAATTTGTTGAGCCTATATTGAGCATGATCTAATATACTAATATAGATGGGTCTTGTTTGGGTGAGGTATATCATGGGATCAACTCAACGATTGAGAAGATGAAAGTCATTGTAAATGAAAAAAAGAAAGATCCTGAATAAACATTCTTCAAAGAATTACAACAAATCATTATGGAGAAATGGAACAAAATGACTACTTTCCATCTCCTTGCCTTTGCATTGAGTCCCAAGTCCTAAAGTCAGCAGCTCCTTACTTGCACAAGAGTTGCCCCATATAGAGATCTCAAAGTTGCTCAAGGGTACAAGGTAGCCCTTTGCAGACTCTTTCACCGTGACATACGGCTTGCAATGAGGGCTGAATTTATATGTTTTGCAAGCACAAATGATTGTGGTCTTTAAGCTCTTTGGGACAAGCATAGGGTTGATCCTGATAAATGGTAGTACTTTCATGGAGATTCATATCAGCACCTACAACCTCTTGCCATCAAAATTTTATTGCAAGTTCTCTCTTAAAATTCTCGTTGATGAATTAAGATTTTAATTTTATTCATAACTCTTAAATCTTAATTTTAAAATTGAAAAACTTGATAGGTTGCTAGTTCATCTTTATCTAAGAGCAATTGGAGCACATAGTCCTTCATCCACTCAATAAAGCACAATAGATTACACACCAAAAAGGCGGAGGACTTGGTCTAAGTGCATTCAAACTTGCGGATCCTCAAACACAAAGAAAATACTTACAGGAAAGAGGAGAAAAGGACTGGGATATTGATCCAGAGCATGCCAAGTTGGACAATTCAATTTCCCACCTCGCTGCACTTAGTTGATGTTGACCATGAGCTACCTAGTGATCATGAGGCTGAGAATGCTATTACCGCTACCACAGCTAGTGCCACTATTTCTCGCCCTTCTAATTTACCACAGCATATGGAGAATGATGATATTTTTGATGACCCATATGATATTTGATCAATGATAGGTGATAGGTGATTGTTGACATTTGACATTATTATTTTTTATTCTTGAACTAAAACATTAATATGGTGTGTGTTTTGGCATTTTGCTATGTTATTTGAACTAAAACTTTAATATATCATGACGGTCAAGTTTTGACAATTAATATGGTGGTATACTTTGCTATGTTATTTGACTATTAGCATAGTGGTGTATTTCGAACTTAATTACTGCTACATATATGTATATATTTTTAATTTCTATTTGTTTTTGTATGAACGAACCCAAAACAAACCCAACCCCCAAAAAAAATTGACCAAACCCACAAACCTGAACCCAAACTGGAACCGGTGACTTAGTTAATGATATATCAACATTTTACATCAATCTGAAATGCCTCTTTCTCTCTGACTCTATCAATGAAGGCATTTTGTTTGTTAGACATTACTAACATAACCTTTTTTGGTCAAGGACCCCTTTGCTTCAGCTTATGTATTTTCTTTAAAAAAATTAATTTGTATTTATTTTGCTTCTTACAACATTTTCCTTTTTTAAGTTGTGTTCAATTCACCTCACACACAATCATCTTGTGATGACTCGTGAAGGTGCTAGAGGCATTGAACACCAAGGATCATGTAGAATTTCTGTAATGTTCCATTGGGACCAATGTGAGTATGAGTAGGTTCACCGATACATATAGTGATGTCTAGGCAAGATATACGTGGCATTAACACCATTACAAAAAAAAGGAAAAAAATAGGATGCATAATAGCAGCTTAGGAGAAAGATCCCTCAAAAATATTTTTCAAACAAGTGCAAAAACATATAGTTGAACAATGGAACAAGATGACCACCCCATGATATCTCCTAGTATTTTCTTTAAACTCTTAAGTATTATAACATGAAGATATTTTATTTGCCCGCGAGGATGCCACCATATAGAGATGTTGAGGACATAATTGTGAGTATATTTGGGACACAGCCTTACCAATCTTCAAAACAAGTACAAGAAAGACACTCGTACATGGTGTTACCTTCATGGCCAAGGATATGTTTACCTACAGCCTCTTGCCATCAAAGTTGTTCACAAATATGCATTTTTTAGTTTTTAACTTTTTTTTTGGCAAATATAATTTAAAATGTTGTATTATGACTACCTCAAATATCAACAAATTGTGGGTTCCTCTTCAACTAAGTGAAACTCAAGTACATATTGTTTTATCTAGTCAGTTAAACATAACTAGTTGGCTGAAAAGAGAGTAGGGAAGTTGTTGTCTGTGCATTCCAATGTGTGCCCCACTTCAAAAACAATTCAAGTACAAAGGGGGAAATGAGGCATGAGGTTGTAACACCTAAGCATCCCAACTTCATGCCATTGGCACAACTTCCCTTGGTATTAATCAAGGATGAGGGGCACGAGTCTGCTATACGAAATGTGCATGGTAGAGCTAGTGGGAGTGGCACTGGGGCTGTTTTTAGTTCTAATGAACCTCAGCCAACTGATGACATTGATGCTCCTCAATGAAGAGTAATATGATTATTGATTTGTATTGATTTTCCATATGCAGTTGGACTAAAATAAAATTTAAACCATTTTAATTTGTCTTTAACATTTATGATTTGACAATCAGGGTTGAAAAGTAATTACCATTCGTGCTCTCAATTATATATGTAATGTTGTAAAAGTTCCACAACTTATGTTTATAGTATATATTATATGTACATATTGTCATATAGTATGGTTGAACCCTGGAAAAAAATTAACGAAATGCCATACCCAAACACTAAACTGGCAAAATAATTTTACAGCATGAATTTCTGATAAACATTTAGAGATAACAATAAACCAACTGATGAGCTGCTAAAAGGATCGAAGTGCCAGGAATCCGCAAGATTAATAGGAGACAGGGTTGAGCGGAACTCGGGTTATCATAGACAGAGACGGACATTAACATCTCCAATAAGAACTAGTACCCTTAACAAGGTGTAGTAGAATTTTCAATGGTTATGATGGCAAGAGTTAGACTTGTTGCTTTTCTTGCCTGATAGTTATTCCACATATACAAAGTTAGGGGACCTCTAAGATCTGCTATGTTTGCTCTTTTAAATTGGATAAAAACAATACTGTTAAGCACTTCCAAAGCAAGGACATCTGCCATAAAGAAAGACAAGGAACTATTTTTGTTGAAGCAATAGCTAGCGAAGAGTATGAAGAATGCAAGGGAGGCCATCCATCTTGTTTATGGCTTCCCCATATGAAAGTAGATATGGCTGTAACAAAAGGTTGAGCAAATGCCATAGGGTGAAAAATAATTCTTGCATTGGAGTGAACACCTAGAGAATTCAAAAATTGACTCCCAACAGAAGAAGAGAACAACAAATAGAAGAATATTTCAATTGCAAGAATGTGTCATGAATTAAAGAAAAGTGTTTATGTTGTGTTTCTGCTTTATAAGTTCAATGAAGGTTGGCAAACCATTCTCTACATCCAATGGAACATGACGAATCATCTCTTAAGTCCACATTGATTCGTAATGCTTGACAATCCTCCATCTCTATAATCTATCACAATGCTCTTAGTTTTGAATCTTCTGTCTTAAGACTTGCCTCCTCGGACAGCACTTATTGATAAAAAAAATTGCAAGAAAGTGTCCAGGTTTATGCTATTCAAACATCATAGGAATTACATATTGTTAAATACACAAGATAAGCTTTCAACACAGGACACCACCTACCCTGGGAAAAAACCCTCTTAACATAGAGGGAAACAACCCAACAAAATAGAAACTTGAATTATCTGAAGAAATACAATATTGATAATAATAAGAGCTCAGCTGAGAGAAGCTCACTACACAGGTCAAACAGCTGAGACTCTAACACTCTCACTGATATGAAAACAAATGATAGCCGATAATACACAGCTTATCAGGAAGAACAATAATAAACTGAGAACACACATCAAATGCCGAGATAATCTCAGACCACACAGAACAGTAACAAAGACGCACTAAAAACTAATTAAGTGCGATACAAAAAACAACTCGCAAGAGAGAAAGACTAATTGTCTTCCAAAATGCTCTTTGCGTGAGAACATGGCTATTCCTTTTCGGAAGAGCAAACGTCACCTCCAAATAATGAGAGTAACCGAAGCGGCGTTGAATGCCAACGGAAGAGTGCGGGTGAGGGGCAAACCGAAAACCATCGACAATACAGCTGTGCGGGCCCGTTAATGATGAGGTGTGCTTTCGGTGTGCTTCCATCGTGGATGAGGTTCCAGATATTCCAAAAGTGCCATTTGTCATACTGCAGAGAATAATAAACCACGCAAGACAAAAATACTACATTCTACGAAACATAAGAATGAGACATTTTATAACTCTTAAATCTTCATTAATATATATGAGATATTTTAATCATATAAAGCTATAAGTTTAACACTCCATCTTAGCTGTTATGAACCAAGAATATATGTAATCATTTTAACAGTTTGAAATCACAGCCAAGAACAGACAATTCTGGAATCACTCAGAAAGATAGATTCATCAATCAAAATCATGGAATCACTCAACATGATAAGAATTGCAAGAATCTCTACTAAGCCTTTTAATCACAGAATCTCTCAACGTGATACAGTCATGGAATCTCTCAACATGACTTCCAACTCTCATCACGGAATCTCTCAACGTGATATAGTCATGGAATCTCTCAACATGACGCTCACTCCCAGAGTGAAAGAGTTATCATAGCTGATTCTTACAATCTTATTGACACACAATATTGTCAAAGTAGCACAACAAAAATGAGACTTAGTTCCATTTAAGCCTCACGATTTACCATTCCTAACTTCTCCCTGAAGTAAGAGAATTTTACCTTTGCTAAGGGCTTGGTAAGTATGTCAGCAGTCTGATCATCAATGTTGATATACTTCAATTCCAAAGCCTTTCGAAGTACCATATCCCTTAGATAATGAAATTTGATTTCTATATGTTTGGACTTGTCATGAAAAACAGAATTTATAGAGATCTTTATGCAGCTCTGATTGTCACAGAAAATGGTAGTAGGATCTGCAACTTCTCCAAACAATCCACTGAGGAGTTTTCGAAGCCATACAGCTTCTCGAGCTGCGGAACAAGCTGCCACATATTCAGCTTCAACAGTACTTTGAGCAACACATTTTTGCTTTCTGCTACACCAAGATATCATGGCTGATCCGATGCTGAAACAAAAACCTGAGGTGCTTTTTTTGTCCACAATAGTTCCTGCCCAATCAAAATCAGAAAAACCATGAAGGAGAAGGTCATTAGAACATGAGAACTTTAATCGATACATAAGAGATCCTTTCACATATCTCAAAATATGCTTAGCTACAATGAGGTGGTACTTCCTTGGGTTTCACATGAACTGACTCAAGTGATTTACAGCAAAGCAGATGTCAGGCCTTGAGTTAACAAGAAACATAAGAGAACCAATCAACTGACTATAAGGAGTGCAATCAGTAAGATCTGAATCGGCTGCAACTTCTTGAAGTTTCTTCAGGTTGGCCTCTTTAGGTGTTGCATTGGGTTTGCAATCAACCATTTCAAATCTCTTAAGAATTTCCAAAGCATACTTACCTTGATTTATAATGATTTCATTTGGCCTTTGCCAGATTTCCAACCCAAGGAAAAAATGCATTAATCCAAGATCTTTCATCTCGAATTCGGATGTTAATTCTTGTTTACATTTAATAATCAACTCATCATCACCAGTGAGAAAAAGATCATCCACATATAAAACAAGAATCAAAATCAGATCATTTACCTTTTTCATATAGATATTGGGATCAGCTTCATTTTTCTCAAAACCCAAACTCACTAGATATCCATCAATACGATCATACCAAGCTCGGGGAGCTTGTTTAAGACCATACAAAGCCTTTTTAAGCTTACAAACATGAGAAGCCTTGCTATGAATAATGAAGCCATCTGGCTGTTCAACATAGACTTCTTCCTCAATCACACCGTTTAGAAAGGTTGTCTTAAGATCCATTTGATGTAATTTCCATCTTTTAGTAGCGGCAATAGCAATGATGAATCTGATAGAAGTATACCTTGCAACCGGAGCGAAGATCTCATCATAATCTATCCCTTCCTTTTGACTGAATCCTCTAGCTACAAATCTAACTTTGAATTTGTCAATACTTCCATCAGCCGCATGTTTAATCTTGTATAACCATTTGGAAGAGATTACAGATTTATTTTGAGGGCAAGGAACAATTTCCCAAAAATCATTTTTCAAAATAGATTCATATTCTTCCAACATGGCATCTTTCCAAACTTGCTGATTTGAGGCTGTCTCAAAACAAGAAGGTTCATAGTCAATAATATTGCACATAAGAGCAACATAGTTATCAAATTTCTGAGGTCTTTTGCTTTCACGAAAAGTTCCTTTAGGAGCAGAAAAGTTTTCAGCGTCTTGAACAGTCTTCCTTGCCCATAAAGGTCTCTTCTTTGAAACTGAAAGAGAACTAGGACCAGCTTCTGAAGCAATCTGATGAATAGGAGGGCAAGAAGGAGGAGAATCCTCCCTCTCAGAGAGGCAAGGAGAGGAGGGAACAGCAGGAGGAAGATCTTGAGAAATAGAAGGCATATCCAAATCAAGATCAAGAGAAGAATCAACAGAACTTTTACAGGCAAAATTTTCATCAAAAGAGACATCTCTACTAAGTTCAATTGATTTTTGACCTGGAATGTAGATCCTATAAGCCTTTGAGGATTCACTGTAACCAACAAAAATACCCTTCTTGCTAGAGGGTTCTAACTTAGATCTTTTCTCCTTGGGCACATGAATATAAACAGGAGAACCAAAAAATTTAAAATGACTTACATCAGGTTTGGAGCCAAAGAAAACTTCTTCAGGAGTGGAGTTATTTAGAGCCGAGTGAGGGCTTCTATTCTGAATATAAACAGCAGTCTGACAAGCCTCTGCCCATAGAAAAATTTGCAAACTTTGATCATGAAGCATGGCTTTAGCAGCCTCAACAATAGCTCTGTTTTCCGTTCAGCAACCCCATTTTGTTGAGGGTTGTAGGGAACAAGAGAACTCCCTCTTAATGCCACAATCTGTACAGAAAGATTGGAACTGTCCAGAAGTAGATTCTCCTCCATTGTCAGGCCTGAGAGTCTTGATCTTCTTTTCAGAGAGATTTTCAGCCAATGCTTTAAATACTTTAAACTTTGAAAGAACTTCATCTGAATCCTTGGATTTGAGAAAGTAAATCCATCTCTTAAAGAAGCAGAGGACATGGGTCCACACAAGTCAGAATGAATTAGTTCTAAAATCTGATTTGATTTACTCTTGCTGGAATGAAATGAACCTTTAGAAAATTTACCCAAAGCACATCCTTTGCAAATGCTGTTATGAGCAACACTTAATTTGGGAAGCCCTACAACCAGCTTTTCCATAGAAGACAAGGATTTGAAGTTGAGATGACCAAACCTTTTGTGCCATAGCAAGTTGAGTTCAGAAATGTCATGATTTAATACTTGAGCTAGATTTGCAGAGAGCTTATAAAGACTTTCGTGTCTCACTCCAATCACTTGGGCTGTACTGAAATCAGAATCTTTCCTCCAAGCAACAACGTTGCCATTTGAGAAAGCTACATTGAACCCTTTATCCTCTAGAGCTGAAATAGAGATGAGATTCCTCTTGATCCCTGGAACAAATAATACATTGCTGAGATGAAGAGAGACTCAAGAGTTTAATATGAAGTATTACCCGCTCCTTTTACAGAATAAGAAGCATCATCACCAATCACAACTTTCAAATGAGAATCCTTTTCTGTTAAATTTGCAATGTGCTGCTTATATCCCGAGATGTGGCAAGATGCACCACTATCTATCAGCCAGGTATTGCAATCAGCAGGAACACAACTTGAAAGAGCTGAAATTAAGAGAAGACCTTCAAACTGATCGAAAGAGATCTTGGAAGGAGAAGATTCTTTAACGTCTGACACAGCAACTTGATGATTAAGTTTCATAGAGCAGTTTCAGGCAAAGTGATCAAATTTCTCACATCTGAAGCATTGAATCTTGGAGATCTCTTCTCCTTTTAAAATCTGAAGAAGAGGGAGAAAATTTCTTATCATTGGAAACATTCCTTTTCCTTCCCCTCTTGTTAAATGTGTGAGCTGCCAGGACTTGATCTTCAAACAAAAGAGATTTACGAGAGTTTCCTCTAGCTTCTAGCCTACATTCTTCTTGAATGCAATCTGACCTTAATCTGTCAAGGCTAGGAACTTTACTCCTACAACTGATACCTTGAATGAATGATTCCCAAGAATGTGGGAGACCATTCATGGCAAGCATTACAAGCTCCTTTTCATTCACTGATTCCCCAATAGCATTTAGTTGATTCATTAAATCAGTAATCCTCAAGAAGAAAGAAATGATAGATTCACCTTTACTCATTTTGATGTGAATGAGTTGCATGCGAAGAGCCAATGCTCTGCTGGTATTATTTATCTCAAACATGCTATGAAGAGACTTAAACATCTCGTTAGCCGACTGCAGTTTAGAGATGGCAGGGACAAGATGATCTTTCATAGAATCAACAATGATCCTCTTTGCCAAAACATTTTTCTTCTTCCATAAAGATAATTTTGTTTCATCCTCAGGAGCTTTGTTATCAAGATCCACACAATTAAGAAGATCATTTTCTTCAAGAATCAGTAAGATTCTAGACTTCCAAGAAATGAAATTTGAAGCTCCTTCTAGATGATCTTCAACCTTCAACTCGAGGAACATGATGAATGGAGGAGAAGAAAAATGAAGCTGAGAAGGTGGTTCTGAAAAATTGAGTAATCACACACCTAGCTCTGATACCATGTTAAACACACAAGACAAGCTTTCAACACAGGACACCAGCTACCCAGGGAAAAACCCTCTTAACACAGAGGGAAACAACCCAGCAAAATAGAAACTTGAATTATCTGAAGAAATACAATACTGATAAGAATAAGAGCTCAGCTGAGAGAAGCTCACTACACAGGTCAAACAACTGAGACCTAACACTCTCATTGATATGAAAACAAATGATAGCCAATAATACACAGCTTATCAGGAAGAACAGTAATAAACTGAGAACACACATCAAATGTCGAGATAATCTCAGACCACACAGAACAGCAACAAAGACGCACTGAAAACTAATTAAGTGCGATACCAAAAACAACTCGCAAGAGAGAAAGACTAATTGTCTTCCAAAACGCTCTTCGCGTGAGAACATGGCTATTCCTTTTTGAAAGAGCAAACGTCACCTCCGAATAATGAGAGTAACCGAAGCGGCGTTGAATGCCAGCGGAAGAGTGTGGGTGAGGGGCAAACTGAAAACAGTCGACAATACAGCTGTGCGGGCCCGTTAATGATGAGGTGTGCTTTCGGTGTGCTTCCATCGTGGATGAGGTTCCAAATATTCCGAAAGTGCCATTTGTCATACTGCAGAGAATAATAAACCACGCAAGACAAAAATACTACATTCTACGAAACATAAGAATGAGACACGTTATAACTCTTAAATCTTCATTAATATATATGAGATATTTTAATCATATAAAGCTATAAGTTTAACACATATTGCACAGGTTAGTTTGTGATTCAAGAAAATAGGAAGTACAATCAACCTAGTCCCTCTTATTCCTCAAACAAACATATTCTACATAGCTGTAAAACAAATCACTGAACAACCTCAGCTATAGTAGTTTAATTATCTTTGACTAGATATGTTTACATAAAAAACATATCTACTAGGACCCCACCTTAATAATTATTTAATCACCAAAACCTATGCATTTTCTATATCAAATTGTGTCCCAATAATTTTACATTCATAATGGTTGGCAATCATCCTTCTCTGTAAGCTATCACAATGCTCTTAACTTTGCATATTCCTTCTGTCACAAGACTCCTCTCCTTGGACAACCACTTATAGATAGAGAAAATTGCATGCAAGTATCAAGATTTATGCTATTCAAACATCACAGGAATGTATACATTGCACAATTTAGTTTCTGATCCGAGAAAACAGAAAGCACAACTACATAATCCTTCTTATTTGTCTATCAAACATATTTTACAAAGGTGTAAAACTAATTGCTAAACAACCTAAACTATAATAGTTTAATTATCTTTGACTAGGATAGGTTTACATAAACTATTAATTAAACTATTTACCATTGTCCCAACTAAATAATTATTTAGATCGCCAAAAATGTTAAATATTTAATATGGTGTAATGCAAATTTCCTAACACTCTCCGGTTTATTACAACTTGCAACACGGTATAGAGAATGGGGGAGACTCAAGTTCCAGCTTTGTACAAATAGGAGCACACTCGACTTCATTCCTCAGCTGTTCCTCATGTGGGCATTACCTCACAGAACAATACCACTGTTTGTCAGTCAGTTCAAGCCTTACTAAACATCAAGTGCTCAGGTGTGACTTAAGTTCACCTCATATATTCTTTTAGTTGCCCTGCTACTAAACCAATGGACCAGTCTCCAAGATAGTAGCAAGCTCAAGATTGGTAATTATCCTCTCTTTTCTAAATTGAACTGCTAATTCAATGCAAACAGTCTCTTTAAAATATCTCTGGGCTTTGTTCTCTGCTGTGTTAGCTTCCCATAACAGTTTAAATCCCTCAATATAGTTAAAAATTAGAAAAAGATATTGCAGTTTTAGTAACATTGTCTCAAACTGTACTAAGGAACCACGAAAATGCAAATAACAGTACACATCTGCACACTTCAAAGGACAAAATCTCATCTTTTCTCTCAAAAAAATCCTGTTTCTCCACCATTCAAGTTTTTCACTTCCAAAGCACCCAAATTGCTCAAGCAAATCAAAGAATAAACTAACAAATTTCTTTAATCTAATTACTCACTATAGCTACATACAATAACTAAAATAAATAGGCCCGTTCATGGGCTTTCAAGGGTTGATCCTTACCATCAAAAGAGAGATGAAGTGAAATGGGAAGCAACAGAGAAGGGTTGGGTCAAAGTCAACTTCAATGGTGCTGCAAAAGGAAATCCAGGTCCCTCAGGTGTGAGCTGTGTGGCTAGAGACCCTTTGGGCAACATTCTGGCTTCGGAATCAAAAAAACTTGAGGAAGGCACAAACAATGAAGCCAAAGCCTGGGCAGAACTATTGGCTGTAGAAATGGCAAAAAGTATCCAAGTGGAGCGCTTGCGCATGGAAGGAGATTCACTGATTATCATTAATGCTAATGCTACAGGTAAATCTCATGTTTGGAAGATTGATAAAATAATCTCTATCATACGTAAAAATTTGATGGGCTTCTGCAATTTCAAATTATCCCATATCTATCAGGAGGGCGATTCATTGGCAGATTCCCTCTCTAAGGTGGCTGTCAACTTGACCCCTTAGTAATGCCATGGTGGCATTGGTAGTACTCCTAGACAGGAGATGACAAGGCAATGCAATAACTGTTTGCTGAGGGTAGTTGATACCGTAGAGATGTTGGTATCTTTTGAAACACCATCGACAGAGGACAATGGAATTGAGGTGAGGTGACAGGCATTGAATGCCAAAGAATGTGGGCAGAGATTTGATAAGATCAAATGGACAGTGAGTTATTGTTCTCTTTGCACAGAGAAAAGTTATAGATGTGGTGGCATCCATCGAGCATTGGCATTCTGTTTGGTGGCAGTAAGTGGTGAGTTTGCAAGATGGAAGCAATCTTTTGTTTCAAGGCATCCAAACAGCAGATGGCCTTTTGGGGGGGCGGTTTCCACAGAGAGGCTGAAGCATGTCTTCATGACGGATGACCCCTTCTTCCTGATAATGCTGCAGGGGTCTCTTGGGCATTGATTTTCTGATTGTCAACTACAAGTTCCACACCAACACAGACATATCATCTATGTTTTGTGTTTGGGGGCTCGAATTCTCTGCCATTGACGAAGTGAGAAGGGTGGTATGCAGATGTGTCAAAGAAGAATGGTGACAGGGGCTTGATGCTCTTTTGCAACTTGTGGTGTCGGGCCAAGGGTTCAACACTGACCAAGGAGACTGGATTCATGTCCCCGGCTACCCACCAAATCTGCATCCTTTTATTCTGTGGAGGGCTGGGGTAAAGAGGCATGCAAGGGAAATGGATGCCCAAAAAATGTGGAAAATTCTGTGTGATTATACAGCAGATTGGGAGAGGGTCATTGCCTCAGGACAAAGCAAAGTGGAGTTTGACAAGTCTCTGCTCAAATATCAGCTGGCAGACTATGACAGAGAACAAGCAAATGGAGAACAGGAAAGGGTGGCAAGAAGAAGAGCACCAAGAAATGACTCTCAAAGGGTTGCTCCGGCAAGAAGAGGAAGACCAGGCGCACAGAGGGGTTGTGGTCGTGTCGAGGTACAAGTAACAATGCAGGAAGGGGTCGTGTCGAGCTCCAGGAGGCAGTACATGATGAAGCTGAACCTTCTCCTGTGCGGGTATGAATTCTCCATTTTGTTTCTCTGCAGTTTTGGTTTCAATGGCATTGTCTGTCGATGTATCAACAAGGGTGTATTTTGATTTGAGCGTTGAAGCCCTTTTTGTACGATCATGGTTGTAGTTTGTACTATACTAGGCTCGGGTTTGGTCGACTGGATATGGGTAGGGGTAGCAGAATTTTTGTGATGCAATCCTTTTTTGTATAAACTGGGACAGGGGTATATACTATATAGTCACTGCAGAAACTGTGAAGGGATGAAACAAAATCCACTATACAGAGCCATGGGGCTGAAGCATTCTCTGAAACTTTAAATTTTGTAAAAAACATTTTTATAATTATTAATAAAATACAAGTTTACCAATCAAAAAAAAACTAAAATAAATAAAGCTACCATCAGTGAGGGCAAAAAAGGGGGGGCCAGCACAAAATATCATCTTCTCTCCCACAAAAAAACGTTTTCCCACCATTCAAGCTCTTCACTTACTAAGCAAACAAATAACTCAGACAATTCAACAAAAACAGATTTCTTTAGTCTAATTGCTCACTATAGCTACACACAATAGTTAGAAAATAACCCTACCATGGGTCAGGGCAACAAAAACAGGTATCCCCTTCGGAACAATCAATTTTCCATAACAAGGGTCAAATCAGAGATGCTCTGGTACAAAACGATACAAACAATTGAATGAAAGTATTGATATTCAATACTATTCAAACATCTAGGAATTTCTATATTCCATAGGTTAGTTTGTGATCCAAGAAAATAGGATGCACAACGTACCTGATCCTTCTTATTCCTCAACAAATCCAAATCTATGTAGGTGTAAAACTAATCACGCAACAGACTGACTGACTTTAATTTACTTTAATTGGAATAGGTTTAAATAGAATATTATGTAAACCTATTTACTATGACCCCACCTTAATAATTATCTATAACAACTGTTAATGTTCTGGTAGCTGCGTGAGAGCTCTTTCATACATGTGTTAATGTTCTAACAGTTCTTCTCTTAACTGTCTCTGCTCAGTTCGATGGAATTCACATGCTATGTCCTTCACGCCTTAAAAGGGATTTTCGGCTATGTGACAATGGCGGTTATATTTCCTTCATTTAATTCGGTGGCTTTCTTATTCCTTCTAGCGTTGAATGATATGGAGTCCATCACGTTTCTTCATACCCGACATTTTGTCTTGGGCAGTTATTCATTCTTAAGTCTCATGTTTATGATAGCTTTTGTAACGTCTGCCAACGGTTCCTTGCCTTGTAACTGTCAACTATCTGCATTCCACAGCCAAATCTTTTCGACTTGAAAAGAATATAGTTTCGAAGAACCACGTATGAAGACTCTCAACATATTGATTATTTTGTGTATTACAAGAGAGCTGTGTTTGAATTATTCTGAGTATTTCTGAGAATTGTAAGAAGCGTATTCTTCTTAGGGATGCAATATATGTTTTAGAGCTGTATGGTCTTATTTGTGATTGCCGGCATTGATTGAGAAGAATCTACATTCTTGTAGCTGCTACATGATTTATTATGACCCAGTGGTGACTCTTGGTTGGCCCAGGCGTGTCAACCTTTCTATCCGAATGGGATTTCTTGGCATCAGATATACGCTGCTTCTGGGATTCCTCCAAAAAGACACTTGGATTCTCGGCAAGTCTACCTTATATGAGCCGGTGAGACAACATATCTATATAGAACGTCTATGTTAGAAAAGTCAGCTGATGAATTATTCATATAATAATTTCATATATCTGAAACATATGTTTCTTTAGTTTGAATTACTGAAGATATAGCTGTGTTGATCTTGTGTACTTGATCTGTATATGATCAATTTATATTCTGCAAATCATCTTCTGTGTTAGAAGTATCTGAGAGATTCTCGTGGCCTTAACTTATTCTGTTTTGTAAAGCCAAAGTGAGCAATCTGAGAATTAAGGGAACAAGGCTTATTGATTGACTGTGTAGAGCCTTCAATCATAAGCAAGAGATTATTGTATTTATTTTGAGAACTCAATAAAGGATTTATCTTTTGTGGGGCTGGGTTTTTCCCTCGAGTAGGAGGGTTTTCCCAAGATAATCTCTGGTGTATTTGTGTTCTTAATTTATCTGCAATCTGTTATATTATTCTGGTTCTTAAAAACTTAACATCAACAAGTCTATTAAATATACTATGGTAGTATGGTGTAATCCAAACTTCCCAGTGTATTGAAAAAGAGGATAGAAATCTTTTTGGGTATCAAGACATCCTCCTTTCAAGATACAACCAGGCTGGATCATCTCTAATTGGTATAATCTACACTTGATATGTACAATGTTGCTGTTTTGCAAAAATTATTTACCTTTGTCAAATCCACACACACAAACCTGTCAGCAATCTAATCAATCAAAAGTCTAAAAGCAAACCAGTTTATCATTTTCACTTATTTAGCTTCTATGGTTCTCATTTTGACAGGTGCATTCATTTATTTCACAGTTTGAAGCACTGGATTTAGAAAAGTCATTTTAGCTAGATGTGTAAGCCAATTTCACCACTATTTAACTTTTCCAAGCTGGAAGATGACGATTGGGAAAGAAGCAGCAAATTTGCAGGGCACATGCATGGATACATCAATGTAGATATACATGGATAACCCCACACCCAACTGGGGAGATGGTGAATATCAACTGGTGTTAGGCATTGGGTTAATTGTCAATAAGTGATTGTTGAAAATAATCTCTCACCTCTTCAATGGTACCTAGTATTGCCATAACCATCACAGTCCACTTAGTACAAATAGATACATTGCACACTTACTTCATATACTGTGCTTAGTGTATAGCATCTTAGAGAAGCTGATCTGTAACAATAAAGAACATGGATGCTGCTCTCTAAATGCAGTATTTGTTATCTGTTGTCACACACAGCTTCCAACAATTTTGTTAGGCGCCTCATTATCATTTTTCTGCTACTTAAAATATTAAGGTATTGAAAGTCCCTTCAAAAATAGTAATTAGGACATTTTCCAGACTTGCTGACAATTGGCGTACCCATATAGAACTTAAGAAAAACTCTAGCCTTAATAAAATCTAGGATAGAATTTTCAACACAAACAGATCCCCACAACAAAGATCATATACACCAGAAATATGCAAACCATAGAAGCAATAATCTGGAAAAAATCCCGATTATACCCAATTAATTGAGAATCAGAACCTCTCCCGATTTTTTCCCCAACAAATCGCAGTTAATCAGTCAACATAACAGTCAACAATTTTTGTGAAAAAATCGGGATTTAATTGGCAAAAATCTGGGAATAAAACAGGATTAATCGGTATAAAATGGCACAAACAGCGAATTTTTCTTATAAAATGACTTTCCTTCATATCTTATAACGCCAAGGATTTGCAGAGGATTTTTAACGAGTTACAGAGAATTTTCGAGGATTTGCAGAGGAATTAGGTCCAGGTTTTCTTCTATTTTGAACAGCAATCTTCTTAGACTCTATCAAATATTTCCATTTCTTTGCTTATCTTCTGTTTATCTTCTTCATGTAAAATTTTAAAGATCAGATTAATGATAATTCAGATATAAGATGATTCACACAAATTTAACACAACTATACAATGATACTGTAATATATATAATTATCTTCCTTTATACAAGTATCAAACTGTTGTAGAATCACAATCTGAATATGATTATATATATATCGATCAACTTCGACTGTATATGCCAGCGTCTTCCAATAAACACAATCTGAATATATACCGATCTCCTATGCTTTCTATTATTTATAGCTCTGCATATATATGTATCTCGATCTGGCTAGGGATTGATTTAATTGTATTCGTATATCATTATTCCTGGCAATGAGATCATACACCGTACATATATGTCAATTGGGGGCTGAGAGGATGCGACTTCATGGTTGAACTGTTGGCAACCTTTCACTTGAACCGTTGCCTACCTTTTGCAAAGCTAACTGATTCATTAGTTAGAGACGATTTTATATTTCCTGCGATTAAGTGAAATATAATTTGAGAGAAAAATATAAAACAGAATGATAATAGTATTTATTAATTGTTTATTTATGTAACAGTATAACTCAAATGTCAAATTGGCCTATCGGCCTTTGACATTTGAGTTCGATTTATCTACAATAGATAACTAGAGAATTAACACTTCATTTTAAACGTATGCTGCTGTCGGAAAAAAAAACCGTTCCTCATTTCCTTTGTTTTCATTTTGAGTTGCATTTTCCTTGGAATGTTGGTTTCAGCCTGGTATCTTTCTTTCTCCATTTTTACGGTTGTTTGCATCAATGTTGTTATGCTTGTTGTCATGTGCATAGGAAGGCCCTTGTGTATTTACGGCATATACAGGAAGGCCCTCGTCCTAATCGCAATTGCAACTTGCATGGCCATCGCTTTCTGTTGCTTGTAGTGCCCAGTCTGACTTTCGTGTTTAAATGATTCTCCAATAATGTGATATGGCTTTCTGTTGCTTGTAGTGCTCAGTCTGACTTTCGTGCTTGCCAATAGCAGTGACCAGATAAACAATGTTGTTCGGACCCAATAATGTGATTACGGCAAAATGCCCCCATGGCAGCAGCCTTAGTCTGAGAAATAAATTATATAAGGGGAGGAATGGATTCTGTAGCCCTTGTAAGATTGAGTGATTTAATGCACTATCCCCCATTGTAAGATTTAGTGATTTAATGCACTACAGCGGCCTTAGTTTTAGTCTGAGAAATAAATGATGAAAAGGTGCATGATCTCATTCCTGGTCTTAGTCTAAATGCAATGCAATGACTAAGACCACAATAATATCCACTGAAAAATATTCGCAATCACATTACCATTAAAGCCCTTCAATAACTGCCGTATTCCACGATAGAAAATAATACCTAAACCAATCTGATTCAAAATATGCTTAAACAAAGACTCACCTCAGAATAGAAGTTACTGAATGCATGCTTCATTTTTTAAGCCGTATGATTTCCATGTAGTTTTAGGGATATTCCCCTCTGCAGTTCATTGATCCGCACAAACAGACCTTGGTTTTGACATAAGTCTTATCCTCTCCACTGTCAACCACTCCATAGTCAAATGTCAATTCAGTCAATATAGGAATATGTTCCATGGCAAAAAGCATGATATGTGGAAACTGAGTATTATGGTGATCATAAAGGACACTCTGAAGTAGAACATTTGGAGAGCAACTATGATTGATAAAGCGAGAAACATTTCCCAAGTTCTTCGCATTTATGGCAAACATCAATGAAGGGGGCACTTGAACAGTGTCATCTTGCTTCTTTTCAGGAAGGATATTAGAAACATCACCCCAGTCAGTCGAATGTTCCAGGGCACGCTTTGCATAAAGCAGATATTCATTTTCCTCAACCTGCTGCTCTATATCCTCACTTGAGAGAACTTCGCCCACATATTCACAGATAAAAGAACCAGCTGGAATAGGGTCCCATGAGCGCACACCCCATCCTCTATTTTCAGTTTTGAATACTTCCAAATGAAACTTGAGTCGCTTTTGAGTCAATCTGTTACGGCAAGTTGAGGGACAGCTGCAAAGCTCACTGCATTCATAGACCATTGGCCTCCACTTAACAAGAAACCCATTATGAGTATAGGGCATTTGTCCTCCATTCAATGAAAAACATGAGCATTTTCCGCCAGGAGCACAGCTCACTTTACAATCACAACTCTTAGATGGTACACAATCAAGAACAGACTTTGGAGCCTTCACTTCACTTATATACTCAAAGTGTTCTGGCCATTTATCATCATCAACCGTGTTCACAAGATAAACAGGTGTGTTCTCCCTTTTTGAAGATATGTCTGAAGAAATGAGTCCTTGTCTTAAAGATGGATTCGATCTCCATTTAATTGCAGCTTTTAGTATATCAGATGATAGCTCAGGTTGGCCAGGTAACCTCCGCAATCTGTATTTGAAAACACCAAATCCAGACTTCCCTTTGTCCAACCAATGGTCCTCAACCTTGTACAGGCCATCATAAATGTATATCTTTCCAGAAGCACTCCCACCATCCTTCTTACCACGAATCACCCTGACTTCAACACCATGATGCATACTGCGCTCAAGAGCAAGATTTCCCCTCTCTAATTTCTGGTCTTCATTCTGTTTGCCATCCATCTTGCTATTTCCCCCTTGCCCAGTGTAAACCAATGTTTCCCCGCCATCATCTTCATCATCTTCGTATCCCCCAGATGCAATAATACTGACAGCTACTGAATCCTTCCACTCACTGTTGTTTGCACCAATGTAATCTATTCCAGCCTGTACCTGTGGATGTAGCCCAATTGCACACATTTCAAATCTGAAATAAAAAATATCACCAGGTTGCACCCCTGGAAGATGTCCCACAACCTTTCGATCTCGATTAAGCCAGAGGCCCCTTTCCATCGTTTTAGTACCTGCTTCCATGTCTGGTCTTTTAAACCCGCCACCTGCACGTTTACCTCCTTGCTTGCTTGCTTCATCTTCTAGCACATAGTGTCGACGTAAAGCATCATACATCATAAGAGTCTTTCTTACTTCATTCCTACTGGAGCCTGCATCCACGTTATCATCTCCATCACCAGAACGGAACACCTTGGTTTTCTTGCCTCTGGAGTTACGCTTGCTTGGAGGAGTCTTCTTGCGTTTTATACTGCTTTTTTCAGCACTGGCAGTTGTATTTTTATCATTCTCTGACTCGGATTTGTTCCCCTCCTTGATATTAAGCTTTGTGGGAGTACTTTCTGAGTCCGCATAATCTGGCTCTGCATTATCACCAACATCATCATCTTCACCATCATTTTTCCTGCCAGACTTTTCCTTTGCTTCCTTGATTTCCAAAGGACTAATATCCCCAACCGCATCTCCTTTCTTAACACTCTTTTTCTTCTGGCCCGTTTGATTAGCTTCTTGTTCCAAAGATTTAGCATTCCCTTTGCCATCTCTTTTCTTCTCAATTCTTGTTGTGGATGCCGACTGCTTTGATGCCATGATATTCTCATCATTAGTACTCTTGCTCTCAACTTTCTTCTTTGTGGCAGGCTGTTTAGCTTGAGACTTCAATGGCACAATATCCATATCATCTCTTTTCTTATCAATCTTCGCCTTCGATGCAGGTTTTTTGGGCATTGACTTTATTTGCATACTTTCCTTTCTAGAATCTTTACTCGTGTCTATTCTTGATTTGAATAAAGTCGTCTCAGATGGGATAATATCCTCTTCACCATCTTTGCTTCTGTCATTTTTAATTTTGGATGCAACCAGTTTTGACGGTTCAGTATTATCATCAACATCTATCTCTGGCAAAAGTTGATGGTCTTCTAATTTATCAATACTTTCCTTTACTGCATTTAATTGTGTTTCTGATTCCAATGCCATGGCGTCAATTTTCTCATTACTGACTTCCACGTTCAGAGTAGTCAACTTTTCTACAGTGTCGTCTAATCCAGCAACCTTTAGCGTTGCCTTAGACAGCACCGAAACATCTCCAGCCCCTGTAGTTCTCGCATCGGCATCTCCTTCCTGCCGTGTTTTATTAGCCTCTGTCGATTCTTCCAAACCTTTCTTAGTTACAACGGGAGCATTCTTTCCACAACCTTTGGGAAAATCACGAATTGCAGACAACTCTTCTCTTGTCATCCGCGGTGCAAACCTCCCACATCCTAAGGGAAAATCTCGAATAGCAGAGGACCTTTTCTTCCTTGTTGTCGACGTCATTTATTTATCCTCTGTTCTATGTTGTATCAAACCTTAAATGTTTTCTCCAGAACTTTCGACACAAACCTTCATGCCAAATGTCTCAACCCTAAAACCCTAAAATTTCAGTGTTTAGAGAATTCCTGAAAGCCATCTGATCCAAAAATCACTTGCATTAATAGACTAAACAGCCAAATCTAGCATAAACCCTCTAACTACAAAATTGCTACGCCTGCACGGACGCTTTACTGAAAACGTCCTAACTTCGCATTATTTTTTACACCATAGAGCTCAAAAAAAAAATGTGAAAAAATAAGCCTATTCAGAGCTTTCTCAAAGCATTTTCCAAATTCAATTTTCCAATAATTATGAACAACCACGAAATGTCCACAGATCCTTTTCCGTTTCCACTATATAAATAATATCTTAAAATTGGAAGTCATTTTTTCAACAAAAACCTTTACCGTGAAGGATTCGAAAAACATTTTACACAAGAAACTAGAAGAAATGGAGGAAAAAAATCCGTTCTACTACAAAATCATATAAACATCTGAGAAATAAAATTGAATACCTGAATCCAAAGCTGACAGCAAAAACAGAGTGAGGTACTCATTCTGGTAATTGACAGACTCCTGAAATTCACCACAAAGTCATTTGACAGGCTGCCGATTGATTTATTTTCGGGTCAAAGTATCTACTATTTCGCTATCTTGGCTGTCGGTGAAATATTATTCTGATAAATTTAGCAAGCGGTGATGATTAATTTTGATCGGAATGAAATCGCAAGAAATGCTCTCTAAATCTCAACTCAAATAAATACACACTGATCAGTCACATGTGCAATTCCACGGCTCTTCAAGATAATGAGGATATTGTCAGTTTATATTTATTAGTGCAATAAATGTGAAAAGTAAGAAATTTTCATACTTTTAGGGTGAACCAAATATTTTGTTGACTACACAAGTGTTAAATTACTTAGACAAAAGACATCTGGTATAAAGGCAAATGTTCATGTTGGGGACACGTAAATAGTGCTGAGTTCATATTTATTTAATTTTTAAAAAAAACTTTTATTTATAATATTATAATTATAATTAATTTACAATGAATATATTCTAATTTATATTTTGCAATTTTTTTAGTGTTTTTGTAATAATTAATTATTTCATGATAATAATTGGCTTATTTATTGTCTAATGAAATTTAAGGGAATTGTGTATGCAATTACTTTTCATTTTATTGTCTAGCGAAATTAAAGGTAATTATGTATGCAATTAGTACATTTTTTACTATAGTTTGCACCATTTTGAGTTTTTAAATCTAATTTTTATTATTTTATTTTTTTTAATTGGTCATTCGTAATTTTGGTGGATTTCAAACTTTTCTTATTATAAATTCTAGTGAGAAGATTTCTAACCAATGAGCTACAAGCAAGAAAAAATTTTAAAACATTCACTAGTGTTTTTTAAAAACAAATTGTTTAATAAGCACGGGTACAACAGGGCCAAACAAAATAAAGAGTTGCGATCACCGCGAAAAAGAAGATACTCCTCAATACGAGCTGACAGATATGTTCTTTATTGTTAACTAACATAAAAAAAATATGTGATATTGCTATCAGGATTCAACTGTGTAGTTTTTTTAGTCAAACTCATTGACCCATGTTTCACGAGTAGTGGTTCACGCGAACCCATCTCTCATGAGAATGAATGGACCACTTAGCACTCATTGGATCTAGGTGATGCTCACAGAGGTGAAGCGTCGGGACTTCCCGGGAGGTCACCCATTACTCTAGCTTGAGCGTGCTTAACTACGGAGTTTCCTCCATGGTTAAACCCACTCTTCTTGCAACCCCATTTGCAAAACCTTCACCAAGTGTTGTGCCTTATGAACCACTCATTAGAAAGCCCCTTAAGCTCATCAATTGATAAGTAGGAGATATTTTCCACAATAAGTCAAATTGTGATATTGCTATCAGGATTCAACTGTGTAGTTTTTTGAGTCAAATGGGATTGCAATTAGAGTGGGTTTAACCATGGAGGAAACTTCGTAGTTAAGCGCGCTCAAGCTGGAGTAGTACTGGGATGGGTGACCTCCTGGGAAGTCCTGGTGCTTCACCTCTGTGAGCATCACCTAGATCCAATGAGTGCTAAGTGGTCCATTCATTCTCATGAGAGATGGGTTCATGTGAACCACTACTCGTGAAACATGGGTCAATGAGTTTGACTCAAAAAACTACACAATTGAATCCTGATAGCAATATCACAATTTGACTTGTTGTGGAAAATATCTCCTACTTATAAAAAAATATACACATTGTGTATACACCACAGTTGTGGTTTCTTCAACTCTTCCTTATTTCTTTGTGTCTTTTGTTCATAGCAAACAATCATGCAGAAGATCCATAGAATCATTCCTATATACACACTAGTAAACAATTTGAATTTTTGTCGAGGCGAAAGAGGTGGGTTGAATTTTCTTTAAAAATCCCCTTATTTTTTTATAAACTTGGCATTTTGCATGAGCCAAGGCATTCAAACATTACATTTTTAATGTATGGATGGAATCTTAAATTTATTTTAGTAGATCCATTCACATATAAGGCCTATTGTCTAGCTTTAGGGTTACCATCACTGTTAAATGAACAGTTTGATATATTGTTTAACCATGTAATAAAAGTAGATGGGCAACATGCAAGGATGTGGAAGGGCACGTGTTCTTGGAGGTATGTCTATGGTTCCACATGCATTTTAATTTTCCCATGAAAGGTGAGATGCTACCAATTGTTATGGAATTTGGCTTGACACCTATCACTTTGCATTTGCAAAACCATTTTCTTTAGAGGAGCTTTGCAAGGTTCTCAAGAATCTCGAGGAGGACAACACCGTGTAAGACTATGAGTTGATGATTCAAGGTGTGGATTGTTGAATTTCAATAATTAAAGATTGGGGAGGGCAAAACAAGATTAGGGTTAGGGTATTTGAGAGAAAAATAAATCTTATGGTTTTGGAATTATTGTAGACATGGATTTATGAGAATCGGGTTTGCCTGTTGTTCCTATTTGGCGTAAAGGCGATCAAAGAAAACTACATTTTTGTTGAGAAGAAAAGCTCTTGTAATATGCCAAAACCCTGATTCATCACCCTATAATCATTCTTCTTTTTAGGGTCATGGATTTATGGCTTTCTATAATTAAGCCACAAGATCGCACCAATTGCTTCATGATCATTCTTATTTGTTATATATACTAGCATACCTATATTTTTAATTATTTTTTTTTGTAAAATAAGCCAAGAGATATCAGATTTCAAGATATCTAACATCCATAAACATAAATAATTCATCAAGTTTTGTATTGAGAAAATAAGAAGATTGTAAATAAATAAAAAATAAGGTTACTAAAAATATCAATTTCACGTGTTTATATCTACAATATACATGAAATACATAGGATCAAATAATTTTTATGATATAAGGTCTTTGTTGCTCAAAAAAATGGATGTTCTAACATACACATATCTAATAATTTTATTTGAAATGTTTGAAAATGGTTTTTTATCGATAATAGTATAGTTTTTTTATTAATATTAAAAATATTAAATACATTTCTTGTTTAAAGTATAAACCACCCTGCATATACCACCCTAAAACCATCCTGCCAACCCACCAAAATATGGCCTTACTAGTGGTTTATAGACAAAAAAACTACCACCCCCCATCCACTAACAAACCACCATTCACCTATGCCATTTCGACACTGTAAATTTATTATCATGCATTACAAAAAAGGGGCATTTTAGACCCTTGTATTGACAAGTTACTATGGCACTATACAAATGAGACTACATTTAAGCCCCTTGATTTTTTCAAAATACAGGTTTTCTAGTGCCCATTACAAAAAGAGAGCACAAAAATTAACCAAATTCCACAAACCTAAACCAAAATGACATTGCTCAAGCCTACCTCAGAACTTTTCTTGCCTTCATTCTTGTTCTTCCTTATTCTTCTTTGCTTTGGCACCTGTGGCTCTACAACCACCATGTTCATCACTTGAAGCCTTTGCTCTTCATGTTTCTTGAGTGTCATCTTTAAATCTTCCCACGTAGCTCGCACTTTCCCACTATATGCATCTTTGATCATTCATCTCAACCACCGAATAAAAGGGACAATGTCAAATTCCTCCACTTCTTGTGGGTCCTTAATCCCTTCCAAGACATCAAACCCAGCTCCAAGCAATGCTCACTCAAAGACAGATTCCAAACCTAGCATCATGTCATCTTCCACTAGTGATTTAAACACCCATTTAATGAGCTTTATATCTTTGGTTAGCTTAACACCTCATGCCAATGCCAAGGTGATAATGTCCATATTGAGATGATACATGTGTCTGGAACTAATGACTTCCTCATCCAAAAATATCATTGTTGCCTTCATGAACTCTTCTTTGTATATTTGAGCAAACGTTTTAATGTCTGCAATTTCACCGCACCAAAGAGATTTTGTTGTCGTCATGGCATCGCAAGGGAGGTCTCTTTCATCTATATTGTCATGCCATAGAGATAAAACATAGAAATTAACTTCATAATAACTACAAAAATAACAAAATACAACTTTGAAGCCCATCATAGGCCCTCTCATCCCATCACATGCTTCAACAAGCTTTTCACTAATTACGTCCTTCACTCTGCATCATTTATTCATCATCGACCAGTGGGTATGTAATGATTCCAAATTCTAATAGATTATTTTGAAAATCTTTCATTCATACTGTACACACTAAAATATGCACTTCTATGAACCATTACTTGCAAGGTTGCTCAAGAGTGAGGCCTCACAAAGCGATCCATAGCTCTCTATGCATGGAGTTGCAAGGGACTATGAGTTTTGCTCTCAGCTAGAGCTACAAGAAGGTGACCTTGCTAGTCAACCACACAATGAGAGATTCAAGTGAAGACAAGGGCAACAATGCCAATATCCCCAAGAATCTAAATGGAAATGAAATGTAAATGCAACTAGTATGAATGTGCAAACTAAGCTAAATGATAACAATGCAATGCTTGAAAAGAAATCTAATCTATGAAAGGAAATAGCAATAGATTACAAATCCTTCCTATTTAGACTATGTGAGATTGCATAAAAGGAAATCTACACTAAGAATGCCATGAATGCAACTATGAAAGCAAACTAAATGAAATGCAACTAAGAATGTCAAGGCTTCAAAGCTTGAGTGTCTTCAAAAAGAGCTCCAAAACCTGCAGCATAACAATAGCATAAAATGTGGGTATCTCTATGCAAATGAAGGAGAGAGCTCTCCTTTTATAAGAAATGAGGAGAAATGGACCATGAAGATTAAGAGGCAAAAGATCTTAATCAGCGGTGGAGGTTGAAAGAGGAGCAATCCATGTGCACAAGTATTCTCCAATGAGAATGAAGTGTTGACTTTTGAGCCTCATGTGAGACAAAAAGTGCTTTTTCCCTTTTTATAAAATAGGAATAATGCTTTATTTGTGCAACTTAGGATAAGAGGAAAGTGGGGCTTTTTATTTAATTGAAAGGGGAGGAAATATTCCTTTTAATCAAATAAAGACTTAGGATAAATGGTTAGCCCAAGGATAAAAATCCAATATATGATCGAAATTAAGATTTGATCAAGAAATTGATAATGTTCAAAATATTGATTATTGATCAAAATGATTCAGGATTGATAAATCAAATAAATGGGGCCCAAAGTCTAGGCGACCATTTTAGGGTGCATACATTTGCCCCTCTTTGACTAATGTGTGATCGATTTGGGAACACATGTAGTCAAAGAATGAAGTTGCAATGTGAGATCGATTTGGGATCACAAAACAACTCAGATATGAGGTCGATTCGGGATCACATCTGGACAAACATAAACAAAAGCTTAGACCAACACCGTCGCTGCTAGGTGCAAATCAAGCTTTAGACAAAACTATCACCGTCGCTGCTAGGCAATAATCAATGTCTAAAAATGGGAGATAAGAATCTCAAATTTTGAGCAAAAGCTCACAAAAGATGTCTGAATCAAGAGAATCAAGAGAATCAGGGATGAGAATCCCATAAGTACTGCCCCCTCGGAGTCGAAATCGAAATCATAGAGAGGAGAACAGCAAACTGATAAAGATTTAATCAAATCAGAAGGAAGTCATAATCGAATGTAAGGGTCAAATAGGTTAACCATTAGGCAATGAAACATGCCCCAGTGATGAAGTAGAAGAATAGAAATAGAAGACTAGAAATAGCATGAATGAAAGACTAGAAAATTGAGAGACATGGAAAGGAAGAAATTCCACCGAAAATCAAATTATGCCTCAAAAAGTCAGTCAACTGCTCAAAAGAAAGGGAAAATGGAAAACGCGACTCAGATTTCGATTTCGAGTCCGAAAATGGATAGAAAATGATGTGATATGAAAGACTAGAAATGAAAGATATGATCAAGAAGAATTAGAAGATGAACACAGTTGACCGACTAGTCCGTAAATGATGAAAAGGAGAGCTCTCTCCGTATGAAAAATGCAAAACTAGACTAACATGAACCTAAAAATGCAAGCTACTATGAAAGTGGTTGACTTGCAAGGTCACAACGCTTATAGACATCTAATTATCATCATTGAGCGTTATTGGTAGCGTCGTAAGATCATACAATGCACACTAGCATAACTATGTGGATATGAATATGATCTTTATCAGATAGAAATGTGGAAATCTCACCTAGGCATCAAAGACATATAGGTCAAGATGACTAATGCAGTGAGATCACCTAAATTTGGTATAGCGAGATTATGCTTGTATCAAGACACAGGAAAATCAGGATAGCTAGAAGCATGCACTTGCAAAACAGTCAAGGATAATATCTTGTCAATCCATAGTGTCAAGTAAGACCAGCATAAATGCTCATGACAGGTAGGACCAACAAAATATACCCACAAGCAGATAAAGAAATAAAACATGTTCTCATTCCCTCAGTCTTCTAGCTATGCATCATCGAAAACTTCTCAGGGAGAGACCACTCATCAAAGAAATTCTCATAGACAGCACACAAAGAAAAATAAAGTCACCATATCATCAGCGAGTTAATTGTTTAAGTGCATGTGTGTTGGTCATAGAGTCAAACTCTGAGTATCGCATCTGCCCGTGAGAAATATTGCATCATCTAGACTGCAAGTAGGACATCTGATAAGTGTTAAGAAACACTCGACGCAAGGGTAGTGTTGAAAAACACTATTTGGGGTGGTGTTGAAAAACACCTATTGTGAAATGCCCCCAGAGGCAAACACACCTAAAGGACCAATGCTAACAGTTATGCCCCCTAGACAAAGACAAAGACCAATTCCAGATAAGGTCAAGGCGTGATGGAAAGTGGTTAAGTGTCAAGGACGCATGCTAACAAATAGGGGTGCAAAGGCCTCAAGTAGCGCCTGTTTCCAAGTTTTCACCACTTGGATTTTTTTATTATTTTTTTTTTGTATTTTTGCTACCAAGGCGCCTATTGCTAGGTTTTCACCAAGGCACTTTTTCTATTTTTTCTATTTTTTTGAATATTTTGATTTTTTTGTATTTTTTCTCAGGACTTTTTATGCTTTTTAGGATTTTTTCAGCATCATATATCAATTTTTTTTTGGTATTTTTTCAGGATCATAAAATATGTACAAAAGATGCCCCTAGACAGAATGGGCATCAAACTCTTTAAGCAAGATCACATCGTGTAGTCCCAATATCTAGCAAGGTGGAAAACAAGATGGAAAAACCAAAGAATGAAGGAGAATGGAGGGAAGAAATCCTCAAGGTCAAACTCCTCAAGAGTACCCAAGCTAGGGAAAAAATTATCATGCAAAGAACATTTGGACAAGCAATGAGAGGCTAGCATAAGATAAGTCACAAAAGCACATTGCAAAAGAAGGAAGGATGCAGTCCAGAGGAGTAGACATGTCAAGAGGCTTCATATCATCGTGTTTTACTTTTTTTTTTTTTTATTCGATCAAGACCAAAGGGGAAAAGGATAGCAAAAGGCTAGAATGAATGAAGGAAAATGAATATGAAGGCTAAACATGAATGGAATGAAAGCAAGATCATCGTAGGATAGCTCACAAAATAGCCAAATGTTCGTGTATAACTCAACATTGTCAAGATCAAAGAGAGAAGATGGAATGGATGAAATATGTAGAAGAACTACGCATGACGCCTGATTGCCAGGTTTTCATCATGGTACTTATCCAAGGTGCCACAAGGGAGTGGTTTTCACCATAGGATGAATTTATTTCTCTTTACTTTTGCTACCAAGGTGCCTGTTTCCAGGTTTTCACCATGGCACATTTTCAATTTTTATTTTTTTTATTTTTTTTTTCTTTCTTTGTTATTTTTTGAATTTTTTTTATTTTTTTGATTGTATCTTTTTTTTTGGAAGAAGGCAAGCTTTTAGGTAGTGCTCCTTGAAAAGATAAATCATTGATATACTAAGGATCCAAAATGATATGCTCAAAGATGCTGAAGGGAAAAAGAAAACGCATGAGGAATAGGCAAATGAGGAAAAATGATAGAAGGTAGAAGGATAATGAATGGAAGGAATGTAAAAAGGATAGCTGGAAAGAAAGGCAAGATCAACATCGACACACACCTTGAGGGGTGGCGGGAAAAATGGAGGAAACATAAACCATATTCTGGTCCAAATGTGAACCATATTCTAGTTCATTATTGCTATCTGACTCCTCAAAGAGAGGATTGGTGTGCTTGTTATAATTCTCAAATGTGAATGGAGGAATATGAGAAGGAATATGGCAAATGGTTAGCAGAGGTTGCGGTTTAGGTGCATGGAATGGAAGAATGTTTTTGGAAAAAGATGAAGTGGAAGCCTTTGGAAGCTTGAATGTCAATTTCACTTTTTGTTCAACATGAGACTCTTTCAAGAGAGATTTTGGAATCCATATAGCCTTAGGCTTTTCATTTCCTTTTGATAATTTAGAGAGAATATCTTCAATGATGGGTTTTGGAACCCATACTTGTCTTGTAGTTTTCTTCTTAGATATCTCTTTTGACTTTATATATCCATGTCGATTAGAGGGGACATGGTGATCTTCTTTTTTTGATGGATTCTTGTATTGCTTCTTTTTCTTGTATTGAACATTCAAGTTACTTCCAAAAGACTTGGGACTTGTGGAAAAAGAAGGAGGATATGACCGGTTTAGATGGGTGGGTGAATGAAAAGGATTCAAGGGTATGTATCTATGTTGATCTTGAGGAAAGATAGGAGATGGAGGGACGTAAGGACCCAAAATGGATGACGAATTAGGATAATTAGGAGGGGAAAGTGAAGGGACATAAGGACCCAAGATGGAAGGAAGACATGAAGCCCTTAGTATTGGTGGAGGAGGTCCAAGGATGGACGTGGAAGATGAAAAAGGATAATCCTTAAGTTCATCAGCATCTATATCACAACCAAGGACATCAGCATCTTTAGAATGAGCATTAGGATTTTCAACAGGATCATGCACATCTTGAATAGGAGCTCCTTCTTTGACAGGATTGTTCGTAGCTTGCAAAGATTTAGGAAGAGCAGAAAGTGGAAGTGAACATGGAGTGGTAGAACAAGAAGATGGAAGACTTTGATCTTGACAAGTTGCTTTGGATAGCATAAGTGCATCATTTTTTTCTTGATTTTCAATAGGCTTAACATCAGAAGTAACAACACCATTTTTAATAACCTTAATGGAAGTATCATCTTTGGAAAGTGCAAGTGCAGTAAGGTTATTTTGATTATCAATAAGCTCAACGGTGTAAGTAGTAGCTTGATCTTGCTTAGAGGAAGAATTAAGACATGGTGGAATGAATGGGGAAGGGTGTAAAGGATCAAAAGAACCATGAAATGGATAAGAGACATCATGAAAAGAATTGGATGACATGGAGGGTTCTTGATCTTGATCTTTCTTTATATTCTTTTCTTTATCATTTTTAGAGTCCTCTTGACATGGAGCCACTTCTAAGGACAAGGAAGTAGGTTGGGATTGTATAGAAGACTTTGGAAGAGATGGTGAAGGACTAGCTAAAATAGGCATTATAGCGGATGAAGGATTAGGCTCTTTAGGTTTGACATTATTGAAAGTATTTGCAGCCAAGTGAAGGTTATCTTGAGTTTCTTTAAGAGGTGGCCCTTGAGGATAACTATAGGGAACCGCATGGAAAGTCTTAGGATCTTTGTTGGATGAAGGATTTGTGAAAGATTTAGAAGACTTAGCAGCTTTAGGAGATGTGTGGATATTGGAGGAAGTGGCAGATGGAAGGGGACCATCACAAGACAAAGGTTCAGCATTAACATGATCTTGCTGGAGAGTGTAATCTTTATTTTCAGCATGAGAGTTTTTAGACAAGACATGCTCATAGTATCTTCGTTTATAATCAGCACGGAAAGCTTTCTCTTCCTCAATAGAAGTAGATGTATCATATTGTTCACAACAAATATCATAATTTCTCTCAAAATCAGAATCATATGGATCACCATCACAATCTATCCAATAGGATGACCCTTTAGTAAGCCTAAGCACACGACGAGGAGGACTCTTAGGAATAGAGTTGTCATAAGTATTGCTACATTGTCCATCATCATAGTCATCATAGTCATCATAGTCATCAAAGGTAGGTGTGTCACTCTTTATGGAAGAGACATCACAAAGACTATCACATTGCTCTTTATGGTATGTCTTCTGAAGAGAAGTAAGACTCTTGGGAGAAGTAGAAGAAGAATGAGATTGTGAAGAAGGGGAAGGTGAAGACCTAGTGGAAGAAGAATACTTGGATAATGAGGAATTCGAATGATGTTTAGAAGAGTCATGATAAGATTTGGAAGATGAAGAATGTGAATAGTGTTTAGAAGAATCATGATAAGACTTAGAAGATGAAGAATGAGAATGATGTCTGGAAGAGTCATGATAAGACTTGGAAGGTGAAGAAGAATGAGAAGATTTAGATGATGAAGAATGTTTGGAAGAAGAAGATCGTGATAGGATCATGTTTATGATTCTAGCAAAGGCATCTGATTTAATCATCTTTTCTTTTATTTTTGCTATAAATTCATCACTCATGAGAATTTTGGAGGAACAACACTTTTCGAATATGTCAATGAGCTCAAGATCATCTATTCTTAAGAGAGGTTCCTTAACAAGATAGTCAAGATTCATGGTTATAGAAGAGGAGGAACCAAGCATGGAAGAAATGAATAGATGAATAGAAGAAAGTAGACTAGATAATAAGAGGAAAGGAATCAAGAGGAAGAAGAAGAATTTCCCATGGGAGTAGAAGACTTTAGAAGAACATGGGAAATGGAGAAGAAAGAAGAAGACTAAGAGCCATCTTGTGCAATTGATACCATAACGTTCATTGGGATGTTGAGCAACATGACAACAACTAGGATCTAAGATCTGGACTGACCAAGGAAGACTGGTAATAGGATGACCTCACAAAATGTCAACACCAAACTAGGATAATCAAAGTTCTCTATTGTCCAAAGAGAAATGAAAAGATAGAAGCAGGGGCTTTACCAACACTGTCAAAGAGGTGCTTCAAATCAAAGGGTGACTACCCTTGCACTTTTGAACCAGGAGGTTGGGCTAGGCCAAAATATAATTGAAATTGAGATTAAATGAAAATTATTTGGGCAATAAGAGTACGAGAATTTTCCAAGAATGTAGCTCACAATTCTAGAGATAAACTTTCTCACCAAGAACAACCTTCTAATGCGATATTTCTCTTTGGCTAATGTGATACTGATGTTGATCTTGATCAATTTGTGCAAAATTTTGATTTTTTTTAAGGTCTGATTTCAAGTTTTCAAATGTGAGGGTGAAAATGTCTGATTTCTATCACAAATTCAATAGCAATTAGACAGGTTTGCAAACAGTATGGGATCAAACATGTCTTCAAACACTTGAAACAAGGGCAAAAGCAACCTTGCCAAGATAAACACTTGTGATATCAAAATTGAAAAAGCACCCTATGAATGCTACCGATTGTTTGTATGTTAAGAATGTTTACACTGGTATCACACAATCAAAGACACTTCAAGCAATATCTACCTACAAGACAAGGCTCATTACTCATCAACTTAGCCCACAACTTGATGCCCCCTTGCCTCACACCAAGTGGTTGCCCACAAGAGATATTGGCTTTGTCATGGAAGTGTCAAACAACACAACCAAAGGGACACATATGGTGAGTATCTTGGGGTGATCCGGGTTATTCCACTTGGATCAATCCTTGCACTAAGAAGATAAGTGGCTAAAAAAGGTGGTTTCTAATCTATGGTTCTTAATAAGGGTTTCCGTTCACAACACCCCTCTTGCTCCTCGTAAAGGACTAGGACCTCGTGGCCTCAAGAGTACCTTAAGCATTCTTGCTCAATGTTTTCCTCATGGTCACAATCCCACAAGTACTTACATCAAGCGAAGACAAGTGTTATGTCTACCAAGGTTTTGTGTCCTCGATAGCCTTGAGATTATAGTGAGTTGGAATCACTCGCCACCAAGTAAAATGATGACAAGGTTGTCCCCACTTGGGTCGTTCCTCTTGATTGCTCAAGAGCAGGCCCGCTAAAGGATTTCTATACTAAACAAAAAGTGGATTAACTCTTGAGGTTCAAGGTTTCTGGTTCACCACAAGGGTGAAGAGCATACTCCCCTATCTCAAAAATCTCTCCCAAACACACCAAGAAAAGAGATCAATTACCCCCTTGCTTCCAAAACCTTAAGATGGGTCAAGATTTTCTGATTCACCTAAAGGTGAAGAGCATACTTCTCCTACCACCTCAAGATCCCTTTCACAAGGTATTAAGATGCCTAATACAATTAGTGAATGCCACACTTGAAAGGAAAGTAAATAAATAAGCAAGAAATAATAAATTTTTTTTTTTTGTTTTTATGCTTGGGCAGCCCTACAAAAACCATTAGTAGCCCTCTTTGACATGCGTTCTTTTGACAAATTCCAAGTAATGAGAGCACCTACAACCACAACTTGTTAGACCAACAAGAGTTAGGAGAATCAAAATCCAAAATCTACCAATGATTAGTATATGAAAAATTAGATAATCTGCAAAAATAACTAATCAAATGATAAAATCTGAAAATAAAACCATCATGGTTGGATTAGGCTCGGAAAGACCTTTCCAACGATATATCACACTTAAACTTTTGATACCATTTGCAAAATTTCAAAAAAAATGGGCACCCATTTTCCAGAGTGGCACGGATTTGAAAACGCTAAAAATTTTAGAAAATTTCAAAAAGATAGCTAAGAACCCGAAACTTGCAAGATAGATAAAATAACTCAAAAATAGGTCACTGCCAGTTACAGACACAGTATCGCGCGATACTTCGCCCGACACCAGGCGATACTTCTCAGTCCGCGCGATATTTCGCCTTATGCCAGGCGATATACCTCAGTACTGGTGGGCGATATACTCCAAGCAGGCCGGGCGATAGTCTGTCAGGGGCGAACTATCGCGCGATATTTCTCTTCAAAGCAGGCGATATTTCTAGCAAGCGCGAAGTATCGCACCGCTATACAAAGGTATATCGCACGATATTTCTGAGAAGTATCGCACGATACTCTGAGACAGAAAACCAGAGACTAAAAATCAAGCCGAAAATTGACGAAAATTTTGACGGAAAATGCAAAATTAAAGGGACAAAGCTAATCTACTTCCCCAGTCGAGCGATACTTCGCACGATGCCAGGCGATACTTCGCCCGATGCCAGGCGATAGACTTCAATATAGGTGTGCGATACTTTTTCCGTGCGAACTATCGCACCAAGACAAGAAGTATATCGCGCGATATTTCTGAGAAGTGTCGCGCGATAATCTGAGACAGAAAACCAGCGACGCAGATTTTTCCGAAAATTAATCCGAAAATGACGAAAAATGCAGAATTAAAGGGACAAAGCTAATCTACTCTGCCCCACGGTGGGCGCCAGAAATGTACACACTAAAATATGCACTTCTATGAACCATTACTTGCAAGGTTGCTCAAGAGTGAGGCCTCACAAAGCGATCCATAGCTCTCTATGCATGGAGTTGCAAGGGACTATGAGTTTTGCTCTCAGCTAGAGCTACAAGAAGGTGACCTTGCTAGTCAACCACACAATGAGAGATTCAAGTGAAGACAAGGGCAACAATGCCAATATCCCCAAGAATCTAAATGGAAATGAAATGTAAATGCAACTAGTATGAATGTGCAAACTAAGCTAAATGATAACAATGCAATGCTTGAAAAGAAATCTAATCTATGAAAGGAAATAGCAATAGATTACAAATCCTTCCTATTTAGACTATGTGAGATTGCATAAAAGGAAATCTACACTAAGAATGCCATGAATGCAACTATGAAAGCAAACTAAATGAAATGCAACTAAGAATGTCAAGGCTTCAAAGCTTGAGTGTCTTCAAAGAGAGCTCCAAAACCTACAGCATAACAATAGCATAAAATGTGGGTATCTCTATGCAAATGAAGGAGAGAGCTCTCCTTTTATAAGAAATGAGGAGAAATGGACCATGAAGATTAAGAGGCAAAAGATCTTAATCAGCGGTGGAGGTTGAAAGAGGAGCAATCCATGTGCACAAGTATTCTCCAATGAGAATGAAGTGTTGACTTTTGAGCCTCATGTGAGACAAAAAGTGCTTTTTCCCTTTTTATAAAATAGGAATAATGCTTTATTTGTGCAACTTAGGATAAGAGGAAAGTGGGGCTTTTTATTTAATTGAAAGGGGAGGAAATATTCCTTTTAATCAAATAAAGACTTAGGATAAATGGTTAGCCCAAGGATAAAAATCCAATATATGATCGAAATTAAGATTTGATCAAGAAATTGATAATGTTCAAAATATTGATTATTGATCAAAATGATTCAGGATTGATAAATCAAATAAATGGGGCCCAAAGTCTAGGCGACCATTTTAGGGTGCATACACATACTTCCCCAACTTCAAACATCAACGACCACTTGGAAAGTGAATCTGCCAACTCATTAGCCTGACGTTTGATATGCGAGATCTTAAAACCTTCAAAATGTATTAATTCTTTCTGTATGACATGGATAAGTTTCTTTAAATGTCATTATTTTATTTTTCCTTCTCTAATAACCTCTACAATAACAAGGGAATCACCTTCTAAATGCAAATTTTTAACCCCCATCCTCCTTCCAAGTGTTATCACCTAAAATTAGCCTAGTCTTATCAAAAGACCTAATTGCCCTAAAATCTTAATTAGGAGATCAAACCTTAATCAAGGTCATCAAATCAATTCAATTTCAATCATACTTGTGTAATTAAGTTGGATCAATTCAATTACATAGGTCATCAATAATCAAATATCAATGATCAGGATTAAATCTTTGAAAGAGTATTAATTCATTAATTAAATCCTAGTCTACTTAATTAAATCAAGATTAAAAAATACACATGGCTAGTGATATTAGTTGAATGAATTAATTAATTGTCTTAATATCCAATTAAACCACAAAAGGACAAACAAGTTTAATCAAATCAATGAGCTTCAAGTGCAAGGATCACTCAACTTGCAATCTCTATCGTCCATCATGGATTAATCTTAGCCCTCCAATTCAAATTCTAATCTATAAAACAAGCTCAATCAAGCTCATTTGATCATCTAGAATTTTTGTCAAGAGATAATGTCAAATTATTTTTAGAGATCATCAATTGCATTTTGAGAGCATTTGGGGATAACTGAACATCTTATATCATTTAGAACGTCATTTCATAGCTTAATTCATCTTGTACATCACATTTAGAGTGAATTGAATACATCTTTGCATCCATTTTAGGCTTAATTGCATTCAATTGGGTAGTTTAATCATGTCTATTATCAAAATTGCATTCATTTCAGGTGAATTCATGAAATCTTCTATTTCATAGTGTCTTGTCACTGGTATATTGCACAATCTGAGAGAAAATTTATATGTAGATCATAGTCATTGTGACTAGGAAGCACTAAATCGGTCTTAATTGGTTTATTTGACATCTTGATTGATTTATCCTGCTAACCAATTGAATTAATGATTTAGTGAAGTGTTTGTTTTGAAGGGATACCGACATATTTGCACACACACATTAAGGGATACCAACATATTTGCACACACACATTTTTGGCACCCACCATGAGCAATTTCATCAGGATCCCTATCAAATTTTTCCCTCAATCAGAATCATATTAGCATAAAACATCAAGCGTTCTTTGAATCAATGTGCTACTCGCACATCGATTCAAAGAGGGGCAAATGTAATCACCTGAAATTGACCTGGTCTTATCAAAAGATCTAATTGCCCTAAAATCTTGATTATGAGATCAACCCTTAATCAAGGTCATCAAATCAATCCATTTTCAATCATACTTGTGTAATTAAGTTGGATCAATTTAATGTATATGAAAACATGTGTGTGACATAATGCCCTGTCAGGGAACCCAGGAGAAATTAACCTAAAACATGTTACTAAGTTTACTGAATAATTTTTTTCTTAAGATTTTACAATCAATAATGAATAATAATGTGGAAGCAATATAACATAAGACAATACATGTTCATAAATGTAAATTATTTATAGATTAAAACTCTCAAGGGTTCCATGATGTAGAATTGTGTAAAGTTAACTAATCTACTAACTACAATCCAACACATAATCACATGATATATCTTAGGTTCATTTTAAAACCCAAATTGAAGTATTCATAATCCTTTACTTAATCATAATAAAATGATTCATAAAGTACACTTAACATACTTATTTCAATTGAATAATAAGATACATTCATTACATCAATGCAATCAAAGATGCAATCTATAAAGTTCAACTGATACATCATGGCATACATAATAATACAATTTCCATTGCACATGTCATAGGGATAATAATAATACAATACAAGTACATATACATTTCTTGAAATCAATGTCACTAACCATATATAAAATGGAATACAAGATATACATCCCATGAGAAAGTCTCAAAGCAAAGAACAAGAAGACAGAAGCAACACCGAGGATCATCCAAGCACAAAGTCACGAATGTTGAATCTCAATGGTAATAGAATCACTACCACCCAACCATGTGGAACCAAGAAGTCCACTCCTATCGTGTTGAGGAGATAGTACCAGGCCTCACTCAATGAAACATTCAAGACAAGCAAAACTAATGCCAAGGTACACATGCTAAAATGGTAATAAATGGATATAAGGTTATCAAGTATAAATGATCATGACACAAGACAGGTGTACCAAATACTCATGTAGGAACCTAGGACACATATAGGGAAGTTTCATCACATAAGTCAACTCTAAGGTAACCTGGTAGTCTCTCTGGACCCTAGCCCCCTAGTGACTCCATGTGATATCACTAGTCCTTTTATACAAACAAGGAAAACCAACTATGTCATACCTCAACGTCTCTCTAGACGAGCAAATATCTTCTCCCACTCCCATCCTAGCCTATACTAGCACTCAAGGCATGTGCAAGGCATAATTATCTTTTTAATGTTTCTATCCTAATAAATTTATTAAATTATCACTTATTAAGTCAACTTACAAAGGATACTCTGGCAGCCACTTCAAAGCTCTGGCTCCTCCAAAGTAAGCCTCTTCCCCTCTATGCTCCTAGATAACCTATCCTAATGCTCCTAGCAAAAGAACCAAAAAGGAACCAAAACCATAAAATATTTCTCATAAACCAGTAAACCATAAATGTCACCAAAGACAAGTGCAGGAGCATAACAAATAAAATTATCATCCTATACAAGGATCCAAACTGTCCATCCCATATTGGACATCTCAATAAAAAATTACCAATTCTCACAATCTCATAGCACAAGATCAATAATCATCAATATCAAAAAGGCATCTTTCTCCAAATATGGAGTAAAACATAAGCCACAAAGGTCATCATTCATAAACACAAAACCATCTTAATTATAGAAACTAGGTGACTAGGTTAATTGAGACTCAACACAATAGTGGTCGTCACCTTATGTGGTTAATTAACATAATGATCGAGACTCAAGAACACAAACCATAAACTCGCAGATGCACTCAAATTTCCACATGAACCAATCATGAAATGAAAAAAGTTATGGACTCTCCATAGAATAAACCCAAAAGTATACTAGTATAAATCTAATCTTCAAGGACAAAGTCCACCTAGGTCAATACTCTACCCATATAGACAAATAATTAGAAAAAAACAAAACTTTCAATCACAAATCACTATGACATAAAACGTATGCATATGAGGTGTATTTAATATCTTATCAGATTGACTATTGTTATTAATTTAGATAATCTTAAGTCATAATCAACTTAGTTATTAACATCATCGAGTTAACTGCAAAAAATAGAATATCAATTTACCTTTTATAAATAAAATTGTAACACTCTTTATACAAATTATCTTATTGAGTAAAATTACTAAATGACATTATAATTAAATTTTAATATAACTACAACCTTTGTAACGAACCTCTATAAACTAATTTATAAAAATCCTTGATATAAATTAATTTATTACAAATAATTACTAAATATAATATAATTAAACTAATTAAGGGAACCTTATCTTTTCATTAATAATTAATAAATATTAATATTTAATAATACAATAGTAAACTATATTTCGCTCTCCAGTTGGTATGAACTCTGAGAAGGTTGACATCTCACCTTCCTTGGGGTTTGTGTGTAGTTTGTGTGGCATGTTGTGTGGTCTTTGTTTGTTGTGGTGCTTTTCATTCTTTTTGGTTTTCTTTTGTGATGTGTCATTAAGTTGCCTTCTTTTTTTCTCTCTCTTATCCTTGTTTTGTGCTTGTTTCCTTTGTGCGATTTTGGGCTTGGGTAGTCATTTCCCCACTCTAGGTTGCTCGTGCAATTCTGGGGCACGAAAGATAATCATGATCATAACATTAAAGGGCATGATGCCAGAGTCATTATGGTTGAGGCAGATACATTGGAGGAGACTATTGTTAAATCTTGCAATCAAAATTTAGACAAGGGTAAATTAGATCCAAGTGCTAGTAATAGGAAGCCTTCATACAAAATTATGGTTATAGAAGTTTATGTGTTGGTGTGTTCACCTTATGTTGGTTTTGATGGACACTTCTCTAGGTTACCTAATGTCGGAGGGCTTGGAGGAGTGGGAAGGGTTGCAGTCAATGGAGGTGGACAAGCCAAAGGAGGAGATGTCATCATTGAAGACCCCAAAGGACGATCGAATGGTAGGTCTTCTTCTCTTTGTTTGAATACTTTGTCCCTCTCTCCTAACGAAGACATGGTTAAGGCTATTAGGGCAGAACAAGCCCAATTGAAAAATATTGCAATATTTTTGTTTGTATGGATCATGACTCTTTACCTTCTCATAAATTTTTTGATGACTGGTTGGCTAATGTTTGGGGAAAGAAACTGGGTATAAATGTCAATTTTTATAGAATTTTGCAAAAGGGCATGTTCGTTATTTTTTAAAAACCTCACAATATCCAGGAAAGAGCTTAAAAAAGGATTTTGGAATGTGGGTCATTCCTCATTTTGAGCATTTCCATGGTCGCCTAAGAGCAACATTGAGCAATTCATTGCAAGGTTTTCACCCAACTAGGTCGAAATTAAACATCTCCAACCTAAATTATATCCTTTTATCTCCCAAATTCTTAAGCCTTTAGGTAATGTTCTCCAAGTTGAAGAATCTAGGGTTACTCTACCGCATCTAAACATGAGAGTCATTATCACTCTTGCCCCTGAAGTTGAGGTTCCAGAAGTTATTTCCCTAAATTTTGACAAAGAATTCCTTTTATGGGAATTGTTCCTACTAGGCAATCTCGGGGCTTGCTTCCATTGCAAGCTCAATGGTCATAACAGAAAGGATTGTTTGTCTTTGAAACACACCTAGTCTATTAATTTTAATGTTTCTTTAGAGAATATCAACGATGGAATTAATAGTGGTTCTAGAAAGGATTATAATACATAAGGAAAGACTAAATCTGATACATATGTGGTTGTTAATGATATTTATAGAAAGAATGCTCAGGATAATGGCTCTCTTGATACCAACGTCATCTCTATGGACAACACCTTTTCAACCCTTATTAACCCCTCTTCGTAGAAGAGTATGTGGTTCACCCCGCTAATCCCATCACCACTCTCACACCTGCAACCCTCCCATCATCCCTAAATGGGGATAAACCAGTAGACATCCCAAAGTTGAATCCTGTGATAGGGTCCACTAGATTGAATGCCCAACAAATGGCCCTTGCTATGATTAAAGAAAAGGCTACCAAGATTAATAATGACTTGTTGCAACTTGCAAAGGAAAGCCCCCTCCTCTTGAGACTTTGTCAACTGATAAGAATGTCGAGGATACCAACCAATTCATTGAATTGGTAATTCTAAGAAGAAAAGAAAAGACATTGACAAAAACTCCCCATTGAACAATAGTAAAATGAAGAGTATTGAGATGCCTAAGTGTTTTAACAAATTATACAAGAACTAGAAACCTCCATCCAAATAATCCATGATGATGCACATACATAGTTGGAATGTGAGAGGAATGGAAATATTAGATATAAAATATGTAGCTAGAAGGTGGTGTAATAATTTGAAAGATAAAGTCATTGTTTGCCTTCAAGAAATTAAAGTTGTGGGATTTTGAACATATACTATGCTCAAATTGTTATGGAACAAAGCCATGGGTTTTCATTCTGATCATGTCAAATGTAAAGGTGGAACTACTATCCTTATTGACCCTAATTGGGTTGATAACATTCTTGAACATAGTAGATCCCCATGTCAAAGGGTTTTTTGGGTAACCTTCAACGTAAATAATAGGCTCATCGACATATGCAATGTTTATGCAACTAATGATTACCGAGAAAGGGCTAGTTTGTGGGATTGGTGTACTTCAACCTTACCCAATGCTCATTGGCTTTTTGTGGGAGATTTTAACATGTTGGAACATAGAAGTGACAAACAAGGAGGATTGAAACATTGTTGGAAAGGCAATGAGGGCCAAAATTATTATTGATCATTTAAGAATTAATTATCATCAACTCCACCATGAAGCCAAACATTAGAAAAGACAAAAATAAGCTTGGGAAGAAAGAATATTTTTTTTGCACTTTTGAGAAGGTAGAAATAGAAAAGCATTTTATTTTAGAGTGTGATACCTTAAAGGACAATACGGAAAAAATTGACAATTGGCTCTTGGCATGATTTATTTAATTAGGAAATCATTGAGAAGTTGGTGGCACTCATCATCACTTTGTATAGGAAAATGATAAAATTGTAAAAGTTGATTTGATTAGGTAGATTGTCTCATAGGCTAAGTTTAGCATTATAGATGTTAAAATTTTCTTCTCCTTTTTCTTCTTTGACATTGAACACAAATTTGTTAACATTTTATTCTCTTCATCTTTGGTGTTGAGCTCAAATCCAAAACATTAAAAAAAATCACTAATGTCTTCTCATTTCATGTGGATAAATGATGACATTATAATGCAAGGACAACCTTCAACATTCCCATAATAATGAGCCCTCCATGGAAAATGTTCTTTCTATAATTATAAACTACCCTATACCTATGATAAAATCTATCACACTATAGGATATATTTTAATAAAAAATTATTGATGGGTCAACAGGATCACGCTAGACTCTCTACAAGTATCTTCTCTATATGCTCATTTTTCAAGGAGGCCTTCCTCGTGGGTGGAAGGCCATCCTTTAGACTATTCACCAACTTGAATTGAATTATCCTTTATTTCTAATGGGTTCAAAATCATCTAGAGTTGATGTTAAGCTTCCTTTGCAAGGAAAAACCAAACATAATGAGGGTTTAAGTAAAACCAAATGTCTGCCACCGTCTTTGGAGCTGAGCGACCCTACAATCCATACTCAAATGAGGTTGTGTACATTCAAAGAGGTGATCAAGGATGTTCAAACATTTCTAGATGGAGCTAGGTTCATCCTCCAAACCATCCATGGCTGCCCCAATCCAACAATGAGAGGGAGATGGAGGTAAGGCACGTTCTACTATTGAATTGGTTATCAAACCTAATCTTCCTATGTCTAATACTATCAAATATAAAAATAATACATTAAGAAACACTACATTTTTCCTTACTGCTCCAAAACTTTCAAAACTTTCATGTAGGGATTTTATAAATGATTGGTTGCATGAAGTATGTAATAACAAGTTAGGGTTTTAGTTCTCCTTCCTACGCATGATCCAAAAGGGGCTATTTTTTATATTTCTAGTTAACCCTAGTTCCCAAAAAGAAATAGTTAAACACGAATTTTGGAGAATTGACTCCTGTAATTTCAGAGCCATTCCATGGTCGTTAAAAACCAACCATAATGAGGTACTAGCCCTATCAGCACCCTATTGGCTCACTGTCATAAATCTCTCACCATTTCTATGGAACCTCTTACCGAAAATATTAGATCCTATCAGGAATGTCATTAGGTTAGACAAAACTAGTAATTTGTTACCCCATATGGATGTGATAGTGCTTATCAATATTAACCCTCACCTAGATCTTCCAAACAAACTATTTTTTTCTTTGGAGAACCATGGTGTCTCGTTCCCTATTACTTTCTTGGGAGACATTAATGTGGGATTTACCTGTATGAGAGAGGCCCATCAGAGGAAAGCCTTCCCACTTTTGAGAAAACATCTTCCCCCCAAACCTAAACCCATTAATCTAGCCTCAAACTCTAAACCCCACAATGCTTCCTCAATACCTCAAGCTAAAATTGAAGCTAATCTCAATGTGTTAACTCCTAGGGCCTCTACAAAGATCTTGTTTTCCCTTGATGCATTCATAACTAATTTCAACCCACCTTCTAGTTAGACTTCCTACCCTCCTAAATCTCTTGATATCCTACAAAGTCTCCCCCATGCACCCACCCTTGACTTTGTCTTGGTTACCCCTACTGATAAGCCCAAGCTTTGTACCTTGAATTCCCAACAGTTGGCCCTCGAGAAGATTGAGAAAAGGGGAAAAAATAAGGGTATATTACATAGCCAGAGAGTGTCTGATTATAGTGAATCTCTATACATGTAGACTTATCTTCCCCAAATTGTCCATAAGGTTAATACCACCACCTCTCCTCCTCTGATTGAAGGAGAGGACAAGACTTACAAAGACTCCTCTAGTAGGGAGATCATTGGTGACATTAGATTAACCCTTGATGAAGTGGTTGAGTTGAATGAGAAGGCTATTGTGGTAAGTAAATACAATGGTGAGAAAGTTAAACATGAAAATGTGTTGGATGGAATCAATGCTTTGAGGAAGGCCTATGGGAAGGAGGATAAGTTAAGGAACTACTCTCTAACTATTATTCCCCTTCCCCCTCCTTTACCTCCTCCCCTTAGAGTCCACCAACCTCTTTCCAAAAGAGGTGTTTCTACCCATCTCGACTCCTCCTCTGACTAGAGGAAGATAGATATTGATACTCCTTGTGGGGATTCTAGGAGAGTCAACTCTACTAGTGAAGAGGGAACCAATTTGGTTACATAATCTAATAATATTGAGGGAGAGGAGCCCAATCCATTCATATTTAAAGCCAAAAAAAATAGGAGAAAGGAAAGAACCAACAAAGGGGAGAAGGGTAATGCCATTAAGGTCTCTCTTCCTTCTACTAAGGAAGCAATTGAGAAAGACACCGAGAGAAAAAGAGGAAGGCATCTTGGCTCTTAGTATAACCCCAAAACACCAAAGCATCCTAAACAATAACTCCCCAACTATTTTAAAAGATTTAGTGCTCCCATGGACATTGATGCTTAATGTTTTGTCATAGATATTAAAATATCTTCTTGGAATGTCAAGGGTCTAGAATCACCTAACTTAAAATATGCAATCAAGAGATTTATGAGGATGCAAAATGGCATTGACATCCTTTTAATGCAAGAGGTTAAGGCAATTAGTTTCACCTTAAACATCTACCTCAAATGCATATGGAAGGATGCAAAATATTTTCATACTGGGCATCAAAAAGGAAGAGGTGGGGTTGCCATTATGATAGGATCAAAATAGGGAAAACACATTACTGATTGGGGTTGCTTCCCTTGTAACATAATTTTCTAGATCACAATTCTCTATAATGGCTTAGAGATAGGATTAGGAAATGTATATGCTCCTTATGAATACATAGATAGGATTGTATTTTGGTGATGGACGAACTCACTGAAAACATACCATGGATTATAGGGGGTGACTTGAACATAGTTGAAGGGCCCTGAGATAAGTAAGGTGGAGAAAATTTTTAGTGTAAGGGTAATGAGAAATTTTTCTGGTATCAAATGATAAATAAACTAAGGATTTTGGACCCTCTAGCAGGGAACAAGGCCACATTCAGAGCTATTTGGCATACATGGTGTAATCATCATCAATGGGATATAATGATGTAATCAAGGCTTAATAGATTGTAGGCAAATAAGGTATTTTTCATCTTTAAGAAAGACAACAAAGGGGTTATTGTACATGTTGTCCCTTATACTCTCTCAGACCACCACCCCATTGTGGGAACCATTTTTCAAATTGGAAGCACTTACCCCACTTGTGAAAAAATGAATGGATTTGTACTCATCACTCATCTATTGAAAGATGAAGGGGCAGGAGTTTCTATTAATATTATCATATGGTATAACAATGATATTGTTAAACATAATTGTGCTATTGACAAGTGGACATAGAATATCTCTAGTTGGAGATCCCTTTTTTAGATTGTGGAGAGGAAGAAAGCTAAGGATATGAGGAGACATGAAGTGGCACTTAAGGAAAATCTATGTCTTGTAGAGAGAATACTGTAAGATAATGTCGTAGATCATGAGCCAATGGACTCCATAGTTTAGTCCAAGGATGCACTTAGGAGATTCCAAAATTTCAAAATTCAGGGAACTAAGACTAGAGAAAGGATTAATTGGCTCTTTCATGGTGACAAAGGGTCCAAATACTTATTTAAGATATTTAAGACCAAAAAGGCCTAAGAAAGGATAAAGTGTCTTTGTGAGAATGGAACCACCACTAATAAACAAGAGGATATTCTGCAAACATTTAAAGATTTTTATTCTAATCTATTCTCCACTAAAGATAAGGGGCTACTGATGGAGGTTGATAGGGACAAGATTAAAAGTATCATCCCTAAGAAGGTCACTGATGTAGATGGTATGATGTTAAAAACTTCCATCTTAGTTATAGAAATTAAAAATGCTATCCTTTCCATGAGTAATGACAAGGCCTCGGGGCCTAATGGTCTCGTACTAGAATTCTACAAGAACAACATTGATTGGATAGGAGAGGATTTGTATCATGTTTATTTTGAAGATATTGATCAAGAGTCCTTGGGGACTAACATCAACTCAAGGATAATCAATCTCATACCTAAGGAAGGAGATAAGACATTGTTGAAGAACTAGAGGCCTATCATGCTTTTGAATGTGTCGTAAAAGATACTTTCTAAGTTGCTTGCTATCAAATTGGAGAAGATTTTACCTCATGTGATAAACACAAAACAAACGGGCTTTGTTAAAGGTATATATCCTAAAAAATCTTGTCATCTGTTGGGAGGCTCTAGATCGGACTAAGGAATTTGGTCAACAAGTTTGCATGATCCTCCTTGACTATGAAAAAGCGTGTGACAAAATTGAATGAAGATTTATCAACATGATGATGGAATTTTTGGGCTTCTCTCCCCTATTTTTTCAGATGGTGAAAAGTTGTATGAATGGTGTTGTTTCCTTAGTTGAGGTCGATGTAAGTAGATCTACTCAGTTTGCACTCACAAGGTCTATTAGGAAGGGTTGCATTTTGGAACCTTCCTTGTTTATTATAGTCATAGATGCTCTATTTTACTTATTGAGAGATTTATCCTTATCTCCTAGTGTGAGAGGTACCCTCCTCCCTAACAAGGATAAACTAATTAATGTTCAGTTTGTTGATGATACAACATTATTAGTTGAACTCAAGGAGAAGAATATTCAAAATCTTATGATCAAACTGGAGATGTTTTGATATGCCTCTGGAAGCAAGGTTTCTCTCCCAAAATCTATAATGTTGGGCTAGGATGAAGCTTCCCCTCTATGGTGAAATAAATTCTCCTTGCCTTGGGGTGGCCCCACCCACCTAATTAGATACCTTGTTATCCCATTCTCGGTCTATCCTAATCTAAAATAAATGTGGGAGTGGATCAAGGTTAAGATTGTTAGGAAGGTGGATAAATGGAACAAAAAATACCTATATTTACTTGGGAGATTTCAAATCTTCCAAAAATTCTTCTCCTCATATACCATTTACTATGTGTCTGCCTGGATTTTTAACCAAACCCAGAATGAATATGTTCAAAATAAGGTTAGATAATTCTTGTGGTCTGCTGGTAGGGGTAATAAGAAGAGGCACTTAGTTAATTGGAAATGGTTCTCCATGAACAAAGAGCTAGGTGGTATGGGGCTTAAGGACCTAAGGCTCCAAGGAACAACTCTAGTAGTAAAATGGATTGCTAAGTCTACCCAAGCAGATGAACCTTGGAAAGTACTAATTAAAAATAATATCACAAGGGATGTCCCTACTCATAACAAGGATTGAAAAGGGCTTCATATTAATAATCTACTCTCTGAAAAAATAGAGACCAAAGTGGCAAGTCCAAACATCTTCAAGTCAATATGGAAGAGTTGGAATCATGTTAAACACTTGGTATGCAATTACAAACTAATTGATGACCAGAATAAGATTTGTGGATAAAATTCTATCTGGTGGAAACTACATCATGATAATAATCCTTTAGCTATGCTGCAAGGTTGATCTGCTAAGAAATGGACTAGCAGGGGTATCTCATGCTTTGTTGATATTATCATTAATGGCTCTATGATCTCATGGAAGGACTTACAGGGTAAGCATAACCTACCTAGTACCCATTGGAGGACTTACTCAATTCTAAGGGAGGCATGCAAGGTATTGTGTCTTCCCAAATATTTTATTGATGGAGATATAAGGATTGGTCAACTCTAATTGTCAAATGACACCCCATTACCCCTTATTAAAGCCAAACTAGTCTATAAATTCCTCACCAAGTCTTGAGATATTTTTAACCACCTTAATCCTTCCTAGAACCTTAACCTTAACTCCCAATCTTGGACCAAACTATTGTTGCATCTTTGGCATAGGAACCTTGAACCTAAAATGGCTTGCTTCTTGTGGCTCCTACTCCTTCATAGTCTGACTATTAAGAAACCAAATGGGGAACTTAACATCTGCTAATTTTGTAGATCATGTGAAAATTGTTAACCACATTTTCTTTGATTGTTATTTTGAAAAGGAAGTATGGGGTATTTTTGCTCTCTCCCTTGGAAATAAATTTTGATCTCATTGATGTTATTTCCAAGAAATTCTTGAGAATCAATAAAAGCTATAATGTTATTTGGTCTATTTTCTCTAGTCACATTTTATGGCATATTTGGAAGTATAGGAATGATTATCTATTCAATAGTAGAAATAGACATATTAGTAAGTCTCTACAGAGACTCATATTTGTTACTGTTTCCTCACAGTTCACAGTGATCCTAAAATAGAAGGAAGATAAATTTTAGGAGTTGATCCATGAAGGAGAGGATAAGGTCTAGAAGAAGGAAATGGCCTTTGGTTACACTGCTCTCAAATAAACTACTAAAGATGATGATTTTTACATTACCCTTAGTGAATTACTTAGACATATAAAAGAAAGGAAGGAGAAAAAGAGGCAAAATGATATGAATTCAGTGAAGTTTGTTTTCCCAATCACTCCTTCAGTTGTTTCCCCTAGTGCTAGCTCCTCTTCAACTTCTCCACTCCCACCTACAACTGATCCACACCCAACTACATCTACTCCATGTCCACCTACAACCTGGGTGGAACCTTCCATGAAGATGCCTTGAAGATTGTACTTACAGAATGAGTCTTTTGATTTAATTATTACTCTCTTGATGTAATTGGTTATAAACTATATGTGTTAGATAACTCGGGGGGGGGGGGGGGGGGCAGGGGGTGGTGAATCATTTATGTCTAGCTATCCTACAGTCCCAAATTCCTCTCTAATGTATAATACCAACTTCAACAAACAAACTAAACAACTTGGTAAAAACTTGTATGTGACTTTTTGATTGATTAACCGTCTGTCAGATAAATTATCTAGTATATACCAATCCAACCAATTATTGTGTAATGTGTAAATTAAAATATCAAAACATCACATGCATACACATTTAACACTTGATTTTTAACATGGAAACCTTGTTATGGGAAAAATCACTTGGGACCAGTAACCAAAATATTTTCACTCTTTTGAAGTGATCTTGTTTAAGAGCCAACCATGTTAAAGGTTACAAAACACACTGTAAGGTGTGACCTTATTAGAGGATTTATCAATAATAGTTATTTGTGACCATACATTCACTTGGGTCAACAAGAAAACAAGTAACATTCATAGAATGCCAATAAAGAAATAAATACGGTTAAGTCTCACTCGGTTAAGAGATTTTGTCTATAGCAATGGTTAGAAAGCAACAGTATATGACCTGATTCAAATGCAACTTCCTTTTCTCATTTTAGATCTATGCTAAGCTCAATATAACTCTAGTCATCATAATCTCTTCAATCTCCTTCCTCTAACTTTGTTCTACTCTGTTAACTCCTTTTGTTACTTGGCTAAGTCTGCAGAATCACTCGGTTCTTACTTCAACCTGTCTAACCAGCTTCAGATGCATGCAATCTTTTTCTCTCACGTGATTCTCTCTTTGAATTTCTTGTTTCCTTATATAGACATGATAAACCATTTTCTTTTCAGCCATGGATTTTGCCTCTTAATCTCCATCATTGATTTTTCCTCTTTAACCTTCCTTAGAAGTTGTGTCTTAAAACATTTTCAATCTTCATCATCCGATCAACCTTGAATTTTTTCAGTCGTAGATCTTCATAACTAACTTTGTCTTTATCCTTTGAATCTTCTAGATTCTTCCAACTCATCATCTCATGTTGAAAATCACATGTTCCTCTTTATTTATCCCGCTTGGTCAATACCGTGATGTGTTAGTTTCTTCCTGTTCGGTTAATACCACACTCGGTATACACTACAACTACTCAATGTACACTAAATGCTTCATATACAAACCAAAGTAACTTGTACATTCTTGATCTTCAACACTTAACATGATCATGTAAGACAATCAAATCACTATCATACTATCATAGACTCATCAATAAGTTGCCTAATGAATAATTCATAACTTACTCATACATCTCATTCTCATGCTAATATCTTCTTTTCCTTCACCAACATTACCTTCTTCAGATGTTTGCAACTATCATGATAAGTAAAGTCAAAACTAGTTGACATCAATGACAATATAACAATTGATCTAATATCTCACATATACCTTAGTAGCTCAGTGATCATCTTCACAATCTCCCATTTTGTTCTCCAAGTAGTCCATCAGTTGTAGTTCTAACAATCACTCCCTTTGGCATTGATGCCAACACAATATGAAATATACCATAGAATACCAAACATCTTAAGGGTCTACAACTTGGTCTTTATGTTGTGACTTTGTAGCTCTCCCTTAGCTTATTCTTTTAATATGTTTAATCACTACACAACATTTGTCTCTTTTCTGTAGTATTTCTCTTTATTGTTCAATGCATATTCTCTCCCTTTCAGTTAGCTTCTTTCCTAACTGATATTTCATGTATAATCATCTCTCCCTTTGACAACAATGCCAAAATAAGCACTTTAGTAGATAAATAAGTATCTTTTTTGTTCCTTTACAAATTCTTGTACCTTGAACGTATAGATATTCTTAGTTTCAACTTGTCTTCCATCTTCTTCACAACCTTAGGAATCCCAAAGTGTGAACGTGTTGCATCAACATAATTAGATCTTCTGATAAGAATAGGTTGATGCAACCCCATATCACCTTAGTGATTGTTAGATAGGGGAAGGACCCCTAGTCTACTTCTCAAGTATTCAAATACATATCCTTTGGGAAGGGTTTTATAAATATATCTACAAGTTGTTCTTGTGACTTCACATATTCCAATGTGACCTGTTTCTCCTAAACTTGCTCCCTTAAGTAATGATATTTGATAGATCTGTGCTTAGTCTTTGCATGCATCACTGGATTCTTTAAAATATTAATAGCACTTGTGTTGTCACAAAATATTGTCACTAGATCATTTATGTCTACATTCATACCTTTCAAAAAATGCTTTATCTACGCTATATAAGAACAATTAGTAGCAACATATACATATTCAACTTTAACAGTGGACTAAGAGATGCATCCTTGTTTCTTGCTTATCCATGTTACTAATCTTTTACCTAAAAAGAAAGCTCCTCCAGTAGTGCTTTTTCTATCATCAATATTTCCTACCCAATCAACATCTATATAGGCTTTAAGTTCAAAATTTCCTTCTTTCTTATACCACAATCCATAGTTCTTAGTGTTCTTCAGATATCTCAAGATTCTTTTTACAACAGTCATATGTGTCTCTTTAGGATTAGCATAAAATCTAGTTGCAATGCCAATAACATGTGGAATATCTAGTCTACTGTGCAAAACATACATCAGTTTGCCAATCATAGATCTGTATAAGGTTTGATTTACCTCTGTTGACTTGTCATCCTTGGTTAGCTTGCATCTGGTTAACATAGGTGTACTAGATGGATTTGAGTCTTCCATACCAAATGTATTTAGACTGTGTTATGTATTTAGACTGTGTTATGTAGATACCTTCATTCAGTTGTTGAATTTTCAAACCAATAAAAAATTTGATCTCCCCAAACATTGACATTTCAAACTCCTTTCTCATTTCATCAACAAAAGATTTACATAAAGTATCATGACCTCCAAATATGATGTCATCAACAAATATTACAACAATAAGGATCTTATCATCAGATTCACCTTTCAAATATAGATTGTTATTATCACTTGTTCTAGCAAAGCCAATTCTTATTAGGTAAGAGTTCAATCTTTCATACCATGCTCTTGGCGCTTGTTTCAGTCCGTAAAGTGTCTTGTGCAACTTACATACCATGTTATTTTGAGTTTTATCTATAAAACCTTCAAGTTGTTCAATGTATACCTCTTCTTTAAGTATCCCATTTAGAAATGCAGACTTCACATCCATCTGATATACCTTAAATCCTTTGTAAGTAGCATATGCAAGTAGAATTCTCACTCCTAGTCTAGCAATAGGTGCAAATTTTTCTCCATAGTCAATTCCTTCTTCTTATGCATAACCTTTGCAGACTAATATTGCCTTGTTCCTTGTAACATCTCCATTCTCATTCAATTTGTTTCTGAAAATCCATTTGGTGCTAATCACATTTTTGTCTTTAGGCCTCGGTAGTAATGTCCATGTCTTATTTTTTTGTATTTTCTCAATCTCTTCATTCATTGCTTTAATCCAATCATCATTTGCCAATGCATCCTTAATAGTTCTAGGTTCAAATTCACAAACCAAACATGTATTATTCCTTATCTTACTTCTTGTCATCATTCCAACTCCTTTATCTCCAATTATCTGATCCTGTAGATGGTGTCTTCTCACATATTTTGCTAGTACGAGCTTAGATCTTTTTTCTTCAATATTTTCTCCACTCAGTGCATGATCATAATTTTCCTCAATAACTATTTGTTGTTGCTCAGTCTGTAAGGATTGTTGCTCAGTGACACCGGGTTGTTTATCAAGTAAAGTGTTAGGATCTTCATTTTGTATGTAAACCAGTCTATAGTCTTTTGGTTCATTCTTTCTTTATTCATCATTTTTCTCAGTAAACTCATCAACTCTCACATTTTCACTTTAAATAATCTTGTTAGTATTATTTTTCAAACATTTATAAGCTTTACTTCTAGTAGAGTATACAATAAATATGCCTTCATCATCTTTAGAATCAAATTTTCTATTTCTATCATTTTTCAGAATGTAACATCTACTTCCAAATATTCTAAAATAGCTCACATTAGGTGTATAACCATACCATATCTCATAAGGTGTCTTGTTTGACTCTTTTTTCAGTTGTACTCGATTCAATGTAAAAATAATAGTACTGATAGCTTCTCTCCAATAAATTTGTGCAACCTCTTTTTCAATTAGCAATGTTCTAGCACAATCTACAATTGATATGTTCCTTCTTTTAGAAATTCCATTTTGTTGTGGTGTCCTTGGTGCAAATACCTAGCTCTTGATTCCATGCTCATTACAAAAGTTAGTAAATTCATCAAAAATGAATTCACCTCCCCTATTTGACCTCAAGCATTTCAGTTGCTTACCAGCTTCTTTCTCTACTTTTTCTTTGTACCACTTAAACATTTGAAAAGCTTCTGATTTTTCTTTTAGAAATATAACAAACATCATCCTAGAGAAATCATCAACAAATAAGATAAAATATCTATCTCTGTAATAGCTCTAAATTATCATTGGACCACATAAATTAGTATGAACAAAATACATAATTGCATTATATGAGTATTATTTTCTCTTGAAACTAGAATTTGTCAATTTTACCCATTTGACATTGTTTGCACATCACTTGGTCAGGCTTAGACATACTCGGTAAACCTCTAACTTTACTTTTCTTACTGATCTTTACCATGTTGTCAAAATTCACATGACATAACCTTTTGTGCCATAACCAAACATCAGCATTCTCATCCATTAAACATGAAGTTTCAACATCATCCAAATAAAATAGGTTACCTCTTGATTATTCACTAGTACCAATTAGTCTTCTAGCATCATCATAGATCTTTACTCTTTTATTCTCAAATGCAACTCGGTGACTTGTATTATTCAACTATGCTACACTCAACAGATTATAGTTAAGTCCTTTCACCCAATAAGCATTTTTACATATGATCTTTTTATTTAGCAATATAAATCCTTTACCTTTCACTTGACAAGGTGTACCATTTCTCATTTTTACAAATCCACCATTATAATGTTCAAGATATTCAAACTTATCTCCATCACCAGTCATATGATGTGTGCAACCACCATAAATAATCCAAGTATATTTTTTTCTTACTTTATAAATAAGTTCCTTTTCTACATACCTTTATTCTTCTTCAAAATCTTTATGTTGGATTGAGAGATAGGGTACTGAGAGGGGAGGGATGAATCAGTGCCCACAAAAACTTTAGCTTATAAACCTTTCAGATCTAAAACTGTAAACAGTAGTAACCTTGCATAATAACTTGTATCAAATGCATGTATCATTCATTCATTCAACTTGTAAAAAGTAAATAACATGAAATCAAAAATATAATAGTCCCATAACACAAGTATTTTGGTAACGTAGAAACCCTTGTTAGAAGATAAAAACTGCGGTGGGGATGACACCCACAAATTCTTCACTACTGCAGATAGAAAAGGTTTGCCTATTAGGGATACAAGTTTTGATCACTTATGGTGATCTTACCCTATTAGGAGTAACATATTAGATCAACTAGATCCACCTACTGATAGGATTTTAGCAACACTACTTGAGTGTGCACTCGGTTAAGAGATTTACAAAAAGACTGTCAAGTCTACTCTATTAGGAGATTTTACCAAAACTCTATTACAATGATTAGAAAGCAATAGGTAACTATCTGCTAATGACAACTCAACTTTTCTGATACAGATCAATAAAGTACTGAATATATATCACCTTATACTATGAAAATCTCTGCTCTAAACTGCTTGGTTAGCCTGCTCTAATTCTACTCAATATGATTTCCTTTGAATACTATTTTGCTCTGTCAACTGATAATCTTGAAGGTTGGCTAATGCTTCAAGTGCTTCTTTGCTCATACATTAGTTCACATCAACAATGATGTAAAATACAAATATATAGCATACTGCTTTATGCCGCTTATACAAAATTAGGTTTCAACAACTTAGAGAAAACCCTAAGATCTACGATGTACAAAAATAACCTAGATCAAATCAATTACATATGATCTTCATCACATTTAATGAATATCTCAACAATAAATTATCCTCGATCTTGGTAAAATGTTTTCTGATTCTCTTGTAACCGTTTACATAGATAGATGTGCCATTTCTGATTCCTAAGTCATTTCTTGTGATCCTCGGTAAACATTGTAAATACTGCTCGATAATTACACTGATGCTCGGTGTTTACTACTGCTCGGTATCGGTGTCTAATGCTCGGTAAAATTATTTGGTGCTCGATATGAAGACTTAATTGACTGGCTTGTATTGCTTACAGTTACTGACTAGGTTCATATAAGTAACCGACCGATGTCTTTGACTTCCTTTGATACTAATGACAATCATTAATGCTCAATAGAGATAACAATCTCCCCCTTTGGCATTAGTATCAAAACCTTAACGTATACAGACCTTATGTCTAAAAACTTATATCTTCACCATATACATATACATATCAAAAATTTATAAATACTCCCCCTCGGTGCATGCTCCCGGTAATGTGTAGTAGACTTAGCATCTATTTACATATTTGGCATATACATTATTATCCCCCTTTTTGATATTAATGCCAAATACAAAAAATATATACTTACAGCTTGTCAAAAATGTGCTGATGGGTTTTCTTCAATGATTCTAAGAGGTTTTCCCATTCCTCTTTGAAGTTGGTGAGAGCAAGGTGCTCAAGACCGACTTATGCATGCATGTCAAAGATGTTATCCAACACAGAAATTTTTGGTGTTGCAACAAGTTTCTCTGCTTTGACAATATGTTTCTCAAAAAATTTCAGGTAGGGTAGGAGCTCAGTTTGTAATTCAGTGACCTAATCAATGACTCTCTCTTCTTGTTTCCTGAGATCTGCTATCAACCACCCGAGTTTGTGAACTCTCAATATATGCTTTGAAATAGCTTGTGGCTCAATTTTAGCGGCTTGTGCACTGGCTTTGATCTCATTTTCAAATTGTTTTATCTTTTCACTGATCTCAGTAGTGAAGGTGTCCATAGTGCATAGCTTAAACAAGATTTGACAAATTAATTTTGTAATACACTGAATTTAAGTTATTACCTCCGATAGCTTAACCTTGTTAATTGCCACTTCCTGACTTATTCTCTCTGAAAGTTTATCTTGTATCTTCGACTTGGCCCTCTCTTCAATTCTCTTATTGGCATCAACATTTGGGGCATTAATACATTCAACAAGAGTAGCAAGTTGATCCATAATCAGAGTATCTTCATCTATTTTTATCTCGGGTACTACCTATTGTAAGATATCCCAAACATTTTCTAATATCTCCTTGATTTTGCTCTCTTATCTCAACTTTTCCTATGCTACTTTTCTTTTGCATAACTCCCCATATTTGCTTAGTTCTTTGGGGCTAAGGGTCCTTGGATCACACTCGGGTATCACAATGACTTCATCTAGAATGACCGACCCTTTTCCTTTATTTTTCTTCTTCTTCTTCTTCTCTGGTTCCTGTGGTGAACTCTTGGCAACTAGAACAATAGCTTTTTCTTCTGCCATCAGAGTATTCTACCCAGTTGATACATTATCTTCCTTTTTCTGCTCCTCGATAACATGTGTGTCGGTTGACTGAGATAGAACCTTTGATGTTGTGTCATGTGGGGTAGCCTTAGTTTCTTTGGGATCTTCTTGTGCCTGTGTTTCTATTTCAGTAGCCCCTTTTTCTTCAGGCTTGTTTGTCTCTACAGGTGTCTCGGTGCTTTGTTCCCCTGTTGTATCTTGTGGTTTCTTAGGGTCTGAGCCATCAGGCTGTTCCTGAGATAGAATCTCTACGGCTTCAATAAGTACATGAAGCTCACTCGGTAGTGATGTGAATGCACACTCGGTAACTTGTGCTTCATCCTGTGTGATGTATTATGCACTATTGACATTCTCATCTTCATCCTTGTCATCAGGATCACCGTTTGTGATGTCCTTAATAAGTACATCCTTGTCATTTATATCCTCTATCTGAATCACTTCTGGATTTGGTACATCCTGAAAATTGTTCTTAATTTCTTGACCAATTGTTGTATCAATTACCTCGGTAAATGATGCAAGGGACTCTATTTTCTGCTTAGTTGTTCCATCATCAATGAATATACCTTTACCTTTTGAATTTTGTCTCTTCTTAGACAAATTTTGAAATGCAATTTTCTCATTATGCTCTCTGACAGCAAGAATTGAAGTCCAGATGAGTTGACCAGACTCATCAAGTTCTGCCAGATTCTCATCTAATACTAGCATAGCTCGGCCTTTTATTTTGAATCTCTACACATAAGTGTCCATAAGCTCTTTAATCTCATCAAGAGATAGGTTCAGTGCTACCGATGCTAGAATTTATTCCCTTCTTTTTCTGTCAATTTCCAAGGTATATGACCACTTTTGATTTATTCATTCCTCTAATGCCTTGGGCAGTGATCCTTCAAACTCTAATGGAGCTCGTTTAAAGTGAATCATCATCTGGATGATTGCTTCCTCAATTTTGTTTTGATCCTCATTTGACATTTTGTCAAATCGCTTCAGCTTCAGATCAGAGAGTTCTCCATTCTCAATTATATCTATAGCAACCTCATCTACAAATCTTATCTTGTTACTAACAACCTTGAATTGTTCATTATTAAGTTCTTCATCCTCTAGGTCTTCCTTACCTCTTATTAACTTTCTCCTTTTCTTTGGTGCCTCTGCTAAAGCCTTGGGTCCTTTCTTTACATAAGTCTTTGTAGGTGTAGCAGCCTTTTGTTTTGCTACCTTCACAACTCCCTTCTTCTATGGTGGTGAAGCTATAGTTGATGACCTTGTGCATGCACCTATTTGCACTGGCAACTGCCTCTTCTTTGGAGCTTGAGTGGGAGAAATCAGTATTGGTTCTTGTTCTTCTTTGAACTTAGTTTCTTCACTGTCATATGGTTTGTTAGCCAACATTAACTGACCTTTAGTTGCAGTTTCAACCGGTGACTCCTTAGATGAGTCAAATTCATTCCCAAACTTCATAGATAAAAATTTCTTCATTTTCTTTGCTTTCCTTGTCATTTTACCAATGACCAAACCTATTTTAATTCTAGACTTAGCTTCTTCAAAGGTTCCAAACCTTTCGACCTTTATGTCCTTCGGTAATGCTAGCAGTGCCTCAATAGATTTCAAACCAAAATCGTGATCCATTTCATATCCCATAGGTGCTAGCCACTTTATTCTCAGCTCAACTGCTTTAATTATAGTGTGGTCAGTGTTCACTAAAAAACAAATGTCCATCTCATACTTCTGGACCAATGAACTTGGAATTCTGCTTCTTAAATTCATCTTTACTTTAAAATCTTCAAAATAACTATTTATAACATTTCCAGCATTATCTCCCAGACCTTTCATAATCTCAATTTTTTTTGAAGTGATCGGTGTGTCATCTATCGAGTCAGTGTGGCCGACAGAGGGAAAGAATTTCTGGAGATAGAAAAATAAACATACAAGTAATGATCCAAACTTATAGGTATTGAACTTCTGTGTCCTGATTGTTTTCATGTTTTCTTCAACCTGTCTCAATAGTAGCTCGACAAGGTCTATCTGATGACCCTTCTTTATCAATTTGTGAGCCATGTTGACTGCACTACATGGTACATTGTTTGCTCTACTTGACTAAAATATCTTGTACCCAATTACATGCATTGCAAACATAACTTCGGGATCCACAATTGATGCAATTTTTAGTGCTCTACCGTCCCATGTTGCGTCGGCATTTTTCTCAATCTCGGCTTGTGATGAGCTTTTGAATGCTTTGGCTTTATCGGTAGTAGGGTAACCAGTAACCCTGCTAATCATTCTTTTTGTAACCTTGATTAGTCTATCTAGGTAGAATGTGCCCTCATGATAGTGGCTCAACACAACCCTAATCCATTCATTCTTAAAATTCTTCAAGAAATTTAGGGAATTGGTAAGACCAAGTGTTTCAATGATTTTGTGCTCTAGTTTCAATTCTTTTTTCTCATCACAAAGTGCCTGATATGCAACATACATATCGAAATCACCTATTTCCCCAATTTTACAGTGTATGTATGATCGTATGTCTTCAGTTAACAAAACCCTAGGTGGGATGCTTGAAAAAGTGATCGTTGAATCCATTTTTTATGCTACTTCAGGGTGTAACTTATAAGGAGGTTCCTTGTAGCTTGCTGACACTATTAAATTAACTTCTTCCAAAAATTTAGAAGAACTCGTAGTAGATTCCATTTCAACAAACTAGGTTTTCAGTAAGTACGAAGAATATGCTCGGTAGGGTTTCAACTTACTTGGAATGTATCGAAGAATGTGTTCGGTTTGATCTGCAATTGCTTGAATTAGCTTGAAAGATTCTTGCTTGAACTTTCTCTGTGAAATTTTAGCTCTCTGAAATCACAATGTGAAAAATGAGCTCTGTCTTCCGTGTATTTATAGAATTTTTGATATTCCCGCTCAAAATTTATGCAATAAATGCTTGACCTACTTTTTGGTTCATGATAACTATCAGCTTGGTGATAGCTACAATCTTGCATTAGCTTGATTAACACAAGACTTCTTTGCTCGGTTGATACTATTATTCGGTTAACCTTGAATAGTGATTACCGAAAGGTAACCAATGCTCGGTCTAACTTTTACCGACTATCTAACTTTGTTAGCTCAAAACATATAAACCATAATGCATCTTTATTCATGCAAATTTGGTATGTGCACAACATGTATAAGGAGTTGTATGTAAAATGTGATCATTTTGAAATGTCAGTCCCATTGTGTGTGAGTGATTTACACCCTCATGAGATAACAAGATTTAAAAGACAATTACACTATTCAAAGCAAACTACTCTAAATAATGCACAATTAATCTAAATATCTCATGGATCTCTAAAATAAAGTGGTAAATGAGGCTCTCAGCTATGATCCTCACTAGTGACACTCTAAAGATGAGAATTAAGCTATATGATATGCAAATTTAGATCTATTCTATCAAATTCTAGCTCTATTTGATGAACAATCTACTATGATCAAAGCAATTTAAGCTAATTAGCAATGACAAATGATAAGTGAGTGATGTGGATGCAAATTGACAGAGCTTTGCTACAATTCAAAGATATGGAGTGGATGAATTATGCTTCTAAATGCCTTCAATATATAAGATTTTCCCAAGGGTAGGGGGTAGAGTGAGATAACCATGGTTATGCTTGGGTAAGGTCAATTGGCTTTGCTTTGTCCATAAATGGGGGGATAAGGAGGGGACAATCATTTAAATGGTTTCAAAAGGCTGGACCATTTCAACAAAAGTGAGTGATTTGTGTCCATTTTGTCTCCTTTTTGCTTTGTTGAGGGAAATTATGATTTATTAATTAATTAAAGTAATTAAATTTAGCCATGAAGGGTAAGAGGTTCATTTTGAATTTTTGTTTTCAACAACTATGTCATTAATTGAATTTAATCAATTTCGTAGTGTTTTTCCCCTTTTCAAGCTTTATTTAAATTTAATCATTTAATTGAATTTTCCTTTGATTTGAATTGCCTTTGTTCCATTTATTGATTTTTTTCGTGCTATTTTGATGATTTGATTGCACCTTTTGATTGATTTAAACCTTTTGCCAATTTTTCATGTCTACACCCATACATACCTATATCACCTTAGGTGGAGGTACCGATGTCACCCAATCCAGTGGATGAGGTTTCACTAACAATATTACTTGACTCAACATTCTTATTTGATGCTTTCTTCCACATGTCGTTCCTTATTCTCATGATGTCTGCAATAGTGTTTCCACTCTCAAATACATGACCTTCTTCTAGTGCTCGGTCTTTGCAGTCCTTGCTTAGATGACCGACCTTATGACAATGCAAACATGCCATTCTAGTACTTGTCCAGCTTCTTGATTGTCCAGCCCATCTTTTCCTATTACAATTTGCTGCAATGTGCCCATATCTACCACATGCAATACAGTTAGTCCATGTGTTGTAATCCCAAACATAAGAATTACCTTGTCTCTTCGATTGATAAGGCTTGCGTTGTGTCTTCTGCTTTGGCGTCCATACTTGCTTCATTTTTGCCTTACATTCTTGTGCAGTGTGTCCATGTTCATTGCAAGTGTAACATAATTTCTCCAGAGTAGGATTGTTAGCATTCTTGTTCAATTTAGCTCTACACTCATAAGCTTGGTGTCCAAATTTTCCACAATAATAGCAATAACCATTAAACTTAGGAGTGACTGGAGGTTTACCTTGTGCTTTGCTTATACACACATTAGAAGTATGTCCTGGTTTGCCACAGTGATAACATGATAATGTCTTTGGCCTTTGACTCTGATTGTTGTTGGCTTGTTCAACTTGTTGTGATGATTCTCCTTCGCCGGTATAGCCTAATCCAGTTTTAATTTCAAATCTTGTTTGATTAACCAGAAAGTCATCAATCTTTTTAGAACTATCCTCAGCCAATTTCTTCATTTCATGATGCTGCTGTTGGGTTTTCACTTTATTTCTTAGCTTTTCATTTTGTTCTCGGAGTATTCCTATATCTTCAAGTTTTCTTGATAGTTCACCATTAACTCGGTTGACCTCTTGATTCACTATCACCATCTGATTTGAGATTTCAAAATGGTGCTTGGTGAGTCTGTGAATCTCATTTTCTTTTGCTTGAAGTTGTTTAGTTATCAGTCTTCAATCTTCAATAGCTAGATTCCTTTCCTACTCAGCTTGTCTAGCATTGTTCTTTACTTCTACCATTCTTACCATCTAATATTCCTAACCGATTTGCAGTGCTTTCACTTGTTCATTTAAGTGAAGATTCTTTTTAGACAAGTTAGAGATTATAATTTCAAATCCATTAGAAATACTTCCAGAACTAGATCCAATGTGATCAAATAGATCCTCAATTGCTTCTTCATGGTAACCAATCTCATTTTGCAAGATAGGTAGGTTCTTTCTTTCAACTAGTAATTTCTTCAGTCCATCCTTCGCTTGCTTATACTACTCAACAAACATCTGCATTTGAATCTTTTGATTCTCTATAGTTTTATCTAACTTATACCTCTCCATGACTAGATCTTTACCCTTCAGTGGTTAAACTATCCAATAAGAGAACTGAGCTCTGATACCAATTGTTGGATTGGAGAGATAGGGTACTAAAAGGGGAGGGATGAATCAGTGCCCACAAAAACTTTAGCTTATAAACCTTTCAGATCTAAAACTGTAAACAGTAGTAACCTTGCATAATAACTTGTATCAAATGCATGTATCATTCATTCATTCAACTTGTAAAAAGTAAATAACATGAAATCAACAATATAATAGTCCCATAACACAAGTATTTTGGTAATGCAGAAACCCTTGTTAGAAGGTAAAAATTACGGTGGGGATGACACCCACAAATTCTTCACTACTACAGATAGAAAAGGTTTTCATGTTAGGGATACAAGTTTTGATCACTTTTAGTGATCTTACCCTGTTAGGAGTAACATATTAGATCAACTAGATATACCTAATGATAGGATTTTAGCAACACTACTTGAGTGTGCACTTAGTTAAGAGATTTACAAAAAGACTGTCAAGTCTACTTTGTTAGGAGATTTTACCGAAACTCTATTACAATGATTAGAAAGCAATAGGTAACTATCTGCTAATGACAACTCAACTTTTCTGATACAGATCAATAAAGTACTAAATATATATCACCTTATACTGTGAAAATCTTTGCTCTGAACTACTTGGTTAGCCTACTCTGATTCTGCTCAATCTGATTTCCTCTGAATACTATTATGCTCTGTCAACTAATAATCTTGAAGGTTGGCTAATGCTTCAAGTGCTTCTTCGCTCATACATTAGTTCACATCAACAATGATGTAAAATAAAAATATATAGCATACTACTTTATGCTGCTCATACAAAATTAGGTTTCAAAAACTTAGAGAAAACCCTACGATCTACGGTGTGCAAAAATAACCTAGATCAAATCAATTACATACGATCTTCATCACATTTAATGAATAGCTCAACAATAAATTATCCTTGATCTTGGTAAAACATTTTATGATTCTGTTGTAATTGTTTGCATAGATAGATGTGCCATTTTTTATTCCTATGCCATTTCCTATGATCCTCGGTAAACACTATAAATACTGCTTGGTAATTACACTGATGCTCAGTGTTTACTGCTACTCGGTATCGGTGTCTGATGCTTGGTAAAATTGTCTAGTGATCGGTATGAAGACTTAACCAACTGGCTTGTATTGCTTACAGTTACCGACTAGGTTCATATAAGTAACTGACCGATGTCTTTGACTTCCTTTGATACTAATGACAATCATTAATGCTCAATAGAGATAACACTCTCTTCATTGCAACAAACATCACTTCTACATCTTCACTAGTTTCAGTCTCGGTATCAACATCTTCTTCAACTAGGTAGCATGCCTTTTTTCCTTTATCTTTGTAGTCTTAGTTTTCTTTGTTTCCTTATTGTCGCTTGCCTCTTTAATCTCGGTAATCTCTTCTATCATTATTTCTTTCACTTGATCTTTCACTCGTCCTCTCATTATCATTCCTGTTAGGACATCTTACAACAATATGACCAACCTCTTTACATTTAAAACATATCAAGGGTAGTTTACCTCTGTATTTTCCTTTGCCTTTCAGTTTTCTTCTAGCCATTAATGCTTCAAGTTCTTCAAGATAATCTTCTTCAGCTTCACTATCACTTCCATTTCTTATCCGATGTATATTACTTGATCTTCCAGTATTCAAAGATGATACAAATGCAGATTCTACCTTAGGTAAAATACTGTTATCAAAGTTGTTAAGCTCAAATGTAGTCAATCTATTGATTAGACTATCAAGGGAAACATCATTACCAGGAACAACTCTCATTTTATGTATTGTAGAGACTCTAATAACATAGGCAAGAAAAAGTGTTCTGATAATTTTTCTTACCATAGTTTCTTCTTCAATAATTCTACCTACTCCTCAGATAGAATTCACCACTTCCTTGACTCGATTGATGTACTGAGTTATGTTTTCACCCTCTTTCATCTTCATATCATCAATTTTTCCTCTTAAGCTTTATGTCTTTTCCCTGAGCACATTTTGATCCCCACCATGTACTAGTGTCAATTTGTCCCACATTTCTTTTGCAATTGTATAGTTCTTAATGTCTTCAAATTCAACATCTGATAGAGAAGAAGAAATCTCAATCATCATTACATTATGCTCTTGTCTCTCTTTCATCTATGTGATAGTCAAAGGACCGATATGTGCTATGAATTCATTTGCCAAATAGTATAGTGAAGAATCTCTAATGCCTGATAGATATAACTTCATCCTGCTTTTCCATGTTGAGAAATTATTCTTGTTCAACTTTGGTACCTCTCTCTTATACATATTTTGATCTTTAACTTAAGTCCTTCAAACTTCTTCCTTTAAGTACTTGTTCTTTGATACCAATTGTTAGATAACTGAGAGGGGGAGGGGGTGGGGGTTGAATCAATTATCTCCAGTTATCCTACAGTCCCAAATTCATCTTTGATGTATAATACCAACTTCAAAAAACAAACTAAACAACTCGGTAAAAACTTGTATGTGACTTTCTGATTAATTAACCGACTGTCAGATAAATTATCTAGTATATACCGATCTAACCAGTTACTGTAATGTGTAAAGTGAAATATAAAAACATCACATGCATACACATTTAACACTTGATTTTTAACATGGAAACCCTGTTAAGGGAAAAACCACTTGGTACCGATAACCCAAAATATTTTCACTCTCATGAAGTGAGCTTGGTTAAGAGCCAACCCTGTTAAAGGTTACAAAATACATTGGAAGGTGTGACCTTGTTATAGGATTTATCATTAACAGTTTTCTGTGACCATACATTCCCTTGGGTCAACAAGAAAATAAGAAACATTCATAGAATGCCAATAAAGAAATAAAGATGGTTAAGTCTCACTTGGTTACGAGATTTTTTTTGTACCAATGGTTAGAAAGCAATAGTATATGACCCGATTCAATTTTATGCAACTTCCTTTGCTCATTTTTAGATCTATGCTAAGCTCAATATAACTATGGTCATCATAATCTCTTCAATCTCCTTCTTCCTCTAACTCTATTCTACTTGGTCAATTCCTTCTGTTACTCAGTTAGGTCTGTAGAATCAACCAGTTCTTAATTCAACATGTTTAACCAGCTTCTCATGTATGCAATCTTTTTCTCTCATGTGTTTCTCTCTTTGAATTTCTTGTCTCCTTATATAGACATGATAAACCATTTTCTTTTCAGCCATAGATTTTGCCTCTTAATCTCCATCGTTAATTATACCTCTTTAACCTTCCTCAGAACTTGTGTCTTAAAACATTTTCAATCTTCATCATTCAATCAACCTTGAATTTTGTCAGTTGTAGATCTTCATAACTAACTTTGTCTTTATCCTTGGAATCTTCTATATTCGTCCAGCTCATCATCTCATGTCGACAATCACATGTTCCTCCTTATTTCTCCCGCTCGATCAATACCGTGATGTGTCAGTTTCTTCTTGATCGGTTAATACCACACTCAGTATACACTACAACTGCTCAATGTACAATAAGTTCTTCATATACCGACCAAAGTAACTTGTACATTCTTGATCTTTAACACTTAACAAAATCATGTAAGACAATCAAATCACTATCATATTGTCATAGACTCATCAATAAGTTACCCAATGAATACCTTATTCATAACTTACTCATACATCTCATCCTCATACTAATATCTTATTTTCCTTCACCAACATTACCTTCTTTAAATGTTTGCAACTATCATGATAAGTAAAGTCAAAAACTAGTTGACATCAATGACAATATAACAAATGATCTAATGTCTCACATATACCTTAATAGATCGGTGATCATCTTCACAAGCTCCCATTTTGTTCTCCAAGTAGTCAATTAGTTGTAGTTCTAACAATATGATGTTACATAGTTGTAATTTTTTTTATATCCGCTAATATAAAAAAAATCTATATATTTAATTAAAAAAATCTATAACACTAGAGTGGAGACACTTAGGGTAGGTCCCTAGATTGCAACTTTACTTATTTTGGCTAGCAACTACTAAAAAATTTTAGAATAAATTTGCAGACCTACTTGCCCCATTATTATTAAATTTTGTTGCTTTTTTTAGTAGCCATCATAAATAGTTTGTTCAAATAAAATCATTGATAATAAATTTTGTAGATAAAATTTAGAGAAAGATTAAGAGGCAAATAAAAAGGAGGTAAAACAATTTATGAAGCCATGTGTCATTTTTTTCAATAAGAAATTCTTGCTTATTTCAAGCCCTCTCCATTTTTTTAATGCTGACTTCATGTCCTCATGCATTTGCTTAAGTGCATTTTCTACTTAAATTTAAGCAGTTAGAGTTTTCACATGCAAATTTTCTGTTGTAGGGGACTTCCCTAACCCACTCAAAACACATGTTCTCTTGTGCCATATGAAGGTTACTACACCCAATATTCATACACAACAATAAAGAGAATAAATTAAAGAAATTGCAAGAAATAACTTGCTTCTATTTCTTAATGAAATAAAAATGCACACACGCTCTTCTATCTCGATAAATGCAATATCCATTCTTCAATTAAAAAATATTAGCCACTTAGGCTTCACAACTTTGCAAGATAGAGCTACAACCTATTCTTGTATACCACTTACTACTCCTCTTTATCTATGAGAGAAGAACTCAACTTCGAATGAATAACCTCTAGCCCAAGCCTCCCTTTTATACCATCCTTGTGCTTCTTGGAAATCCCACTCCCCCTCTTAATGAATAACACATGGCTATCAATGAAATCAATACATAGTGAATAGATTACCTTTCAACTTCCCTAGGTAGGCTCCTAAAAGGTGTCTTTTTAACTTTCTAAATTGGGTGCCTAAAAAGGTATTTTTTCCCATCTTTTTATGTAACCATTCAATAAATATGAATGCACAAATCTTCTCCTTCCTTGTTCCCACATCAAGAAAGGTATTTTTATGATTTTAACATTATAAATGATAGAAAAATGTGTCCCTTATTGAAAAATACAATGATCTTTACACAATGCCACAAATATTAAATATTTTCAACCTCTTATGTCATTTTGGACACATTCCCAGGTACATGGAGACCTAAAGATGCTTGCATTTATATTTTTAACCACCTAGCCTGAATAGAAAATAAAAATAACAATATTCATTAGGGATGTAGGATTTCCCTACACCCAAGTTAGGAAAGAATTTGTGAGTAGAATAAAAAAATGGAGTTAGGTGATAGGAATACCTTTCCAAGTTGTAAACAACTTGCAATAAACTACATTTCTATGTTAGGTACATGAAATCACCCATTTTTTATTCTCTTCTATCATCTCATCTGAACAATAGTCACCCTACTCCCATGAATCTGTTTACTACTCTCTTCTCCTCTCTTGGATTTGAATCCATCAGTATAATCCTCCTCTACCCAATACTCTTTCCTCTGCTCTTCTCCTTCATGGGATCAATCCCACCCTTATTCAAACTCCTCCACAAAGTAACCTCTCTAGTCTTCCCCTCTTTTTTAGATTTAAAAACAACATGAACCAACCACGTCCACTAAATCTCATCAATAGTTTCCTCTACTGCTTCCACATTTAAACACACCATATCCCTGTACAAATCTACAACATCCACATGCACTATCTCCACAAATTCTATATATTCATATGAAATATCTACTTGCACTAACTCATCTTTGTTGATCTCTTTTGCACACAACTAAGAATATAAAATAATTACCTCCCCAACTATTGTAACATCCTCTTCCATTATTGCAATGTCTTCTTCATTACCTATCATTGCAATTGCAACTTCTTTAGGTAGCTATGCTTCACTCCACACGAATAACTCTTCTATTTTCACACCATATTCTGTAAACATCACATCAAGTTTTTGATTAACCTCTACAATGATCTCTAAATCTACCCTCTAAGCTTCATCTTCTACTACATCAACCTATGAGACACTTTATTTTCCATCACATTCTCCACATTCATTTTGTTGGTTGCCAAAATGGTTTTATGCTTCAATAGATATCAGTACATTCACTAAAAATTCTAAAGAGTTTCCAACTCCAATTATCAAACCCCCATGAATGAGTGGACCAACTAATAGGGATAAAACCCCCCCTACACTTTTGGCTCTGCAAAACCAAGGCATGTACACCTAAATTTAATAAAATACTACCCTCATTACACACATCCCTGAATTAGATAAGCAGATTATCTCACAAATGGCTCAACAATAACATAGAAATACTAAGTAATGGCTAACTACTTATTGATTCTCAATTGTTATGGAGGATGAGATACACATACCACATATAAAATTGGTAAATGAAAATAATTTTTATCCAAATATTTTAATGAGATGACATGGATTGATAGAATAGAAATTACAATAGATTTAGATTAGTGCCTTATCATTGGGCAGTATTCTCAATCCACAATTCATCACATGAATGACATAAAGTACTAATGATTCAAGATTGAGGTTATTATTGCATTACAATAACATCTATTCATGTAATCCAAATTTGGACATCTTATAATGATCCTTGTACTAACCTTATGAATTTATGAGTTAATCTTCAATATTTTAATTGATCCTTGATCAAAACTTAAAATTAAAACATACACATATAAATATATGCAGTGAATTGAATAAGAACTTTGAATCGTTGAATTCACAACTCATAAAACCAACACAAAGGAGAGAACCAAATATGAATTATATTTCATTGACTTCAGAATCCTTGTCTTTATACATTAACTTGCTTATTCAAATAAAACTCAACAAACTTAAGACTCCAATACTGAATTTCTTATTTGCTCTATAAATGTTATACATGACTCATGATATTTATTAAACTTGAATGAGATTGAACCAACTCCTATATTCTCAAAATAAAATTTCTCAACCCTTTCTAAATGATATTGGAAATCCTTTTATAGGACAAGGATTACAACAAGCTATGGATCACTTAGGGAACAAAAACTTAACAACTTCTTAACAACAAGACTTGATAAGATCAATCCATTAACAAACTAAAGAGAAGGAACATATCAAAGAAAAGAGTGGGAGTTGCAATATAACATTAGCATCTTCATCCCATAAGAACAGGAAATACTAGAACAACCCTATCAAAACTTCAAATTCATGGCGTTGGAAACTGGGCATCAGAAAAATGATAACTAACACTTTCTCTTCCGATCACGGGATCACGGGCACTATAGAAGTTTTAACACTCTCTAATTTATTAATTGCTTCATTCCAACATCAGTTATATCCCTTGCATGCTATCTCCAAAGCATAAAAATCACTCCACATGCTCACAAATTTTAAATGAAACTGGATTACCAACTCACGATAACTGTCAAATAGTCCTCAGCGCAGCTCCGCTAAGTACTCCTCTAATATTTGCGAGATAGAAACAATTGTCAATCATGGCACATGGGACATGTGGAAACATATTTCTATATTGTGACCCAAAAAGAAGTCAAAAAATACTTGTGATCTTGCGATAAACTATCACAATATCTTCAAAAGTTATCATCATACAAGCATACACATGTCTCAATCCCATGATCCCGCATAAATTAAACCTTGAGAAAATTCCATCATGGGATTACACAAACCATTGATCTCTACAATATCTTAACCATCGGGCAACCATAGGGGACCATTAACCATCGATCACCTTTTCAATAAAAATAAAACATCTCTGTTGATTTTACCCATGCGCTAAAAGATTAGCATTTTAGTTGAAAATATTTTAACCTTTAATATAATCAACAACTATATCATAAAAATTTTGTCTACAAAACCAACCAATTAATTTTTGTAACTTATCACATGCCTTGGTCCCACTTCACAATCACTTGATGGTCCATGACATGCGACATCATCTCGCAATCCCGTGTTGAATAATCTTCAATCACTTTTGATCACAGGATCACGAGAATAGTTGATCTTTGATGAATTTTAATCGTTTGATAAATGCTACTTATCTTAACTACCTGCACCATGTGGCGCTCTCTCATGATTTCATGTTTCTTATCTCCTAGTCAGCCTAGATTGCAGGATCACGTGATCATGCCATATGTCATCTATGGGCCCGCCATACAATTTATCCTCTTGTGATCAACCTCACCATGTGGTAGCATCTCGCAATCCTATGAAGAATATCATTAGATTACTCTGGACCATGGAATCACGAGAACCATTGATTTATTCAAATATTTAATGAAGTTGGACGCAAGATTAAAATATAAGGTTTTAAGCACCGGCTTCGACCAACAAGAAAAGGATAGATGGTGAGACTTCACCATCTTGCTATCAAACTATGACATAAGACAACATCATCATGGGATCATGATATGTAGCTCCCGACTTAAAAAAGTAAAACGGTCCCACTTAAGTCATAGAACGAATCGACCAACCTAGGGAAAATAAGCGAAATGGTTAGAAAAATAAAAAGGGTCCCAACTTAAAATGATAAACCACTAGGATTTCAAAGAAAATCCCCTCTTCGATGATTAGATGAACCATGGCATAAGTCATAAAAGGTAACAGAGAAAAAGAAACCAACCAAGGAGAATAAGGGTTTCTAAGGATTTTTCAAGTAATACAACCGAAACACTATCAAAGTAGGAACAAGGATACGTAGGACAAGGAAGATCACTGAAACTCAGGGCGAAACTTGGACTACAAAAATCCTTCCAATAATGGCTCTTTCTGGGGATGTATGCCTCTTGCAAGCATAGCAAGATCTTCATAATCTCTTGGTGAATTAGAACACAAAAAACTTATAGAGCACAAAAACTCTAAACCTAAAATACACAAGTAAACAAAAAACATATTTACAACCTACCTATTATTCATGGATATGCTTCATTATTTCAAGAGGAATAATGCTTCAGAAATCGTCCATGAACTAGCAATTCTAGAGTATCTTCGTCCATGTCTTTTAGCAGATATCAATCTTCACCCCACTTGTTGTTGATAATGTATGGGCCTAACCAGATAGGGTCAAGTTTTCCATGTCTACCCTTTTCTTATAGTCTAGAATTCCACATGAGGATCATGTCATCCACATCAAAATTTCTAATAGTGGTCTTCCTGTCATATAAATCCTTAACTTGCAACTGTAGTTTTGCATTTCTTGCATGTGCTTCTCTTCTTGTCTCATCTAGTTGCATTAAGTCATTTATCCTCATCCTCATTTCATCATCTAAATCATCATCATAATCTGCACAAATTTATACATCTGCATTAAATTATTTTGTGACAACCTAGCTTGATTTCCATAGACAAGGTCAAAAGGTGTACATCTAGTCATCTTTTTAATAGTTATCCTATCAGCCCATAATGAAAACCTTAGCTTGGAATCCCAAGCCTTCTTATTTTCTTCTAGGATTATTTTGATGATTTTGATCAATCTTTTATCTCTTGATTCAGATTGGCCATTTCCTTGTGGGTGGTATGTAGAAGAGAAATATATATGGATTCCATATTTCAGATAGAATGCATAAAATTCATCAAACTTGAAACACATTGCATTATCAACTACTATTTTCTCAGGGCAACCAAATCTTGTAATAATATTCCTCATAAGAAGATCTACAACCACTTTTCTTGTAGCTCTTCTAATAGGTATATCTTCTACCCACTTGGTGAAATAATTAGTAGCCACTAAAATCCATGAGTGACCACCACTTGACTTCCCTACAATTTCCCCAGTAAAATCTAATCCCCATTGCTAAAATGGTACTTGAACACTTACAGGATTAAGAGGTATGTTACTAGAAAATTTTAACTTACCTGCAAACCTTTGGCAAGCATCCCATTTTTTAGCCATTTGATGTGTATCTTTGAAAATAGTGGGCCACCATAAACTAAACCTCAAAATATTATGAGAAGTAGTTTTAGCCATGTGATGGGCACCACACACTCCACTATACATTTCTTCTAGAAGCATCTTTTCTTAATTCTGATCCACACATTTAGACAACACATCTTCATTGCTTCTCCACCATAGTCATCCACTGACTATAGCATATTTGATAGCATGTGATTTCATGGTTCTTTTCTTGTTCTCGTCTAGATTAGGAGGGAAAATCATTTTTGCAGATATACAATGATATCCTTGTACCATTCACACTGGTCAAGATCACATATGAATGGCCTTTGATCTTCCTCTAATCCATTAATATGGTTAGCATCAAGATTTTGTTGAGCCATCAGTTTTGCTAACCCCTGGACTCTTACTAAATTGGTAACTTGAATATCTATATTAAACTCTTGAATCCTATTGATCCATCTACATCTCCTCCCAGAGGCCTCTTTTTGAGTGAAGATGTCTTTAACAACTGCACTCGGTACATAGTCAACAACAATTTCTCTAATTAGATAGCACCTAAAAGCTTTGATAGCTTTTACCAATATACATGCTTATTTTTCATTAATCTCATACTTTCTGCAGCTTGCAAGGATTTGCTAAAGAAACTTATAGGTTGTTCAAAACTTTCTAAATTATTCTACAAGAGCATTGCAACAACTATGTGGAAAGATTCAAATGCGAATATTTTCATAGGCTTGTTATAATCAGGAGTCCTCAAAATAGGAGTATCCTTGATAGCTTGCTTAATATCTTGAAAGGCCTTAAAAGGTTCAACAATCCATTCAACCTTGGGCCCTTTCTTCAACATCTTAGAAATAGGTCTACTAATCTCAACAAAATTAGTAACAAACCTCCTTAAGAAATTTATCTAGCCAAAGAATGACTTTATTCCCTTCACAGTCTTGGGCCATGGTACTTTATCTATTGTATCCACCCTCTCTGGATTAATTCTGATCCCATCTTTTGAAACAAAGTGACCAAGCAACTTGCCTTAATTCACCCCAAATGAACATTTTCTTGGGTTCAAGGGCACACCATACTCGAGTTCTCTAAAAGAATTTCTCCAAGTGTCCACAATGTTAGCTTTCCTCCTTTGAATAAGTTGTCAAATCATCCTGATATACCACCAAAAACTTATCAATGAAACCTGTAAAAGCAACATACATGGCTCTTTGGAATGTAGTTATTGTATTTGGTAGGCCAAATGACATCCTAACATAAATATAAGTTCCCCATGGTATTGTAAATTTAGTCTTGTATTGATCTGATTCTTTCACCATTACCTGGTTGTATCCATAGAAACCATCCATCATAGACATGAGCTCACACCTAGTCACCTTCTACAACATTGCTTCTATGTTAGACAAACCATAATTATCTTTTAATGAAGCCATATTTAGATTTCTAAAATCTACACATAATCTTGTGTCTCCATTTTTCTTTCTTATAGACACAAGATTGGAAACCCATGAAGAGTGTCTAATGGGCTTGATGATGCCAATATCCCTCATTTTCATCAGTTCTTCTTGAATTTTTGGAGCAAGAGTGGGGTTAATGGGCCTTTTCTTCTACCTGAATGTCTGAGCATCATCATTTAATTGAATCACATGCTAGAATAAATCTTCCCTATAGGCCTTTAAATCATCATACGACCAAGAAAACACATGCCTATATTTTCTTAAAAGATCTATTAATGATTTCCTTACCTCTACAGACAACTTCTTACCAATGTATACATTTTTTGGAGCCTTTGTTGTTCCAATGTTTATTTCCTCCAAGTCCTCTAGATTATGGACAGTTCTCATGGTCATTGTTTTATCTTTATTATCAAAAGTCCTTTCAAGGACTACCAAGCCTTTAGTAACCTTATTTGTCTTCAACTTCAATATATCTTTCCCAAGCATTGTATCTTTACCATCCACACTTTCCATGCATCCACTAAATTCAATCTCCTGATTATAGTACTCACTTTCACAATTCAAAAATATGAGAATGTCATTGTTATCATCAAATACTTGTCAATTCTCAATATTATCATGTATTGAGGGCCTGGTTTGCACTTTAACCCTTAAAATTCCCGCAAATGTGATATCATCTAGTTTGAGAGTAATGTTATCGAGGAGATTTTCCATTTTATTATAGCTTCTATCCATCCAGTCAATCCCAAAAGCATCAAAACTCCCAGTCTCATCGCAAACAACATTCCTATATTGTTTTAATCTCTTATTTTTGGAAACATATTTGGATCTAACCTGGGATATGACCAATTCTGAATCTCCAATTACACCAAGATTCCTGATTCCATACTTAGAAGCTAATCTCATCCTAATCAATAATGCTTCATACTCCGCAACATTATTTGTACAAGCACACAATAGAGTAAATGAAAATTTAAAAGTCTTACCACTAGGAGAAATTAGTAGAACACCTGCACCTGAACCCTCCCTTGAACTAGCACCATCAAAGTGCATAATCCAAAGACCATTGTCATCAGATAAATTCTCCTTATTTTTTAATAAAGATACATGCTTCTTCTTCACATCTACTATCATATCTTCAACTTTGAATGTGTCCATGTCAGTGTCAAGGAAACATGTCATATTCTCATCTTCATTGACCTTAATCATATGTGGAACCCTTGGCTCATGGTCAAACTTTACATTTTCACCATCAATATTAAAAGTAGAAAAAAAAAGATCACAACGTGAACTACCTGGACCATAGATGCACTCCATTTTCCAGATAATAACATGCCATAATAAGGAGGAATATCTACAATAAGAATGTTCATTTTCATATCCTTATCAGGGTATATAGCCAATTTATATGGTAGGTCCTTGATAGTACCAATGGCATGCACTTATCTTGAATCCATAGACATCTCCCATGAGGAGTGTCAACCTTCTACCCCATAGACTCCATAATTTTGATTGGCATTACCATATTTGATGCCCCCGAATCTATCATGTAGTTCTTAAGCATTTTTCCATTAATTATCATAATAAAAAAGAAAGCGTCCACACTATCTAGACAAGCATTCACAAAAATATCTAAATACATTTGAGGGATTTGAGAAACTAATCCCTTAGATTCATTTTCTTTCTCTTCCTTTTTACTTTCCCCATCCTTTGTTATCTTATCTTCATCTAATTGTTCAATTTTAATTGAGGATACAACCTTAACCCATGCTAAATTTTTTTATTTGTGTTACTCTATCCTCATCATCTCAAGAAAAGGAACCTTGACTGTAATTTGGTAAAGTAATTGCAACATATCTACAAGAACATACTCAAGAACAAAAATTTCTTTACCTGAAGTATCTTCAACTTGAATTGTTCGGCTGCATTCGGTCTTCCTTTTCTTCTTAATGTCCTTTTGAATAGGAGTAGCATGATTTTTAGTAGTTTTTATTTTGATTCTAGATGCATAAGTTACATCAGTAGGTTCAGGGATCTCACCCCTTTTAGCCCAAACCTTGGTTTTCACTTCTTTGATCTTCACAACATCTTGATCCTTCTTTAGTAATTCTGTTGTTTTACCCTTATGATCCTTAATGAACATACTAGAAGGCTTACCATCCTCACCTCTAATAACTCTGTATCTCAAATGGTAATTACCCCTTGCTTAGGTAACCATATCTACTATAGTTTGTGATATTTCTTCATCAGAAGGTCTTCTCAATGAAAATGGAACAAAACCATGTTCAACATTGCACTGGTTGTCATCAATTTCTTCATCATCCTTAGAGAAGACTTTCTATTGATACACCTCTTTCCTTCTCCTTGATTCCATGACATCTTGATCTTCAATTTCATCACCAAAATCAAGCTCATCCCATAAATGTGTTGATGTCATGAGACAATCTACCTCATCATAAGTTCCACTAACTCTCTCTTCTTTCTCCCCACTAGCAAATATGTATTATGCAACAACACAATATTGAGGACTATGAGGTGATTTGCATGTCATACACTAGGGAGCATCTTCATTCATATTTATGGTATATCTTTTTAAAGGATCATGGGTTACTAAATATGATTTCCCTTTTTGTGTTGGTTGTACAGTTTTCCCATCCTTCCGTTGAGTATTGTAAGGATAATTCTGCAATCTAGGTTGCCTATTAAAATTATTATAAGCGGGCTTGTCACCAATAGAAGCCCTATCCTTGTTGTTTCCACCAAACTTTAGGTTCTTCAAGACATTTAGAACCTTATACAATTTATCATCCTCATTAGGCTTTACATTAGAGGATTTATCATTTTCTTTCTTGTTAGATCTAGAAAATTTAGGATCATCTCTTTTTCCCAATTTTCCAGACACCCTTCTATTACGTTTAATGTTTATAGCTAACTCAAATGCTTCCCTGAAATTTATAGGATCTTTATCCCTAAGAAATTAATCCATTTTTTCATCATAAACATTTAAGTAGCCAAACACACCTTATCATCTAGCTTCATAATCTGAAACAATTTGTGCATAGATTTTTGAAACCTTATGTTGAATTTAATGACCTCTTCATTTAGATTTTTCTTGATGTTATTAAACTCATTCAACATAAAACCTTCGTTAATTTTATCACCATATTATTCTGTAAAGCATTTTTCAAATTCATCCCATTAACCTATACTATCATCAGACAAGCCCCTAAACCAATCTCTGGCATCCTCAACTAAAGATTGCACAAACAATTTCTTTACTACTTCTTCATACTCGACCTCATAATCATTTACCATATCAGTAAAATGCTTTAAATGTTCTTCACAGGTAATAGAATTATTTATAGCAAACTTAGTCAATTTATCCCTTATCTCATTTAAAACAAGGTTAGGATAACCATGAATACTAGTAAAGAATAGTTGTTTGTACCTTTTAATGTTAATTGGTCTTCATTGGAACTGGCATGTAGCAGCTTGGCCACTGGTAATAGCTCCCATTTTTTGTCTAGCAACATGAATCTTTGAAGTGATAGGTGGTGGGACACTAGCTCCTTGGGAAGTAGATGATGTAAATGTAGCTGAAGAATTACCAACAGGGAAAGGTCCAGTAGATTGTTTCAAGAAATAAATCTTCTTCTTTATTTCTAAAGTTGTTGCTTCCATCTCTTCCTTCTGTAATTATTTTGCAAGAATCTCACTCTCCTTTCTTTCTTTCTCCAACTCAATATCCAACTAAGACATACCACCATCAATAGGGCCCTTACCAACAAGCTCATTGATAATTGTACTAGTAACTTTCTGCTTTCCTTTATCCTTATCACCCTCATTATTTTGAGGGACATAAATATTCTTAGGCTTTCCAATGTTGTAAATATGGTAGAAAACAAGACCCTCAACATTTTTCTTTGGTTCTTCATAATTTATGACTTTAAGGTCATCCAATTGCTTCATCAGCCTAGTTTTTTCAACTAAGGCATCTCTAACTTCCTTTTCTCCCTCTTTATTTCTTCTATCTCTTATGATAATCTGCTCGTGAATTTTCCTTCTCAAGGAATCAAGATGATCAAAGAATTCTTCTAAATCAGGCAAGGTACTTTCTGATGTAGAGGAGGCAATTGGGTTTACTGTTTCTTCTTCATCTTTACCCAACAAGTGCCTAAAAGGAGAAAAACTATGCATAGGAGATGCATCATTAGAATTTCTATTTAGGACATCTCTACTTTTTCTTCTTGATCTCCTACTATTATTTTTATGAGTAGAATGAGTTACTTCCTTTGTATGTTGTGGTTCTCCCTCTTGACCAGCATGAGAAGAAAATAAGCTCTCATACATTCTAAGCCCTACAGGTTCATAATCCTTAGGGAAAGTTTGACTGTCCTTAGGAATAGTACTAAAAAACTTTCCTACACTTGCACCCCTACTTTTGGGTCTCCATGATGGGGGAGAACTGCTTGTTCCTTGATATATCATTAAGAATCTACTCCTTGAAATATTATGAAGCTCACCCTGTAACTATTCCTCGGGATGCTGCTTCGCCCACGATCTTGTGAACTTTTTACTCATCTTGTATACTTTGAAAATACAAAATTTTTTTACTCAGCATTGGTGCAGAGACTTGAGTTACCACCCAATATAAATTGGGAAATATTTTCTTTATGAAAAATTGAAAGAAAAATTATTACGATGTCTCAATCTATGAGACAAACCTGACTCCTCACAATATATCAACCTTGGATGAAAAATATTTATATCTCAGACACAAAACAATATCCTTCTACCCCAAATCTTGAAAATAAAATATCAACTTTGTGCAATTCAATAGATAGACTAACTGGATTGAAATTAACAAGGCAAGGAGCAAGCTCAACTATCAACCTTATCAATTATGCGATAACTACACTATTCCCCAATAGAGGCCCCATTTTGTTGGTTCCAAAAATGGTTTTATGCTTCAATAGCTACCAGTACATTCACTACAAACTCTAAAGAGTTGTCAACTCCAATTATCAAACCCCCATGAATGACTGGATCAACTAACATGGATGAAACTCCCATTACACTTTTAGCTCTGCAAAACCAAGGTGGGTACATCTAAATTCAATAAAGTACTACCTTTATTACACACATCCCTAAATTTGATAAGCAAATTATCTCACAAATAGATCAACAATAATAAGAAAATACTAAGTAATGACTAACTACTTATTGATTCTCAATTGTTATGGAGCATGAGATACACATACCACAGATAAAATTGGTAAATGAAAAGAATTTTTATCAAAAAGTTTTAACCAAACAACATGGACCGACAAAATAGCGATTACAACAGATTTAGATCAATGCCTTATCATTGGGTAGTATTGTCAATCCACAATTCATCATATGAATGAAATAAAGTACTAATGATTCAAGACTAAGATTATTATTGCATTACAATAACATCTATTCACGTAATCCAAATTTGGACTTCTTATAATGATCCTTGTACTAACCTTATGAACTTATTAGTTAATCTTCAACATTTTAATTGATCCTTGATCAAAGCTTAAAATTAAAACATACACATATGAAATATATGTAGTGTATTGAATGAGAACTTTGAATTATTGAATTCACAACTCATAAAACCAACACATAGGAGAGCACCAAATCTGATTTATATTTCATTGACTTTAGAGTCATTGTCTTCATACATTAATTTGCTCATTCAAATAAAAATCAACAAACTTAAGACTCCAATACTAAAATTCTTATTTGCTCTGTAAATGTTATACAAGACTCATGACATTTATTAAACTTGACTAAGATTGAACCAACTCCTATATTCTCAAAATAAAATTTCTCAGCCCTTCCTATATGATCTTGGAAATTATTTTATAGGACCAAGATTGCAACAAGCTATGGATCACTTAAGGAAAAAAACTTAACAACTGCTTAACAAAAAGACTTGATAAGATCAATCCATTAACAAAGTGAAGAGAAGGAACGGATCAAAGAAAAGAGTGGGAGTTGCAATATAACATTGACATCTTCATCCCATAACAACATGAAATACTAGAACAACCCTATCAATAACTTCAAATTCGCAACATTGGAAACTAGGCGTAAGCAAAATGATAATTGACACTTGCTCTTTTGATCACGAGATCACAAGCACTCCTGAAGTTTTAACAATCTCTAATTTCCTAACTGCCTCATTCCAGCATTAGTTATATCCCTTGCATGCCAACGTTAAAGCATAACAATCACTCCGCATGATCACAACTTTCAAATTAAACTAGATTACCAACCCATGATCTTGTGATAACCGTCAAACAGTCCTCAACGCAGCTTCGCCATGTACCCCTCTAATATTTGTGAGATACTGGAAATCGTCGATCATGACACATGAGACACGTGGAAACATTTTTCTATATCATGACCCAATAAGTAGTCAAAAAATAATTGCAATAAATTATCACAATGTCTTCAAAACTTATCATCATACAAGCAGACACATGTCTCAATCCCGTGATCCTATATAAAATAAACCTCGAGCAACTTCCATCATGGGATCACATAGACCATTGATTTTTGCAATAGCTTAACCATCGGGCAACCATAGGGGACCATTAACCATCAATCACCTTTTCACTAAAAATAAAACAACTTCGTTGATTTTACCTGTGTGCTAAAATATTAGCATTTTAGTTACAAATAATTTAACCTTTAATATAATCGACAACTATATCATAAAACTCTTTGTCTACAAAACCAACCAATCAATGTCTACCACTTATTACATGCCTTGGTCCCACTTCACAATCACTTGTTGGTCCATGACACGCGACATCATCTCCCAATCCTGCATTGAATAATCTTCGATCACTTTTGATCACAAGATCATGATAACCATTGATCTTTGATGAATTTCAATCCTCTGAGCAACACTACTTACCTTAACTACCCGTTCCATGTGGCGCTCTCTCATGACTTCATGTTGCTTCTCTTCATGTCATCCCAGATTACAGGATCATGGGATCATTCCATCTGTCATCTCTGGCCCCACTATCCAGTTTATCCTCTTGCAATCGGCCTCACCATGTGGCAACATCTTGCAACCCTGTGAAGAATATCAGTTAATTACTTTGGACCGCGGGATCACAAGAACCATTGATTTCTTCAAAGATTTAACCAAGTTGGATGCAAGATTATAATATAAGGTTTTAAGCATCGACATCGACTAGTAAGAAAAGGATAGATGGCGAGACTTCGCCATCTAGCTATAAACTATGACATAAGACAACATCATCATAGGATCACAAGATCATGACATGTAGCTCCCAACTTCAAAAAGTAAAACAATCCCACTTAAGTCATAGAACGAATAGACCAACCTAGGGAAAACGAGCGACATGGTTAGATAAATAAAAAGGGTCCTGACTTAAAATGATAAACCACTAGGATTTCAAAGAAAAACCCCTTTGATGATTAGATGACCCATGCCATAAGTCATAAAAGGTAACAAAGAAAAAGAAACCAACCAAGGAGAACAAGGGTTTCTAAGGATTTTTCAAGGAATACAACTGAAAATCTATCAAAGAAGGAACAAGGATACTTAGGACAAGGAAGATAATTGAAACTCAAGGCGAAACCTAGACTACAAAAATCCTTCCAACACATTCTCTAACTAATGATCTACCACGACCATGTTTTCTATTTTTTCTTCACTCTTCTTTTTACTTGTGCCATCTACACTTGTGTGGCTTGCTTCAACATCTTTTGCCTTCCAGCTGCAACTAGCTTTCTTATCGAGATTCTCCACATCCTGTACTCTTTTCCCAATATCGTTCCAAAAATGAAATTAACATGAGCCTCCTAATTATGAACCACCTTTCCCTCTTCTTTGGACTCATCCTCTTATCATTTGTTGTAATCTTTTTCTCTCATTCACTTTTTTTACAACTTCAAGCTCTTAATTTCTTAGGAATCTACACACCTACTATGATCTTTTTGAACTCTCCACAACTACTTCTCACTTTCATGTGCAAATTACCTCATAGAGGGCGATCCATTTACACAACTCTACTCTTCACCCTCAAGTCTTGGTTGAACATTCGATGATCTGTCCACACACTCAAAAAAAACTTTCTCCATGACATCCCTATGTATATCCTCTTGCAAATTTATCGTACATCTACAACAAATTCACATACATCTATCTTCTACCCAAAAAAGATTTTTCAGAATACACACCTCTCACTTCTTTTACTCACTCTCTCTTAGTAAAGGAACTATGTGCACCTTCTACCTAACTTCAATTCTATTGGAGGACAACTAACATGCTTTCATAAAAATTTCATCCAACCCAAGGTCTTGGTGTAGATTGCCTCACATTCAGTGATCTATCTACACACTCAAGATCTCTAGAGCTCTGATACCATTTGATGTAGGGGACTCCCCTAACCCACTCAAAACACATTCTCTCTTATGCTATATGAGGGTTACTCCACCCAACATTCATACACAACAAAAAAGAGAATAAATAAAAAAATTGCAAGAAATAACTTGCCTTCTATTTCTTAATGAAATGAAAATACACACATGCTCTTTTATTTCAATAAAATAAAATACACATCCTTCAATTGTAAAATATTAGTCACTTAGGCTTTACTACTTTGCAAGATAGAGCTACAATCTATTCTTCTATACCTCTTACTACTACTTTTATATGAGAGAACTCAACTTCAAATGAATAACCTCTAGCCCAAGCCTCCCTTTTATAACATCCTCGTGCCTCTTGGAAACCCCACTCCCCCTCTCCATGAATAACACATGACTATCAATGAAAGCAACACATATCTAATAGATGACCTTTCAAATTCCCTAGGAGGACTCCTAAAAGATGTCCATTTACTTTCGAAAGTGGGTGCCTAAAAAGACATCTTTTCCCATAATTTTATGTGAACATTCAATAGATATGAGTGCATGACTCTTCCCCTTACTTGTTCCCATGTTAAGAAAGACATTTCTATGATTTTAGCATTACAAATGATAGAAAAATGTGTCATTTATTGAAAAATACAATTGCCTTCACACATAGGCTACAAATATTAAATATTTTCAACCTCTTATGCCATTTTGCACACTTTTTTAGGTGCATGGAGACCTATAAATGCTTGAATCACCTAATCTTAATAGAAATAAAAATAACAATATTTTTTTGGGAGATGTAGAATTGCCCTACACCCTACACCCCAAACCCCTAAATGATTGTACATTTTCAATCGTAACAAAATAATAAATTGGAACCTTTTCCTATTATAATAAAACAGTTACTACTTAGAAATCGAAAATAAACTTTGAAAAAAGAAAGAGGTGAAAATAAAATGCCATCTTATTTCTTTCAATCCTTTTTATTTATTTTCAAGTTTTCCTCCTCATGGAAATACCTATTATTTCTAATTTTATTTAAAAATGAAATTAAAATACTCCACCAACTTAAATTTACATAGATATGGCGTCTTAAACAGCAGCATGAAAAGATGGGTTAATCCATTATTATTGACACAAGATTTTGGCTAGTTGCAGTTCTTCGTGAGAAAGTCATGGTTATTATGACAGGTTTAGAAAAACAGAGCCAAGAAAATAACAGAACACATTCTTGAAGCTTCAATCACAGAATGCTATCTACTGCTCATCCCAGTCCCAGGGGAATATGTAGTGATGGTCGTTTGAAGGAGGCAATATACATTCTGGTTACCAAAAACAATGCTTCTGTAGATTTTTCATCATATTTTCTACTACCGCAAACCTGCACTCCCAAGAACACGCTTTCAGAGGGTAAGGTAATCCATCCCCACATCATTTGCAGGGGATTTACAAATGCCACCAACAATTTTTTACGAAATACTCTTATAAACATGTATGACAGGTGCGGAAGTTTGGTTAATGCTCGCAAAGTTTTCAACCACATGACCGAACGAGATGTTTTCTCATGGAAAATGATGATTGCAGCTTACAGAAGGCACGGTTTTCCTCAAGAGGCATTGGTACTATTTCACCAAATGCAACAAAGCGATGTACAGCCTGACCAGTTCATTTTTGCCAGTATGCTCTCAACGTGCGCTAAAATGGAAGCTTTGGCAGAGGGTACGGAGATCCAGCAAAGAATAATGGAAAGTGGGTTTTTGTCAGATGTTGTAGTTGGGAATGCCCTGATAGACATGTATGCGAAATGTGGGAGCATACAGAAGGCACGAGATGTGTTTGACAAAATGCATAATGCCAATGTTGTCTCGTGGACTGCTATGATTACTGGTTATACACAAGATGGTGATCTAGACGAGGCTTTGAAGATTTTCAAAAGAATGCCTCAACGAGATGCAATCTCATGGACTGCAGTCATTGCTGGACATGCCCAAAATGGGCTTGGTAGAAAGGCCTTGGAGATTTTTAAGCAAATGCAATTGGCAGGTGTGAAGCCTGTCTCGATAACCTATGTTGCCATACTCACGGCGTGTGCCCAAATGGGAGCCTTGGAAAAGGGCATTGAGATCCATCAAATCACAATTGAAAGCGGCCTTTTGTCCAATAATGTAATTGTGACTGCCCTTATGGATGCATATGCAAAATGTGGAAGCCTAAACAAGGCGCACAAATTATTTGACAGCATGCATCATCCAGATACAATCACATGGACTGTGATGGTATCAGGATATGCACAAAATGGGCACTGTTTGAAGGCCTGTGAGGCCTTTAAGCAAATGCAATCAGCAGGTGTGAAGCCAAACTCAGCAACCTTTGCAAGCATCCTTCCAGCATGTGCAAAACTTGGAAATTCGGAACAAGGTATGGAGATCCATCAAAAAATAATTGAATGCAGTCTTTTCTCACATGTTGTGGTTTGGAATGCCCTGATAGACATGTATGCCAAATGTGGAAGCTTACAGAAGGCACGTGAATTGTTTGACAAGATGCGCCAACGAGATGTAATCTCATGGAATGCAATCATAGCTGGATATGCACAAAATGAGCTTGTTGAGGAGGCCTTAGATATTTGTAAGCAAATGCAATTGGTGAGTGTGAAGGCAAATACAGCGACCTTTGCCATCGTCCTGCCAGTTTGTGCAAAACTCGGAGCTTTAGAACAGGGCATGGAGATTCATCAAAAAGTAATAGAAAGCGGATTGCTGTCGAGTGTTGTAGTTGCAAATGCACTGATAGATATGTATGCAAAAAGTGGATGCATACTAAAGGCAAGAAAAATATTTGATAAGATTCAAAATGCAAACTTGGTCTCATGGACTGCAATGATTGCTGGGTACGCAATGCATGGCTATAAAATGGATGCCCTCGAACTCTTTGAACAAATGAGGCATTCAGGAATCAGTCCCGACCGTATAAGCTTTGTTTGCATTTTATTTGCATGCAGCCATGCAGGCCTAGTGGACGAGGGCTGTAAATATTTCAATTGCATAAGCGACTCTTATTGCATTATGCCTACAATGGATCATTATGTATGTATGGTTGATCTTCTTGGCCGTGCTGGCTATCTTGAGAGTACCCTAAACTTTATTATCAAAATGCCAATAAAACCTGACGATGTTGTGTGGATGTGTTTTCTTGGTGCCTGCAGATCACATAAGCATACAGGGCTAGGGCAATTCGCAGCAACAGTCCTTTTTGAGTTGGATTTTAAAACCTCTGCACCTTACGTTCTTCTGTCTAATCTTTTTGCAGAGGAGGGCAGGTGGGGTGATGCTCAAAAGGCAAGAAAATTGATGGATCATAGAGGAATTAAAAAGATTCCTGGACGTAGTTGGATTTAAGTCTGCAAAATGGTACATGCTCTATATGTAGGAGGCATATACTTCAAACACAGGAGATCTGAGCAAAATTGAAGAAATTACCCTCGCAAATGAAGGTAGCAGGCAAAATTCCATATAAAAGATATTGAATGATGTGGAGGAGGATGATTTATTGCCTTCCCTCCACGTAGAGAAGTTGGCAATTGCTTCTGGGTTGTTTAACATTGTCCAGAGGAAAACCATTTTTGGTCAAAACCTTCACTTATTTGGTGATTGTCACACTGAAGCCAGCTTTATGCTACAGATCATTGCAAAGAATTTGTTGTGAGAGTTGGAATCAGGTTCCATCATTTCCAATATGGTCAATATTCTTAGGGATTTTCTATGCTTCTTCCACAAGCTCACCATCCATAAATCTGTGCTTACTCAACAAGGATGTTCTAGTCTGATGCTTGTTTAAGCAGTGTAAAAGTTTTTCTTATGGATTTTCTCTCCAGATGAAAAGTGATCATCAACAAGGAGAATGGAATCCTACTAAACTGATGCACGATGGCTATAAAATACCATTACTAGTTATGCCTAGTTGAACAATACATTCGCTCCAAAATGAAGACAGTATAACATCGCCCAAACTTATTTGAATTTTTCTGTGGTGAGAACCCTAGGCTTACCTTTGCAATTAGGTCAACCTGATTGTCTGTGGAAGAAAGGACTGTTAACAACTGATCAGCACCAGCATAAGCAATTTTGAGCCAAATTTAGACAAAAGAATGTTTATTTTCTACTCTTATTTAAAAAGAAAAGAGAGGATGTGAGTACATAAGTACCTCCCTCCATTGGAATAAGTTGAGAGTGACAGCTTCCCAAGCAAAAGAATTCTCAAATGACTTGAAGGCATATTCTCCGACATGGTCACCGACTCTATCCTGAATATTTTAGTCAGATTCCTACATCGATTTACTACTCAAAGAAATTTAAGAAGCAGCTAGAGTTTGGGAAGCCATGTCTGGATCAGGCCTTGAGTTTCAAGCTTCCACAAAAGGTCGGTGGATGACGTGTTTTCCTGACGACTATCTAATGGAGTTGCATCATTGTTTCTATCAAAATATAACAATAAATAGATTGGAATTCATTGCTATGTAAGATCTCTAAAAAAAATAATGTTATTCGAATTTATTAATATTGAAAATTAACTCATTTAATTTGGGGAGATGAATTTCACTCAACTGAGTTCAAGTGTAGAATACTGATTTGACTGACCTTAGGAAAAAACTATGTAGAATACTGATTTGACTGACCTTAGGAAAAAACTATGTAAAGAATACTACGGCAACATCCAAAACTGATGTGAATATAATCATTTTCAAAAACAAATAAATTTTTCATTATAGAATCATTTTAAAAATGAAAATAGTAGGAAAATTAGGCGAATTTGTCTCAATACTAATACGAGTCGGATCCTATCACTAGATCTAGAGACTAGTCCTTTTTATTACTATGTTTTGTGAAGCAGTTTACAAAAAAGTAAAAATCTCTAGCTTGCGATTTTACTTCGCAGCATTGATTCACTAAAACTTAGACGAACAAAAGTTACGAGCCGATTTCCGTGTTTGGGCGATTTGCATCTCTGTTGATTCCCAAAGAGAATCATGGACCGATAACAACATGTCGTTCATTACCCATCTCAATATGAGAGCAGTTCTTGGAGCGGGTTGCTGGAATGAGGCTCACCGCATTCTTCTCACGACACAAAATCTTCCAGTATACTCCTCTGTACATCTTCATCTGTGGCATATCTCTCTTGCCAACAATACGTTTTCAGAGGTTAAACAAATCCACTCTGACATTAATGACAGAGGATACTTTGCCGCACGCACTTTATTACAAAATACCCTTATCAACGTCTATGGCAAATGCGGAAATTTGGTGGATGCTTGGAAAGTTTTCGATCACATGACTGAACTAAATGTCTTCTCATGGAATATTGTCATTGCAGCATATGCAAGACATGGGTTACCCCAAGTGGCATTGACACTGTTTCGGAAAATGCAGCTAACAGGTGTTCAACCCAATCAGTTCACCTATGCCAATATTCTCCCTTCGTGTTCCAAAATTGGAGCTTTGGAAAAGGGTATGGAGATCCACAAAAGAATCATGGAAGGTGAAGTTCTTTCTGATGTTGTGCTTTTGACTGCGCTGATAGATATGTATGCAAAATGCGGAAGGCTACAGAAGGCACACAAATTGTTTGACAAAATGCATCATCCAAATGTGGTCTCATGGACAACCATGATTGCGGGATATACACAAAATGGGCCCACTGAAAAAGCCTTGGAGATTTTTAAGCAAATGCAAGTGGCAGGTGTAAAGCCGAACTCGGCAACGTTTGCTAGCATCGTCCCAGCTTGTGCTCAACTTCGACTTTTGAAACAGGATATGGAGCTTCATCGAAGAATAATCGAAAGTGGACTTTTGGTAGATGTTGTCGTGGGCACTGCCCTTCTAGACATGTATGCAAAATGTGGAAGCATGCAGAAGTCACACAAATTGTTTGAAAAAATGCCTCAACAAAATGTGGTCACATGGACTGCAGTCATTGCGGGCTATGCGCAAAATGGGTTTGTTGAGAAAGCCTTGGATACTTTTATGCAAATGCAATCGACAGGTATAGTGCCAGACTCATCAACCTATTCCAGCATCCTACCGGCTTGTGCCAAACTTGGAGTTTTGGAGCAGGGTATACAGATCCATCAAAAAATAGTTGAAAGTGGATTTTTGTCAGATGTTGTTATAGGGAATGCTTTGATAGACATGTATGCAAAATGTGGAAGCCTACAAAAGGCACGCCAGGTGTTTGACAAAATGTATAATGCAAACTTGGTCTCATGGACTGTAATGGTTGCAGGATATGCAATGCATGGCTGGAGTAAGGACGCTCTCAAACTCTTTGACCTAATGGAGCACTCTGGGATCAAACACGATCATGTAAGCCTTGTTTGTGTCTTATTTGCCTGCAGCCATGCCGGTTTAGTGGATCATGGTTGTAAATACTTCAATGGCATGAGTGACACTTATTTCATTATGCCTACTATGGATCATTATATATGTATGGTTGACCTTCTTGGCCGTGCTGGCTTTCTTGAGGAAGCCCTACACTTTATCATCAAAATGCCCATAAAACCTGACGCAGTTGTGTGGATGTGTTTGCTTGGCACCTGTAGATCACAGAAGAATAAAGAGATAGGAGAGTTTGCAGCAACGCTCCTTTTTGAGTTGGGTTCTAAAACTTCTGCCCCTTATGTTCTTCTGTCAAATATTTATGCAGAATTGGGCAGGTGGGGTGACCTTCAAACTATAAGAAAATTGATGAAACATAGAGGAATAAAAAAGTTACCTGGATGTAGCTGGATTGAAGTCAATAACATTGTACATATTAATTGTGTATGAGGCAGATCACATCCACAAATGCAGGAAGTTTATGTCAAGTTGGAGAAGTAGTCTTGGGAAATGCAGCAAGCAGGGTATAATCCAGATGCCAAACCTGTACCGAAAAATAAGGATGAGGAGCAAGAATTATATCTTCACCACCATATTGGCTAGTTGGCAATTGTATTTGGGTTGTTTAAAGACATCCGCTGGACCAACTATTATTGTTGTCAAGAGACTTTCGAGTCAGTGTGACTGCCACATTGCAATAAGTTTACCGCCATTATTGTTGCAAGATTCTTTTTTGGTGAGATATGGAAAACCTTTCTATCATTTCAAAAATGGTCAATGTTCTTATCGAAATTATTGGCGAGGCTAAACAAAGCAAACTGTAAACACAGGTTTTCACTGTAACAAGATGCATGGAGTCAAACATGCAGTGATAGGAGGAACTCTGGTCTTATTCATGGTTTTCACGTGGGTACTTTTTGTATATTTTTGAAGGGCTAGACCATGCTGTTCACTTGAATCAAGCAATATAGTACTCATCACGACTGATTCAGAAAAGGATTCATCTTGAGAACATGGGGCGGTTCGCAGAGGTTTTTGAACAGAGGCAGATACTTTCAAGTTGGAGAATGTTCAGAGTGGTATGGGATATTCCCGGCAAGCTTTGGCAGAATATAAAATCGAGTTTCCTGAGCAGTTTAGCCTTCTGTGATGAAACCGTCAATTTGCAGCAGTCAACAGCCGCTCGCAGTCTCAAAACTGCCAGGCTAGTTTAGCCGGAGGCAAAATTTGTTTATAAGTGGTTATGCTTGCACTCAGGAAAATGTCCCTCAAAGTTCCAATTTCTTCTGTCTTTTCATTTTCTCCATCTATTCAACTTCCCTCTTCATTGTAAGGCTCCAATAGGCCAATATAAACCTGAATTGGGCATTTTTATGCGGGCATGTAAATGGGATCTATAGTAGCTATGCATGCAATCCTATGTTCCATGGAGACAGGTCCCGGAGACGGGGTGATGCATCTGCCGTAAAAGCTCATTAACTCTGTCAATTTGGTTTGCTCCTCGCTGATTTTAAGGGTTCGTTTTCTTAAAAATAGTGATTTTGTTCAACCACTTCAAATTAATTCAGGTTAACAGTACAGCAGATAAAAATAATTTGTCTGGGTTTCATAGGCTTCTTTGGCTTCCCAGAGATTATTAAAATCATTAATTCAATAGATTAGAAATATAAGAAGGCAGTTGAAGAACAGTTATGTTAAATGACATATATATAATCTTTGAGATTGTTAGACTAGTGTTTAATTTTTTGTTTTTGAGTAATTCTGATAGTTTTGTAAAATAGTTTCGAACTATTCCAAACTGATTGTTGCCTCTTCTTTATTGTGTAATGGTTCTGTACTTTGAATAATACGCAGTTTTTCTCTTTCAATTTCCGCTCGATTGAAAATGTGGCCTGATAGTGGTATCAAAGCACAGGAATCATAATCTGCTACAAATATTTAAATTTTTTTCATCTCTTGCAATCAATATGGACATCTATTCTATGTGGGTACTAAGGCTGAATTGAGAAATATGGGATTGTCATTTAGATTCTCTAACTTTCCTCTTATTATAATTATAATGTTAGGCACATTGTAAGACCAAATCATATTGGGAAGCTTACTGCCTCAACCAATACATTTTTCTTTGACATTTTGTGTCCATGTATACATATCTATTGAAACTATTGTCAACCTTGCATGAAACTCCTTTAGGCCAACATGTCCTAAGTCAACGTTTGAAATATTCATCATGTTTGAGTGTAACTTAATCTAGAGGAATGACTCTCTTAAAGTCATATTTAATCTTTAAGTAGGAGATATTTTTGACTAAAAGAAGGGTAAAAATTTATTGAATCACAAAGAGATACAAAAAGATCTTAACAAAGAGCTTTAAAGAACCCTATCATGGTCAACACATTCATCAAAAACATGAGATAAGTCAAGGGGAAATTGCCTCTTATCAACAATATTCCAATTCTGCATGTGAGTTGAAGCCCACTTAGCTAGGTAGTCAACAACACCATTCCACTCTCAAGGGATGTGTGCAAAAATGGCAGAGTCAAGAGACTTGCATAACTGGAGAATTTGATCAATAACCAAAGCCAAGTGCCAACCAACATCCCCAAGATCCTGCTTAGTCAACAAATTCACAACCACTTGAGAATCAATCTCACAAATAATCCTACGCAACCACACACACAACATTGTTCCACAACAAACAAGATAGCAAGAGCCTCCATGTAATTGTTAGTATGAAAGCCCTTATGCACAGAGAAAAGAAACTTAATTCACCAAAACTACTACGACAAACTCCACCAATGCCCGCAGGTCCTGGATTCCCCCGAGAAGAATCATCAGTGTTGACTTTGAGAACTCCATGCAAAGGAGTCCAATGCCCCTCATGACTGACACGCTGCAAAGGTTGTCTAGTCTTACTATTATACTGACGACCAATAAACACTGGAACCCCTCCCTGAAGAGAAAAAATGAGGTGATTGCATATAACAATATCTCTAGGATCCATACCTCCATTCAACTCATACTTAGCAAAAAATGTCTCACGAAGAGAATCGATAATTTTCCACCATAGGTGCATGACCCCAATCTGAACATCCTTAAAAATCCTCCTATTCCTCTCCAACCAAACATGCCAAAGAATAAAGGATGGACCAAGAGCCCAAGAACCTAAAGAAAAGAGGCTTTAGAAGGTGACTGCCCCATATGATCCTCAGAAAAAGAAGAGACATGCCAGCAATGGCAGCCCAAAGCATTCTACTAGAAGTGCCAAATCTGTTTAACAAAGGAGCACTGGAAGAAAATATGGGAAACAAACTCCTCATCATTACTGCATAAAACACATATTGAGGGGCCATGAAATCCTCGCTTGCAAAGATTATCCCAGGTAAGATAGCGCTTGTGAACCACATGAAAAAATAACATTTAGACCAAGAAAATTTATTTCAAATTTGCTTCCACCAAGGCACCTCAACATCTCCAAACAACTGTCTAGTAAGCTCTAGCTACCCCGCAAAAACATAGTATTTTCCAGAAGAGGCACGACCCCAAGCCAAAACATCAAGCTCCATTAAGGAGCTGCACTTCCTAGAGGCCAAGATCTGAGTAAGCTCATGTTGATCCCTCTCTGAACCCCCTGACAATCAATTAGAAGAATTCTTCTATCTATAACCAACAACAAGGCCCAAATTATGAGTTGTCTTTTAATGTGCCCCCTTATCCAAACTACCAGCAAGAAAAGAATCACAAAGAGCCTCTAGATATGGGTACATGGACAAAAAAGAAGGATCACCTTCCCAAGAATCAGTCCAGAATAGAGCCTCAGATCCTCTATTACATATCCATAAATGCCTCTCTTAACCCATTGAGCACCAATCTTGAGAGTGTGCCAAACCATAGAACCGCTTCCCTCCAGAGGAAGTTGAGAAACATTCTCATTGCCAGCTCCCCTTAAATACTTATGTGTGAGAATACGGCCCCAGAGTTGATTCTGCCAAGAACACCACCACCAATAAAGCGTAGCACCAAGAGTTTGACCACTCAAGATAGCAGAGCGAAGGCCAAGATCTCCCTCCTTCTTGGGCCTACAAACTGTATCCCAACTAATTAGGCTCCATTTAGAGTTTTGCAAATTACCACTCTAAAGAAACTATCATGAGAGAGCATCAAACTCCTTAAGAAAATACACATGGGTTTCTTGAACCATACTTCTATAAATAGGAAGAGCCTGAATCACATATTGCAGAAGAGTTACCTAAGTAGCTATAGAAAGCCACCAATGAGTCCAATTATTAACCTTCTTCCACAACTTATCAAGCAGGTTTTGCCAATAGAGCCTTGGCTGCCTACCCACAACAATATGAATGTCCAGGTAAGTTAGTGGGAGAGATTCAATCTGAAATCTCAGGGTGTTAGCAATCCTCCATTGAATAGGCTCTAGAGTATTGAAAAAATATATAGAGGATTTATGCTCATTAATTTTCTAACTTGACACAACCAAATAAATGTGCAAGGTTTGCCTAAAGGCCTCAGCTTCCTGAATTCGAGCAATTCTAGTAAGAGCAGTGTCATCAACAAATTGGAGATGAGAAAGAGTAGGCAACCCATTATCCCACTGCCACCCATGAACCTGTGTGATAGAAAATGGTCACACTTCTGTGAATCCTTGCATTCAAGAATACCCAATAATGAGCTCTCGAATATCGATTCACAACTCTCTATCTGTGAAGTGCATGAATTATTATGAGGGGCCCTCAGATTGAACCCATGCAAGTACACCGCAAAACGAGAGATTCAAGGAGGAGAAGCAAGAATGCTAATCTCCATTGAATCGAGTTCTTGCATGCAAATAAAACTAATCTATATGATTGCAAATGCAAGAAAATAAACTAATTTATTGAAATGAAGATTAAACTATATGATTGTAAGAAATAAACTATTTTATTGAAATTAATCTATATGCAATACAAGAAATAAACTACTTCACTAATTAATCTATATGAAAATTAAACTAAATGTGCAATCTAAAATGATGATTTCTAAAGCTCTAATGTTGTCAAAAAAAATCTTCAGCATAATGATAATATGAAAATTCTAGATCCTCAACTAAGAATGAGAGGGCTCATTTTATAGTAAAATGTGGATTTGAATGCAAATCTAGAAGCAATGTGGGATAAATGGAAAAGAGGAAACAAATGTTGTTTTTAGAAGGTTTGTAGGAAAATGGAATTTCATTTATTTCATTTTTTATTAATTGATTTGTTTCCTTTTCCATAACAAAAGATATTTTATTTATTTAATTGAAAAGAATAATATATCTTTTAATAAAATAAAATAAGATTATATAATTTAGAAATGAATATTAATTAAATAAAATAAAGTCATTTAATTAAAAATGAATTTTAATTAAATAACATCATTTCATTTAAGGAATATTAATTTCAATTAAATAACATTATTTTATTTATTTAAAAGGAATTTATTTCTTTTAATTAATTAAATAAAATTAATGAAATATTCAAACCTTAGGAAGAATTGAGATAATTGAAATGGTTACGATTTGATCAAAGAATTTGATTTGAATATATGGAAATCATTGATTCAGGAATTGATATTGACAAATTGAATAAATGGGGCCCAAAGTCTAGGCGACCATTTTAGGGTGCATACATTTTCCCCTCTTTGACTAATGTGAGGTCGACTCAGGATCACATGCAGTCAAAGAATGGAATTGAAGTGTGAGATCGATTTGGGATCACAAAATAACTCAAATGTGAGGTCGACTCGGGATCACATCTGGACAAACATAAACAAAAGTCCTTTGAACATGAGGTCGATTTGGGATCACATCCAAAGTGAGAGATAAGAATCTCAAGCAAGGTTGCCCCAAGAGAAGCAATTGATAAATTGATAAAGCTGAATCAAGGATTGAAGTTTGATAGGTACTGCCCCCTCATGATCGAAATCGAAATGAGATAGAGGAGAAACAGTGAATTGATAAATTTGATCAAATCGAACTAAATATAAGGTTCTTGATGTAAGATGAAAGATATAAGAATCATTGAACTAAGGTAGCGTACCAAGAAAGATTATGCCCCAAGGTTGAATTAGAAGAAAAGAAGTGGGGTGAAAGTGAATGGAAGATAGAAGTTTGGAAGAAATGGAGAGAAGAAAGAGAATTTGCCTCCAGAAAGAAGATGCCCCAAAATCAATCAACTGTTTAAGATAGGGAATTTTGATTGAGATCACGAAAGAAGGTAAGAAAATGAAGATCAAAATGTGACCACAGTTGACTAAAAGTCCACAAGAAAGATGAAGGAAACCCTCTCAAATTCATAATGCAGCCTATAAATGCAAATTAACATGAGGTCTAACAATGCAAGCTACATGAAAATGCAAAGGTGTACTTGCAATAGGGTAACATAGGATCTTTGTGTTCATTATTCATTAGAGAATGTAAGAGAACTTATTTTCATCATAGGGCCATTATTACCGGACATCAGACGATCACACAATCATCACTAGTAAAAAATGCAACTATGAAGATATGAATGTGATTTATATCGGATTGGAATGTGGAAAGATTCTAACATGAACATCAAGGACATAAAGGTCAAGATGACTACAATGTTAGCTTACCCAATTTAATGTAGCAAAACCACGCTCGCGTCAAGGCATAAATGCCAGGATGACCATGAGAACAGTTGTGCAAAAATAGTCAAGGATGATGCCTTAAATCTCCTAAGTGTGTCAAGGAGACAACAAGAGACACTGAAGAGGTTCAAGACAACACCCACAAGCAGAAAGCAAATAAAAACATGCCCCATGCCCCAAGTCTTCTAGTGATGCATCATGGAGAGACTTATTAGATAAGGACATTCAACGAAAATCAATAACAGTCAGCCCACACAAAACAAATCATGACATATCTCAAGCATTAAGTGTTGCATTTAAAATTTTTAAGTGTGTAAACTGATACTGAGTTCCGAGAGTAAGGATTGAATGCTTGCAAGTAGGTAAGATCACATGACCAAACTGGATAAGACCAAACTGATAAGTGTTGAAAAACACTCGATGTCAGGGGTTGTGTTGAAAAACACAGTTGGGTTGGTGTTGAAAAACACTCTTTGTGAGGTGTCCTAAAGACAAGCATATCCAAGAGACCAAAGCTAACATAGTGATGCCCCCTAGACAAAGACAAAGACCAATTCCAAACCAAGGCAACAAGGACAAGGCATGATGGAGAAAGGTTGTGTCGAGGACGCATGCTAAGAAATAAGGGTGCAAAGGCCTCAAGTAGCGCCTGTTTCCAGGTTTTCACCACTTGGAAGATTTTTTGATTTTTAAAATTTTTTTTTTTTTTTTTCAGGACTTTTTATATTTTTTTGTATTTTTGCTACCAAGGCGCTTGTTTCCAGGTTTTCACCAAGGCACTTTTTCTATTTTTTTTTGAATTTTTTGATTGTTTTGTATTTTTTCAGCATCATATATGAATTTTTAAAGAATTTTTTCAGGATCAATAAGGTATATACAAAGGATGCCCCCAGACAGAACGGGCATCAAGGATAGAACTTCTTTAGGTGCAAAACATTGATAGGCTCAGGGAGCTGCTCCCCCTCTTCAGTAGATAGTAAATAAGCACCTGTACCAAAAGCTCCTGTAATAATGTAGGGTCCAAGCCAATTAGGTTCGAATTTGCACTTTTGTTCTCTATTTTGTTGGTTCTTAGGATTCTCTCGCAGGACAAGATCTCCTACTTGGAATTCTCTAGGGCGAACCTTTTTGTTGAATGCTTTGGACATCCGCTTTTGGTAGACCCTCATATGGTCAAATGATGCTTTATGCTTTTCATCCAGAAGTTCCAATTCTTGTAATCTCATGGCGCGATAATCTTCATTTGTAACAACCTTTGAGAGAGACTCTAAGTGACGGAATCTCAACCTCTAAAGGTAACACTGCTTCAGTGCCGTATGTGAGGGCAAAAGGAGTAGCCCCAGTTGGAGTACGAATACTCATTCTATAGGCCCACAAGGTCAGATTTATCTGTAGGTGCCAGTCTCTACCATTCTTGTGAACTGTTCTGTGTAAAATTTTGAAAATGGTTTTATTTGAAGCCTCTGCCTGACCATTTCCTTGTGGGAAGTAAATGAAGGACCAATGTTGCTTTATCTTAAATCTTTGGCAGAGTTGTGTAAGGTCCTTATTTTTTAACTGACCTCCATTGTCACACTTCTGTGAATCCTTGAGACTTAATAAATCTACCAAGGCCCTCCGCCATAATAATAAATAGATAGGGAGAGAGAGGGTCCCCTTGGCAAAGACCCCTAGATGCATCAAATAACTTAAAAGGCTCACCGTTAAGAAGAACAAAGAAGGATGAAGAAGTAACACAACTCACCCACTCCAGACTAAAGCCAAAGACAAGAAGAATTTTCCACAAAAAACCCTATTTAACTCTATCATAAGCCTTAGCCATATCAGTCTTGATGAACACAAATCTCTCCCTAGAAGCTGCCATAGAGTGGATTCCCTCAATAGCAATAACCACCTTGGATCTAGAATCTATTTTCCCACTACAAAAACTCCTTGCTCATTTGAGATAATAGTGGGGAGACACATTTGAAGCCTCTCAATGATCAACTTAGTAATCACTTTGTAGACCACATTAAACAAAGCAATAGGCCAAAAGAATGTGAGCTGATTAGCCCCTTCCTTCTTCATAATAAGAACCAAGAATGTAGAATTCAAGGCTTGGAGCATCTGTTTGTTGGTGTATGATTCTTGATAATAATATCTCATAATTCCTGGAAAATTCTATAGGAAAGCCATCAAAACTAGGAGCTTTGCCCTTAGACATGCCAAAAACAAACTCCTCTAGTTCAAACAAAGAAATTGGGGTCATGAAATAATCATTCATCACATTGGTAACTAAAGAGGGAATACAAGACAAAATAATATTCTCCTCATTGCCAGCAAGGGGAGAATCATCGGAGAAGAGAGAATAATATAATCAGGTAGCCTCTCGAGACAAAGCTAGCAAAGAAGTCAACTGAAGACCATCTGAATTAACTAAAGAGGAGATATAGCTCCCATTCCAACAAGCTTGCATAGACTTGTGGAAAAATGTGGTGTTCTTATCCCCTTCCTAGAGCTAGTCAAACCCGACCTTCTGCTTCCAATGAGTTTCCTCTATAAGTTCTCATTCTTCTAAATCTCTAGACACCTGGGACTCCACTATGCCCAAAGCCTCAAAAAATCCAAGATCCCGAATCTGCCTTGTAATGAGTGCCAAATGTTCTTGTGTCTCCCTCTTCATGGTATAAAGATTACCAAAGCACACCATATTCCATTTCTCGTGCTTCCATATGACATATTGTAATTTCTTAGTAAATGAATACATAGTATTACCATATGTTGGGCCACCATCTCGCCACTAGTGAACCATTAAGTCGTGGAGAGAAGAATCCTAGAGTCACATCAACTTGAACTTAAAAGGAGAATTTCTGGGAATAACAACACAATTAGCTAAATTTTTGATAGACCAATAATCAAAACCCCTCCAATCCAAAATTTCAGAAGAGGGAGAGAGATTGCCACTAGTCCAAAAATAGGAAACCAAAAATCTATCTAGGTGCTCAGATATATAATCTTCCCCAGGCCTTCTATTATTCCAAGTAAAGAGCCCATTAACTAGCTTGGTATTGTAATCGGGTGATAGGGATCAATATAAACCTATAATAACATGTAAAATCTCAACTACAAAGACTAGATTTATTAGTGCAATTAGTATTCCCAATCATCAAGAAAGAATGCAAGATGAACAATAAGCATAAACATCACACATAATAAAATTAATTTAAGAACATGAATATGCAAACCATATGAAATCCTTCCTTGGTGTTCTCCTTCTCATACAATGTGGGCTCTCAGAATTGAGCTCAAGATCATGCCAGCATAAGAATTCAAAGCAACTGTAGTTACCAAAATCAAAAGTTTGACTCTCTATTTATAAGATTTTAGGGGTTTCAACCAAGAATGCATGATTGAAGGGTTGATTGACTGTAATTGAGGACTTCAACTTAGAGTGAGTGAGAGTTCATCTGAGTTGATTGCTTGGTTTAATATGATTGATTGATCTGTAAGAAAATAGATTATAGAGATGACTTGAATGGACTGGTGAGATAATAGAATAGACCCGTGAGTTAACTGATTGCATGGATGAGTCAACTAATTGCATGAATTAGACAATTGAATTGATGGAAGACTTAGTTGATTGTTGCGGGAGGAATTAACAATGTAGATTGAATAGTTAGGAGAGAGAATTATGGAGTGAAGAGTTGTGATTGAAAAACTAACTTAAAGTGAGTGTGAGTTAGGATTTGGAGGATAATTATGATTTAAATAAATAAAATATTATTTATTTGCACATGAGATATTTTATAAATAAATAATTATTTATTTATTTATGCAAGGAATTGTTAGTTGTAATTATTTAATCACGAGAGGGGAATAATTAGTTTAATTAAATAAATATTATTTATTTAATCATGAGATATAATTTGATTTAATTATTATAGAAATGCAATAATTAGGAGGAAACATTAATTAAATTTGGTTATTTAATTAATTGAATAACTTAAGAAATAATTAAATAACGTTTAATTATTTAATTATTTTATAGATGAATAATTAATGAAATATTGATTGGATGATTAATAATTAAGGTAATTAATTAAAACCACTTAATTATAGAAATAAGGAGAAATGATGATTTTGATTTTAGAATACGGTAGAATGACACAATTAATTAAATAATAAAGATTATTTAATAGTTTAAGAGGAATGTTAGTGAAATTATCACTTGAACGCATGAGATATTTTTAGGTGTCTACATTTTGCCCATTTTTGATACAATGTTTTTCAGACGTTGTTTCAAAGAATAATAAAAATTGTGCCTTGGTATGCCCCAGCGAGAGCAATGTGACGTTGAGGTAAATGATGTCCCCTCAAGAAATTATTTGTGCCAAAAAGACATGAATGATCTCTTGAAAGAAGATTTAGATTAAATGATGTAAGAAAAGAATAATTAGTAAGAAGTGAAGAATATTGGTAGGTTGTGATGACTGTTTGATTGACATTGGACATAGAGATTGTTGATAATAATCATGCCTAGTTTTAGGAAGGACCTATCTTGTATAAGAATAGAGACAACGTCTGGCTCCAAGGAAGACCTACCTTATATAAGACAAGTGACAACGTTTGGTTTTAAGAAAGATACATCCTGTATAAGACAAATGATTACGTGTAGTTTCAGGAAAGACATATCTTGCTTAACACAAATGAAAATGACTGGTTTTAGGAAAGACATTCCTTGTATAAGACAAATGATGATGGAATGATTGACCAATTGATTTGACTAATTTAAAAATTGATTTGACCATTTTGACAAATAGATTGAGTGAGTGATATAAGAGATTTGACCGATTTGATAGAATGTTAGAATTGGCTGATAGAATGTGAATGAATCCTTGATTGAAACTCTTAGATTATAATAAACATGGAGCTTAATGTTTTAATAACCATGCTATTGATTTGCAACTAAATTGAGCTATTTATTTATCATCATTGAGCCACTTTATTATAGAAAAAATAGATACTATCCTACCAAGATATGAAAGATCTAGATACAATTATCCTCTCGCATTGAAAACATGCATGTTGAACATACAAGGAATGTGGGACGATCCATTTGGGTTGAGCATTCGGAGTCGAGGTATGTGCGACGTATCAAAACTAAAGTATCCATTGCAATTTTGTAATTGGACATTGTATATGGATGTGAAGGCTCTTATCACAGACACCCAAATTGCTCTTTTAAGACTTCATGACAAACATTCCACAAATAACAAACAAAGAAAAATAAGTCATGAACCATCACAACATTTCTAAATCACTTGTGGACATCTTGGAGTTGCGTAAGAACATGACTTGTGAAAATCAAGACATAATAAGACTAACTTGACTCAACAAGTTGCAACTCTACTGATTATGTGTCAGTGTTTTTATAGTAGTTTGGACATTAAATTTTGACATTTTTCTATTGCTATCTGATTCCAAGAAAAAAGGTATCTAGTTTAAGACTACTTTGTCTGATTTCGAGTGTTTCTTCCCTTGTCTAAGACAATATGATTTTTGACAAAATGTTTTGCTGTGAGACTGTTTGATAGATAAGATAGTTTGGGCAGTCCAACTAAGGTCCCATTGACTAGTTTTGACTATTTTGACTTGGTTTTGCTGAAGCTCAGATGTGTTGTATGTCGTCGTTCAATGCCTATTTTTGTAATACAAAAGAATTGGCTTATGTACGAAGGAGATCTATTGTAGGATTTTGGTTGGTTTTTTCGATTTGTTTGGTTGTCTTCAATAATTTTTGGATCTTTTTGCAAATATTTTCAGAATCTTTAAGACAATTTTGCATTGTTTTTGGAATTTTGAAGGTTTTGTGCTATGTTTTTATAGTTTATAGGATGATTTTGAGACTAATATGATGACTATGAAAAAATGAAAGATTTTAAGATATGTCTAAGTATGCCGATCACAAGGAACCAAGATGAAATGTTTGTAGGACCAATTATTGCAAGATAAATTTTTTTAGGACAAATATTGTAGGACCTATCGTTGTAGGATAATATCTTGTAGGATAAATGTTGTAGGACCAATCTTGTTGCAAGACCAATCTTGATGTAGGATTGTAAGAATTTGCAAATAGCAAAGATTGAACCAAGGATCTAGAGGTTAAAGAAAAGCACAAGAGATGATATGAATGCAAAGATGGATATTGAATTGATCCAATGAATTCACCTTGATTGATGATTACATAATAGGCCTCCTTATATAGGAAAGACGATAAGAGAGAATGATAAGGAGCTGATAAGCTATTAGCTATGCTAGGTGTAATCACATGTCCACCAAATGTGGATCATCCTCCATTATGCAATAAAGTATGTGCAATGGATTAGGATGATAATGTGATAAGAGCACAAAAGGTGGATCTAGCACCAAAAGTGGAATTCCTCCTACACCATGTGCTTAATGAGGTGTGCACACTCCTAGGTGTCTCAATCACAAACTACTATGCAATGCATTAACCTAAGTAAGATTAAGTAAAGTGTAATTAGGAATATTTAATTACACCAACAAGGATAAATGATGTATGACAAATGTTGTAGGACAAATTGTTGTACGACCAAACTCAAAAAACTCAAAATCAGTGTGTGGTTTTAGAAATGATTCAAAAGAAATGATCTATGTATATTCAATAACTTTTTCAAGCTGCAAGTCTTCACGTTGAGTTCAACATTTGTAATCAGGTAATAGGGATCAATAGAAACCTGTAATAACATGTAAAATCTCAACCACAAAGAGATTTATTAGTGCAATTAGTATTCCCAATCATCAAGAAAGAATGCAACATAAACAATAAGTATAAATATCATACATAATGAAATCAATTTAAGAACATGAATATGCAAACATATGAAATCCTTCCTTGGTGTTCTCCTTCTCATGCAATGTGGGCTCTCAGAATTGAGTATAGGATCGTGCCATCATAAAAATTCAAAGCAATTGTGGTTACCAAAATCAAAGGTTTGGCTCTCTATTTATAAGATTTTAGGGGTTTCAACCAAGAATGCATGATTGGAGGGCTGATTGACTGTGATTCAGGTGTTGAACTCATAGTGAGTGAGAGTTCAATTGAGTTGATTACTTGGCTTAATAAGATTGATTGATCTGTCAGCAAATAGATTGGAGAGATGACTTGAATAGATTGGTGAGATAACAAAATAGACTGGTGAGTTAACTGATTGCATAGATGAGTCAACTGATTGTATGAATTAGAAGATTGAATTAATGGAAGACATAACTGATTGCTGAGGGAGGAATTAATTGTTAGAGTTGTCATATTATAGATAATAATTAATTTATTTAATTATTAGTCTATTATACTCTACACTTAAGTTAAACTTAAGCATCTTATTATTCTTTAGGGTTTTCACCTTTAGGGTTTTGGTATCCTTTTATAAGGATTCACCTTTTTGTATTTTAGATTAGATTATCATATTGTAATATTGTTCATAATAGAGATTGTTCTTTTGAATGTGCATATGATGTCTCTGGCTTTTTAGCCTCCATAGATTTTTCTTGCTTTCTGTTCTTTGCTTCTTCCATGTGATAGGGTTATGCATGCATGTGTTCTTGGGAGATTAGTTTTTCATCTAATCTAACATGGTATCAGAGCTTAGGTGCTAGGAAGGAGAAATGCATGTTTTTCTTTTGCAGGTAAAGAACAACGAAGTTCGAAGAATGAAATTTTCAGCCTCTGTCATTTTCATGCCATTCATCTATTTCGAATGCACACTACAAATTCTGCTTTGGCCCACAAGTAGAGGCTTGTATCCAACAATTATGGCAACAAAGGTTCAACTGAATTTTACGTCAAAGATGGGTCAAGGTCATGCTCTCTTCACATGGGCCTTGCCTTCTTTTCCTCTTTAGTGACATCTGGTCAGTGGACCTGTCATGCCTCTCTTTTCAACATTATGGAGGGTTTTTTCTACTATTCGTGTTGATGGTTCTTTGCTTCCATAGTTGATCAGTTGTATAGATAATTGACACTTATATTTTCAACCAGCACTTCATTCTTGCATAGTTGTGTAGTGTCGATAGAGTCACTCATACAGATTTATGTGTCATCTACATCCTTCAATGATAGATGTTTTTCCTTTGTTTGCCATCTATTCATTGTTTGGGAGCACATATGCAGATTATTGTCTTCTTGCCATTTGTTCATGGTTCAAGTAGTGTCGCTGCGGGCACTCATACAGATTGATTCTGATCTTCATTTTAGTTTCAGAGGAATCTCTTCATTCAACACTATGGTGGTTATCATTTGATAGATGTCCATAATTTTCTTGACAAAAAAGATTTTTCAGCTGCATCTTTTCTTTCATTAGTTTCTTGTTCTCCTTAGTTTGACTTAAGGGGGGGTGTTAGTGTTTAATTCTAACTCCAATTCTCACCTTGAGTTCCACTCAGTGATTTTTTCTAATCACTTTTTTGACATTTTGTTCTAATCCATTATTTGCGGAGGAGACGCTGTTCATGTTCAGTCCAAAAAGTGACTGAGGATTTTGTGCAACTCACCTATTATGCGGTGATTAAACTTTGTATAAATCCTCATGATTTGCCTTGGAATTTGAGCACAATGTAATCAATCATATTTTTATTTTGTGCAGCTCTATTTTTTATTTCTGCAAGTATTGTTTTCTCTTTTTCTTATAGCTAGATCTATGTTGCAAAATTCTACATGGTATTAGATCTTCCCTGTTGTTGCCTATTCTGGTATTTTTGAAGCAAATTTTTTCAGTTTTGGTATTCTCTGCAGGACGTTATTTTTTGTTTTTTTTTGCCTGCAAAAAAGAAATTTTTTTTGGAGCATTTTGAGAAAAAAAGGATGCCACCATTGCGCTTAGAAGGCCTGGGAGAGTCAAAAACCATATAAAATTTGCATTTTTTGGTCACTGTGGGCTCTGGGAGAATTTTTTTTCTCTCCTAGGGCCGTATGACTCAAAAAATGAGATGAAAAATTAAAAAAAACTCAAAAAATGAGTTTTTTAGGCATTTTTGGCTGCCGACACGCAACCAATGTGCCATCGTCATGCCACCCCGGTGCCACCGTAGCCCGGCCCCCACGCCGCCCCCGCGCCACCCACGTCTGACTCCTCTCGGCTCTGCCGCCGCCCCACGGGCCCCTTTCCTTACACAGCACAGTCACATGGGTGACTGAGAGCTTTTCTCCAGCCCCCTGTGTGCGCCATGCATCCAGGGGCTCATTTTTTTTAGCCCCAGGGGCTTAAAACTTCTTTTTGGAGCCTTTCTGACCCTCCCATGCTGTTTTTGCTCTATCTGGAGCATACAGAGGTCTTTTTCGGATTTCTTTATATCGTCGAAAAGCTCTTTCTGAGCTCCTTCCAATTATGGAGGTTAAGTTTTTTGGATCTGCTATTTTGATAGTGTTTTTTGCTATCAAAGTCTGATGTCTATTTTTGCCTTCCGGGAGTCATATCTTGCTCATCCAGACTCTATTTTTGGCCCACCAAATATCATTGGAAAGCTGGTTCAGTAAGTTTTGCAGTGGCAGGGGTCTTTTATCCATATTATCCTCTAGGTTTTTTCTCCTCTGAGTTTTTCTCTTTCGCACTCTGGTGGATTACTTGGATTCTACAAGTCCTGGGATCTCTTCTTCTGTTCTTTTGGCTTACTCTTCTTTATGACTTTCTGAGCATTGTATGCTTCTCTTATGTAGCATTCTCTTTTCTGTAAATACACTAAGATAAAGTGCTTGCTTCTGCATATCTAGGATTTTGAGCACCTTGTGTTTGTTTGCACTCGCACTTAGTTATAAAGTGCCATGGGGGGTTATGATGTTTTACCTTTTGTGCTCATCCACCTTTGTCAAGTGAGTGTACCTTCCATGACATTAGCCCATGCTGTGTGTCCATGACACCGCCCTTTATCCTGTGCTTGTACTTCTTTTTCACTGTTGGTGTTCCTGATTCTTCTTCTTACAGATGTTTATGGCATTGCATTTTAGTGTTCCTGTCACCCCTCTCCCTGTTTAGCATTGTGGGGGGGTTCACCTGTTGGTTCTATTGCTTCCTTGGTTCGGTTGAGTGATCTACGTATTCAATTTTTGTTCCTATGTACTAGGTGGATGCAATGGCTAGGTGTATGCACCCTAAAATGGTCGCCTAGACTTTGGGCCCCCATTCAGCAATTTATCAAATCCCTGAATCAAAATTTTCAAAAATCAACAGTTTTCAATTATATCAATTTTCTTGATCAAGTCCTGTTTCATCATTTTCGATTATTTTCCTTGGGCTAACCATTTTATCCTAAGTCTTTATTTATTTAAAAGGAATATTTCCTCCCCTTTTAATAAATAAAAAGCCCCCCCTTTTCCTCTTATCCTAAGTTGCACAAATAAAGCATTATTCTTATTCTTAAAAAGAAGAAAAAAACACTTTTTGTCTCATATGGACACAAAAGTCAACTCTTATTTTCTCATTGGAGGATATTTGTGCACATGGATTGCTCCTCTTTGATGCTCCATCGTTGATTAAGTCTTTTGCCTCTTAATCTCCATGGTCCATTCCTTTTTCATTTCCTATAAAAGGAGAGCTCTCTTCCTCATTTGCATAGATATATCCATTCATGTTTTTATGCTAATGTTATGCTGCAGGTTTTCTAGGTTATTTGGAGCTCTTTGAAGACATCCTTGCATCCAAGCTTTGAAGACATTGTTGTTGCATTTCATTTAGTTTTCTTTCATAGTTGCATAATCATGGCATTCTTAGCATAGATTTCCTTTATGCAATAGATTAGTCTCACATAGTTTAATTAGGAGGGATTGTAAGACTTGTACTTTCCTTTCATAGTCTAGTTTGCACTTTCTTTTCATAGATTAGATTTCTTTTCAAGCATTGCATTGTTATCATTTAGCTTAGCTTGCATCTTCATTCATAGTATAGCATTGCATTGCATTTTCATTTGATTCTTGGAGATATTGGCACTCTTGCCCTTGTCTTCATTTGAATCTCTCATTGTGTGGTTGACTAGCAAGGTCATTAAGTTTATTAGCTCTAGTTGAGAGCAATTTTATAATCTTGCAACTCCATGCATAGAGAGCTATGGATCGATTTGTGAAGGCTCATTTTTAAGTTTCCTTGCATGTAAGGATTTATAGAAGTGTGGTCACTTTTTCACCATACATTTCTGGCACCCACCGTGGGGCAGAACATTAGTGTTTTGTCCTTTATTCTCTGCATTTTTGTCAAAATTTTCATCAATTTTTGGCCTCATTTTTGGTCTTTAGTTTTCTATCTCAGAAAGTCGTAAGACATTTTTTTAGTGTCGTGCGATAGTTTCCTATATAGCAGTGCGACACTTTACCAGTTAAAAGTGTCACCCTATTTGACAGAAAGTGTCGCTCTATTTTATGCATTCTATCACCTACAGGTAAGGAGAACTGTCACCCCAGGACAAACTATCGCCCTCGTATGCAGATAAGTGTTGCACGACATTTCTGGTGACTGTACTATCGCCTGTACCCAACAGTGAGTTTTTTAAGACCTTTTTGGCCGAGTTTAGATTAATCCGTTTACTAGTTTGATTTACTGTAGTTAAATAGATTTCATTTGCAGATTTCATTTGGATTTTGGATCTAAAAAGAACCTCTCATGTGTTTGGCTTAAATGTTTACTTGCTTTCATAGGCACATCTCTTTTATGCTCTTAATGGTGAATGAAAGAACATAGATTTGTTTTTACAAGTTTGTGAAAGTGAATGCTTCTTGGTTTCCAATATCAAATATCTCATTGAGTGATTAGGGGCATGGATTCATTCCTTGTTTACATAGGGAGTTAAATGCACCACTTTGTGGACTTACTCTATGTTTGCTTAGAAAGTTAAATATTCCATTGATTCCACCCTTTTTCATTTGTGAGTAGTATTGATAAGCAACTTTAGAATATTTTTGATTGATCTTGTTAGCTAAATTGGGTGTTGGACTCGCTTATTTCTAATTGGCCTTCATTTTCACCCTTTGGATGCAAGGTCAGCATTCATACATAGGGGAGGGGTCTACTTGAAAAGAGCGTTAAGTGTTCCACAAAGTTTCCCCCTTTTTATGCTTTCTTGATCTCATTAGTTTTCTAAGGTGTGGACTCACCTTGAGTTTGTGTGAGGAGTTAAATGTTCCACTTTTTTTGGACTCACTTCACACTCACTTGAGGAGTAATTTTGATTGATCTTGTTGGCTACATTGGGTGTTGGACTCACTTATTTCTAATCGCCCCTCATTTCTGCCCTTTGGATGCAAGGTCAGCATTCATACATAGGGGAGGGGTCTACTTGAAAAGAGCATTAAGTGTTCCACAAAGTTCTCCCTTTTATGCTTTCTTGATCTCATTAGTTTTCTAAGGTGTTGACTTGCTTTGAGTTTGTGTGAAGAGTTAAATGTTCCACTTTTTGGACTCACTTCACACTTACTTGGCAAGTTAAGTGTTCCACCTTTAGTGCTTTAAATACTTTTGATAGTGGATTGCTTAGAGCTAATTGAATTTTGGATTGTCCTAACCTTGTTGGGCTAACATGTTGTGCTTGTAGGTGCTCTCATTGCTTGAAATAATTTATCAAAAGAACGCATGTCAAAGCTTCAAATGCACAAGGGCCACTAACAGTTTTTGTAGGGCTGCCCAAAGCATAAAAACCCAAATCAAGTGCTTGTTTAATTGCTTTCTTTATTGAGTGCGGCATATACTAGTTGTTTCATTTCATAGGCACTTAATATCTTGTTGTAGGAATTCTTGGGTGGTAGGAGAAGTATGCTCTTCACCCTTGTGGTGAACTAGAAAATGTTGACCCATCTTTGGATTTTGAAAGCAAGAGGGTAATTGAACCTTTGCTTGGTGTGCTTGGGAGAAAGCTTTGAGATAAAGGAGTATGCTCTTCACCCTTGTGGTGAAACAAAATCCTTGAACCTCATAAGTTGATCCACTTTTTGTTTAGATCTCTGAATCCTTTAGCAGGCCTGCTCTTGAGCAATCAAGAGGAACGACCCAAGTGGGGACAAGCTTATTGCTGACTATTTCAACCCACTATAAACTCAAGGCTATCGAGGACACAAAACCTTGGTAGATGTAGTGCTTGTCTTCGCTTGATGCGAGTACTTGTGGGATTGTGACCACGAGGAAAGTATTGAGCAAGAATGCTTAAGGTACTCTTGAGGCCACGAGGTCCCAATCCTTTATGAGGAGCAAGAGGGGTACTATGAATAGAAGCCCTTATTAAGAACCATAGTTAGAGGCCACCCTATTTTTTCGCTTAGCTTCTTGGTGCAAAGATTGATCCAAGTGGAATAACCTGGATCACCCCACGATTACTCACCATATGTGTTCCTTTGGTTGTGTCTTTGGCACTTCCATGACAAAACCAATATCTATTGTGGGCAACCACTTTGTGTGAGGCAAGGGAGCATCAAGTGTGGACCAAGTTGTTAAGTATTGAGCCTTGACTTTCTAGGATAGATATTGCTTAAAGTGTCTTCGATTGTGTAATACCAGTGCTAATGTTCTTGAACATTCAAACAATCGATAGACTCATAGGGTGTTTTTTTATTTTGATATCACAAGTGTTTGTCTTGGCAAGGTTTCTTTTTCCCTTGTTTCAAGTTTCTGAAGACACATTTGATCTCATACTATTTGCAAACCTGTCAATTGTAAGGAAACTCAGGTGCGGAAATAGCTTCCTACGCTAATCTCTATAGGAAAGTATTGTGCAAATTTTTATAAATCCTTACAATTTCAGATTCATTAACTACTTTAATAAAGATATTGCAACCACATACCATGCATACAGAAAAAATAGAGAATGACAAAATGATATACCCTAGGGAAACCTTTCGATAAAAACCCCAGCACTCCAAAACTTGCACAATGTATTGATCAAAACTATTACAGCTTACAATACACTTGCAATGCAAGTTCTTTCAGACAATTTCCAAAAACCTTGAAGACAAATCACGACAGCATAAAAAATGTTCCAACCATACACTCGAATCTTCCTAACATAGCTCTTACGTGTCATAGGAATCTGAATTATCCAAGGTTGAGACACCTTATTCCTAACATGCTCCCACTTGTTGAACACCTTGTAAGAGCAACAGGAACATAACAGGAACTAACCGCTATAGGCCAAAAGGCCCATAGAGTCCGAACACCATTTGAACTTCTCAGTGCCCACTGGTTTCGTTAATGCATCTGCAACATTCTTCACAGTATCTACCTTCTCCAAATTTACCTTTCCATCTTCCACCATATCTCTCACAAAGTGAAACTGCACATCAATGTGCTTCGTTCTGGCATGGAAAGTTGGATTCTTTGCAAGGCAAATAGCGCTCTGACTGTCACACCAAATAGTAATATGTTCTGCATCAACACCAACATCAGAACACAATCTTCTAAGCCAAATGGCTTCTTTACAAGCATGAGTAGCAGCCATGTACTCAGCTTCTGTAGTGGACAAAGCAACCACAGGTTGTCGCTTACTCATCCAACTAATGGCACCACCAAACATAGTGAACACATAAGCACTAGTGGATCTCCTGCTGTCAATATCACCTGCCCAATCCGAATCCAAAAACCCACGAATACAAACTAAATGCGGAGACCAGAAGAGTTACCATGATAACATATGGAGCAATTTGATGTACCCCTCAAATATCTGAATACTCACTTAACTGCATCCCAATGTACCCATCCAGGGTTAGCCATAAACTGACTCAGGACTCCCACTACTTGGGCAATGTCTGGTCTAGTACAGACCATAGCATACATAAGACTGCCAACTGCACTAGCATAAGGTAGTCTACTCATGTCCACCTCACGAGGAGATTTTGGACAATCATCTACAGATAACTTTGTTCCCACATAAATAGGAACACATAGTGGTCTACAATCTGCCATGCTGAACCTGTCCAACACAGACTTCACATACTTACTCTGACTCAACCAAAGTTTTCTGTTAGACCTATCTCTACTGATTTCCATACCCAAGATGTACCTGGCTACCCCAAGATCTTTCATCTCAAACTGTGCTGACAACTGAGATTTAAAATCAGAAATCATACCCTTACCCTTCCCAAACAGCAACATATCATCAACATATAATGCAACAATAAGAAGGCGATCATTTTCAACTCTGAAATAAACACAATGATCTGATTTTGATCTTACAAATCCAATTGACAACACAAAGGCATCAAACTTAAGGTACCGCATCCTAGGAGATTGCTTCAAACTATATAGAGATTTCTTTAATCTGCAAACTAAGGATTCTTTACCTATAACAATGTAGTGCTCAGGCTGTGACATATAAATCTCTTCCTCCAAATCACCATGAAGGAAAGTTGTCTTCACATCCATCTGTTCTATCTCTAAATCATATGATGCAACAAGAGATAACAGAAATCTAATGGATGTCAACTTTGCAACAGGAGAGAATATTTCACCATAATCAATTCCCTCTACCTATGAATACCCCTTTGCAACCAATGTAGCTTTGTACCTTTCAACACTGCCATCTGCACAAAATTTCTTCTTGAACACCCATTTACAGCCAACAGATTTTCTCCCTTTAGGCAAAGGTACAAGGTCCCAAGTTTTGTTTTTCTCCAATGAAGCCATCTCATCATCCATAGCCTCAATCCAGGAACCTGCATCTTCCATGCCCAAAGCCTCTTTCACAGATCTAGGCTCATCAGTGTTAGTAATCAAAGCAAAGGCACAACTAGAATCTAACATAGAATAACCAAACCTTTCTGGTTGCTTTCTTTCTCTTGTGGATCCCCTCAAGGGCTGCGATTGAGGTTGTTCTTCCTCTTCTTCCGAACTATCAGAGCTGCTAGAGCTCTCCTCATCATTAGGCCCAACATGGTCTCTCTGTTCAGTCTTCTCAGGGGTAGGAGGCAACTGAACAACATCTTTTTCCTTTTCTTTTTCATCTGGTTGTAGCACAATAGGAGAAGATGTTAGCTCTCTAAAAATAACATTTCTACTATACAACACCTTACTAGTCACAGGATCCCAAAGCTTGTATCCTTTCACACCAGCACTGTATTCGATGAAAATGCATTTAACAGCTTTGTTTTCCAACTTAGATCTTTTCTCCTTTGGAACATGTGCATAAGCTTCGCAACCAAAAAAATGAAGATGTCTAATTAAAGGCTTCTTACCAGACCACACCTCCATGGGTGTCTTACCAACAAGGGCTGATGTAGGAGATCTGTTAACTAGATAGCAAGTAGTGGCCACAGCTTCGGCCCAAAACCTTTGTTCTAAACCAGCTCCACTAAGCATACTCCTAGCCTTCTCCATCAGTGTCCTGTTCATTCTCTCTGCAACTCTATTTTGCTGTGGGGTATAAGGAGTTGTCTTATGCCTCTTGATACCTTGTTCTTTACAGAACTGTTCAAACTCTGCTGAGCAAAACTCACCACCATTGTCAGTTCTCACACACTTAATCTTCTTACTAGTCTGATTCTCTACAAGAGCTTTAAATTCCTTGAACTGACTAAAGACTTGTGTCTTACTTTTAAGGAAATAAATCCACATCCTTCTACTGTAATCATCTATGAAAGATACAAAAAATATAGACTTGGAGATTGAAGGAACTTTTACAGGACCAAATACATCATAATGAATAAGATCCAAAACATCAGAAGATTTGTGAGAACTAGAGTAAAAATGAACACAATTTTGTTTACCATAGACACAGTGTTCGCAGAAGTCAAACTCGAGATTGCAATCATTTAACCCCTCAATGAGATTTTTATTTTTCAGGGTTCTGAGACCCTTTTCACCAATTTGGCCAAATCTCATATGCCACAACATTGTCTTTTCTGTAGGAAGCTTACCTTCCAAAGTGTTTGCACTACCATCGGAACCAATAGCCACAGACTTCTTCACTACTTGTTCAGATGGTGAGGATGAAGAACTATTACATAGAGGAATACATGCATCTAGCTGAAATAAGGTACCTCTCCTAGTACCCCTTGCAAGCACTATCAATCCTCTCATCATCTTGCATCCTTCTTTCGAAAAAACAACTTGCACACCTACATCATTCAGCATACTTACAGATAATAGGTTTCATGCCAAACCTAGAATGTGCATAACTTTGTTGATTCCCTTTACTCGTCCATTAGGAAATTTGATAGTGACCCTTCCGCGTCCAACTATCTTTAGGTGAGAATCATCACCCAAGTACACCTTTCCACCATCGAACTCTTCATATTTTGAGAACCAGTTTTGATGAGAGGTCATATGAAAAGATGCACCCGAGTCAACCAACCACACATCATCAGATGCATGGGCTACCAAAGCTGCGATGAATGCACCACCATCTTCTTGAGATCTTTCTGAAGTTGAATCTGAACCTTTCTTCTTCTTTGGCTCTTTGCAGTCTTTACGGAAGTGCCCAGATTTATCACAGTTCCAACATTTTTCCTTGGACTTATTTGAAGTCTTTGACTTCCCACGAGATTTGGATATACCCTTATTGTCAGACTTATTGTCATTTTTCTTCCCTCTTTCAGTGGATCTCCCACGAACAGCAAGGGCTTCTTTTTCTGAAATGGAAGCTTTTCTCCGCATCTCCTTTGATAGCAGCAAAGACACCACATCATCCATTTTGAAGGTGACTAAAGTGCTTCCGAGAGCCATCACAAGATGGTCCCATGAATTTGATAAAGAACACAAAAGTGTGTAGCAACGATCCTCCTCCTCTAACTTGACACCAGCTGATGTCAACTATGCAGCCAGTAGATTAAATGCATTTAAATGATCTGTTAAGGATCCACCTTCCTCCATTCACAGAGAGTACAAATTCTTCCTCAGGAACAACTTGTTCACTAGAGATTTGGCCTGATACACGGCCGCAAGTCTTTCCCACAAACTATTTGTGATTTTCTCATCTAGAACATTCAGAAGAACTGCATCGGTTAAACAAAGTCTTATGAGACCCTTAGCTTTACGGTCTAAGATTTAGAATGCTCTACAAAAAACTCCCACTCAAACTTGAGATCAGCTCAAAAAACCCTACCCAACAACTAGGATCAAAAGTTGATCAAGCTCTGATACCACTTGTAAGGAAACTAAGGTGCAGAAACAGCTTCCTACGCTAATCTCTATAGGAGAGTATTGTGCAAATTCTTATAAATCCTTACAATTTTAGATTCGTTAACTACTTTAATAAAGATATTGCAACCACATACCATGCATACAGAAAAAATAGAGAATGAAAATGATATACCCTGGGGAAACCTTTCGGTAAAAACCCCAGCACTCCAAAACCTGCACAATGTATTGATCAAAACTATTACAGCTTACAATACACTTGCAATGCAAGTTCTTTCAGAAGATTTCCAAAAACCTTGAAGACAAATCACGGTAGCATAAAAAAACATTCCAACCATACACTCGCATCACTTCTCTTCGCAACCCTAAAAAAGCTTATATCATGCGCTTCACTTTTTAGGGCTACTCCCAAAGATAACCATATTAGGGTTTTACCATTCTCTGAGAAAATAGGAACCCCAAATTTTTTTTTGGGGTGATGCCCCGAACCCCACGATTGGGGAAGAGTGTGCAGTACTCAAATTTATCAGTTGCCACATGTCTTCACCTGTCATTGAATCTTCCTGACATAGCTCTTATGTGTCATAGGAATCCAAATTATCCAAGGTTGAGACACCTTATTCCTAACATCAATTTACTACTATCATTATGATTGGAATAAAAAAATCAACCCTCAAACTAAAAATATTGAACAAATAGGCCTTAAAACTGAGATTTTGACATTCACTGGTCAAAGAGTCGTATGACACTGAAACACTGTCGCACCCTATTCTATGAATTGTTGCACGACAATTCATCCCTGCACAACTGTTGCCTCACTTGCTTGGAAAGTGGTGCACTGTTAGCCTGGAAAGTGTCACCCTGTATTGCGAGAATTGTCACTTGGTCTTAAAGTGTCACCTGGTTAGCCTGGAAAGTGTCACCTGAGCATTTTCTATTGTATACCTAGTTTCAGTCATTTCACAGTTGCTTTTAGTTGGTTGGGTCTTTAGGAAGGTAGCTTATCTTGTTGCTGGAAGCCTGTCTTTATCCTGAATTTTTGTTTTAGCCCTCTAGGGGTAGTGTCATTCGATTTACAAAGTCACCTTGGGAAGAATTGTCAAGTTAGAAGATTATTCTTGTTGAGAAAGTATATCTCTAGAGTTGTTAAGTAACATTCTTAGAGAATTCTAGTACTCTTTTTTGTCCAAATCATTTCCACTCAAATTCAATTTCAATTATACAATTTGGCTAAGTCCATCCTCTTGGTTCAAACATGCAAGGATATTGATCCTTTGATTTTTAGCACCTCTTTGACAGTGTTGGTAATGCCATTTTCAATTTCTATCTTTCCATCTCTTTTGGGACATTAGAGAACTTTAATTATCCTAGTTTGGTGATTGACACTTTCATAGATCATCTTATCTTCAAGAATCCTTTTCTTTCATGTCAGTTACAACAAGGTGCCAAGTGAATCAAGGAAAATGACCCCCGGTTGTCTTTAATCAGTTACCCTTAGTTAAGACTTGTCAACAGCGAAAGGGAAAGGAACCCATTTTCAATCGATCCCCTAAGAGTGAGTTTGAGGTTGGTTTTGACCCAAAGAGTAATCCTAATGGATTGAGTACTTCTTTAGCACCTTGTTCCTCAAATATGGATATGAGTTACACGTTCACTAGACAATAAAGAGAAGCAATGAATCAAACTCTTAATGACATGTTCCAATGACATAGGGGTGACGCGATGTCTGTTGGGTCTTCTTCTGATAGTCCACCTGGATCACCTCCTATCAACACAAGGTATCTAGATGCTCATCAACGAGCTAAGAGACATCATAGGCAAGCTCACTCAGATACATGGTCACAACATGAGGACCAAAACAACGAATCTGGTGATGCTCATATCAATGCAGCTAATGTATCTAAACACTCAAGACAACCTTCTCCACTTAGAGACACCTCACGATACACAAGTGAGAGGTTGAAGCGCATTGAGAGGGAGAAACAAGCTTTCTTAGATGAACAAGATGCTAAGAAAGAAAGATTCAAACAATTGGAGGATGAGGAACGAGCTTTGCTAGACATAAGGAGAAGAGCCACACAAGAAGAACAAGATAGGCTCCTAGTGCAACAACTCCATAATCAATTCAACAATAGGGGTACCAACAGTGGAACCAACTCTACACCATCAACTCCCTCACCAAGTCTAAGAAGAAGGTCAAGGACCCCATCAAGATCACCTAGTCCTAGAGGAAGAAGGACTTCTCGGTATGACCGTTGTAGGAGACAATCACCTCCTAGATACTCAAGACAACCTTCCCAATGAGCTCATCATGGCTCTCAACATGGAGGAAGTAATGTCAACTTTGACACTATTGATTTTATGACAATGCAACAAGAACCATCCTTCCAAAAATATGTGGAGAAGTATGTGGAGCAAAATAAGGATCAGTTCTTAGAAAGTCTAATCAATAAGGGTGCAAAAGTCTCATAAAACTTTGATGTGGACCAAAAGATTAAGAAGCAAAACCCTTCAACTGATGAGGTGATTAAGCAGATGCAAAAGACTATGGAGAAAATGATGGCTTCTAAGAGTTCCTTCAACTTGGATTCTATATGTCCTAATCCCATTGACAAAAGTGTGGTTATGGTAGATTTTCCTAGAAAGGTTGAAATCCCCACATATGACAAATATGATGGTAGTGGTGACCCCCATGACCATGTACGATAGTTCTATATCATGAGCTTTGAATTTCATCATGAGGACTCCTACCTTATGAGATTATTCCCAAGGAGCCTTAAAGGCCAAGCTATGGAGTGGTTTACTAACATTACCCCTCCTGTTAAAACATTCAAAGAACTTGTCCAAAGGTTTGTGCAACATTTTGCATATAATTTATCAAGGTCAGTCACCATGCTTGATTTGTGTAGATTAAAACAGAATCAAGGGGAACCCTTTGTGACATTTTTACAAAGGTGGAGACACTTATGCTCCAAATATTCTAGGACCATCCCTGAGGAAGAAATGATTGATATCATCGTCAAAAATCTGGTGCTAGAACTAAGATATGAAGTTAGAAAAATGGTCTTTAATTCTTTCGACACTATGGTAGAAACTACATGTCGCATTGAGGATGTTCTAAAAGAATAAGGTATTTTGGCCAAACAAAGTAACAACAACAATGGCCAAAACAATAACAACAACAATAAGGACAAAAAGAACTCATATTGGAATAAAAATAAGCACATAGTTAATGACAAAGTTGTTGACTCTCCACAACCTAAGGAACAAGGAGTTCTTAATCTATCTAACATAGTTCAAGCTATGAAGCTGCAGACATCCTTAGACCAACAAGAGCACAAGCCCAAGTATCAAAATAAACCTAAGTCAGGAAAGAGGCAATTCACTGAGCTTGGAGACTCTTATGCAGACATTTTTAAGACCTTGATTGCTCATAATTTGGCACAACCTCAGGATCCTACACAGTTTCACATACCAGATCCTAAACCTTATTGGTGGAATGAGAAAGCTTAATGTGTATACCATAATGGGATTGGACATGACATTGAAGGTTGTTTTAAACTCAAACATCTTGTTCAAAACCTTATTGAGAGTGGGAAATTACAAGTTGATGGGTTGACCAAAAATGCAGACCACAAGGCCTTTAAGGAGCCCTTGCCTAAGTATGAGAAGGGGGAGACCTCTCAAAACAAGAATGGCAAGGCTGCAATCAATTATACCTATACAGCTGCAAAAAATGTCATTAATATGCTTGAGGTTGTGGACAATGATGTCAACATGATGAGAGGGAATGATCCCTATGACTATGATGTAAGCTCACCTCCAATATTTGATGAAAGACCCATTGTTATGCTTAGAGGTCCTCAATCTCGAAGGTCATCTCAACCTCTCAATGCTGTTACTAGGGGTCAGTCCCAAGGTCCTATTATCATTAGAGGTCCTAATTCTAGCAAATCCAAGCAACCAGTGTCCAAGAGTGTTCCTCCCAAGTCTGTAGTTGGTCTTGATATGAGTTACAATCTTGTTGATCAGTTACAGTGAATGCCAGCATAGATTTCCATTTTTGAGCTCTTAGAATTGTCTCCTAGACACAAGTGTGTCCTTGAGGATGCTTTGTGTCTAGAAAATGTCCCTAATAATATAGATGTCGACCAATTCCAGAACATGGTCAACCACCTTGCTAGCCCACATTACCTTACATTTTTTGAAGAAGATGATAAAGCCTTGAGCCATCTACATAATCTTGCCCTTCACATTGAGGTCATGATCCATAAAACCCGTGTTAGGCGTGTGTTGATAGATGGGGGTGCTAGGCTCAATATTTGTTCTTTAAGTCTTTTGAAAACCTAGGTTACTCAGAGCATGCCATTGATACTAGGAAGAAAATTACTATCAAAGCCTATGATGAGGCTGAAAGAAGTTCTAAGGGGTTAGCTGTTCTTCCAGTCAGAATTGGTCCTGTTGAAAAGGACATTTTGTTTCAAATCATTGATGCTGGTCCTCTATCATACAACATCCTACTAGGTAGACCATGGATTCATGACATGCAAGCAGTACCGTCTACCTATCACCAATGTGTCAAGTTTCCATACAATGGCATATAAGTATGCATACCAGGTGATAGTACCTTATCTATTAATGCCATTTTAGCAGGGGCCCATGTTCCCTTAAATAGAGAAGCAGACAATTTTGGGCCAGCTCTTGAACAATGTAAGGATAAATTAGAGTCCATAGATCTTGGTATGGGAGGATATCAAATTGACTCCTTTACAAAATTGCCAATTTCACCTAGGTCCTATGGTAAACCATCACAAGAGATGCGTCCCTCATCTTTAGCCATGACTCTATTCGATACTTTTTTAGAGTCTTCAGTACCTATTTAGCATGCGAAAGAAGAGGTGGCTATCAGAGATTGGATATATAGAGAAGAAAAGTACCTACATAATGAAAATTTTTCTCCATCTCCTAAGACTTATGGGAGAGGATACACATTGGTCACCACATTGGTCACCAACATGGGCTATCTAGGTCATGGCCCTCTCAATCATATGTTAGATGCCAAGGCTGAACCACTCAATCATGCTCTTTTTGGTCGTAGGACTAAGTCAATGGTTGGCCTGGGGTTTGATAATGGAAAGAACAAAAGTGTCCCTATCCTAGCTACGACAGATAGTGACAGTGACTCAGATTATACACCTAATCTCCAAAACCAACAAGATATGATTGATGATTGGGTGCCTTCTACAAATCTCCTTTGGGAGGATTCAGATGACTTAACAACTGTAAGCGCAAACACAAATGCTAGAGAAGAGGATACCCTTCACAATCTTAAAGCTTCTACATCAAGACATCCCAAGCCTTCTTAGTGTAAACATCCCAACAAGGATTCGAAAATAGATTCACATGAGTTTGAGTGGGACTCTCTTTCAGATGAAATAGTTGATTTAGACATTGATGTTGTCCACACCTATAGTACTCAACCTGATGTGACCAACAAACCTAGTGTAGGACTAGAGGATTGGACTCCTTGAATTGCCTTAGTGGATGACACTTCATTTCATGAGACAAGCCCTAATTCGAGTATCTTAGAGGGAAACTTGATAGATCCTAACTATGCGATCACCAGAGATAATGCCTTTCATATCAATAAAGTTGAACCAGTCATTGACCTACCCCTTGTCAACCATCATTTGATTGATTGGTCATAACTTTGTCAAGAGCCTCAACTCCTCACTTTTCACAATGACTACAAAATAGCTTGCTACATGAATGCTCTTGAACCCATAGTCTCTTCCACAAGTGAACCTACAATGAATATGACGGAGCCAGATATTAAATACCTTAGTCACAAAATAAAAGAAAAGAAAAAAAAGAGAAATGGTTCTGATGGCGAAAACCACTTTGTGGTGGTGTCAGAACCCAAAAAAGTAAAAAGAAAGGATGTATCCGAAGGTGAAAATCTCCTTGAGGTGCCTAAGGATGGGGTACTTAATAACCTGCCAAGTTATTTCCAAGACAGGTCATTAGTTCTTATTGAGCCTACACAACTAGTAAATTTGAATATAGAAGAGGCTCCACAAGTGGTACATCTTGCTCAATCTCTATCAGTGTAAGAAAAAGAGGCATACACAAAGTTCTTACAGAAGAAGAAAATCAATTTTGCTTGGACATATTCAGATATGCCAGGGCTTGACGCTAATCTTATTATGCATCACTTATCTATAGCTCCAGGAATTAAACCAGTAAAATAGAAGTTGAGGAAAATGCACCCTCATATAGCTCTCCTTATTAAGGCTGAATTAGAAAAGCTCTTAGGAGCAGGATTTATTAGAGCTATCGACTATGCCGAGTGGATCTCAAATATTGTTCCAGTTTCAAAGCATGATGGGTCCATTTGTGTATGCACAGACTTCAGAGATCTTAACAAAGCTTGCCCAAAGGATGACTTTCCACTCCCTAACATAGACATGATAGTGGATATGACTGCGGGCTATGAGATATACTCTTTAATGGATGGTTTTTCCAGGTATAACCAAATAAAAATAGCTCCTAAGGATCAAGAAAAGACAACCTTCACATGTGCATGGGGAACCTATTGTTGGAATGTCATGCCATTTGGATTAAAAAATGTAGGAGCCACATACCAAAGAGCTATGACCACAATATTTCATGATATGATGCATAAAAACATGGAGGATTATGTGGATGACACCTTGGCCAAGTCTAAGCAAAGGGATACACATCTAGAAGATTTGGAAGTAATTCTAGATCGAATGGAGCGGTTTCAGTTAAGATTGAATCCGAAAAAGTGTGCATTTGGGGTTACCTTAGGTAAACTTCTAGGATTCATAATTTTAGCCAAAGGAATAGAGGTGGATCCCAAAAAGGTTCAAGCAATATTAGATATGCCGCCTTCTAAGAACATTAGTCAAACAAGAAGTCTTCAAGGATGACTCCAATCCATATTGAGGTTTATTTCATAGCTTGTAGATAGAGCATAGCCATTCAACAAGACATTGCATAAGGGAGCCACATGTGCTTGGAATGAGGATTGCCAAAAGAGCCTAGATCAAATAAAGCAATACTTGGCTAATCCTCTAATTTTGATGCCTCCTATCCCAGGAAAACCATTGATTTTGTACATCTTAGTGACAAAATATTCCTTGGGGGCATTATTGGCTCAAATTGATGATACAGGGAAGGAAAGAGCCATCTACTACATTAGCCATACTCTAGTATCTTATGAGATCAATTATAATAGTATTGAAAAGTCTTGTCTTGCAGTAGTGTTTGCTTCCCAAAAGTTGCGACGCTACATGCTTGCCCATACTATACATCTTGTTGCAAAAATTGATCCTCTTAAATATTTGCTTAGTAAGGCTGCTCTCACGAGTAGACTTGCTAAGTGGATGATGGTTTTGTCCAAATTTGATATAGAGTACATTGAGCGTAAGGCTATAAAAGGACAAGCTATTGTAGATCAACTTGCTGATTTCCTGGTCAAGGATAGCATGCCTATTCAAGTGGAATTCCCAGATGAGCATATCATGTACATGACCACGCGTACTTGGAAAATGTTCTTTGATGGTTCAAATATGCAAAATGGATCAGGAGCTGGAGTGCTGTTTGTTTCCCCTCATGGGTGTACTATTCCCAAGTCCTATAAATTATTGTTTCCATGCACAAACAACATTGCTGAATATGAGGCCTTAACCAATGGATTGAAAATGGCCATAAAATGGGGAATTTTAGAGCTGCATGTCTTTGGGGATTCACAATTGATTATCAACCAAGTAAATGAAGAGTACCAAACTAAGGATGATAAGCTAATACCTTACAAAAAGATGGTTGATTCATTATGATGCTATTTCACATTTGTAACATTTCAACAGATCCCTAGAATAGAAAACAAGGCTGCAGATGCTATGGCTACATTAGCTTCACTCCTTTAGTTGGAACAACATGAATCAAGATTTGAATTCCTGGTGGAAGAGCTACATCATCCCATCTTTGACTCCTCTGAAAGCCATGTCATTTGTACCTTGGTCACTCATGAGTCTTCCCGTTATGGGGCTATCTATTCATACCTTCATGATGGCATCATTCTTGAATCATTTACCCATCTGAATGAAGAAACCTTGTTCGTAATGCCTCTCGCCATACCCTTATCTCTGGTGATATGTATAGGAGAGGTTTCGATGGGACACTTCTTAGGTGCTTGGAAAAGGATGAGTCTGACCGAGTGTTAGTTAACATCCACAAGTGCATTTGTGGAGGACATTCCAATGGTCTTGCCATGGCTCGAAGGTTGCTTAGGGTGGGGTACTATTGGCCCACAATGTAGATGGATGCTATAGCTTTTTCCAAATCTTGTGAAAAGTGTTAGAAACATGGAAATTTGATTCATGCTCCGGGTAGGGAGCTTATTCCTTCTATTTCTCATTGGCCATTTCAGCACTGGGCCTTTGATCTTGTTGGGCAGATTCATCCCAACTCATCAGGTGGACATAAATTCATAATTACTGCTACTGACTACTTTACCAAATGGGTAGAAGCCGTTCCACTATCTGTTGCCTCAGGAAAGACAATTTCTTTGTTCATATTGAATCACATCATTTGTCAGTTTGGGATACCTTTTGAGATAATCATTGACAATGGAGGTCAGTTAAAAAACAAGGACCTTACACACCTCTGCAATAAATTCAAGATAAAACAACATCGGTCCTCCATTTACTTCCCACAAGGAAATGGATAAGCAGAGGCCTCTAATAAAACCATTCTTAAGATTATCCATAGAACAGTTCACAAGAATGGTTGAGACTGGCACTTACTGATCAATCTAGCCTTATGGGCCTACAGAATGAGTATTCATACTCCCACAGGGGCTACTCCTTTTTCCCTCACTTATGGTGCTGAAGCAATATTACCTTTAGAAGTAGAGATTCCCTCACTTAGAGTCTCTCTCAAAGGTTTGATTATAGATGAAGATTATCATGCCATGAGATTGCAAGAATTGGAACTTCTTGATGAGAAATGAAGAGCATCTTTTGATCACATGAGAGTCTACCAAAAGCGTATGTCCAAAGCATTCAACAAGAAGGTTCGCCCTAGAGAATTTCAAGTAGGAGATCTTGTTCTGCATGAGAATCCTAAGAACCAACATTATCACGAACAAAAGGGCAAATTTGAACCTAATTAGCTTGGACCATACATTATTACTGCTGCTTTTGGGATAGGTGCTTACTTGCTATCTGATGAACAAGGGGAACAACTCCCTGATCCTATTAATATTTTGCACCTCAAGAAGTTCTATCCATGATGCCTATTCTGTCTGGGGGCATCCTTTGTACATATTTATTGATCCTGAAAAAATACCAAAAAAATTCATATATGATGCTGAAAAAATCCTAAAAAGTATATAAAGTCTTGAAAAAATACAAAAAAATCAAAAAATTCAAAAAATTCAAAAAAATAGAAAAAGTGCCTTGGTGAAAACTTGGAAACAGGTGCCTTGGTAGCAAAAATACAAAAAAATTGAAAAAATTAAAAAAAATAAAATTCTCCAAGTGGTGAAAACTTGGAAATAGACTCTATTTGAGGCCTTTGCACCCTTGTCTTTTAGCATGCGTCCTTGACACTTAGCCATTCTCCATCATGACTTGACCTTGTTGCCTTGGTCTGGAATTGGTCTTTGTCTTTGTCTAGGGGGCATACCTGTTAGCATAGGTCCTTTAGGTGCGTTTGTCTCTTGGGGCATTTCACAAATAGGTGTTTTTCAACATCACCCCAAATAGTGTTTTTCAACACTACCCTAGCGTCGAGTGTTTCTCAACACTTATCAGAGTTCTTACCCACCAGTCTAGTATGATGTGATATCTCCCACTAGCAGATGCGATACTTAAAGTTTGACTCTATGACCTACACACATGCACTTAAACAATTGACTCATTGAGATATGTTGACTTTATTTATTTTGTGTGCTATCTATGATGATTTCTTTGATAAGTGGTCTCTCCCTGAGAAGTTTTTGATGATGCATAGCTAGAAGACTGAGGGTATGAGAGCATGTTTTATTTTTTTACCTGCTTGTGGGTATATTTCATTGATCCTAACTATCATGAGCATTTATGCTGGTCCTACTTGACACTAAGGATTGACAAGGTATTATCCTTGACTATTTCGCGAGTGCATTCTTATAGCCATCTTGAACTTCTTATGTCCTGATGCAAGCATAATCTCGCTATAGTAAACTTAGGTAATCTCACTGCACTAGTCATCTTGACCTACATGTCTTTGATGCCTAGGTGGGATTCCCACATTCAATCTGATATAGATCATATTCATATACCCATATTCATACTAGTGTGTATTGTATGATCTTACGACGCTACCAATAACACTCGATGATGATAATTAGATGTCTATAAGCATTGTGACCTTGCAAGTCAACCACTTTTCATAATAGCTTGCATTTTTAGGGCCATATTAGTTTAGTTTTTGCATTTTGCATATGGAGAGAGCTCTCCTTTTCATCTTACGTGGACTTGTCAGTCAACTGCACTCATTTTCCCTTTTCTCGATCATGTATTTCACTCTTTGTCTTCCATCACGACCTGTTTCTGTCATCACAAGGGGTTAATCTTATCATCATATCTATATCTCAAAAATGTCATTTTCAGAAACATGAGTCTATATCATACACATGAGAATTAAACATACATCTATGAGAGAAAATATACATGAGCATATCAACATACATTTTGAGCAAAATGACAAGACAATACATAAACTGATACATCCATCACAAGTGAGACGTACAAACATGATATATCAAACATCTAGTAATCTCATATATATAAGTAATGATACATAGTACAAAGTGAGATAACAAAATTTGGATCAAAAGTCTCAGGATATGTCTGAAACATCTAAACCTAAGCCCTAGACCTAGGACTCGCTGCCACCATCCCAAGGACCTGGTGGTGGAGGAGGTGGTGCCACATATGGTACTACATCTAATCTACCCACTACTGCTGAGTAGGAAGGAGCTCTTTGACCCTCCAACACTGCCTGTATGTAGAGACCATGATAATACATGGCTCATGCTACCTCTCTCTACCTCTCTGTAAGGGCAACTTGTAGCTACCTCTCTCGGTGCTCTGTCTCAGCTCTCTGATCTGTGAGCTAGTACTCCTTGACAACTATGGTGATCCTCAGCTACTGCATCTCTATCTCTAGAGCCTGTATCTTGGCTCTCAGGTCCTCTCCTCCCACAAGCTACTCCTGTTGTCCCTCTGCCTGTCGGTGAGCTAGTCTCACCTCATCCTTAGGTGTCACTGATTTCTATCTTTGTGACCATTTCTAGCCACCTGATCTCAATCCCTCACCTCTCTCCATCTCTCTCCCTCCCCCTCCCTCCCCTCCATCTCCTTCATCCCCATCATCTCCCCCATCATCCCCCTAAGCAGCTGGTGATGCATTTGGTACAATGAATCTAGGGAATGGAGCCCTACACCTCTCTGCTCTATACGCTGCATCTACACCCGCATCCACCATGTCTAGAAGGTACTCCTAGGGCTCCTGACGTATAGAAGTTGTCTCCTATACTACCTGCTGGTAATCCAACATCGATAGCCAACCATGCCCCTCCTCATCCCAAAACTGAGCATGTGTAGTGGTCTCCGTGGACACCCTCTATTGGCATCCGAACTGTCTCCAGACCTGACTAATAATGAATCTCTCCACAATGTCTGCATGACGACCTACTAATGGATGACTACAAAGCATATAATCTAGCTCCCACCTATCACCCCACTACTCAGATGTCCTGTAAGGTCTCCAGGTGAATGAGGTGAGCTCATCCAACACCCTGTGATAGTGATGAAGGGTGCTCCCCTTAATACCACAAACACATAACAGATATAGAGAACAACAACAATATGCAAGAACAGAAAATTGGCTTCTTATTATCTCCACAAATGTGGAATTACAAACTTTCAAAATTACAATATGCAAAGCCACATGGGCATTCCCTTACAATATTCTGTAGGACAAAGCCTCGAACTATTACCCAGATCTACTACCCAGAACTATTCTGAACTGCCTAAGATAATAATACAGCCTTCCTTATATAGGCAATTTTCCACCACTTGGGAAGGTTCCAGAATTTTAGCCAATAAGGCCGACCAAACTTAGAATTATTTTATTTTACATTTTATTACATCATAGTCGGCTCAAGATAACCTCTGAAACCCGAACAGAAATTTTGAAGAAAATTATTTTCTGCCATTTCAGGTGACCCAACTTCCGAAGACCATAAGTCATCACCAGTTGACCTGATCGGCTATTATAACCCCATTTCAGAAATGCCACGAAGCGCTCTACAGGCTTGACCCATGCAAGCACCCGTCACCCAAATTTTTGACCTCATCTGGGGCCTCTAAAGCCTTCAAAACTGAGTTCAAAGTTTCTGTACCCTGCTACCAATATCGAAAATCTTCAAGATCTTCCAATATACACTTGATCTGGCAATGAAACTTTACTGGCAGACTTATATGACCAAAATGAACCTCCAAGAAAGAAATCAGATCATTCTGAGCACATACAAAAATTACCAAAAATAGTAACTTTCCATAAATAGCAGCTCTGCACAAAATAGCCTTTATTGAATACAAAAGCAGAAATATTTTTGGGTGATGCAAGATTGCTCTTACACCTAGGATGCTCCTGCATCAGACACCCGGGGTAATTTGAGAAGTGACCCTGTCACGACTCAGGTGTGCAGAGGAAAACCAAGACGGCTAACCTCCTCCTTTGTCAGCCATGATGAATCTTCAACAGGTCATCCTTTCCACTTGACCAGATATTCTTCATATGTCCTGTTCCTTGTGCTTCTACCAACACGACTGTCCAGTATATCTTCGATCTCCTTAGTGTTTGAACTAGTTGCTGGAATACTCCACTGTGCTGCTGCGATCTCATCTTCAACACCTCCTTCATGATACTCTGTCAGATCTAAAATGTTAAACACTGGTGAAATATTTAGCTCAGTAGGCAATTCTACCTCATATGCATTTCCTGAATCATGTTTCTTCAGTATCCTACATGGTCCAAACTTCTTCATTTTCAGCTTGTTATATGTACCAACTGGAAACCGCTCCTTCCGCAAATGAACCATGACTTCATCATCAACCTGAAATTCCTTATACCTCCTTTTCTCATCTACCTTAGCCTTATACTGTGCGTTCATCTTGGTAATATGCTTCCTCACCTCCTCATGGATGTTCTTCAAATGTTCTGCAAAATCCTTAGCCTCAGCACTACTTATTTCTCCTTTATCTATCTTTCTCAATTCAGATGCATTTCTCGGACTACTTCCATATACAATCTGAAATGGTGATTTACCAGTGCTCCTGTTGACAGAATTATTGTATGCAAATTCTTCCTGTGGTAAAATCAAATCCCATCCTGTTGGCTTATCTCCAACCAAACATCTCAGCAGATTTCCCAAACTTCTATTCACCACCTCTGTCTGTCCATCAGTCTGTGGATGATGTGATGAACTAAACTTCAAATCTGTCTTCAACTTCTTCCACAATGTACGCCAGAAATATCCAACAAACTTAGTGTCCCGATCTGAAACTATGGTCCTTGGCAAACCATGAAGTCTCACTACTTCTCTAAAAAACAATTCTGCTACATGAACAACATCATTAGTCTTCTTGCAGGGAATGAAATGTGCCATCTTTGAAAATTGGTCAACTACTACAAAAATTGAATCATGTCCCCGTTGTGTCCTCGGTAAACCAAGAATAAAGTCCATACTGATATCCTCCCAAGGCTTCTCTGGTATAGGTAATGGCTGATACAACCCTGTATTCTGCTTCACTCCTTTCGCCATCTGACATACTCTACAACTCTTTACAAACTTCTTCACATCTTGCTGCAACTGTGGCCAATAATAATTCTCACTAACCAAAGAAAGGGTTTTATCACAACCAAAATGTCCAGCCAATCCTCCGCTATGCTTCTCTTTGATGAGATTCTCCCTCATAGAACTTCGTGGAATGCACAACTGACTCCCTCTGAATAGCATATCATCCTGGATGATGAAATCCAACCATTTCATCCTGTCTAGAGTAATAGGTTCTGTACAAGCTTTCCAAGCTTCACCAAAATCAGGATCCTCTGGATACAAATTCTTGAGTTCCTTGAACCCAACCACTTCAATCTGCATTTCTGTCAGCAATAGTTGCCTTCTGCTAAGAGCATCTGCAACCTTGTTAGACTTTCCACTCCTGTGTTTCAAAACAAATATATAACTCTGCAAAAACTCAACCCACTTCAAATGCCTTTGATTCAATTTTCCTTGACTATTCAAATATTGCAAAGCTTGATGATCAGTATACAAAACAAACTCCTTAGGAAGCAGATAGTGCCTCCACTTTTTCAATGCCTAAACTATAGCATAAAATTCCTGATCATAAACAGAATATTTTCTCTTGGCGTCATTTAATTTCTCACTGAAATAAGCAATAGGTTTACCTTCTTGGCTCATAACAGCTCCTATTGCAGTACCACTAGCATCACAATCTACTTGAAACACCTTATTAAAATCTGGAAGTGCTAAAACTGGTTGTTCTATAACTTTTTGTTTCAACAATTGAAAACTCTTTTCTGCCCCATTAGTCCACTTAAACTCTTTTCTATCCCCTCTCATTGTTTCGGTCAAGGGTCCACAAATACTGCTAAAATTTCTAATAAACTTTCTGTAAAAGCTAGCTAGACCATGAAAAGATCTTACCTCAGTAGCACTCCTCAGAGTAGGCCATTCAAGGATAGCCTGTATCTTCTTTGGGTCCATTTTTAGACCTTCTGCTGAAACTACAAATCCCAAATACACCAACTCTTTCTTCACAAAATTGCACTTCTTCAAATTAATCAACAATTTCTCTTCTCTCAACTTCTCAAATACCATACGAATATGCATCATATGCTCATCCAATGTCTTACTAAAGATCAAAATATCATCTAGGTAAACAATGACAAACTTACCCAAATTTTTTTTCAGAACCTCGTTCATAAGCCGCATGAAAGTGCTCGGTGCATTGGTTAGCCCAAAAGACATGACTAACCACTCATATAGTCCGTCCTTTGTTTTGAAGGTAGTCTTCCATTCATCTCCTTCTCTGATCTGAATCTGGTGATATCCACTCTTTAGATCTATCTTTGAGAAATACACAGCCCCACTCAAACAGTCCATAATATCATCCATTCGTGGTAATGGAAACCTAGACTTGATTGTGATCTTGTTTATTGCTCTGGAATCTGTACACATCCTCCACTCTCTATTCTTCTTTGGTGCTAATACCGCTGGTACAGCACAGGGACTCAGACTCTCTCAAATCAACCCTTTCTGTAACAACTCATGTACTTGTCTGTTCAACTCTTCACTTTCTGCTGGTGTCATTCTGTGTGCTGCCTTGTTTGGCAAACTAGCTCCTGGAATCAAATCCATCTGATGACTGATCTTCCTTACCGGTGGTAATCCATCAGGTACATTATTAGATACAATATCTTGAAACTCATTCAACAAATCTACAACCTCTACAGGTACATCCTCTACTTCTTCTTTACCAACTTTTGGAATCAAAGCAAAGCACACATGCTCATGCCTCATACCATCTGGGAATTTCTTTCCATCAACAAACGTTATTCTTGAATTACCACATACCTTTTCTTCGGTCTCCTTCAATGGCTTTAGCTTATGTCGCACTCCATCCTTTGTTAGGGAATAGGTATTCGCACAACCATCATATACAACACATCTGTCAAACTGCCACGGTCTACCCAATAACATATGACATGCATCCATAGAGATGATATCACATAGTACCTCATCTTGGTACCCGCCGATCTTGAACTTTACCAGGCACTGTTCACTGACCATGACCTTGTGGTCATCCTGCACCTAGGCAATCTGATATGGATGTGGTTGTTTCTGTCTCTTGAGCTTCAACTTTGTCACCATCTCTTCTGACACCAAATTGTCAGTGCTTCCACTATCGATAATCACATCACAGCATTTACCCTCGCACTTGCATCTAGTGTGAAACAGGCTCCTCCTTTGTTTAGGTTCATTCTCACCACTCAGCAAGACTCTTCTGTTAATTAGCATTTCTCCTCTTTCAGTATCTTCAGAATTTGATGATCTAGCATCTTCATCGACATGTGCAACTCTGGCCTGGCCTTCATTTCTCCTGTCTGTTCTACCTTGGCGCTGAGGACATTCAAATTCCCTATGACCTTCTTCTCCACAGTGAAAACATGTTCCACGGAAGCCCCCTCTTCCAGATCCTTGTCCTCTTCCTCTTCCTCTCTGATCTCTATTATTCTGATCCTGGAAGCGATTGGAATTATTTCCTCGTTGATTCTGACTGCTACTGGCGTCATCCTTCTTTTTCGGATCTTCATTTCGGCCACCATATGACCGTCCACCAGATCATCCACCGCGACCTCTTCCATTTTGTCTGCTCTCAAACTTCTTGTTCAACTTTTCCTCTACTTTTAGGGCAAACTGGTATGCCTCTTCAATACTGTTCATTCGAACTAGATTCAGTTCCTCCTGAATGCTTGGCCTTAACCCATTAAGGTATCAGGCAACTTTCTCTTTATCAGCTTCTGCATGGCCTGTTCTAATGAGAAGTCGATATAACTCCTCTGTATACTCCTGAACAGATCTTCCTGCTTGCTTCAAACTTTGCATTTTTTTCAGTAGGTCAAGCTCATAATCAACAAGAATGAACTGTCGCTTCAATTTATCCACCATCCGATCCCATCTCGTGATTTTCTCCTTTCCCCTTCTATTTCGCTCCAACTGAATCTCTTGCCACCATTCCTCGCATGACCTTTCAGTCTAGCCTTCGCAAATTTGACCCTATCAGGATCCTCAACATCTTCATACTCAAAATATTCCTCACATTCATTGATCTAGTCGATCAATTCTTCTGGGTTAAGATTTCCAGAAAATGTAGGAACCTCAATTTTAGGTCTTTTCCCAATCTTAGAAATGGCCCGAAAAAGTCTTTCTTCCTCCTGGTTTACAATTTTGACTTCTCCTTCTTGATATTCTTTTTCAGCTTCATCCTCACTTTCATCTCTGACATTAAGATTCATTCCTTTGTGAATCTCTTCTTGCAATGCTCGCACTTGTCTCTGCAGCTCTTTAACCTCAGGTGTCACAGCACTAGCTCTTCCGCCACGTTCCCTTTATGGAGGCATTTTCGCAATGCGCGCTGAAACCCTAACCACGGTCCTGGTGTAAACTACCTCATAGTCGACGATCTATTTACACACTCAAGAACTCCTGCTCTGATACCACCTGATGAAGGGTGCTCCCCTTAATACCACAAACACATAACAGATATAGAGAACAACAACAATATGCAAGAACAGAAAATTGGCTTCTTATTATCTCCACAAATGTGGAATTACAAACTTTCAGAATTATAATATGCAAAGCCACATGGGCATTCCCTTACAATATTCTGTAGGAAAAAGCCTCAAACTATTACCCAGATCTACTACCCAGAACTATTCTAAACTGCCTAAGACAATAATACAGCCTTCCTTATATAGGCAATTTTCCACCGCCTGGGAAGGTTCCAGAATTTTAGCCAATAAGGCCGACCAAACTTAGAATTATTTTATTTTATATTTTATTACATCATAGTCGGCTCAAGATAACCTCTGAAACCCGAACAAAAATTTTGAAGAAAATTATTTTCCGCCATTTCAAGTGACCTAACTTTCGAAGACCATAAGTCATCACCAGTTGACCCGATCGGCTATTATAACCCCATTTCAGAAATGCCACGAAGTGCTCTACAGGCTTGACCCGCGCAAGCGCCCATCACCCAAATTTTCGACCTCATCCGGGGCCTCTAAAGCTTTCAAAACTGAGTTCAAAGTTTCTGTACCCTGCTACCAATATCAAAAATCTTCAAGATCTTCCAATATACACTTGATTTGGCAATGAAACTTTACTGGTAGACTTATATGACCAAAATGAACCTCCAAGAAAGAAATCAGATCATTCTGAGCACATACAAAAATTACCAAAAATAGTAACTTTTCATAAATAGCAGCTCTGCACAAAATAGCCTTTATTGAATACAAAAGTAGAAATATTTTTGGGTGATGCAAGATTGCTCTTACACCCAAGATGCTCCTGCATCAGATAGTAAGAGACATCTCCGGTATGTGCCTGAGAAATGAAACCTGTATATCTATAAATGTAGGGATATTTGCGCTCCCTAGGCTGCACTCATGGATGCACTACAATAATGTCCTCCCATGCCCATATCTGAGTGAGTATAGCCCTGCACACCCAAGTCCTTCCGTCTTGATAGATGATCTCATGTAGCTCATAGTACATCTCTGCTAGTATGGCAGGACCCCATGCCATACGACGAGGTCTGCCTACGAAGTCCACCAATAGTCTGCTCCATCCAAGAGGGAATCCCTTCTGATTGTGGTCAGTCATCAGGGCCTATGATATGATGGATGCAATAATACAAGGCACTTGGAAGTCCCTACCAAAGTTGGCCATCAACCGATCCCAACTGACATGTTGGTCTAGGATGGTGACATCCTGGAACATAGCCTGTATCACCTGTCTCCCCTCTGTCGAATCTTGATCATAATATACCCGTGTCATCAAACAATCATGTTAGTTTCTATCATAAGGGAAACTTTATAACTTTGATTATCTATAAACATGATTATACTTACAGGATCTCCATGACACAAAACCCGTAGGATCCGATAGATGTCCTCTAATGTGATGGATGCCTCTCCAGTAGGCAGATGAAAGGTGTTGTGCTCACTATGCCATCTCTTGGCAAGAGTAGTCAATAGCCCATGATCAGCTTGGATATGGGGCATTTGCAGTAAATACCAAAAGCCCATCGCCCTCAAATTAGCCTTGCCCGGATCATCCAGATCTCGGACAAATTGCAATCTAGTCACCTGGGGTGCTCTGATCCGGAGCGTAGGAAAGTTCTCCTACAAGTCATTTCAACCATACCAGATGTCAGTACATATCATGAAGGATGTATAATATCAGTACAACGTATTTTAAAATCAAACATTGTCTAGACCCATGTCATTTTGCTCAAAAATATTAAAACATGTTAAAATTTTATACTAGGCAACACTATTTTTTGATTAAGTGTCGTGTGACACTTTGTCTTATAATAGTGTGAAATTTTCTATTTGGGTGACACTTCACATAGTGTCGTGTGACATTTTGTCCTGTGTCGTGCGACAGTAGATTCAATGCTCGTGCAACACTATTTTGACCCACAAAGTGTCGCATGACATTCATCTTCAAAGGGTGCGACACTTCTAAAGTGTCGCATGACTTTTCACCTAAACTAAAAATTTGAAATTTGAAAAATAATTAAAAATGTGCTCAATATCTTAAATGCTCATTAATGACTCAAAAAAGTGAAGTTTTTCTGAGAACTCATCGGGGCAACATAGTGTGGAGGCCGGTTGTGCAACCGACCGCACTCAAATTGATGCCTATGGATGGGAATCACTGCTTGCTGGGCCATTTTCTCTCTCTAAGCTCTCAAAATTCTTAAATGGCTAAATGATAAATGATTTTGAAAATGACACTTTTGCCCCTTATATTGCATTTTGACTTTTTGACCTAATTTTCAAAGTACCTCAAAATTACATGAAAATTGCACCCTTACCTAATTTCGACGTCCTAGATCCATTTTTGGACTTGAAATCAAAATCCAAGTTAATCTTGATAGTCAAAATTGCATTTCAAATTTTCTCCTTCTTCTACGCAGTTGGCTGACCATTTGAGGCCTGATTCTTTGATCTTTGTTGGGGCATCTTCATTCCTTCACCCCCATCTCTTTCAAACTCCTAGTATATCATTCATTATCACTCACTTCTTTTCTCTAAGGTTTGACTTAATTTTTATCCTATATCTCTCCCAGTCACACCTAGTCAACCTGGGGCATGTCTTCACTACTTATTGGTTATCCTATAGTCTTATCCTTCGATTATGATTTCTAGTGACTTGATCAAGTTTATCAATTTCCTATTCTCCTCTACCTGATTTTGATTTCAATTCCGAGGGGGTATTACCTATCAGCTTTAATCTTTGATTCAGCTCTATCATTTAGCTCAGCTTGAGATTCTTATTTTTAGACTTGATTATCAGCTAGCAATGACGGTGGTGATTTTGCCTTTCAATTTTTATCTCCTATTTTTCAAACTTGATTATTGCCTAGCAGCTGTGTGTGTGAAAATTGTACCTGATCTGTAGACACAACACTTTAGTAAAACATTAGAGGTTAGCTATAATCAAAATCGTGCAAAATTAAAATCTAATCTAACCAAGCAATTTACTGCCTTCTAATAGGTGTGAGATTGATGTTCTCAGATTGTAATCGAGATCAGTGACCTAGATGACACCTAAATGAAGGATTTGAATGCAATTGATCTAGATATGAGATTGAATGCAATTAAGCTATTTTTTTTTTTGGATTTTATGATGCAATAAGGAATGAAAACTTGATATGAATCTATGCTAGATGAAATTGATATGCTATGAATGCTATTGAAAATTGATATGCAATGCTAATCTAACAATGATATGCAATATGAATGCAAAAATAAGATTGATCTCACAAAGATGTCGATTCGCAAGAGCTTTGATTCTTCAATTCCAATTCTCCAACGTGATTGTGTAACTCTTGAATTGATCTTGGCAGCGCAATTGTGCAAATTTTGTGGATTGATTTGTGAAGAGCTGAAGCCTTAATTTATAGAAATCCCAGGCTTTGGGAGTGCATGGAAGAAAGCCATAAATCACTCAAATAACTCAGGTTGATTTTTGAGTTATCTGATCATGAAAGATAGTTAATTCTCAAAATCATGCAAAAACATGCAAAAATAGCTTTTTAACTCAAATTAGAGTTTAGATCAGCTTTTTGAACTCCAAAAGGATGTTGAGTTCCAAAAATTCAATAACTTGCATTGATTTTCTGATTTGGAGTTTAATTGTTTCTTTTGAATGTGCATAATAATTAAGAATTAAATAAATAAATAATGTGATTTATCCTCAACTTAACTGATTTTTGAAAATAAATAATTAATTTATGGGTTAATTAACTATTTAATCAAACTTTTATTAAAAACTATATTATTAAATAATGACAACTCGCTTTAATTAATTAAATAAAGATTTAATCAATTATTCATAGGATATTAGATTTATTGTCAAAATTAAATAATATAATTAATAATAGATAGAATTAAATTTAATTAAACAATTTAGTGGAAAATATTAAATCTAATTAATTAAATATGAAAATATTCAATTAATCAAACTTTAGGATAAATTGGATTTATCGCCAAATAATCATTAAAATAAAGATAATTAAGATAATTACAAATATTACTAGGAATATTCCCTGATGCAGAATTTAAGATAATCAATTAGATTTGATGATGTTCAGATGTGCCTTAGGTTAGGACTTCGATGTCGATTTTGTTCAATTTGTCGATGTAGGAGGTTAATGAACATATAGCCCATTTTTGGGGTATTACATTTTGCCCCTCTTTGAATTACTGTGCGAAGCGCAGTGGTTCAAAGATAGTCTGTGTTTGATAAAGATATGAAACTGATTCAAAAGATAAACCGATCTCAAGATAGAAACCGATTGAAAGATATTGAGATAGGAGGTCCTGAATGACCAGAGATAATGTTTACTATAGCAGCAATGAACCAATGATTGCGAAAAAGTGTCAAAATGCCTGATTCTGAACCTTAGGATTGATAAGAAGTGAGTGATCGGTTCTAGACTTGATTGTCTTAGCAGAACTAGTAGGTATCACATCCGAACCCTTCAGTTGTCGAAGAACCAAGGAAATAACACTAATGAACCGATGGTTGCGAAAAGCTAATACAAATTACAAGATTAAGAGAATACCAGATTGATATGGATCGATGAATCTAATATGCCCCAAGTGATGATAGATTTGCCTCGAGCGATGAGGACTTTTGATGAATCAGTGACTAGATGTGATTGTTGTCTTGATCACTGATGAAAGATATTGATAGATTTGATCGATAGAATTTGATTTGCAGACTTTGAATGATGTGCAATACCATGCCCCCTTCGGGATTAAAATTGAAATCTAACAAGAAAAGTCAGCGTTATAGTTTAGAAGCATGTTAATTGATTAGAAAAGTGGTTAAACACGTTGAAGAACGCATTCTGCATCATTGGAAGGTCCCAAAAGACCAAGTTTGACTAGGTTTGACCATGAGTTGACCATGGTTAACCAAGTTGAATTTTTGATAGTTTGATGTTAGATAATCAGTTAAGTTGAATACTAGATTTCTGTGATGATAGAAGGTCGAATATGCAAGCAATTAATAATATGAATGATCTCAGATTTGAATTTTGATCCCGAAAAAGGATTCTACTTGTTGTTTCATTGGAGGAACCTTCATGTGAGATTCAGCTCTTGTTAGACTTAAAGATGCGATTTGAAGAATCATTTAAGCATTGAAGTTCATTTAATCATTGTGAGATCATGCAAAGATGAAGAATGCAAAGAGACATGCAAAATGAAATGCAACCTAAGACCTAGGACCTACTCATTGATCATATGTCGATTTGTTATCATCATTGAACTTTTAGGTAATCGGATAAATCAATACAATGCCCACTAGCTATGAAACCATAGACATATGAATATCGATTTGTATGTGCAAGAATCAATACAACACCCACTGATCAACAACCATGGATATATGAATATTGATTTTGTTTTCAGAATATAGGATTAGATATAAGTACCAAGGCATAAACGCCAGGATGACCTAAATATCATGTCCATTTTGATATAGCAATTTTGTATAAGCATCAAAACATAAATGTCGTGATGACCTGAATATGCCTTGCATGACAAACACATCAAATAGCTAAGAGATCATACTAAATCCAATGTGAATTACCCGTAGTGACCCTTTATCGTTCACATCCTTAGGTAAGATCGTGTTTCACAGTAGGAGAAAGAACTCACTCAAAAAGATAATAGTTAGATCAAACTTTCTTAAATTTTTTGGGTATCAATGGTCGAGGTACGCATAACCATCCAATTCGAGATAGAGGCTCTTACAGTCGGACACCATTTCAATCCAGAATTTCCAAAGTTATTAGATTTCACATACAAGCAGAAAACCAAGAAAAGATTATGCCCCCAGTCATCACTCTCTAAATCCTGTAAAGGACATCATTGAGGAGCTCGAAGGGACACAATATGCAAAAATATCAATGCGAATCAGTAAGCATACAAGGAGATAAAAGCATGAAGCACATATTGTTTTTAGTTTGTTTTGATGTTTGATTGTTGTAGATGCAAAATCCTTTCTGGAGATGAGACAGACAGACAGACTCAACTTGAAGCTTCAAAGGACTCTGACTGGATAGGATATGTCTAAGATACATTGGAGGCCATAGGATATGACATTGATTGCCCCCAAGTTTGAACATTGATAGGATACAAACGCACAAGCTGATTGGTGTACAAACTGACTTTATTGAAACAAGGATATATACAGACTAAAGTAGACTGAAAGCTGGGAAAGACCAAGATTGCACTGATAGATGGAGCATTTTGAAACAAGTGGCGCCTGTTTGCCAGGTTTTCACCATCTTGGTAGAGATTCTATTTTTGCTACCAAGGCACCTGTTTCTAGGTTTTCACCAAGGCACTTTTTTTATTTTTTCATTTATTTATTTTTATTTTTTTTCAGGACTTTTTTTGATTTTTAAGATTTTTTCAGGACATTTACCAAGCACTGAATGCCTTAGGCGTAGAATTTCTTCAGATGGAGAACATTGATTGGTTCTCAGAGCTATTCTCCTTCAGTCATTGAGAGTTGATAGGCACCAGAGCCAAAAAGTAGTAGTGATAACAAAGGGACCCAGCCAATTGGGTTCAAACTTCCCCTTGCGTTCTCGATGTGATTGATTTTTAGGATTTTCTCTCAACACTAGATCACCAATCTGAAATTATCTGTGTCTGACTTTCTTGTTGTAGCCTCTAGACATTCTCTTCTGATATACTCTGAGATGATCATACACTGCTTGCCTGTGCTCATCTAGTAATTCAAGTTCTTGTAACCTAGACACTCTGTAGTCTTCATTAGTGACAAGTCCATGTATTCTGATTCTGAGTGATGGGATTTCAACCTCAATAGGTAGTACCGCTTTAGACCCATAAACTAAAGTGAAAGGTGTAGCCCCTGTAGGCATTCTGATACTAGTTTTGTATGCCCAAAGAACTGGATTGATCATGAGATGCCAGTCTCTGCCGGTTTTGTTTACTGTTCTGTGCAAGATCTTCAATAGATTTTTGTTAGAAGCCTCTGCTTGTCCATTCCCTTGAGGATAGTAGATAGATGACCAATGTTGAGTAATCTTGAATTTGGCACATAAGTCATCTAGGTCCTTGTTTTTGAATTGTCCCCCATTGTCTGTGACTATGGAATGAGGGATCCCATATCTGCAAATGATGTAGTTCAGGATGAACATAGAGATTTGTTTCCCCATTGCTTGTGTTAGAGGAATTGCTTCTACCCATTTTGTAAAATAATCTGTAGCTGTGATTATATGGGTATGTCCATTAGAAGAGTGCGGATGGATAGTGCCTATGAGATCAAATGCCCATTGTTGAAAAGGCCATTGTGTAGTAAAGAGAATTAGATCTCTCCCTAGAGCATGAATCAAGTTGCCATGTACTTGACACTGTTGATAGTTTTTAGCAAATTTAATAGCCTCTTTCTCCATTTCAGGCCAATAGTACCCAGCCCTAATAAGTTTTTGAGCTAACGTTAAACCATTTGAGTGCGATCCACATATACCCTCATGGACTTCCTCTAATGCACGTTGAGACTCTTCCCATTCTAAACATCTAAGTAGTGTACCATCTAGACCTCGTTTGTACAGAGCATTACCAATGATGACATATCAGGATGCAGATCGGATAAGGTTTCATTTCTCAAAATGGTTAAAGGACTCAGGGATGATTTGGTCGTGGAGATAGGAGAATAGATTTTTGTAGTGAGATGAGTCATAACCTGCAATAGTGCAGATCATGCGGGTTTCAGGGGAGTCATATGCAGGATAGGATAGGGCTTCCACCAGGAACTCGTAGCGTAGCTCATGTTCAGGCTACTGTAAGAGAGTAGATAGTGTCACCATTGCATCGGCAACCTTATTCTCCATTCTGGGTATTTTCTCAAATGTGATAGAGATGAAGTATTTCTTTAAATCATCTACCATTCTCTTGTAAGGAATGAGGCTTTCATCTTTGGTTTGGTACACATCATTGACTTGGTGGATAACCAATTGTGAGTCTCCATGGATGTGCATCTCTATAACTCTCCATTGTATTGCCATTTTCATACCATTGAGAAGTGCCTCATATTCAGCAATATTGTTTGTGCAAGAAAACTTTAGTCTGAATGCTTTGGGTATCGAGTATCCTTGAGGAGTGATGAAAAATATGCCTGCTCCAGATCCATTCTATGTGTAGGAGCCATCAAAGAATAACCACCATGCTCTAGAAGAGAGGTGCATGATAGAGGAATCAGGAAATTCCATTTGCATGGGTGTATCATCAAACAGTGGTGCTTCATTTAATTGATCAGCAATGACCTATCCTTTGATAGCTTTTCTTTCAACATATTCAATGTCAAATTCGCTCAAGAGCATGACCCATTTAGCTAGTCTACCTGTGAGGGCAGCTTTTCTTAGGAGATATTTCAGTGGATCAATTTTAGCTACCAAATGAGTAGTATGAGCTAACATGTAGTGTCTCAGTTTTTGTGATGCAAAGATCATAGCTAAACATGCCTTCTCTATCATTGAGTAGTTCTTCTCATAGGTCACTAAAGTTCTACTGATATAGTAGATGGCTCTTTCTTTCTTGTTCTCATCATGATGTGCTAGCAATGCCCCCAGTGATGTATCTATTGCGGAGACATATAATATTAATGGCTTCCCATGAATAGGAGGCATTAAGATAGGAGGATTCAAGAGATAATTCTTGATATGATCAAAATTCTTTGCACAACCTTCATTCCAGGCAAAGGTCACACCTTTATGTAATGTCTTTGTGAAAGGTTGTGATATGTCAGCTAACTGTGATATGAATCTTCTGATGGACTGTACTCTCCCTTGCAAAGTTCGTATTTGACTGATATTCTTGGGAGGTTGCATCTCTATGATAGCTTTCACCTGAGCTGGATCGACCTCAATACCTTTCTTGGAGACGATGTATCCTAGGAGCTTTCCAGAAGTGACTCCAAAAGCACACTTTTTAGGATTTAGTCGAAGACTAAATTTTTCCATTCTGTCGAGGATCATGCTCAAGTCTGTTAGATGTTCAGTTCTAATCATGGATTTTTCCAAGGTATCATCCACGTAATCCTCTATTGTTCTATGCATCATATCATGAAAAATAGATGTCATTGCTCTTTGATATGTAGCTCCAGCATTTTTGAGTCCGAATGGCATAACATTCCAACAGAAGGTTCCCCACGCACATGTGAATGCAGTTTTCTCTTGGTCTTCTGGAGCAATTTTGATTTGGTTGTATCCAGAAAAACCATCCATAAGGGAATACATTTCATAGCCCGTAGTCATGTCCACTATCATATCAATGTTAGGTAGTGGAAAGTCATCCTTAGGGCATGCTCTGTTCACGTCTCTAAAGTCCATGCACACTCTGATTGAACCATCTAGTTTTGAAACAGGTACAATGTTGGAGATCCACTCAACATAGTCTATGACATGGATGAATCCAGCTTTTAGGAGTTTTTCTAGTTCTGCTTTGACTAAGAGTGCAACATGAGGATGCATCTTTCTCAATTTTTGCTTGGTTGGTTTTACTCCAGGAGCAATGGATAGATGGTGCATAATGAGATTGGGATCCAATCCTGGCATATCTGAATATTTCCATGCAAAATTGATCTTTTTTTTTCTGATAAGAATGTAGTGAATTTCTGTTTCTCTTCTTCTGATAAGGATTGTGCTACATGTACCAATTGTGGCTCCTCTATTGTACCCAAATTGATGGATTGAGTGGGCTCAATCAGAACTGGAGATCTATCCTGTAAATGACTCGAAAGGACATCAAATATCTCATCTGTAGGCACCTCAGAGAGGTTTTCACCTTTAGATATGTCTTTTCTTTTTACTTTTGTAGGTTCTAAGACTGCCACGAAGTGGTTTTCACCCTCAGAACTCTTTTTCTTTTTATTGTTATTCTTTTGACTAAGATATTTGATATCCGATGCGGTCATGTTGACACTCGATTCGCTGATCGAAGTCCTCATAGACTTGACTACATTGAGGTAACAAGCAAGGGCATAGTCATTGGAAAAGGTGTAAACACCATGGCTTGGGTTTGTGGAAGTTTGGTCGATAAGATCAGGGCGTTGGATAGTCAAAGCAGGAAAGGCTTGGGATATGGTGTTCACAGACATGGATATGTCATCATTGGTCCTAACCTGACGCTCAAGTTCAAAGGTGATATTATAGCTCAAAATGTTCAATTCGTGAATAGGCTCAACATCATCATGGGAGTCCTCTTCAGCCATAGGTGGATCAGACACGTTAAGTTCATTGTTTCGCTCTAGACCTACGTTGGGTTGAGATACATATTGGTGAATAACATCAATATATTTCTCTATTATAAGCTCATCTTCTTCTAGAATGGCACCCCATTCATAGTCATTTGTCTCAGCTTCTGATTCAGGATCTCTAGGAAATCTTAGAAAATGTGTGAAATTAGGATGAATACCCCAAGAAGGATTACCCTCAGTCTCTGACTTGAATTCATATTCATGGGAATCAGTGTCAGAATAACTACCCCCTTCTTCTTGATCAGTTTGATTGCCTTCGAGATTAGCTGGTTCTTGTGGTGCAACCATCTCTTGCGCTATATTAGGTTCTTGTGTTTCTACTACATTAATTCTTCTGATAGGATCATCTTTATCATCAAGAAGATCTTTGATCTCTTTAGGCAATTTTTCATAGGGGATGAGTTCTGAACTATCTGAATCATCATCGGAGAGTTCTCTCTCTTCTTTCTTGAGAAGGGGTTCTCCTGGTGCAATTTGTTCTATGACATGAGAACAACCACCTTTGAGATGATAAGGTCTCTTTGTAAAGCCTAAGCCTGCAGTATCTTTGTTTGTTCTACCAGTATGTGGAATGGGTGTCACAAGACCCTTTCCTCTGATTCCTAGAGGTCCTTGACCTGGATACCCCATCTTAGCTATCAATTTGTTCCCTGTACCGTATGAAGTAGAAGGGATTTTAGGTGCTACAGATTTGCTAGTTTGAACAATTTTGGATTTAGAATCATCTTTGTATAGCCATGCAAGGACAATTTCATCCTCTTCAAATTCTTGTTTGGATACTTGCTCTGCCACAAAATTTCTTTTGTATGCTTCCATAGGTTCCTTAGGTTCTGATTTAGATTGCTTCAAAGATTGTCCATATGACTTGGGTGAGATAGGGAGAGATGTCAGAGACAAGACTGGCTCTATAGTGTATTCTCCCATCCCATTTTCTTTGATATTGATCTCTTTAGCAATGTCATCCATCTTAGATGTGGAAGCAACATTTAGCTGCTTGATGGAAGATTCTCTATTCTTGGGAACCAACTTATCGGCACTTTCCTTCAATGTATTGCAAGTTGTACTCAGATCTACTAGGATAGTAACCTCCACTCCTTCATAGGGAAATTTCAAGCATTGATGGTACGTAGAAGGAATGGCTTGCATTTCATGGATCCAGGGTCTCCTTAGAAGGATATTGTAAGCCAATGGTAGATCAAGCACCTGACATGTGGTATCTTTGATGACCGAACCCACTCAGATGGGTAAGATAATGGTGCCTTTAGAAGCTCTTTCTTGTTCGTCATAGGCTTTTATGGTGATCTTCTTTCGAGGATAAATAGCCATCTCTGAGAATCCCAACTGTGTGATTAAGCTGTAAGAACAAATGTTGAGGCCTGTGCCCCCATCTATCAACACACGTTTGACTCGACGGTTCTGGATCAAGACTTCTATGTGCAAGGGCTGATTATGTGGGTGACTTAGGGAGTTGTCATCTTCTTCTGAAAAGGAGATATATTGCAGAGACGTTAGATGACCAACCATAGTCTGGAACCTATCTAGATCTAGATCATCAGGAACATTAGAGCAAAGCAAAGCTTTGTCTAGGATATCTCTATGAGCTGGAGATATTTGAATTAACTCAAACATAGAGATTTTGGCATTGGTATGCTGGAGTTGTTGGATGATGCTGTAAGATGTAGGTCTTGTATCCTTTGGATTGGAAGATTTTGGGGCAGCCTTCTGTTTGGAAGCAGATGTGAGGTTGAAAGATATCTTAGGGACATTAGATGAACTTGGTGTTTGTCCTTTCAGATGAGCTTGAGCTTGTGATCTGGTAACCGCATTAGCTGAGGAATGATTTTTGTCTCTTCGTACAATCATGATGACATTGCAGCTCTCAGAGAGACATGGTTCAACCATATTGATGACAGCATTGTTTCCAGGGTAGGCATAGTTGACTTTTGCCCCCATGTTAGGCTGAGAAGTGGAAACTCCCTTGCCATGTTGTGGAAATGGTTCTGTAAATGCCGTGTGATCATTATTGCTAGTAGGATTATTGATCGTGATGTCCCCTTGATCTATCAAGTCTTGAATGGTATGCTTCAAGTGGAAGCATCCATTAGTTTTGTGGCCTTTAGTCTGATGGAAAGGACAGAATTCATTATCTTTCCACCAATATGGTTTTGGATCTGGATCAGGGTTTTAGATTGGTGGTAAAGAGATGATGTTATTAGCTATTAGGGTTCTTAGGGCAGATTCCAAAGATTCTCCCAGGGTAGTAAACTCTCATTTATTATCCCATCGTTTGAATGGCTTCTTTGGAGATGGTTCAACAAATTTTTGCTCTAAAGCTTTAATGGCTTTGGTGCCAAGGGTGAGATTGTAGGCCGGTGCCTTTGATGGGGTGCAGATAGTGTCAACAACACCATCAGAGACGATACCTTTGTTTCTATTCCAGCTCTTGTTTTTATCTTTTGAGCTAGATCCAGATTCAGACTTGTCCTTTTGAAGTGTGATTTCTCCTTTCTTGACAAGTACTTTCTCAATCTTGATTGCATTATCCACCATTTTATCAAAAGATACATGATCTTGCATTTGTAATGGATAGTTGAGCTCTGGAACAAGGTTATTGATAAAGATTTCAAGTTTCTCCATTTCGGGAATTGGTCTAGCATATAGAGAAAACTTCTTTCGCCACCTCTTGAGAAAAGTTAGGAATGATTCCCATGGATATTGCTTGGGGTTACAGATATCGATCATGATAATCGGATGTTGAATATTGTAGGAATATTGTTGATAAAACAATTTAATCAATTCCTCAAAAGTTTTGATCGTAGAAGGTAATCTCGAAAACCATTGAATGGATGCTCCTCCCAAGGATCTAGGAAAAAGATGCATCAGATAGGTCAGTTCATGCATGAATTCCATGGAGTACGTACAGAACTCTCTGACATGATCTTGAGGATCAGAGTGTCCGTCATATTTGTCATACTTTGGTATCTCCACTTTCTTTGGAAATGGTGGCATATACAAGTTTCTGTTGAATGGAAAAGGACATAGGGCCTCCATGGAGAGCTCTTTAGGTTCCTTCTCTTTCTTAAGATTGTTAAGTTCAATATGCATAGCATGCATCTATCTTGTCATAGCTGTGAGTGGAGTTTCTTCCTCATGTGTGATGATATCTTCGACATTGAAGTGAGGAGGAAGTTTAGCTCCTTCCTGGGCTAATTTTAAAAAGTATGCCTCTCTATCCACTTTCAAGAAATGCCTCATCATTCTTTTGAATTCATCTTCATTCTAACATCGATGGATTTCAGAGGGTGTAGGTTCTTGGTCGGCATTATGTTGAGAATGGGGTCCTTGGGATCCTCCTCCTAGAGAACTATGGTTTGTCCCTGCTTGAGACATGATAGGAGTTTTTGGACTCTCTGGAATAGATTGAGGAGGAGTTTGTTGATTACCTCTATGAGTTGATAGAGGAGGTAGGTAACCAATTTTTAATCAAAAGTTACCGAGACCATCATCTTCGTAGATACCGAACTTGATGAGTTGTTCAAGAGTTGGACCTGGGGTATTGGGTAAAAGTAAGTTCTGAGATGTTTCTTCTGATTTCTTGTGTGAAGAAGCTCTGGTCTCCACCATTAACTTTGAATGAAACAGAAGAAAAGGATGAAGATAATTGAAGATTGATTTGATTCGAGAAAATTGGATGATGCAACCTTGTCAAGATTATGATTGTTTTGAAGATCTGATGAGATGTGGGTGAAGGAAACTGTGCCCTAGATGTATGGGATAGATCACCCAAAAGATAGCGGACACGAGTTTCCAACACTTAGTCTATTTTTAAAGATTGATTGAAGATTGATAGTTATGACAAGGTTTTGACACGAGATAAAAAGGACTCAAATTGATCATACAGAAGGCTAGATCGGATTCAAAAGATCAATCTTAGAAAATGGTAGAATGCTCAATAGCTACTGCTCTGTTCCTGACACAATGATATTTTTGATAGATTCTGGAACTAGGCTGGAAACATTGGATATCTTGCAATTTGACAATTTCTGACAACTCTCTCAAATTTTTCCAAACGACACTCTGCAGACTCATACGACACTGGGTAGTCTATGAAATGACAGTTTCTAAACTTGTACGACAGTTGGGTAGCAATGAAATGATAGTTGACAAAACTCGTACGACAGTTGCTAACAGGGTTTTGACTTTCTTGAATTTGCTGGTTTGAAAACTCGTACGACACTGTGTTCTCAATCATACGATAGATGGGCAATACTGAAACAACACTTGACAAAACTCGTACAACTTTTGACTTCCTGAAATGACTTTTGACTCCAGAAAGAATTTTATGTCAAATTTTGCAAAACTTAAGGTTTTCAGTTTTGGATTGTTTGCAAATTGTACTGTCCAGATTTTGAAGGTTATACCAGATTTGATCATTTTTAATAGCCAAGCAGATAAACAAGTGTGCAAAATAGCAAGCAAGTGATTCCAAGCACGTCTGAAAATAATGAACAAGGGCAAAAGCAACCTTGCACATGAACAATCAAGTGACCAAATTGTGCTAATCCCTGAGAGTACTAATTGTGTATGTTCTGAAAAGTTTTGCAATAACACACATATACCTGAGAATGAAAAATTGGCCTCTCTAGGGTTTTTAGTAATGGTTTGACTCTGTAACTTTTATGATTCAAAGGGGTGAACTCCAATCCTGGCACACCAGGGTTTTGACACAGTATGAGAATTTAATCTTCAAGAGCTGCTAGGGAGATCTGACAACCCAACAATGAACCATACCCATGGAGATTTCTTCCACAAGGATATTTATATAGCGGCTGTCACTACCATGCCTAAAATGACTATTATCGCTTGAGGTTCTATCAACGCAGTTTGCCCTGTGAAGGGATCATCCGCTACGGTTAACCCTCTCTAAAGGTGACTCACAGATTTATACCACAAGGGGACTTGGCTCCAGATCCAAGGTTTTTGACACCTTTTCACTTTTAACCCAAACAAAGCAAGCAGATTAATCTGACATGCTAAGACAAAGTTTTGTTCCACCAAGGTCTGTGATATCAACTCCATGTGATCTATCAACCTCTCCAGGGAGAGAATGTATCAATCAATAAGAGAAGACGCACTAACCAATTTTGATTCACCAAAGCTCATGATATCAACCCCACGTGATCTATCAACCTCTCCGGAGAGAGAATGTGTCGATCAATAAGAGAAGATGCACTAACCAAGTTGAATGTGAAACACACTAAGTATCCTCCCTACCTACAAAGATTCTGTCATCAAGAAAGATTTCTCTAGGAATCCAATCTCTCAAGAATCATGAATAGTGTTCATAGGGCCTAATTACTATGTGAGCACAGATATATTACCGAAAGCAAATCTACCAAAAGTACCCAAAAAGAAGAAAGAGGAACACTTAATGCTCAAAGTGAATATGAGATGAGTCCACAAGGTGGAAAACCTAACACCTCACACAAGCTGAAAATGAGTCCCCAACTTAGAAAACAAGTGAGTTCCTAAAAGCACAAAAGGGTTGCCAAGTGGAACACTTAACGCTTCTGTCCTATTGACCCCTCCCTTTTATGGCACTGAGATTGCAACCACGGGGCAAAAATGAGGGGCCGGTGGATTAGCGAGTCCAATAACCCAAGATAGCAATCAAGATCAATCACAAGTATTCTAGGACTACTTAATGAATCCTTAAGGGATCACAACCTAGTATCAAATTATGCAAGTGTGTAGAAATAGATCAAAAGTATGAAAAGATGCACACAAGCTTGACATGTGAGAGATTTATTTTAAGTCCAAATCAAAATGTTTTCAAAACAAGGAGAATACCTTGTGATCCTCACAACGCGCTTAGTAGATTTTACTTGATTTTTAGCAATTCTTGCGCTTTTCCCAATCAAAATCAGTAGAAATCAATCAGAAATAGTAATTTCAATTGTTAGGATTAGCTGTTAGTCAAACTCCAAAAATCAAATCTGACAAACTATCTGCAAAAATGAAATGACAATTGAAATCTGGTAGCAAAACTCATACGACAGTGGGTATGCTCCCAGATGACAGTCCAAAAACTCGTACGACACTGGGTATGCTACCATACGACAGTTGAGCTCCCAAACGACAGTGGGTATGTGATGAAATGAGTCTCGATGTGATAGACTGTCGTACGACAGTGGGTCCAGTATCATACGATAGTGGGTATGCTATCATACAACATTTGTCAAAAACTCGTACGACAGATGTACGGACAAAAATTAAAAATCACAGTTTTGCACAGATCCCGAGAAGAAAAAGATAGAAATTGATAGAATTGAATTGGAAACCTATTTTAGGGCCCCACGGTGGGTGCCAAAAATATGTGTGTGAAAATTGTACCTGATCTGTAGACACAACACTTCAGTAAAACATTAGAGGTTAGCTATAATCAAAATCGTGCAAAATTGAAATCTAATCTAACCAAGCGATTTACTGCCTTCTAATAGGTGTGAGATTGATGTTCTCAGATTGTAATCGAGATCAGTGACCTAGACGACACCTAAATGAAGGATTTGAATGCAATTGATCTAGATATGAGATTGAATGCAATTAAGCTATTTTTTTTTTTGGATTTTATGATGCAATAAGGAATGAAAATTTGATATGAATCTATGCTAGATGAAATTGATATGCTATGAATGCTATTGAAAATTGATATGCAATGCTAATCTAACAATGATATGCAATATGAATGCAAAAATAAGATTGATCTCACAAAGATGTCGATTCGCAAGAGCTTTGATTCTTCAATTCCAATTCTCCAACGTGATTGTGTAACTCTTGAATTAATCTTGGCAGCACAATTGTGCAAATTTTATGGATTGATTTGTGAAGAGCTGAAGCCTTAATTTATAGAAATCCCGGGCTTTGGAAGTGCATGGAAGAAAGCCATAAATCACTCAAATAACTCAGGTTGATTTTTGAGTTATCTGATCATGAAAGATAGTTAATTCTTGAAATCATGCAAAAACATGCAAAAATAGCTTTTTAACTCAAATTAGAGTTTAGATCAGCTTTTTGAACTCCAAAAGGATGTTGAGTTCCAAAAATTCAATAACTTGCATTGATTTTCTGATTTGGAGTTTAATTGTTTCTTTTGAATGTGCATAATAATTAAGAATTAAATAAATAAATAATGTGATTTATCCTCAACTTAACTGATTTTTGAAAATAAATAATTACTTTATGGGTTAATTAACTATTTAATCAAACTTTTATTAAAAACTATATTATTAAATAATGACAACTCGCTTTAATTAATTAAATAAAGATTTAATCAATTATTCATAGGATATTGGATTTATTGTCAAAATTAAATAATATAATTAATAATAGATAGAATTAAATTTAATTAAATAATTAACTGGCAAATATTAAATCTAATTAATTAAATATGAAAATATTCAATTAATCACACTTTAGGATAAATTGGATTTATCGCCAAATAATCATTAAATTAAAGATAATTAAGATAATTAGGAATATTACTAGGAATATTCCCTGATGCAAAATTTAAGATAATCAATTAGATTTGATGATGTTCAGATGTGCCTTAGGTTAGGACTTCGATGTCGATTTTGTTCGATTTGTCGATGTAGGAGGTTAATGAACATATAGCCCATTTTTGGGGTATTACAGCAGCGATGGCGATAGTTTTGTCTAAGGCTTGATTTGCACCTAGCAGTGACGGTGTTGGTCTTGTCTTTTGCTTATTTTTGTCCTAATGTGTTCCCAAAATGAACACACATATGGGTTGTTTTGTGATCCCAAATCGATCTCACATTTCAATTTTTTTTGACTGCATGTGTTCCCGAAATGATCACACATTAGTCAAAGAGGGGAAAATGTATGCACCCTAAAATGGTCGCCTAGACTTTGGGCCCCCATTCAGCAATTTATCAAATCCCTGAATCAAAATTTTCAAAAATCAACAGTTTTCAATTATATCAATTTTCTTGATCAAGTCCTGTTTCATCATTTTCGATTATTTTCCTTGGGCTAACCATTTTATCCTAAGTCTTTATTTATTTAAAAGGAATATTTCCTCCCCTTTTAATAAATAAAAAGCCCCCCCTTTTCCTCTTATCCTAAGTTGCACAAATAAAGCATTATTCTTATTCTTAAAAAGAAGAAAAAAACACTTTTTGTCTCATATGGACACAAAAGTCAACTCTTATTTTCTCATTGGAGGATATTTGTGCACATGGATTGCTCCTCTTTGATGCTCCATCGTTGATTAAGTCTTTTGCCTCTTAATCTCCATGGTCCATTCCTTTTTCATTTCCTATAAAAGGAGAGCTCTCTTCCTCATTTGCATAGATATATCCATTCATGTTTTTATGCTAATGTTATGCTGCAGGTTTTCTAGGTTATTTGGAGCTCTTTGAAGACATCCTTCCATCCAAGCTTTGAAGACATTGTTGTTGCATTTCATTTAGTTTGTTTTCATAGTTGCATAATCATGGCATTCTTAGCATAGATTTCCTTTATGCAATAAATTAGTCTCACATAGTTTAATTAGGAGGGATTGTAAGACTTGTACTTTCCTTTCATAGTCTACTTTGCACTTTCCTTTCATAGATTAGATTTCCTTTCTAGGATTGCATTGTTATCATTTAGCTTAGCTTGCATCTTCATTCATAGTATAGCATTGCATTGCATTTTCATTTGATTCTTGGAGATATTGGCACTCTTGCCCTTGTCTTCATTTGAATCTCTCATTGTGTGGTTGACTAGCAAGGTCATTAAGTTTATTAGCTCTAGCTGAGAGCAATTTTACAATCTTGCAACTCCATGCATAGAGAGCTATGGATTGATTTGTGAAGGCTCATTCTTGAGTTTCCTTGCATGTAAGGATTCATAGAAGTGTGGTCACTTTTTCACCATACACTAGGCACCTATGCATTTCAGTGAGATGGATCATCTACTATATAGACACTCGTTCATTCCTACTTTTGGAGGTCACCTCGATTGATCAGCTCTTCAGACTTTGTCTTCTCTACCTGGACATGCACTATTTCAGTGGGGGTCCAGAAGTTACTTCTGACAGTGTTTGCAACTTCATGCTTCGTGATGCTATACATACTCTTTCTTGTTCCTTTCTTTGGGACTTTCCCTAAAGTGGAGGCTTTGTTTCCTTCATCTAGTTTATTTCTTGTATTTGGGTACCTGATCAGGCCTAGTTGCGGGGACCCATAGTTCTTTCATGCATTTTGTTTTCATGCATCTTTTAGTCCTTAGTTGTTTAGCTTTTCCCTAAGTTACACTTAAGGGGGGGTGTTAGAGTTGTCATATTATAGCTAATAATTAATTTATTTAATTATTAGTCTATTATAATCTACACTTAAGTTAAACTTAGGCATCTTATTATTCTTTAGGGTTTTCACCTTTAGGGTTTCAGTATCCTTTTATAAGGATTCACCTCTTTATATTTTAGATTAGATTATCATATTGTAATATTGTTCATAATAGAGATTGTTCTTTTGAATGTGCATATGATGTTTCTGGCTTTTTGGCCTCCATAGATTTTTCTTGCTTTCTGTTCTTTGCTTCTTCCATGTGACAAGGTTATGCATGCAGGTGTTCTTGGGAGATTAGTTTTTCACCTAATCTAACATTAACAATGTGGATTGAATAGTTAGGAGAGGAAAATGTGGAGTGAAGAGTTGTGATTGAAAAGCTAACTCAAAGTGAGTGTGAGTTAGGATTTAGGAGGATAATTATGATTTAAATAAATAAAATAATATTTATTTGCACATGTGGAGATATTTTATAAATAAATTAGTTTTTATTTATGAGGAATTGTTAGTTGTAATAAAATAAATATAATTTTTTTAATCACGAGAGAGGAATAATTAGTTTAATTAAATAAATAATACACGTGGAGATATTTTATAACTAAATAATAATTATTTTTATTTATGAGAGGAATTGTTAGTTGTAATAAAATAAATATAATTTTTTTAATCACGAGAGGGGAATAATTAGTTTTATTAAATAAATTTTATTTATTTAATCATGAGATAGAATTTGATTTAATTATTATAGAAATGCAATAATTTTTTTTTTTTAAAAACAAGGTGGCAGTGCCACTTGATATATTATATTAATTTTTTCATTTTTACAAATAACTTGGTTCTAAAATAAGGGGCTCCTAGAGAAAAAAACGAGGGGAAAAAAAACTTTGTTCTTGACCCCATCACAAAAAAACCAAAAAAAGATAGACCACTATGAGGAAAGCTCCATCAACAGTGCATCCATATTACAACATTGTATATATACAGAGAGCTAGATGTAGCTATTACAAACTTTACATCTCCTTAGGACTACAGTCTGAAGTTTCAAAAAGACTCATCCTCTATGGGCAATGAGTTTATAATGAGCTTACCAATAGAATATCATGAGAGAGAAGATGTCCGTACCAAAGAACTTTATATAAACAGGCTGGAAATTAACTGTTGAACTCGCTGAGAGTGGATCAAGCAAAATCTGCATAAGAACCCCAAAAATCACAGGGACCACAATACTATGATAAGGGTAAACTCAAGTATCCATGTGGGCCAATGAAGTGTCCCCAGAGCAAAGACCAAGGTTCAAATCAGGAATAGGGCGAGATTGCAGAGATGGAAATGCCATATGAGAGGATTCTGCTTCCAACAAATCAAGCATAGAAAATACCACTTGATGAATGTTGTTGATGCATTCTTTAGATAAAAAACCCCCATATTTTTGAATTGTAATTTTTATGGGGCGGAAGGATTTCCTTTCCAACGCTTTTTTGATGCTTTCATAGACCATAAAAACTGCATGGTCTCTTAACAGAGCATGGTGATGAAAAAGTCCCCCCAGCAGAGCAACGCCACCCCACAAATCATATATCTGAAGAGTGGTGTGAAGCTTATTATTTTGTAGGAAAATGGGTTTGACATAACAACTTGCTATAGATTCTACCTGAGCTGGAGATTACATGAGGTCAAACATATTAGAGAAGAAAACAGAGAGGATCTGGGACAGATAAATGATTCTTTTGCTAGAAGGAGAGAGGATATGAAATGCAATAATTAGGAAGAGGGAACATTAATTAAATTTGGTTATTTGATTAATTGAATGACATAAGGAATACTTAAATAATGTTTAATTATTTGATTACTTTATAGATGAATAATTAATGAAGTATTGATTGGATGATTAATAATTGGGGTAATTAATTAAAACCACTTAATTATAGAATTAAGGAGAAATGATGATTTTGATTTTAGAATATGGTAGAATGACACAATTAATTAAATAATAAAGATTATTTAATAGTTTAAGAGGAATGTTAGTGAAATTGTCGCTTGCAGGCATGGGACATTTTTAGGTGTCTATATTTTGCCCCCCTTTTATACGATGCTTTTAGGTGTTATTTCAAAGAATAATAAAAAATATGCCCTAGTATGCCCCAATGAGAACAATGTGACATCGAGGTAAATGATGTCCCCTATAGAGATTATTTGTGCTAGAAAGACACGAATGATAGTGAAATTAATTAAATAATAAAGATTATTTAATAGTTTAAGAGGCTTTCTAGTAAAATTGTCGCTTGTAGGAATGAGACATTTTTAGGTGTCTACAGATATCAGTAAGATGCAAAAGATCCATATTATCATGAAGAAGCTTAGAAGAAGGCCCCAAATGAGCTAGCCCACCTCTTTTCTCCTCCAAACTTAAAACTAAATTAAAATCCCCTACTAAAATCCAAGGAAGGAAGGGAGTACAATTTCTAACATAACTTATATGCAACCAAAGCTTTATCTTTCTAGAGAGATCAACACGAGCATACACATTAGTGACCAGAATTGTCTCACCAATTTTGAGACTAAAGGAAACCATAGAAAGAGAAGAGTGACTAAACATCTACTAGAGATGAGTAATTTTCTTTGGGTTCCAAAAGATAGCCAAACCTCCAAATCTCCCCATAAACCTTATACTTTTACATTGTCCATAATACCAAATATTAGAAGTACATCGAAACATGAAATCCATTGAAAGCTTAGTCTCTTGAATACAAAAGATATCTAGAGAATGATCAACCACGAACTCATGAATATATTTTTGTCTGGGGATTCTATTCAACCCCCTAAAATTCCATGAGAGAATTATAATTAAGTAGAGTGAGGGAAATGATCTTCCATGGGATTGACAACCATAGAATCTACCAACAAATCTCTTGTACTTTTGATTTTCTCCTAGTCCTTTTTGCTACTACTTCTTAAAGGAGTGGAAAAAGAAAATTTCTTAAAAGGTCTTTGCATCAAACCCAAAGCTAAAGGAGACCCCTTGCCCTTACCAAAGGCAAACACCTCCTTAACCAAGTCTATCAAGACAATATCATTTTCTTGTGCCACAATAGGAGCCACAAGAGC